>CM042022.1:48425000-49675000 GCA_023525975.1 Smallanthus sonchifolius | reverse complement strand
GTCGTTAAGGAGTTCGACCCAACGTCGTTGCCTCATATTGAGTTCTTTTTGGTTGAAGATATGTTGAAGACTTTTGTGGTCGGTGAACACCACACATTTCGTGCCATATAGGTAATGTCTCCAAATCTTTAACGCGAATACGACCGCACCCAACTCGAGATCATGCGTCGTATAATTCTTTTCATGAACTTTGAGTTGCCTTGATGCATAAGCGATTACTTTGCCTCGTTGCATGAGAACACAACCAAGACCTTGGTTAGAAGCATCACAATAGACAACTAAATCATCATTTCCATCGGGGAGAGTCAATATGGGAGCATTGCACAACTTTTGCTTGAGGGTTTGGAAAGCTTCTTCTTGTTTCGGTCCCCATTCATAAGTCTTACCCTTGTGGGTCAAAGCGGTAAGAGGGACAACAATCTTTGAGAAGTTTGAGATGAAACGACGATAATAACCCGCAAGACCAAGAAATGAACGAACTTCGGTAGGAGTCTTCGGGGCATTCCAATTCTTAACCGTTTCAATCTTAGCAGGATCAACATGAATACCCTTGTCGTTGACGATGTGACCAAGAAATTGAACTTCTTTTAGCCAAAATTCGCATTTGGAGAATTTGGCATATAGTTGTTCTTTTCTCAAGAGGTCCAAAACCAATCAAAGGTGTTCTTCATGGTCGGCTTTAGTCTTGGAATAGATTAAGATATCGTCAATGAAGACAATCATGAATTTATCAAGGTACGGTTTGCACACACGATTCATGAGATCCATGAAAACTGCGGGTGCATTGGTTAGCCCGAAAGGCATAACCATGAACTCATAATAACCATACCTTGTTCGAAAAGCAGTCTTAGGAATGTCATCTTCTTGAACACGGAGCTGATGATAACCGGATCGAAGATCAATCTTCGAGAAACAAGTAGAACCTTGAAGTTGATCAAAGAGATCATCAATTCTCGGTAAGGGATATCGGTTCTTGATAGTAAGCTTATTGAGTTCGCGGTAGTCAATACACATGTGAAATGATCCATCCTTCTTCTTAACAAATAAAACGGGTGCACCCCACGGTGAATGACTCGGGCGAATGAAACCTTTGTCGGAGAGTTCTTGAAGTTGACTTGCAAGCTCTTGCATTTCGGAAGGTGCAAGACGATAAGGAGCTCTAGCAACGGGGTTAGCTCCGAGCATAAGATCAATACGGAACTCTACTTGACGAACAGGAGGAAGACCGGATAAATCTTTAGGAAACACTTCGGGAAAATCTCTAATGATAGGAATGTCTTGGATACTCTTCTCCTTGACGTCCTTTTGAACAATATGAGCTAGGAAGGCGATGTACTTCTTTCGTAAGTACTTTTGAGCGGTAGTACAAGACATCAATTTAAGACCCTTGAAAGGCTTTTCACCAAAAACCCTTAAGGTTTCTCCCGATGGTAGCGGAATTCGAATACACTTTTCAAAGCAAATGACTTCGGCATGATGATTTGATAGCCAATCCATACCTATGATAATATCAAAGCTTCCTAGTGGCATTGGAACAAGGTTGATTGGGAATGAATGGTCATTTAGTTCTAAGGAGCAATCATAAATAATGGACTCAATGGTAAGGGAGTCACCATTTGCTATTTCAACGGTGAAGGTTTTCTCTAATTGGGATCGTGTCTTTGCAAGTAAAGGCTCAAAATTAAGTGACACAACACTTTTATCGGCACCGGTATCGAACAAAATGGAGGCATATTGACTATTAACAAGGAACGTACCATTAACCACGTCGTTGTTGGCTTGAGCTTCGTTGGCGTTTATGTTGAACGCACGCCCACGAGCTCCACCTTGTCTAGCATTTGCAAGTCTTGGACATTGATTACGAAAATGGTTCGGGTCACCACACTCATAACAAGCACACCCATTAGCAATGGCGGGAGCACCTTGGTTAGCCACTTGAGGTACGGTTCGGTTTGGAGGGTTGACTTGGCCCGTAAGAGCTTTGGTCCTACAAACACTAACCGTATGACCATATCTCCCACAATAAGTACAAAGGCGACATGGGATGTTTTGGGGATGATGGTAGTTGCAGGTGGCACAAAGTGGGTAAATTCCACCATATGGCTTTTTGACCGGTGTTTGAACCATAGGTGCAGCTTGGTTGACGGGAACAGCAGGAGTAACCACAACAAAATTTCTAACTTTCCTCTTTCTATTATTGCGAGAGGGCTCGGTTGTGGCTTCTTTGTTGTGAGTAGGAGGGGTTACGGTTTCAGAAACTTTCTTAGAACCCTTTTTGGTAAGAGTTCCAGCTTTCACATGATTATCAGTTAAAGTAGCAGATAGACGAATAGCATCCTCCAGAGTAGCAGGATTTCTACCTAAGACAGTATCTTGGATTTGTCTTGGTAGTCCACCAATATACTTCTCAATACAACGGGACAAAGGAGTGACCATGTGGGGCACTAGAAGACTCAACTCATGGAACCGAGTTGTATACACTAAGCTTTCCCCACTATCTTGGGCAAGATCCCAAAATTCAGCTTCTAGCTTTTTCACTTCATTTTGAAGACAGAACTCCTTGGTCATAAGCCTTTTGACCTCATCCTAAGGTAAGGCCATAGCTATGTCAACACCCCTATTCCTTTTCTCCCCATTCCACCATGTAAGTGCCCGTTTTTGTAGGACACTTGTAGCATGACGAACACGGAGGTTGTCGGGACAGTCACTATTGAGAAAGGTATTCTCAATGCTTTCAAACCATTGAAGGAGTCCAGTAGCTCCTTCGGTACCATAGAACTTTAGGGGATTGCACGAATTGAAGTGTTTGAAGGTGCATTGAGATGGATTATTACCACCATTTCCACCATTTCCACCATTATTACCACTATTTCTTCCATTTCCACCATTGTTTCCATTGGTGGCACCATTGGCTTGGGTGAGTTGTGTCACCAATTGGGTGAGAATAGCAGTAATGTCGGTGTTGGCGTTGGTTGCGGGAGCACGACGAGGAGGCATTCTACAGATTTTCACAAGACAAGAAAAATTGTAAGAACTTATGAGATTTGATAGGATTTAATAGAATGAGATAGCAAAATAAAATAGATATTCTTAGTTTGGATTGTACTCAAAAGTGACAAAATCACTTGAATACTATGGCACATTAAGGTTAATTAAACTTATAAAATTTTCAAGGAGACATGCTTTAGCCTATAAGTAAACACTCATCTCGGGAATTCCCAGGAAAGCATACGGGTCCCTCGGTTGATTTGGATTTATGCGAAATGCTTTCCTAGACAGAAAACCCAAAATACAGGTGTCACCCTTCCAGATTGCACGTGTCCTCAAATAATTTAACAAGTTTAAAAACCTTAACGAAGAAATAAAAAATTTTAAAGATTTTTACTTCAAGAATTTTCCACATGCTTAGAAAGGATAAGGATAGAAAAGAAGATAGAAATATTATGAGGTTTTAGAATATAGGAAAGGATATTATTTATTTAATTATTAATAATATCCTAATAAGTCATGGATTTAAAACACATAAGTCATCATAATGCAATAAGTAATCATACTAAACATGTAACATATAACATATAGCACATAGCATGTAACACATAGCACAAAATCATGAAGCATAGTATAAGTGGGTGTCCTAAAGTTATAGTCTAGGTCAAGGTGTCTAATAACCTAATTCCCTATAACCAAGGCTCTGATACCAATCTGTCACACCCCGACCGATGGCGGAATCATCGGGGCGGGACATGTAAGACTGTTCATAGCACATGGTTGACTAAATTGAAATATATTAAAGTCAAATTTGCATTACAAATAATCCAAGTACAAAATCAAATTCAAACAAGAAACATAAACAACTCATAAAATTCTTGATTTAAATTGCTAAGTCCAAATCCTATGTTGAACACGTCTTGAATCAATCTCACATATTGGGGCCTGAAACATGAATAAAATAAAGTCAACTAAAAAGTTGGTGAGTATAACACAGTTGTATATAGATAGCATATAGATGAAAACAAATCCTTTACATGACATGATAAATAAGGCGTTTATGGGGAGCAGCTATTGTATAACCAAATGTACAATCAAACCTTGTAACTAGCATGCAAAACAAATGTGTTGTCTGTTTCAATCACCGCGTACCATGGGTGGGTTTGTCAGACTCAATAGATCTATCATTGAAAACCGTCGGCTTGTATAGTTAATGATTGCACATAAGAGCATAAAAAGGTTAGCACACCTAGCACTCGGGCACAAAGCTAAAATTTTGCGCACATGTATGTAAATAGGATTTTTGCACTTGTGTTGTTTGTGTAAATGTAAATGTGTAATGTGTAATGCGTATAGAGTTCATGTTCCACCCCAAAAGTGTAAAAGAGTAAAAGGGGTTGTGAATACTCACTTGATATGGAAGTGTAGCTAACAAAGATTATAGATAGCAAATATGTTCCTCGAAATGCACAATTTAACCTAAAGAGTAATGTGTATCGAATCAAATATATGCATAAAGTTTAAGTCTAAATTGAAAGTTGAGTTTGTGTATAAAACTATTGATTTGTATTTAAAAGTATTGAATACAATATATAGAGTTTGAAATAAAATATTTTTGGAACAATTTGATTAGGTTTGAATTGGATAATTGAATAACTATATACTTATAGTTTATGAAATAATGTAAATATTGATTGTAATTAAGTATAAATAAATAAATAATTTTTGTTTAAATATTAAATAAATAATTATTATCTTATTTATTTATAAACTTGTAACTTAATTTTTTAAAACATCATTTAAGTGTAAGATAAATTTAAATTTAACTTTTATAAATTTTTAAATAAACTTTTAAATAAATAATATTTATCTCTTCAAATACAGAAAACATATTTTTATAAAATTTGAAACATTTATTGATTGAAAATTATAAAATTATAATTTTGTTAAAGTTTATGAGTCACACACGACCGTGCCTCGGAAGGGCACGATCGTGCTCGAGCCACGGGCGCGACCGCGCTAGTCGGGGCGCGACCGGGTTGATCAACAGAGGGCACAATCTAGACAAGTCAACAGGCACGACCGTGCCTTGGCCTGGCACGGTCGTGTCTATGATTCTTAGACACAACAGAGATTAGCCCAGAGGGCATGACAAGGTCTGGACAGGAGGACACGACCACGCTGCTAGTCGGCACGACCGCGCTCTATGAGGCACGGCCGCGCTCTATGAGGCACGGCCGCGCTAGACGATTAGCGCAACCGTGTCTCTTCCAAATCAGACACGAATTGACAAATGCTTGTATTTTAAACGCTGGAATTGTTAGGGCTTTTGATTAATGGTTTATTGCGAGTCTTTTCATATAATTTAATTGTATGGAAATCGTGTTTAAGTATGGATTCGATTACATTATTTTTATTAAAACATGGCTTCTGATTTAGACAGATTTACGAATTGAAAACCCAAATTAATAAAGGGCTTTTGATTCAAATACTGGAATGAATAAATTAGAGGATTCAATTAACCTGAATAGAAGCGAATCGATAGAGAACGATAGAGAGGGAGTCCGGTGACGGCGGGATTTGCTTCCGGCGGCTTCTCCTGTGATTCCGGTTGCTCCAACCCTTCAGAAACCTTAGAGATGATCGGAGGATCGAGTTCCTTGATTAATTGGTAGCAATTGGATCGAGAATGGAGGTTTGAGGCTTGGGAGATAATTTGGACGGTTTCTTGAGAGTAATTTGTATTTTGAAAATGATAATGGTAATCGACGGAGATATTTTACTTGATAACAAAAGTAAAACGTAAATCGGACTTGAATTCGAGCGATTGAGCGTTTTGAAACTGCATTTACGTTTCGACTGTTACGCAGGAGCGACCGTGCCCAAGAGAGGTGCGACCGTGCCTAGGCACCGGGCGCGATCGTTCCAGGACCAGTCGCGCGATTGTGCCGAGGCACTTGGCGCGACCGTGCCAGGACGAAGCACGACCGTGCTAGACTAGGGTTTCTTGACATTTTTCAACTTTAGTCCTTGACTTTTCAGGTTTAATGTGTTTGATTTAAATAGTTTCTTGCATAGTATTTAAATGTATATAATCGAGCAAAACTTGCAAATTTGTATTGAATCATTGCATTTCGTTTAAGGTAAGAAAAATAATAAGGCAGTGCACAAACATTGAATTTGAAATTGCATTACATTGCATTGAAATATGAATACTAAATTTCGAGATGTTACACAAGGTTTCTATCAAGAAGAAGGGATTGACTATGAGGAAGTCTTTGCACCAGTGGCTCGTTTGGAAGCCATCAGAATGTTTCTCGCCTATGCAGCCTACATGGACTTCACCGTCCATCAAATGGATGTCAAAAGCGCGTTTTTGTATGGCAAAGTTCAAGAAGAAGTATATGTCAAGCAGCCGCCGGGTTTCACTGATCCTAATTTTCCAGACCGTGTTTACAAGTTAGACAAAGCATTGTACGGTCTTCACCAAGCACCTCGTGCGTGGTATGAAACTTTATCAAAGCATCTGCTTGAGAATGGTTTCACACGAGGAGCAATTGACCAAACCTTGTTCAAACGAAAGGAGGAAAAGGATACAATCATGGTGCAAATTTATGTGGATGATATCATTTTTGGATCTACATATCCCCGTCTCTTCAAAGAATTTGAAGAAGTGATGCGATCTAAGTTTGAGATGAGCTCCATGGGGGAAATGAAGTTCTTTTTGGGACTACAAGTTGATCAGTCTGAATCAGGAATCCTTATCCATCAAGAAAAATACGTAAAAGAAATCTTGACCAAGTTCAAAATGGCTGATTCCGATCCAGTAAAAAATCATGTGGAAGTTCGATATTGTTTGACTCCTGATATGGATGGGGAAAGCGTTGATCCGCATCTATATCGCTCTATGATAGGATCTCTCATGTATCTCACGGCCAGCAGACCCGACATCATGTTTGCAGTGTGCTTGTGTGCACGTTTTCAGGCTAATCCTAAACTCTCTCATTTATGTGCTGTCAAACGTATTTTAAGATACTTAAGGTATAAGCCAAAATTGGGTCTGTGGTATCCTAAACCTGACTTGTTTGATCTTGTGGCTTATTCAGATTTAGACTACGGGGGTTGCAACTTAGACCGAAAATCCACTTCTGGAGGTTGTCAATTCCTTGGCAACCGCCTTGTCTCATGGCAATGTAAGAAACAATCCACCGTTTCCCAATCCACCACCGAAGCCGAATACATTGCCGCCGCCCTCTGTTGTTCCCAAGTCAGATGGATACACCATCAGATGCTTGACTATGGGATCACATTCCATGAGGCACCCATTCTGTGTGACAACACTGCCGTTCCCCATATCACCAAAAACCCTGTTCAGCATTCCAAAACCAAACACATTGAAATTAAACATCATTTTATTCGTGACTGTATTGAAAAGAAGCATATTCGAATTGTTGAAGTCAAAACTAATAAACAAACCGCAGACATCTTCACAAAGGCTTTTGACTCTACCAGATTGGCCCAACTGGTGGAAATGCTTGGAATGATCAACTTTCAGTAAATTGTGTAAATAATTTTTCTATTTTTATTTTTTTTATTTTTTTATTATTATTAATTCTGTTTAACCTGTCTAAGAAAATTCCAAAAAGATTTTATTTTTTTTTCTTTTTTTGAACAGCGCAAATCTTTTGGGGGAGAAATATAATATTTTAATATTGAAAAGAATTGTTGTGTATATAATCTTACAAGTTGCAGAAAAAAAAATTGAATCTGACCTTTGAGAAATGATAGTGTCTGATCTCATCTCTTGGACATGGAATAGACCAACAGCGATGGTGTTTACTGAGGTATAGCTGGTAGGCCTGACATATGGTTAAAACTTGTAAGTAGTGTGAAAACCTAATATATATCTCATACTTGTGTGTTTGAATCCATTATTGAAACATCTAACCCATTTTTAAATCTAATAAAACCGATTCAATCAGATACACGCTTACGTATTGGATTCCTATTCATACGCCAAGTGACCGTCAATATAACAGTATTTACCACCGATGACCCCGTATGTTTTGCTTACGCAAAGATCTCGGGTGCTCATCCTTTTCCCATCCACTTGGATGATTTGACCCCGTCTGTTTTGCTTACGCAAAGATCTCGGGTGTTCAACATTTTTCTATCCGCTTGGATAATTTTACGACTTCTTCTGTTTTGCTTACGCAAAGATCTAGAATGCTCGTACCTTTTTAATATCTACTTGGATATATTTTATTTTAATTTTTCTAAATCCACTTGGATATCTTATTTTATTTTGGTGGTACTTTGACATTACTAAGACGGTACCTTGGTTAATCAGAAAGAGATGATAGGATGAAGATGGGTACTTCTTGAGGATTGATAGGTTTTTCAAAATCATTTTATTTTAATATGTGGGGTACACCTTGTATGTTGCTTAAATGGTACATTCTAATCACATGAAATCTTTGTACAAAAAAATGTTCGGGTTTACTTTGCACAAATACCAGCTATCTTCAGGGACTCACAGTAGTGAATTGTAAAAGGAAGTGTTTCAAGAGACTGACCAGATCTGATCTCATGTTGGATCTTTTTCAAGAAGAAAAGTGTAAATATCTTGTGTATAATTTTATTTATTAAATATTGAAACTAGTTGTACATATCGAAACTACTTTGAACTATCGAAACTAGTTATACATATCGAAACTACTTTGAACTATCGAAACTAGTTGTACATATCGAAACTACTTTGAACTATCGAAACTAGTTGTACATATCGAAACTACTTTGAACTATCGAAACTACTTTGTACATATCAAAACTACTTTGAACTATCGAAACTAGTTGTACATATCGAAACTACTTTGAACTATCAAAACTAGTTGTACATATCGAAACTACTTTGAACTATCGAAACTACTTTGTGCATATCGAAACTACTTTGACCTATCGAAACTACTTTGTACATATCGAAACTAGTTTGTCCTATCGAAACTAGTTGTTTCGACAGGGGCAATTTTGTCTTTTGTCTCACGAGAATTAAAAGCCTTCATAAGCAATCCCTCCCGTCATACTGATTCTTACTCGTATTTTTCAAAACCTTTTCGCCTTCTCCGTCATTCACAAAACCTCTCAAATCGTCGGTCTGAGTTGCAAGATATCAACTGATTTTCCCCGTTGTCTCTATCGTCTCCACCATCAGGTAACGTCTCACTACCTCTTTTTGATGATTTTTGCAAAATGGCAGACCCAGGGTTTCAAAATTTAAAATTTGTTCGACTAAATCTTCATAATAACAGTCGTTTGTGTGCTTCTTTGTGTTTGCATACATTTTAATCATCTTAGAACTCACGGTTATTGTGTATTCCTGCAGATAACGTCTCACATTCGGTAAGATGAAATTCCGTCACTTACAGGCTACTCTAAACCTTTCTTTAAATTGTTTATATTAAGTCTGAGTATAACGAATCAGAGGGGTTTGGGTTTCAAAACCAAGTAGTTTCGATAAAGGGGTTTAACACTTTCAAAATTATCTTGAAAGTTTTCAATCGAAACTACTAGTTTCGACACGCAAACTTGCCCTAGTATCTCTGATCGAAACTAGATAGTTTCGATAAAGTTCATCTCCATCGAAACTAGTTGTTTCGACAGTGTTGATCTCCATCGAAACTAGTTGTTTCGACTGTATTGATCTCCATCGAAACTAGTTGTTTCGACAGTATTGATCTCCATCGAAACTAGTTGTTTCGACAGTATTGATCTCAATCGAAACTAGTTGTTTCGACAGTTAGGACTTCAAATTTTTTCTAAAGTGTTGATATACCTTGTTTCGATTAAGTATTTTCAGAAATCTTACTTATTGTGCAAAATTGATGAATTTTACAGGTATGGATCTCTTATTTGTAAAAAGACACAATGTCTGTGCATTCCTCAATGCCAATGATCCTAAGGCTGCAGAGTTCATTCCTGTATTAAACTTCCTGGCAAACTCCAACATTAGCTTTGCCATCAGCAATAATCTGTCGGTGTTTGAGACAACTATAAGAGAATTCTGGGAGACTGCAGAAATCATCACAATTGAGAATATAGAGCACATTAGAGCAACTGTGCGTGGCCAAGAAGTCTTACTTTCTGAAGCTACAATTAGAGAGGTGCTTCAGTTTAATGATAATCCAGATGCACCCATTGAATTCCCAATCTTCTATGTTAAAGAATGCTTCAGAAGATTGGGTCATCCAGATGAATTCAAAAGTGGCCAGATAATCAAGAACTCCTTACCAAGCCATTGGAGATACATAGTGCACGTGTTTATTCACTACCTATCAATCAGAAAAGGAGGGTTTGATTCAGCAAACAGCACTCTGGGCTCAACTATTTTGGGGATAATCAAGGGAAGAGATTACAACTTTTCTGGCTTCATATTCAGACAGTTAAAAGACAATATAACTGGAGCCGTGATGGAGAAATTCTTGGCATATCCTAGATTTTTACAAATTGTCATCAATCATATTCATCCTGAGCTGCAACAAGGTGGGAACACCTTTGTGTTCGATCACATGATTGCCAAGACTCTCAGCTATATGAGAAGTACTAACAAGAGAACCAACAGGGCTATAGCTGACGTTCCCCAGTTTGGTCATATTATTGGTGAAGAAGAAGATTTTATCCCTGATATTGACCCTGATCTTGAAGAAGAGAACTCATCATCTGAAGAAGAAGAAATGGAAGTTGAGCAAGATCAAGGTAATGCATCTATTGATGAAGCTCAGATTGAGATAAACGTCCCTGAAGTTCAAGAACAAGAACAACCCATCATTGAGCCTGTGATAGAGGCTCCTTTTGTTGAACAAATTCAGATAGTTCAAAAGCCAGCAGTTAATGTTGAAGCTGGCATGCATGGAGTTGAGGAGGAAGTCGCAGAATCAAGTGGAACTCTGGATGCAGGGATTTATGGATCTGACTACTACAAGTCTGATTCAGATGATAGAACAATGCATCCTGCATCTTCCTCTAAACGACATGTTGAGTCAGGTTCTGATTTTGAGGAAAAAGAGCCTAAGGCAAAGAAAATCAAAACAGGATTTGAAGACTTGTCATCCTCATCAGATTCTCTATTAGCCACTCCACAACCATCTCCACAACCATCTCCACAACCATCTTCACAACCATCTCCACAACCATCTCCACAACCATCTCCACAACCTACTCCACAACCCACTCCACAACCATCTCCACAACAATCACCCATCAAACTACTCCCACATCACCAACTCATGATTCAGCCTCTCCTGTAGCAAGAGTTAAGACTCTAAGCCTTGAAATGAAGAAAATGCAGGATACGATTCAAAAGAGAGATGAAGAAATTGAAGGCTTAAAAAATAATTTGCATAATGTCCAGGAAGAGGTTAAAGACCTGAAGCTGGAAGTTGGGGGTTTACATACCCAAATTGAGGTCCAACAAACTCAACTTGAAACACAACAGAAACTAATATCAAAGCAAAATGAAGAATTCAAGGCTTTGGCTGAAGCAGTGGAGCAGCTCAAAGCCTCAATGGTTAAACATGTGCAAAAAAAACCAACTACTTCAACAGCTCAGGGGGAGACCACATCTGTGGTTGAACCCTCATCTCCTGACCTTGTGACTAATCCAAAGTCTGCACTAACTATATTTGCTGGCCATATTGAAAAGACAAAAGAGGCGGTTAAAGTCAAAGTTGAAGGTACAGAACTAAACCTTCCCTCAGCTAGTGAGAGAAGAGATGCAAGGAAGAGAGGGAAAGGGACTTCCACTGAAATAGAGACCGTGATTCTTGATGAAGAAGACATCCCATCTGATGATGAGCTGAATGCCCTTTTAGAAGACATCGAAAACTTTGGGTATAATGATCTTTATCCAAAAATCCTGACCACTGAAGAAAAGGAGACTTAGCGAACTAGATACTTTACGGAAGACGGAGATGAAATTCAAACCTTATCTGACGAAGAAAAGGGTGAAGAAGATGTTCAGATTAATCTTATCAAAACAGTCACCCATGAACCAACCACTACAGTCTCCGAATCCGGTCCAGCACAAGATTCACCCTCGGTTGCTCCTGAACCTCCAATTTCAAGAAAGTCTTGGTTTAAGAAAATAATTCAGGAGGAAACCCCTAAGACATATGTATGGATAGCAGAGCATCAAGAACTAAAAAGGCCTCCAATTGGCTGGAAGTATGATGCTGAAAGGAAGCTCTTTATCATAAGAAGATATAGAGGGGGAGTTCAGCACTTTAAAAATATGACTGACTTCCAAACCCTTCCTTTCTATGACCTCAGGGATTTAGCCAAACTTCCACTTCAAAACCCTGGGAAGGTCATGATGGCTTATGACTTTAAGAAATTTCTGCATTCTCAAGTCAATAATGATTTCAAAGGAATGAAGCCTAGGAAAACTCAAAAGAAGATCTCAAAGACTAGGTTTCATCCTAAGACTAACAAGCCATATGTGTTCTTAAGGTACAAGCCTGCCCAAACACACAAGACCATCACCATTCCAAAATCTGTACCTGTCCAGCTACAAACTTTCAGAAAATGGTACTACGACCCAATTATTGGCAGTGCAGTGATAGAGTGTGAGGGCAAGGAAGACATCACCATCTTTGAGCCCATGGAGCTGTTGAAGTTTCAGCCTGAAGATCTGGAAATCCTTTTTCAGAATCACATTCAGGCATACAGTGATGAAGATGAAGCTGATGCTAAGGCCTACCAACGGGTTGTATCTCTCCATGTTAAACCTTTTATACCAAGGACAACTGAAGGACCAGCTGCTTGATGAAGAGCTGAAGACGGTAATACAACAGCTTAGGGGGAGATTGTAGAGTCATATCTTTTGTATAAGCTGTTGTCATTTATTGTTTGTTTAAACCGTTTTAGACTAGTTTACTTTCTGTCATTTCATTAAATGTAATTTCAGTTTTCTGTAATTTACTCGAGGTTCTTCTGTAATTTATTGTTTGTTTAAACAGTTTAAGCTGTTGTTATTGTTTGTCTTGATTCTAAGTGAGTATAAATAATCTGTAAACACCTCATTACACCTTTGTCGGCCGATCATAAACCAAGAACCTCGAGTATGAACTCGTAGCCATCAGCCTTCGATACCCAGCCAAATCAAGTAAGTCTAATATCATTCGATTCGTCTTTGGATGCTTATTAAAAGCCCCATACAAATTCGCAAGAACAGGATCGAATCGAACCATCTTAAAATCTAGGGTTCTTGTTCTTTTAGGCAGTAATACAAATTGGGGCTTGATTCACGTTTACTATTTACTTAATTGGAATCCTAAAGAACCAGCGAAACCACTTGGTCCGGATGGTAAGTCATTGCACCACGGACCAAGTGGCGTGGGTTCGAAACCCACAGCCCACATCCTGCCTTCTATTTTTGCGCGTGCTTCAAAACCGGGTCTGGTCTCTTTTTCGGGATAGATTAAAGCAATAACGGACCGGGTTGTGGTAAGCACCAGTCCCTCTAGTCTGGCGGTTTCCGCGCATGTCCCTCCTAGAACCCACCCGGGTTCGAACCGGGTGGTGTTTCTTTTTCTTTTTAAATCATTTTTAACATCCATTTATTTATAAAAAAAAATATTTTATGAAAGCTACTACCATTTGGAACTAAGTTTTGGAAAAATAATCAAATTTTAAAATTAGACTAATAATTTTCACTATTTAAATGATTTTAAAACCACATTTATAAAATAAGTAAATTACGTTAAAACTTGTATATATCATATCTTTGGAATTACATTAAAGTTTTATAAAAAAAAATACACTATCCCTTCATATCTAAATTTTTACAAAGCAATTAATTATACACTTATATACTTTGTGGTTTAAATCCTATTTAAACAATATAATTTCTCCCTAAATATATATATATTAATACATATATTTTACATTTTTTCCTATAATTCTTAAAAGGACATACTATTTTTATTCATAAGTGAATAAATGAATTTTATTTATTTATGATCCTGTAGGTCCCTCAGGTGTGGCGGATCGTCACATGCAAGTGGGTCTACTAGTCGGACCGGGTGCGGAATACCCGTGACTAGGTGGAGAGTCATACGAAACAAAGTAAACCGACAAGATAATCACTATAAACATTTGTCTATTATAAACACTTGAAGGTTACAGAGAGAAGTTCTGAGATTACAAAGTTCTGCATATTTGCTAATCTGAATGCCTATGATTGCGTACTTATCTACTGTCAACCATTCCTATTTATACATGACCTGGTGCCTGCGCACTTAGCAAGTGTGCAAGGCAATTTGCTCGTGCGTACTTAGCAAGTACGCATAGGTATTCTTGCGTACTTGCTAAGTACGCAGGAACTACTTCCTGCGCACATACAAGTGCGCAAAACACTTAGAGAAATCTGCAACAGTCAATATGTAAAAGTAAATACAACTCGATAACTAATACATACAGACACTTACAAAAAAAAGACAAATACATACATGAAAGTAGTAAACTAAGACTCTATCTATCCAGAGTGTTTGTTATAGGAAAGTGCTTCAACAAACTCCCCCTTGACAACAGCTCTGGATCATCTTCAGTCTTCGGTCTTCAGTCTTCACAGCTATGCATCTTTAGCTTCCATCTTCTTCTTATAGTCAAGGCAGAACTTGATCACCTTGTAATATTTAGAAGCAAGGAATTTCGTCCATTCGTCCGTATGCATGCAATACCTGTCTGCTAGTGCCTCCAGATCTTTCACAGAGAAGTTAATGAAGCAGACTTCATCAAATACTCTTATTAGTTCCCTCAGCACTAAGCATCCACTTTCTGACCTCAAGCTTTCCAATCACCACAGCCTCGCCCGTCTTTGGATCTACGTACCAGTACCACATGTCACCGAGGATATCCTGAGATAACTTGCTTAGGGGAATCTTTGTTTCACATAGCACTGGCTTGTATACCAATTTCTTTAAGAATTTCTTAGTCACAGGATGTCTTGCTGTCTTATCCTTGACTCTCTTGGTCACTTGAGGCTTGAACATATCAAACTTCCCAGATCTTGCTTCCCGCTGTAGAACCACCCACAAACCCATCGCCACTGCATGATTAGAATGACCCAGCAGCTCTCGGTTTGCTAGGTTCACAACGTCGTATTTGGGTAAGGAGTTGAACGCTTCACTTGTTGGTTTCAAGTATTGAACCCCCCCCAGATCTTTTGATTGCGAACAACTGCTTATCCTCCTCGAACCTTACAGCCAAGATCATCCCTATTGCCCCTTGTTTGTCTATGATAGACGTCTTTTGCCAAACAGGAGCTAGACCCTTAGATGAAGTAGAAGGCATATCTTTTTCTTTCGGTGCCTCCGGATCCACAGGTGTAGGGTCAACTGGGGAGGCTTCAGTCGAGGCTTCAGACTGAAGTGGTATCGAGCTGAGCTTCGAAGGATAGAAATTCAAAGATCTCTCCATCTTCTAACTCATACTCTCCTTCCTCGTCGCCCTTGGGAATTTCTATCACTACATCCTCATCATCTTCATCCCAATCATCACCAGAGTCGATCTCTCCTTCTTCTAGGTTAAAGAGAGCATCGATCTGTGCTTCTTTGGAATAGTCAGGCTCTAAGTATAAGATCTCATCATCAGATAGATCCTTAAGCACATCAGCCGCTGACTTTCCTTTGTCACCACCACCAAAGGTATCACCACCATCTTGATGAGTAGACTCCCCCTGAGCCATTAGAATTGCAGAGATGGGCACAATTGCTAAAGCTTGGTGCTCACCTCCACTAGGACCGGCTTCGGGATCCTTGTCTTTGTCGTCATCCTTAGTCAAGTCAACTGGATGACAAGCCTCATCACAAGTAGTTTTCTCCTTCTCTTTCTCCTTCTCTTTATCTTTCTCCCCCTGAGCATCAAGCTTCTTGGTCAGATCAGCAATTAGTTTGACCATCAGCTCATGCTCTTTCTGTTGAATATCAAACCTCAGCTCTAGAGATTACCTGTGACCCAGAATCATTTCATTTGTCCTGATTAGAAGCTCGTTCTGGGCCATGACGTTCTTCAGTCTCTCGTCAATCCCTGTTCTCTGGCTTCTTAGAATACTAACTTCACCCACCAACGAATTAATCTGTGCTTGTTGAGCGTCAGATTCCTTCTTTGACTTCCGAAGAGTTTCCAATAATCCAGCAACTTGGGTTTCCAGAACATCTATCCTTGCATCATTAGGATTAGGATGTCTGGATGATGACGTTTCGGCATTGTGAATTGGGGAGGAGAAGATGGTGTCGAAGTCAAACCCTTGAGTAAATTCCCCATAGTTGAAGGGTTAACTTAAAGGATCAATGGTGGTTGTTGGGATTGTGGATGTGATGACGGTTGTAGGTGTTATGGAAGGGGTAATGGTGACTGACTCCGTGAGAATTGGAGTAGTCACCGCCACCTGGGCAGATGTGATAGGGAGGGTCACTATCACAGGAACCTCCTCTGAGATTAAAGTGACTGCCACGTCAGGTTGTACCTGTGACCTCCATCTATGTCTCCTGTAAAGCTGCTGTGAAGGTGGGGTGGAAGCTGAATCAGAACTCGCAGCTGAAACTTGTACTTGCTGCTGAGGACTCACTGCCACCTCACTAGGAATAGGTTGTTGCTGCCTATCCCCCTGTTCTTATGAATGCTTTCACGTCGTTGTCTCTGTGTAGCAGCGTCAGAGTCAGAATCTGGCTCATATTCGCTGCTGGAAGCTTGTCGCTTTCTCTTTGAGGATGACTCAGGTAGGGTTACCTTTGTCATTCTCCTTGGGTGTGCCTGAGATGGTGCATCATCGGAATCAGAAGAATCAGACTCAGTCTCTTCCGAGTCGGATCCACAGCACCATCATGTCCTCCTTCTTTGTCTCCATTATCAGACGATCCATCTTCACTTTCATCTTCCTCTTCTTGTTGTTGTTGTTCATCTGAATGTTCACTCAACTCTGGCTCCGAATCGTGACTATACCATCTCCAGTCACCTGCCATGTACGCTTCATTTATAAGGTGGCCAAAGAGTGCTGTGTGCTCAGGGGTAGGATCTACACTGCCTGGCTTTAAAAACTGTGCAAACACCCTTTTGTCCACCCTTTTAACTTGCAATCTCTCCCCGGTAGCAGGTAGGTTTAGCAACACATCGTTTATCAGAAGTTGCACAAACCTAGGGTATAACAAGAACCTGAACCTCTCAGCCGTGTTGATCTGGTCATTGATGTCTTTGAATATGTACCGTGAGAAGTTGTAGCCCTTATTGAGAGATAAGCCAACCATGGTTGCAGCAAGGTCATGACCCATTACATCCTTTCCAGCTTTTCTTGAGGAGATGCACATGATCATGGCGTGGGTAAAATATCTCCATTGGTCAAGCACCCACATTTTCTTATACGAAGCATAGTCTCTCGCACCGACATATCCCATTTGTTGCCTCCAACAGCCATCCACAAAGTAGTCTGGATAGGCTGTCGGGTCGGTCGAGAGATCTCGAAATTGCAGGACCCTTCTAATTGTATCTTCAGAGAAGGCGATGTTATAACCAGCTTCGGTAACCCTTCTAATTGTATCTTCAGAGAAGAACAGTCGAATGGCCTCAATTCTAGCAACTGGGGCATATACTTCCGTGTAATCCAAGCCCTCTTGTTGATATAAACCTTGAACAACCAATCTTGCTTTGTTCTTCACAACCACATGATGATCATCCGTCTTGCATTTGAACACCCATCTGGTTCCAATTGGCTGAAAGCCTTTTGGCAATTCAACCAAATCCCACACGTGCAACTTTAGGAATTTAGAGAAATCATCTTGCATCGCCTCAATCCAGCAGTTGTCCGCGAGAGCCTCCTTCACATTATTCGGCTCTAACTGGGACACGAATGCAGCTTCCAGACATGTTTCCATGACACAAGTGTCAAGTATCTCCGAGTAAAAACTAGTGTTCTCTGCAATGGTTCGATGACGAGTCTGAACACCGGCATGAGGATCACCAATAATGTTTTCGATTGGATGATTCTTATGCACTCTCATATCTGGTACATTCGGTTCCTGAATTTCTGAATCAAGATTCGTGCTTAACTCCCCCATTTCCTGTGTTCCAGAAGAAGAAGATTCAATGTTAATTGGATCAGCTGGAGCTTCATTTCCTACAGTTGTGTTAGGATTAGTTTGAGCGTCATCTCCATCAACATAAACATCTTCACTGTTATCACTGTCATGTGTTCCAGATGCAGATGCAGCATTGGAATCAGGAGTTACAATCGGTACAGTAGCACGAGTAGAGAACTGGAGTCATCGCCGCCACCCAGTAATTCATAAACATTTGCGGCGTCAACTGCAGATAGACCAGGAAGATTGAATGACTTGAATAGCGCATTATAATCAAAACCCCAAGCTGGACCTGTTGATTCTAGTGGAATGCTATTTTTACTGCAATCCACTTCAAACCATTCCTCGACAGTACGAGTTCCTATATTGTACACTCTCTTGCAAGGCGAGTTGGAAACGTATCCTAAGAAGATGCCTTCCACCGCTTTTGCATGAAACTTAGACTGGCGGTCTTTGTACTGTAGCAACAAGGAACAGGGACTACCAAAAGGAACTAGGTAATCAAGATTGGGAAGTCGATTGTTGATCAACTCGTAACAAGTCTTTTTATGCCTCTTCACAACCAGAACTCTGTTTAAGAAGTGACAAGCTGTATTAACTACTTCTACCCAGAACGTGACAGGAAGATTTGCATCCGACAGCATAGTCCTTGCAGTCTCAATCAGTGTTCTGTTCTTCCGTTCTTGTCACACCCCCAAATTCCACTAACGGAGTTTTACCGCTTGGCGTGTGTCAAACTAGGATCTCAGTCATTAGTTATATCAAACGACACTATATGGGACTTAAAATGTAATAACATAAAAGTTCAGAGTTAAATGCGAAAGCGTAAACGTTAATAGGAAATCAAAAGTAATTACATACAACAAGCGTCAATTAATGTAAACAAGTGAAACTGTTTAAAATGTTTGAAATGAATGATATGACAGTAGGACTCCATGTATGTCCTAAGTGTGCAACCTGTGCCAAAAAGACCTGAGAAACATGTAAGCAAAAGTGTCAACACGAGGTTGGTGAGTTTACCGGTTAGTATATAAATAAACTATTTGAGTGTTGCTGGATCCACATACGTAAGTCACACCTATTGCTAGCTAGACAATGTACAAGTTACTCTAAGCGTTCGCTGCTGAAGCTGACTGTTTGTGTTTTGGTGCCTTCCGCCATTGCTAACATTAACAAGTGGCAAGTGTTTAGGACAATTTACACCCGTTAGACCTCCAATCAAGTTAGCGCGACTAACCCGGGTGGGGTTTATCAAACCCAATAGTACTACTCAAATTTCCTCACTATACTCCATACATTAACGGTCCGAGTGTGTAAGGACTTTACATGTTATGTTTGCACATAGGTACACGAGTGGTAATGAAATACTATGTTATCCATGTTCGTGTGTATGTCTCTCCCTGGCTGGGAGACAAGTAACGGATGATTGTCTGTATGCACGTTTCTCCCCAACGGGAAAACAAGTAAAATGATATTCGTTTGTACGCATGCTCCTCCCTAATGGGAGAACAAGTAAAATACTATTTGTGTGTATGCATGTTTCTCCCCAACAAGTAAAATAATGTTTGTGAGTATGCATGTTTCTCCTCAACAGGAAAACAAGTAAAATAATGTTTGTGTGTAAGCATGTTTCTCCTCAACAGGAAAGCAAGTAAAATAATGTTTGTGTGTAAGCATGTTTCTCCCCCAATAGTAAAACAAGTAAAAACGGGCCGTGAAACTCACATGCGTTGTGTAGTAGGTAGTATTACACAAGTATGAGCTTTGGAACTTCAAATGATAGCCTGCACGGCGTATGCCCAAGATTTATAAACACATACGTTCGGGTCATATGGGATTTTTGACGATGACACGGAAGATTAGAACGTCTTAACGCATTCTAAGGATTTATGAGTAGACGAACGTGTCTACGTAAATATAGATTTCTCAACATAATAATTAAGATTAATGTGTTACGTGTCGAACGTTAATAATGAATAGATAAATAATTCGCACGTTAGAGTCGTTTTCAAAAGTTAGAAAAATAATATAATTTACTATATTATTTTTAGTTTCGAAGGATTAACCAAATAATCATTTGTGTGGAGAAATAATAAATATATCATTTTTAATCGAGTATATAAACGTGAGTAAATAATATAACAATTATATTATTAATTAGTTTAAAACGTCACACGAGGTATAAAACGATACGAAATAATATATATATATATATTATTTAATAGGATTAGTCACGGGTTGAAAATAATATAAACATATTATTTTATACGAAGTTGGGGTTGAAAGTAATATAAATATTTTATTTTAAAAGTGGATAATTAATATAAAAATGGGTTATAAAATCAAAACCGAGCCTACGGTTGATATCCGGGTATAAAACACTTTAATATATTAATATAATAATATTAGAACATATTATATATAAAAATATAGTCTCAAAAGTGGCTAGAAAAATAAATGGTGCTAGTGAGGTTCGAACCCGGGTCTCACCTACACCAACACACAGACTTAACCACTCCAGCCCGCTAGGGAATCGCGATATAAACGGAATCAGAATGGTTTTAATCATCACAAACACCCAGTTTCTACCCCATTCGCGATTTCAAACTCAAATCCATCCCAAATCCCTTGAATTCGATTACGATTGGAAACAAGGGTATAGGGGTTTTGTTCGTAAACCAATTTCGAGTCTGAGGGTAGTTTTAATTTCAAAAACAACCAGTCTACAGTTGATAATTACTCGATTAGAAACCCGAAACCTAGTTTTAAGAACACAAACATGATTTGAATGAATTCGAAAAGATTATGGCTTAAAATCATGAGGTTTTTACTAAACAAAGGATTGCGAATCTGATGATGCAGTTTAATTGAATTGAGGTTAACTCTAGGATCGAAACCCCCAAATCATCATATGAACAAACCCTAAATTCTGGATCTTGAACAATTCTATGTTGTATGATCAATTTATCATAGGGATTTCAATGAATGATGATTTGCGAAGCTACCCATGAGATTTAATTGAATTACAACCGTGTTTAGGTTAGGGTTCGACTAAACCGTATTCGGATGAAACTTAGAAATTGGTTTGTGATTGATTCGATGTTATAAGCCCGAATTAGCTTAGGGTTTTTGATTTATACATGAAAACGAAACTGAGGATGAATTTGGTTACCTGATTCGACATCGAATTGATGGATTTCGACTAAAAGTCAGTCGTGACTTGATGGGTTAGTCTCTGGCGTTTCCTACTGCGTCTCCGACGTAATTGATGTGTGTAAAAGCTTTAGGGGAGTGCGAATGAGGTGCGTAGTGGGTTCGATTGTAGGATGATAAACGAATTTGCTTGAATTCGATGGTCATTGATGCGGGTTCGACTGTTACGGGTTTAGGGATTTAATTCGTGATCATGGAAGAGTTAAAACACATAGAAACGGCTCATTGATGATATTCATCATAAATACCATGATTACCAGTCGTGAATTCGAGTAGTCATTTCAGTTTCGGGTTTCATTTGGATCAATGCATGTTTCTCCCCAACAGGAAAACAAGTAAAATAATGTTTGTGAGTATGCATGTTTCTCCTCAACAGGAAAACAAGTAAAATAATGTTTGTGTGTAAGCATGTTTCTCCTCAACAGGAAAGCAAGTAAAATAATGTTTGTGTGTAAGCATGTTTCTCCCCCAATAGTAAAACATGTAAAAAGGGGCCGTGAAACTCACATGCGTTGCGTAGTAGGTAGTATTACACAAGTATGAGATTTGGAACTTCAAATGATAGCCTGCACGGCGTAAGCCCTATATTTATAAACACATAAGTTAGGGTCATATGGGATTTTTGACGATGACACGGAAGATTAGAACATCTTAACGCATTCTAAGGATTTATGAGTAGACGAACGTGTCTACGGAAATATAGATTTCTCAATATAATAATTAAGATTAATGTGTTACGTGTCGAACGTTAATAATGAATAGATAAATAATTCGCACGTTAGAGTCGTTTTCAAAAGTTAGGAAAATAATATAATTTACTATATTATTTTTAGTTTCGAAGGATTAACCAAATAATCATTTGTGTGGAGAAATAATAAATATATTATTTTTAATCGAGTATATAAACGTGAGTAAATAATATAACAATTATATTATTATTTAGTTTAAAACGTCACACGAGATATAAAACGATACGAAATAATATAAATATATATTATTTAATAGGATTAGTCACGGGTTGAAAATAATATAAACATATTATTTTATACGAAGTTGGGGTTGAAAGTAATATAAATATATTATTTTAAAAGTGGATAATTAATATAAAAATGGGTTATAAAATCAAAACCGAGCCTACGGTTGATTTCCGGGTATAAAACACTTTAATATATTAATATAATAATAATAGAACATATTATATATAAAAATATAGTCTCAAAAGTGGCTAGAAAAATAAATGGTGCTAGTGAGGTTCGAACCCGGGTCTCACCTACACCAACACACAGACCTAACCACTCCAGCCTGCTAGGGAATCGCGATATAAACGAAACCAGAATGGTTTTAATCATCACAAACACCCAGTTCCTACCCCATTCGCGATTTCAAACTCAAATCCATCCCAAATCCCTTGAATTCGATTACGATTGGAAACAAGGGTATAGGGGTTTTGTTCGTAAACCAATTTCGAGTCTGAGGGTAGTTTTAATTTCAAAAACAACCAGTCTACAGTTGATAATTACTCGATTAGAAACCCGAAACCTAGTTTTAAGAACACAAACATGATTTGAATGAATTCGATAAGATTATGGCATAAAATCATGGGATTTTTTCTAAACAAAGGATTGCGAATCTGATGATGTAGTTTAATTGAATTGAGGTTAACTCTAGGATCGAAACCCCCAAATCATCATATGAACAAACCCTAGCTTCTGGATCTTGAACAATTCTATGTTGTATGATCAACTTATCATAAGGGTTTCAATGAATGATGATTTGCGAAGCTACCCATGATATTTAATTGAATTGCAACCGTGTTTAGGTTAGGGTTCGACTAAACCGTATTCGGATGAACCCTAGAAATTGGTTTGTGATTGATTTGATGTTATAAGCCCGAATTAGCTTAGGGTTTTTGATTTATACATGAAAACGAAACTGAGGATGAATTTGGTTACCTGATTCGACATCGAATTGATGGATTTCGACTAAAATTCGGTCGTGACTTGATGGGTTAGTCTCCGGCGTTTCCTACTGCGTCTCCGACATAATTGATGTGTGAAAAAGCTTTAGGGGAGTGCGAATGAGGTGCGCAGTGGGTTCGATTGTAGGATGATAAACGAATTTGCTTGAATTCGATGGTCATTGATGCGTGTTCGACTGTTACGGGTTTAGGGACTTAATTCGTGATCATGGAAGAGTTAAAACACATAGAAACGGCTCATTGATGATCTTCATCATAAATACCATGATTACCAGTCGTGAATTCGAGTAGTCATTTCAGTTTCGGGTTTCATTTGGATCAATGGGTCATGATTTTGACTTTTTAAAAGTCAACAGAAAACTTTGACTTTGTAAGTCAACATATTTGGTTTTTGCGTAATTACATGACTAGTCCCTTTAGCTTACATTCAATTATTGACAGAATTAGCCCCTGGGTTTGGAATGAGTTAACTAGGTTAAGAATTTAACGGAATTTGTTTAACGGGGTTAACCCTAAACTGCCGGATGTCACATCATCCCCTAGTTGAAAGAATTTTTGTCCCGATAATTAGAAAAAGAAAAAAAAATCTGAGATGTCACATCATCCCATAGTTGAAAGAATTTTTGTCCCGAAAATTAGAACAGTACATTAAGTTTTTGACGTAGAGTGTTTGAACAGATAAGGATACTTGCGCATCATCTGGTCCTCGCGCTCCCATGTGAACTCTGGTCCACGTTTCGAGTTCCAACGAACTCTGACGATAGGGATTTTACCGCGTTTGAGCTTTTTGACTTCCCTATCCATGATTTCTATCGGTTCTTCAATGAAGCGTAATTGTTTATCGATGTGCATATCCTCAAGAGGAACCGCGAGTGACTCGTCTGCTAGACATTTCTTCAAGTTTGAGATGTGAAAGACGTTGTGTACACCACTAAGTCCTTTAGGTAGATCCAGTTGATACGCTACTTGGATAATTCTCTTCATTATCTTGAATGGTCCAACATAACGAGGATTCAATTTGCCTCGTTTCCCAAAACGAATGACACCCTTCCAAGGTGAGACTTTTAATAAGACCATATCCCCTACTTGAAATTCTAACGGTTTACGACACTTATCGGCATAGCTCTTTTGACGATCACGAGCTGCTGCCATACGGTTTCTAATTTGAAAGATTTCCTCAGAATTTTCAAGTACGAGTTCAGGACCTGTAAGTTGACTATCCCTAACTTCGGCCCAACAAATAGGAGAACGGCATTTCCATCCATAAAGTGCTTCAAATGGAGCCGCCTTGATACTAGTGTGATAACTGTTGTTGTAGGAGAACTCCACCAACGGTAGGTGAGACTCCCAAGTGTTACTGAAATCAATCACATAAGCTCGTAGCATGTCCTCTAGAGTTTGAATAGTACGTTCTGTCTGGCCATCAGTTTGAGGATGGTATGATGTGCTCATATCTAAACGCGTGCCTAAAGTTTTATGTAATGACTGCCAGAAACAAGAGGTGAATCGTGCATCACGATCCGAAATGATAGAGATTGGCACTCCATGCCTAGATACTACTTCTTTCAAAAAAATACGAGTAAGCTTGTACATTTTGTCGGTTTCCTTTATTGCTAAGAAGTGAGCGGACTTTGTTAAACAATCGACTATTACCCAAATGGTATCAAATCCGGTAGGAGTTCGTGGAAATTTTGTGATAAAGTCCATGGATATTTGCTCCCATTTCCACATGGGAATCTCTAGTTGCTGGAGAAGACAAGAAGGCTTTTGATATTCAACCTTGACCTTCGCGCAAGTCAGGCACTTGCTCACATAGGTGGCTATATCGCCCTTCATTTTTGGCCACCAATACAGCACCTTTAGATCATGGTACATCTTGTCAGAACCTGGATGAATAGAGTAACGAGATTTATGAGCCTCATCCATGACTAGTTCTCTTAAATTTTCGAATATTGGAACCCATATTCGTTCAGCGAAATATCGAATACCGTCAGATTTGACCTCGAGTTGTACTTCCATACCATGCGTTCCGTCCAGCGGTAGGTTTTCCTCTTTCAGGGCTTCAAGTTGAGCACTTCGGATTTTGTCAGGTAATCCGGTGTGAATAGTAAGTTGTAATGCTCGAACTCGTTTAGGTTTGGTGTCCTTACGGCTTAGGGAATCGGCTATCACAATAGCCTTTCCTGGATGATACCTGATTGCACAGTCATATTCATTTAAGATTTCGACCCAACGTCGATGTCGCATGTTCAACTCTTTATGTTCAAAGATATGTTGAAGACTCTTGTGATCGGTGTAGATGGTGCATTTGGTATCGTACAAGTAATGTCTCCATATCTTTAGTGCAAATACCATGGCTCCCAACTCTAAGTCATGAGTCGTGTAGTTCTCCTCGTGGATTTGCAGTTGACGAGAAGCGTATGTGATTACCTTCTCGCGCTGCATTAGTACACAACCAAGACCTTGAATGGATGCATCATAATACACCACAAAATCATTCGTTCCCTCTAGAAGAGATAGGATGGGTGTACTACAAAGTTTATGGAAGAGATAAGGTTTACTCTTTTGAGTTAAGACTGTGAGGGGTTGTGCAATCTTGAAGAATCCTTCAATGAAACGACGGTAATAGCCAACCAATCCCAGAAATTGTCGCACCTCAGTTGGCGTTGTCGGCGCCGTCCAATTCTTGCTTGCTTCTACTTTAGTTGGATCGACATGTATTCCTTTCTCGTTGACTACATGTCCTAGAAGTTGCACTTAGCGAATCCAGAATTCGCACTTTGGAGAACATAGCATACAATTGCTCTTGCTTTAGCAATTCCATAATCAAATACAGATGTTCCTCATGTTCTTCTTTGTTCTTTAGAACAGATGAGGATGTCATCAATGAAGACAATGACGAACTGATCAAGGTAGGGTTTACATACATGGTTCATGAGATCCATGAACACTGCGGGTGCGTTGGTTAGTCCGAATGGCATGACCATACCTAGTTCTAAAAGCAGTCTTAGAGACGTCTTTGTCTCAGACTCTCAACTGATGATAACCGGATCTAAGGTCGATCTTGGAATCAAAACTTGATCCTTGGAGTTGATCAAACAGATCATCAAGGCAGGGTAAAGGATAATGGTTCTTGATCGTCACTTTATTCAACTCACGGTAGTCGATGCACATGCGGAAAGTCCCGTCTTTCTTCTTGGCGAATAGGACTGGAGCTCCCCATGGCGATGAGCTAGGTCGAATGAAACCTTTATCTAACAACTCTTGCAGCTGTGTAGATAACTCTTGCAGTTCACTGGGTGCAAGTCTATATGGTGCCCGAGCAATAGGTGTTGCTCCGAGTGGTAGATTGATTTGGAATTCGACTTGACGGTGAGGTGAAAGACTAGGCAGGTATTCAGGAATTACTTACGAAAAGTTACAAACGATTGGAATGTCATCAATATTCTTTTCTTCTGATGGTTGCTCGGTGACAAGAGCCAGAATAGCTGTATGCCCTTTACGTAAGCACTTATGTGCTTTCATGAAGGATATGATGCCTACGACAGCACTAATCCTTTCGCCTTGGACAGAAGGGTTTCTCCACTCGGGAGAGGAATGCGAACGATTTTGTCACGACAAATGATTTCGGCTAGTTCTTAGATAACCAATCCATACCGACAGTCATGTCAAAACTACCAAGTGTGACTTACATGGGGGTCAATGTCAAGCTTATGACTAGAATGTGAGTCGCTTCGATTATCTGACCGTCTGCTATCTCTATGGTATACTTAAAGTCTGATAGAGTTGGAGTACGGCCGCACCAACATGAATTTTGTGAAATCATGCTGAAACTTCTAGTGAAACCCGTGCTTATAAGGTAAGCGTCGGTCAATGCAAAGGCTAAGGGAAAAAGTTCATATGTAGGAGAAGAAATTTAATAAGATACAAATTTCAGTAACATAAGGGATAGGGTGTATGTTTAAGTAGTCGCGATCAACCTATGGTTGGTTAGATTAAATCCCCATTTTCTAATGTCATTAGGATAACTAGATCATCTTGTGAAGAAAGAAGTCCATTTACAGAGTTAGATGTCCTGGGTTATAAATCAAATTAGACTAAGAATTAGTCACATGATAAAGTAATAGAGTCAAATGGAACCTATTGTTGGAGTGTAAGGAATTACGCGTTAGTTTTGGAAGAATTTATGAAATTCCACTTACACAGTTGGAGTCGGTGGGTTTTATCCTGAGGTTCTACTAGAGTTTCACTCTAAGTGGTTCCATTGATTAAGTTTGAATGAGAGTCGTAAGGTCACTAAGACTCTTATATGAGTGAAAATAACACGATGGATAGATCACAGATTAGGACCATTTATCCACACACTAGGTTTCACCAGGACTTACATGCACCTCAATTTATTATTACATGTGCACCCGTAATGATAATTTCCTTTGCATGCTCACCCTAGCTTCTCCCTGTCCTGTGTCAGAATGTCCCTCAATTTTTATTGCCGAGTACAGAGTGTTGTCAGATATGATAGGTCATCGAAAGGCTTAGTCATCAATCATAAGTTGATCAACTAGGACTCATATCAGAATGAGTAGTCAGGAATCGTTTGATCCGAGTATTCACTCGAGTAGAAATACACTACAATGGCCCAATCCAGCGGATTCTAGATGAAATCATGCACACAAAATGCGACTTCGAGAAGTGAAACTAGTTCACGGATATGTGTTACTGGAAGAGGCAAGGTAGTCGCCTTTCCAACTGAGTTAGGATAGGGTTTGAGTATGCAATGAGCAAGGCGTTCCCAACCTTGTAGTCAATCTTTCTTCAACATAATATCGACAAAAGCGCGAGCCCACGGCTGGGGAAGGTGATGACATCTCTGTGTCAATGAATTTCTACCCTAATACGTGCACAGACTGCCTCTACACGACGTATTATTTCTAGTGGGTACAGTAGGGACTCGCCTATGGCGATCCCAACTCCCAAAGAGATGTGTGCTTGTTATGTGTGTCTTCCCCAACACGAACTTGAGAAGACCCACCATTCTCTGATTGTGTCCTAGATAGGCTCAAGCCGGTGTCATCTTCGGCTTTGATGGTGTAACTAAGGTGTAGATGATGGTGGAGTGAGTGACTCCTCCGAAGACTTTGTCTCGCTGCCCACGGACGGGAGTGGATGTTGTTCTGATGACTCCCCGAATGTCGCCACCGGGAATGATGATATAGTGAGAATGACGTGTTCCTAGTCAGAAGAGGGTGATATGGATGTTGTCATTATGCCTGCAATGCAATGTATGTATGGATACCATTTGTATCATGTATGAGTGTCTGTGTCGTGTAACTAATGCATGTGTGCGGTTATAGTCTAGTATGCAATCCTTTTTCTCTATAACCAATGGCTTTGATACCAATCTGTCACACCCCCAAATTCCACTAACGGAGTTTTACCGCTTGGCATGTGACAAACTAGGATCTCAGTCATTAGTTACATCAAACGACACTATATGGGACTTAAAATGTCATAACATAAAAGTTCAGAGTTAAATGCGGAAGCGTAAACGTTAATCGGAAATCAAAAGTAATTACATAACACAAGCGTCAATTAATGTAAACAAGTGAAACTGTTTGAAATGAATGATATGACAGTAGGACTCCATCCATGTCCTAAGTGTGCAACCTGTGCCAAAGCGACCTGAAAAACATGTAAGAAAAAGTGTCAACACGAGGTTGGTGAGTTCACAGGTTTGTATATAAATAAACTGTTTGAGTGTTGCTGGATCAACATACGTAAGTCACACCTATTGCTAGCTAGACAATGTACAAGTTACTCTAAGCGTTAGCAACTGAAGCTGACTGTTTGTGTTTTGGTGCCTTCCGCCATTGCTAACATTAACAAGTGGCAAGTGTTTAGGACAATTTACATCCGTTAGACCTCCAATCAAGTTAGCGCGACTAACCCGGGTGGGGTTTGTCAAACCCAGTAGTACTACTCAAATTTCCTCGCTATACTCCATATATTAACGGTCCGAGTGTGTAAGGACTTTGCATGTTATGTTTGCACTTAGGTACACAAGTGGTAATGAAATACTATGTGATCCATGTCCGTATGTATGTCTCTCCCTGGCTGGGAGACAAGTAACAGTTGATTGTCTGTACGCATGTTTCTCCCCAACGGGAAAACAAGTAAAATGATATTCGTTTGTACGCAAGCTCCTCCCTAACGGGAGAACAAGTAAAATACTGTTTGTGTGTATGCATGTTTCTCCCCAACGGGAAAACAAGTAAAATAATGTTTGTGAGTATGCATGTTTCTCCTCAACAGGAAAACAAGTAAAATAATGTTTGTGTGTAAGCATGTTTCTCCTTAACAGGAAAGCAAGTAAAATAATGTTTGTGTGTAAGCAAGTTTCTCCCCCAATAGTAAAACAAGTAAAAAGGGGCCGTGAAACTCACCTGCGTTGCGTAGTAGGTAGTATCACACAAGTATGAGATTTGAAACTTCAAATGATAGCCTGCACGGCTTACGTATGCCCTAGATTTATAAACACATAAGTCAGGGTCATATGGGATTTTTGACGACGACACGGAAGATTAGAACGTCTTAACGCATTCTAAGGATTTATGAGTAGACGAACGTGTCTACGGAAATATAGATTTCTCAATATAATAATTAAGATTAATGTGTTACGTGTCGAACGTTAATAATGAATAGATAAATGAATTCGTACGTTAGAGTCGTTTTCAATAGTTAGGAAAATAATATAATTTACTATATTATTTTTAGTTTCGAAGGATTAACCAAATAATCATTTGTGTGGAGAAATAATAAATATATTATTTTTAACCGAGTATATAAACGTGAGTAAATAATATAAAATTTATATTATTAATTAGTTTAAAACGTCACACGAGGTATAAAACGATACGAAATAATATAAATATATATATATTATTTAATAGCATTAGTCACGGGTTGAAAATAATATAAACATATTATTTTATACGAAGTTGGGGTTGAAAGTAATATAAATATATTATTTTAAAAGTGGATAATTAATATAAAAATGGGTTATAAAATCAAAACCGAGCCTACGGTTGTTTTCCGGGTATAAAACACTTTAATATATTAATATAATAATATTAGAACATATTATATATAAAAATATAGTCTCAAAAGTGGCTAGAAAAATAAATGGTGCTAGTGAGGTTCGAACCCGGGTCTCACCTACACCAACACACAGACTTAACCACTCCAGCCCGCTAGGGAATCGCGATATAAACGGAACCAGAATGGTTTTAATCATCACAAACACCCAGTTCCTACCCCATTCGCGATTTCAAACTCAAATCCATCCCAAATCCCTTGAATTCGATTACGATTGGAAACAAGGGTATAGGGGTTTTGTTCGTAAACCAATTTCGAGTCTGAGGGTAGTTTTAATTTAAAAAACAATCAATCTACAGTTGATAATTACTCGATTAGAAACCCAAAACCTAGTTTTAAGAACACAAACTTGATTTGAATGAATTCGATAAGATTATGGCTTAAAATCATGGGGCTTTTAATAAACAAAGGATTGCGAATCTGATGATGCAGTTTAATTGAATTGAGGTTAACTATACGATCGAAACCCCCAAATCATCATATGAACAAACCCTAGCTTCTGGATCTTGAACAATTCTATGTTGTATGATCAATTTATCATAGGGGTTTCAATGAATGATGATTTGCGAAGCTACCCATGAGATTTAATTGAATTGCAACCGTGTTTAGGTTAGGGTTCGACTAAACCGTATTCGGATGAACCCTAGAAATTGGTTTGTGATTGATTCGATGTTATAAGCCCGAATTAGCTTAGCGGTTTTGATTTATACATGAAAACGAAACTGAGGATGAATTTGGTTACCTGATTCGACATCGAATTGATGGATTTCGACTAAAAGTCAGTCGTGACTTGATGGGTTAGTCTCCGGCGTTTCCTACTGCGTCTCCGACATAATTGATGTGTGAAAAAACTTTAGGGGAATGCGAATGAGGTGCGCAGTGGGTTCGATTGTAGGTTGATAAACGAATTTGCTTGAATTTGATGGTCATTGATGCGGGTTCGACGGTTACGGGTTTAGGGACTTAATTCGTGTTCATGGAAGAGTTAAAACACATAGAAACGACTCATTGATGATATTCATCATAAATACCATGATTACCAGTCATGAATTCGAGTAGTCATTTCAGTTTCGGGTTTCATTTGGATCAATGGGTCACGATTTTGACTTTTTAAAAGTCAACAGAAACCAAATGTTCTTGACTTTGACTTTGTAGGTCAACTGATTTGGTTTTTGCATAATTACATGACTAGTCCCTTTAGCTTACATTCAATTATTGACAGAATTAGCCCCTGGGGTTTGGAATGAGTTAACTAGGTTAAGAATTTAACGGAATTTGGTTAACGGGGTTAACCCTAAATTGCCGGATGTCACAGTTAGGACATAGTTTGTAATGTCAAAAGCTTGTAATAGTTAGATTTTATGTCTTTATGTTTTTGTTATGTAAATGTCAAATGTCACCAAGTTTTTTACAAGTATAGCCTAGAGGCGCACTTGTTAAGTTCGCCTGGTCTATCAAAGGCGAACTTAATAAGTTCGCTTAGGTCTAACTGAGGCGAACTTGTTAAGTTCGCTTAAGCTATTAGAGGCGAACCTAATAAGTTCGCTTATATCAGGTTAGTTGGTTATATATATATATGTGTTTACAGAGTCAGTAAAAAAAACAGAGAGATCAGATCAGAGAAGTCCGATTGAGTCTATAACATCATTGTGATTTGAAATACGAATTGAGAAGGTTATTTACATGCTTGTTTGCATTGTCTTTTATGCGTATAAAGGTTGACTCGTTGGATTCCGCACTCCGAGTAAACGTCACGTCTTATCACGAGATTGATCCGTAGACGCGCCATGGGGACCTACAAGTGGTATCAAAGCTATTGCTCGTGATTCTTGTTGATTCTAGACGATTTTATATGCAAATTGACATCAAATTCATCATTTTTGAGTTTTTCATTTCAATGGAGTTTTCAAGACTGATTTTGATCTGATTTGGTGTTTTTGAAGAGGATTATGATGAAATTGATCCAATAGAAAGCTTCTAATTGGCAAATTACACAATCCTACGGTCCAATTTTGTTTAATTCCTTTAATTCAGTGATTAATGACGATTTTTGGATGTTCTTGGTTCGCGATTTTGGTCTGAAGAAGTTCTTGAGTTTGATTATGTTACGGCAAGCGAACTTGCTGATTTCTGTGCAGGCGAACTTAGCAGCAGGCGAACTTGTCAAGTTCGCTTCTCACAGGGTTAAGTGAACTTATTTTAGGCGAACTTAATCAGATTGTTGATTTCTTATATAAGCGAACTTATTAAGTTCCCTTGGGTGTATTATAGGCAAACTTAATATCTTCGCCTGAGGGAAAGATTGTTCAGCACTTAAAAATTTTTCAGAAATTTTTTTTTACAAAAATGGCAAATATGGTTCAAGTCACGAATATGTTCAATTATGACAATGAGATCGGTACATCTCAAAAACCTCCTAAGTTGTTGAATCTAGCTGATTATTCTAATTGGAAAGATCGGTTTGACCCGTTCGTATCTTTTACCGATACTAGTTTGTGGATTCCAATTTTGGAAGGATATACGCATCCGACTTATTCTTGGATGGGACAGGACAATGTTCCAAAGCCGGTGTCAGCGTTAACTACTGAAGAGAAGTTGTTATTTGATAGGGAAAAGAAAGCGACGGCTAGTATTTCTATGTCTCTTCCAAAGGAAATATATCACAGTTTTAAACAGTTCAAGTCTTCTCAACAATTGTGGGAAGCATTACAGAAAAGGTGTGAAGGAAGTTTGGATGTGAAGAAGAGTAGAAAGGAGTTACTAAAGAAGCAGTTCCTGGTCTTTAAACTTTTTCAAAACGAATCCTTGGATGATCTTGCTACAAGATTCTATCATCTTCTTAGTGAACTGGCTAGTGCGTCTGTGGTGTATGAGACTGAGGAAATCAATGATAAATTCTTGGAGGCTTTACCATCAAAATTTGATGTGTATACGGTTTTAATCAAAGAGAATATTAAGTACAAAACCATGTCTCTTGAAGAAGTTCTAGGGAAGACTCAGTCGCATGACATGAATATGAAGAAGAAAGAGACTAATATGGAGCATATCCAGGATCCCTCAATGTATTTTGCCAAATCTACTGGTAAATCTGGTACTGGTGTGGCATTCTTTTCTGGTGATGCTCAAGAGTCTTCAAATGATCAGTGTTCTGGAGTTCCAATTTATTCTGGTCATTCAAGCCATTCTGGATTTTCTGCGACAACAGCTTCAATATCATCTGGATCTCATTTGAATCAGAAAGTTGCTGATGATTATCTTGCTATGTTTTCATCTTTCATGGCATCATATGAGAATTTTATTGGAGGGAAAATACATGATCCTGAGGTTATAGAAGAAGATTTCAGACAGATTGACCCTGTTGATCTGGAAGAAATGAATATCCAATGGAATATGGCCATGTTGATGCGTCAAGCTAAAGATTTCTTGAAGAAAACAGGCAGAAAATATATCGGTTCAAATAGTCGATCTCGTATAGGTTTTGATAAGAGCAAAGTTCGTTGTTACAACTGCCAAGAGTATGGTCACTTTGCTAAGGAGTGTGTAAAGCCGAAGGTAGAATTTGATTCTCAAAAGAAGCAGAATAATTTTCAAAACAATCAGCCTAACTTTCAGCATAATAGGAATCAATCACATGGTTCTTCTAGTAATACAAATCATGCATCTGCATCATCAGCATTGGTTGCTCAAAATGACGAAAACTATGACTAGGGCATTCATCTGGAAGACTTGGTGGGTGCTGTGAGTCAGGCTTTCGTTGCAGAAATTAATTCTGAAAAACCAGAGGAGTCGACCGATGATGAAAGTTCTAGTGATGATTCTTGTGATGGTGACAGTGTTCCAAGTGTTGACGAAGAAGTAGAACAAGTGCAGAATATTGATTGTGATGCTGTATCAGGGGTTGCTGAGGAGGATATTGTTCTTACATAAAATGCTTCAGTTGGTGATGATTCAGAGAATATTCCCATTGCCAAAGTATTCATGGCAGACATGTCTGGTCCGTCTAAGGTAAAAGACTCTGTTTGTCATATTTACTGTTCTAACTGCATTTCTGTTAAAGATAAACTGCAAGAGGTCATGGATGATAACACAAACATGATTTGTGACATGAAATCAATGCATTCAGTTAATCAGAAACTGAAAGATAATGATAAGTTGTGCATTGATAGAATTGAGTCTTTGAAAAGAGACTTAAATTCTCTTGGGCTAAAATACAAAGAGCAGGGTTATCATCTAGATATGGCTTATGCTGAAATAGAAAAACGTAATGAAGTTGTTGCCCAAAAGAATAAAGAAATATCTGACAAAGAGTCTGAGGTGATCAAACTTCATCGAAAGTTGGAACAATTTGAAAGTTCTTCAGTTGTTTTGGAATATTTTAACTCAAATGCTGATCCTACTAAGCGTGTTGCTGGTATTGGATTTATTCCTCCTCCGTTTAATGCAAATTATGTGGTGGAACCTGAAATCAAAAATGAAGAGGAGATAGATCCAAAAACTGTGTTAAAGGTGAATCCGGTAACTGGGGAGGATATGGTGTATGAGTCTGATTCTGAAGATGAGATGTTCGATGAAAAGAAAGTCGAGGGCATTCCAAAAGAAGTGAAAATTGATGACCCAACAGTTGTTAAAACTGTTACTCGGGATAGATGCATTATGACTGAACCCGAAGAGGTGAAAGTTGTTCCAACTAAACTTTCTTCAATCTTACAGTCAAGTGGGTTTGTTGCGGCTGGTTATCAAAAAGTGAATTCTTCAAAGGTGCCAAAACAGACTTATGTTCCAAATAAGCCGATAAATTGTTCTGGACATTCCTCTGAAGCTTATTCCTCTGATGGATCCTCAAATTCAAAGAAAACCTCTTATTTCAGAAGTTATCAAGAAAGAAGAGTGTGTTTTCATTGCAATGAGGCTGGTCACATTTTGATCAATTGTCCTTACAAGAACCAGGGTAAAATGAAGATTGTTCCTTCACAACCGAAAGTGGTGAAGATTCTGAAAAGAAAAGATGAGGGAAAGTCGTCTTCTAGTTTGGAGAAAAATATGTCTGGTCGATCTTTTGTTAAATCCTCTGGATTTAAACAACATGATAAATTGAATGTTAAATCTTTTGTATGCAAAGAGAAGCTTGAGATTCCTAATGTTGGAATTTCAAAGATTCTCATCAGGAAGTTAAACTGTCTAGACCTCAAAGGAGAAGAAGAAACAGAAAATTAAAGAAAATTTTGGAAACATCTGAATCTGAAAATAATATATCAAATAATGTTTTTCAAAATAATAAAAATGGATCTTCTTTGAAAAAGTCTGATTATCAAACTTCTGTTCCAAAAGTGAATGATAAGGTTGATTGTAAATTACAAGAAGTTGTTTATTTTGATCATACTGGACGACCCAAGACCACGATGGCTTGGGTTCCTATTTCTAACTGATTCTCGTTGTTTATGTAGGGACAACCAAGGAGGACTATCAACAATACTTGGTATGTGGATAGTGGTTGTTCTCGACATATGACAGGGAATGTTAGATTGCTTGAGGATGTTAAACAAATTGATGGTGGTTATGTCGCTTTTGCGGACAATAAAGGAGGGTACATAACTGGACAGGGTACGTTAAAGAATGACAAAGTCAAATTTGAAAAGGTGAATTATGTTGAGCAGCTGGAACACAATCTTTTAAGCGTATCACAAGTCTATGACAAGAAGTTTTCGTTCCATTTCAACGATACTGAATGCTATATTCTGAAACCGGGCTATGGATTCTCATGAAGGCTCCGAGGAGAAATGACACGTATGTCCTTGACATGAGTGTCGCCACTACAACGGATTCAATTCCAACATGTTTACTCTCCAAGGCGTCAGAATCTGATTCAATATTGTGGCACAGGAAGCTAGCTCACATTAACTTTAGGAAGATAAACTACATTCTTAGGAATGATTTGGTTCTTGGTATTCCGAAGATGAAATTCTCAGTTCCTGATGATTGTATTCCTTGCAAGAAGGGGAAGCAAAGAAAGAAATCTCACAAATCTAAATCGACGAATTCTATCGTAACTCCTTTGGAGTTGCTGCATATGGATTTGTTCGGTCCTATCAGTATTAGGAGCATTGGTGGGAAATCATACTGCTTGGTAGTAACTGATGATTACTCCAGATTTTCATGGGTTAAGTTTCTTTCTTCTAAACCTGAAACCATTGAGTTGGTGCAATACTTAATCCTGGGTTTGGAGAATTTATTCAATCTGAAAGTCAGACGAATCAGGAGTGACAATGGCAGCGAATTTAAGAATAGCAAAATGGTCTTATTCTGTCTTCAAAAGGGAATTCATCATGAATTCAGTGCGCCATATGTTCCTCAACAAAACGGTGTCGTTGAACGAAAGAACAGGACTTTAGTCGAAACGGCTCGCACGATGCTTGCAGATTCTAAACTTCCAGTCCCCTTTTGGGCTGAAGCTGTGAATACTGCGTGTCACGTTTTGAACAGGGTCTTGACCGTCAAGCAGCATAACAAGACTTGCTATGAATTGCTGAATAATCGAAAGCCGAATCTGGATTATTTACTACCTTTTGGTAATCCTTGCACCCTACTGAAAGTTCGAGATGTCCCAACAAAATTCAGTGCAAAGGCTATTGAAGGGATTTTTCTAGGGTATGTGGCAAATTCAACAACCAAGAGGGTTTATAACAAAGAGACACGCCTAGTTAAAGAATGGTTCCATATTGACTGTTCAAATCGGTCTTTACCACAAATGGCGATTGGTCCGGATTGGGCATTTGATTATGAAAACTTATTCAAGTCTTTTCATTTACCTTCTGATATTTCTGATGAAGATGCTGCTGTTCTTTATGATTCTTGTCACGATGCACAGTACAATGGATTTCTACCAAATGCAGTTCCAAATTCATTGATTCCATCTACTTCTGCTCCCGATCCTAATGTTGCTTTTTGTTCAGGTCCACAAGATTCAGAGAGTGAGGAGGATAATGCTATTTTTCAAGATTCTTCTACTGATCCGTTGTTGGTTGATGATTCATTACCTTCGACACAGGCTCAGGGGGAGATTCCTACAAATTTAGACTTGGAAATTCAAATTAATCAAGATTATTCTTATCAATCTGCCTCTACTCAAGTTGACGTGTTGCCAGTTCCTGAGGTTGCATCCATCAAGGAACTCAAAGATCATCCAGTGACGAATATAATTGGAAATTTACACGATGGAGTGAAAACACGTTCTCTTGTTGACAATACTTGTTAGTATACCTGCATTAAAGATTCTGGTGTTCTTGATGTTTGCTCACATTCATGCTTTATTTAACAGGTTGAACCCAAGAATGTTGAGATGGATTTGAATGACAACAATTGGATAGAAGCTATGTAGGAAGAACTTGCTCAATTTGACAAACTTAAGGTTTGGAATCTTGTTGATCTTCCGAAGGGTGCGTATCCGATAGGAACAAAATGGGTGTTTAAATGTAAGAAAGACGATCGAGGTGTCATGGTACGCAACAAGGAAAGATTAGTTGTCCAGGGCTTCAATCAACAAGAAGGAATTGATTACACCGAGGTTTATGCGCCGGTTGCAAGGCTTGAAGCTATAAGGCTGTTTCTATCTTTTGCTTCTTTTAAAGGTTTTAAGGTGTTTCAATTAGACGTCAAAAGTGCGTTTTTATATGGAAAGGTCAAGGAGGAAGTCTATGTTTGTCAGCCGCCGGGGTTTGAAGATCCACTGAATCCGAATATGATTTTCAAGCTTGATAAGGCTCTCTATGGTCTTCATCAGGCTCCTCATGCGTGCTATGAAACATTATCCACACATCTTTTGGCAAATGACTTTGTTCGTGGAAAGATAGACTCGACCTTATTCATAAAGAAATCAGGTGGAGATTACCTACTGGTACAGATTTATGCGGATGATATTATTTTTGGCTCGACAAACAAAGGGTTATGCAAAGACTTTGAGGGTGTTATGAAGTCGAAATTTGAAATGTCTGCTATGGGAGAGTTATCATTTTTCTTAGGTTTACAAGTAAATCAAAAGGAAGATGGTTTCTTTATTCATCAGTCCAAGTATGTCAAAGACATCTTGAGCCGGTTCAAGATGGAGGACTGTACCCCATATGATACTCCAATTCTGGTCTATCATAAGTTGAATTCTGACCCGGAAGGAAAGGATGTGGATTGTCGACTTTATAGAGCTATGATTGGATCCCTCATGTATTTAACCTCTTCAAGGCCGGATATAATGTTCGCCGTGTGCATCTGTTCCAGATTTCAGGCAAAGCCAAAACAATCTCACTTAATCGCTGTGAAAAGAATCTTTCGGTATTTAAAAGGAAAACAACGTTTGGGGCTATGGTATCCTCATGGTTCTAACTTTGATTTCAATGCTTATACTGATTCTGATTTTGGTGGGGGTTGTCTAGACAGGAAATCTACAACAGGTGGTTGTCAGTTCTTAGGTAATCGACTTGTGTCCTGGCAATGCAAAAAGCAAACCACAGTCTCGATTTCTACATGCGAAGCAGAATATATCGCTGCTGCGAGTTGTTGTTCACAGATCATGTGGATACAACAACAATTGAGAGATTACGGTTTGAATTTCACAGAAACCCCCATGCTTATCGATAATAATGCTACTATGTCCATAACTAATAATCCTGTTAAACATAGTAAAACTAAGCACATCGAAATTCGATATCATTTTATACGTGATTGTGCAGAGAAAAGGTTGATTGAGCTTGTCAAGGTACATACTGAAGATAATTTTGCTGATTTGTTTACCAAGGCATTTGATAGTACAAGGTTTGAATTCCTAATTAAAATGATTGGTATGATCAATCCCGAATAAAAGCTTTTCAAAATCAGAATTTCATGGAAAATTTTGTTTTTAAGTTCTTTTATTGCTTTATTACATTTCTGCATTTACATTTTCAGTCAAAAAGTTTAATTTATAAAAAGTCAAAACAAATTGAAAAATATAAAATTTGACATCATTTGAGGTTAGAGAAGAAATGATAGTACATCAGTGATTAGTTTATTTCACACGACCTTAGTAGACCTTGATATATGATTGATTAAAATAAGTTGATTTGATCTAAATTTTAAAGTCTGCATAAATAAGAAATGATAGTGTTGTGAATGCTCTATTCTTGATAATTTGTTTTAAAATTTGTGTATAAAATTTGAAACTTGAATTAAATATAATATGATTACATATGTGCTTTGTCAATAGGCTAAAAGCGTTTTGAAACTAATAGTAGTGTGAAAATTAAATATAATATGATTACATATGTGATTTAAATCCATTAGATGCCTGGATGTGTGTGTAAAAGATCATTATCAGATAAAGAATATATGGTTATAAAGAATTTCATGAGACCAATATCGAATTATATCTTTATCACAAATCTATTTCAGTTCACTTCACTGCCCATGCCCCGAAAAACATGCAAGGTGTTGTTGAACTAAGATATGCTTTAAAAATATGTTGAAACATATATTCGCCCTTGGTTCACTTAGATACATCATCTAGTCTGATTCTATTGAATTTTATCCAGATAATAGTTGGATCCCCATACCTGAATCTGTTGATTCTCACTATTCAGCCTATTCATTAGAATCTTCTGATTCTGAATCATCATGATTCTTATATCCTTTGGGATCTAATTCTATTCTTGTGCTAAAAGAGATAATTTCATCTTGGAAATTGATCTAATCTTAACATTAACTGTATATGTCTTAAAGATAGTGCAATTTATATTTCTGTTTGGCATATATGTGGAGTACACGATGTTTTTCATCTAAATGGTACTAAATCACATGAAGTTGGAGAATAAACGCTTATAGTTTCAAATCATATAATATTGACAAATTTAAGAATTCATGCTTTATATTTCAAATTTGGTATAAATAAAAGAGCATTTTATAACCTGATCTTATTTACTTTGAAATTTATCGCGTATCATTTCAAATATTATTCAAATTGAATGAGTTTCAAAATGAAAAAAGATGCAAAGTGCACAAAACTGAGTTGAATGGTGTCATATTATAGGTTACCCTTTGTTATTGCTAAAATGTGTGATGAATTAATTAAATATTGATATGATATTCTTGCTCATGATGTTAATTCAAAAATATGTGTTTCTGTTTTGTACAAATAAAATTCAAAAATATGTGTTTCTGTTTTGTACAGATAAAATCAAAAAATATGTGATTCCGTTTGTATAGATAAGACTCAAAAAAATTTTGATTTTTATTTTCCATGAAAATTCTAAACTTTTATTAAAATTGTTCGGGATTGGATCAGATAGGTGTTGCTGACGGAAGTTAAACATTTGACAGGTTGAAGTTGATAAAATTTTTGTTCAAGGCAAAAAGGTTGAAAAGCTATTAAGTTCGCCTGTGTACAGTGAAGCGAACTTAAGAAGTTCGCTTAAAAACAGTGAAGCGAACTTAATCTGATTGTCTGTGGTGAAGCGAATTTACCATGTTCGCCGAAGGCTTGTTAAGCGAACTTAACAAGTTCGCCTAAATAAGCAAACTTAATGTGTTTAAGGTTCTAAAACAAGCGAACTTATCAGATTCATCGTCTTGTTCATCTTAGGCGAACTTAACTGAAAATTGTCAAAAATTTTAAACTGTGTTGTGAGGATTGTTTACTGGTTCTATCATATTCCATATTGAATTGTGAACTCAACGAAGGTAATTTCATTGAATTTCATCCGTTAAATTGTGAGAATTTGGTCATTTTCATCTCGGTTTTCGTCGAACATTTAAAAGGACGGTTTTTGACCTAATTTTGACCGGATTTATAAAATTGATCATCCTATTTGGTTGTTAATTGATATTTGACTGATATTCAATGCTTATTCCATGATTTCATCTCGATTTGTTGATTTTTGATCGACTGTGTTTGAATTTGAATCGTCACAGGTTCAGGCGAACTTGTTCGAAGCGAACTTGTCTTGCACTACTAAGAGAACTTATTAAGTTCGCCTAGGGGTTAATGAAGATTTGGACTTGTAATTTTATTTTTTTGTGTTCAAAATTTTTTTGTTTTAAATTTTTTTTAAAATTTTGTTGTTTGTTCGTGTTTGTTATTTTTTGCTAATATGTTTGTTGTCCAATTTTTTCAGATGGCTCGGCGTGTCGAATATAAACATAATCAAGTGGCATTGTTAGATCCTAACATGTCCGAGGCTGTGAATTTTCAAGGCATTATAGGATTTTTGAACAGATCACGTCTTCACGTTGCTTTATCTGCTGATCCTTACATAAGTCTCGTGTACATACAACAATTTTGGGACACTGTGCATCAAGATACGAACGTTGAACCTCATGTTCTTCGTGCCACTGTTAATAATACCGAGATTGCCATTTCTGAAGAGACGATTCGTACTGCTCTTGATTTGGTTGGAAATGCTGAAGATCCGTTATCTTATCCATGAACTCTTATTCTGGGTTGTTTTCAACGAATGGGATATCGTGGGAGACAGAATGATACTCAAGCACGTAAAGGTGGCTTAGTCGGTGAATGGAGGTATTTCATGCATGTGATTATTCAATGCATTTCTCCTCGTAAAGCTGGAACCGATGGTTTAAAGATGGCTCTTCAAACGGCTATGGTGGCTTTAACGTTGAACAAGCGATTCAATTTTCCACTTTACTTCTATCGGGAGATGGTCATGCAGATTAATCCGGCTGAAGGTCAAGGATTCTTGATGTATCCTAACTTTATTCAAATGATTTTGAATCACTTTATTCCGGATCTTCCACAACATCCAATAAGAATAACTTTGACTCCAATGTCATAGCGTATCTTTACCGACTGTACGAAGGTGAAACAGCAGAATGCTGCATTGATACCAGTCAATACTCCATTATTTGGTCACTTAATCAATCCTGATTATGTTGCACCACCTAATGACAACTGGTTTCATCCTGATGAAATTGCTCAAGCTCAAGGCTTCAATGTTCAACAACAACAGCAACAACCACAGCAACCATCACAACAACAAGTTCCACAACAACAGATACCAGTTCAACAAGTACAAATTCCCGTACCACCACAAATTCCTATTCCTGAACAAGTTCCTATTCCACAAGCTGAGATGAAGTACCTATACATGAACCTGTTCAAGAGGAGGTCGTTCATGCACGTGAACATGATTTAGGAATGAACACGGATGATTTCGTTGATGACGCTGTGAACTCGCCCATTCATGAATCTGAAGGGAATGTGGTGACTGATGATGCCTCTAGTTCAAGCTCAAGTGATACGATATTACCTGTTAATGAAAGCACCGATTCTGATGAATCTAGGGATTTTTCCTCAGGTCATTATGAACGGTTGGCTACAATTCCACTGGCTAATGCTGGAAAACGCATTAAATCTCAAGCCAGACGACCAAGAAGAAAGTCTGTTCGGGATCCTCCTTCCGGTTCAGTACTTGGAAAAAGATCCTTGGTTGATGAGAGTACTGAGTCTAATAGTGACTTTACTCCAGATCCTAAGACTCAAAAGTTAATATCTGCTTCAATTGCTGCTGCACATTCTTCACAGGGAGTCGAGGATGCTAATTTTGTTGCTTCATTGATAATTACTCCTCCAAGATCTAAGGATCCATCTCCGGTTAGAACTCCTGTTCCTCCAGTCATTCCTACTACTGCAAGTCCTTCTATTCCACAATCGTCAGCTGGTCCGTCAAAGCCTTCTGATTCTGAAAGGATTACTTTCCTTGAATCACAAGTGCTTTCTTTACAAACCCAAGTAAACACTCTTGTGTCTACTGATTCACAACGGCAGCTGGTGATTCAGACTCAAGCTTAACAGATTGCTGACATGCAAGCATTAGTGTCCAAACTCGTTCAACGTCTTGACACTTAGGGGGAGTTGAGGATACCTGATACTTGTCACACAAAGTCTATTCAAAGACGTGATGATGAAGACAATGATCCTGCTGGAAATATTGAGGGTGATCGTCAATACACTGACGCTAATCCTATATCTAGGGTTCAGGGGGAGTCGACATCACAATCACTTGAAGGAAATAAAGATATTTCTGGTACTAATGAAGAAGAAATTCTATTATTGGAGTTCTTTCAAGATTCAGAAGAAGATGAAGTTGAAAAGATTGCATGTCTTGATGACATTGATGATTTATTCAATGACATGGAAGATGATATGTTGGATAATGAGATAGAAGAAGGAGAAATAGTAGAGATTGAGATAGAGAAAGATAAAGATAGTGTTACTTATGAAGGCTGTGATGGTCTTAAAGTGCCGTATAACTTCATCCAGGATGATGTTATTCCTGAATTAACTTATGAAGGAGTAACAGATTCTATGGACTCTGTTGAAGACGTCACATTGCCTGAAGACACTGCTGATTCAAAGATAGATACTGATGATGAGACTATTCAATCAAATAAAGATGCTGAAACTGAAACTACTCACACTGAGTCTCCGAAGGTTAATGAAGAACCTGTGATGTACAGAGATACAGGGATGACAAGAGAACAATGGAGAGAAGTTGTAAATAGTTGGATGAAGGTGCTACCCAAGTCTCCAGCACAACCTGCTTAGAAAGAGAAATATGTGAATAAAGAGCAGTGTATAGGAAGGATCATAAGTTGGTTCTATGATGATGGATCAAAATTATTTGCAATTAAACGATCTGACGGTGTTCAATACTTAAAGCCGAGGATCAAATATTTCAATTCCTTGCCAAGGTGTGAAATAAATGGTTTAGCTTCAAAGCCACTCATTAATAGATCGAAGAATGGTTTGGCTGATGTGATAGCAAACTTGATCAAGAAAGAAGGTAGTTCAGGAAAGTATGATCGGCTGAAACCACAAAAGGGAAAGAGAGTGAAGAACACAGATCCAAAGACTGGAAAAGTGACCTGGAGATACAAGTATAAACTAGTGCGTGCTATTCACAAGATACCGTTAAAGAAGATTCCTCAAGACTTTATTGGGAATATGAAATGGTGGTATGTTGATGTTAATACTGGTGAAGCAAAGATTGAAGATAAAGACAATAAGGTCATTGTATGTTTCTATGATGCAATGAATCTTATCAATTTCTCAAAGAAAGATCAGAGGACGTTGCGAAAGAATGAAATAATGTACACTGATGTTTGGAGAGAAAAAGGTCTACAGTACAAAAGAGTTTTGGAGATATGCAGAAGATATGGAGTGCATGCTGGCAGCAGACTACCTGATAACTGGAAGAGTTCAAGATGAAGACTGAAGACTGAAGATCAAGCTATTGTCAAGGGGGAGTCTGTTAGGACATAGTTTGTAATGACAAAAGCTTATAATAGTTAGATTTTATATCTGTATGTTTTTGTTATGTAAATGTTAAATGTCACCAAGTGTTTTACAAGTATAGCCTAGAGGCGAACTTGTTAAGTTCGTCTGGTCTATCAGAGGAGAACTTAATAAGTTCCCTTAGGTCTAACGTAGGCGAACTTGTTAAGTTCGCTTAAGCTGTTAGAGGCGAACTTAATAAGTTCGCTTATATCAGGTCAGTTGGTTATATATATATGTGTGTTTACAGAGTCAGTAAAAAAAACCAGAGAGATCAGATCAGAGAAGTCCGATTGAGTCTGTAAACATCATTGTGATTTGAAATACGAATTGAGAAGGTTATTTATTTGCTTGTTTGCATTGTCTTTTATGCGTATAAACGTTGACTCGTTGGATTCCGCACTCCGAGTAAACGTCACGTCTTATCACGAGATCGATCCGTAGATGCGCCATGGGGACCTACAGATGTCACAGTTCTGCAACTCCATTCTGCTGAGGTGTATACGGGGCGCTGAATTCGTGACGGATCCCCTTCTTGAGACAGAAAAGTTCCATCAAATTATTCTTGAAGTCAGTTCCGTTGTCACTCCTTATTCTTCTAACCTTCAGCTTGCAAAGAGATTCCAAGCTCAGGATAAGGTATTGAAGAATATCAGCAGTCTCGTCCTTAGTACCTAAAAAATGCACCCAAGAAAAACGTGAGAAATCATCAGTTACAACCAGACAGAACGACTTTCCTCCAATACTCCTGATACTTATGGGGCCAAACAGATCCATGTGTAATAGCTCCAAAGGGGTATCAATGGAGTTTTGGAGCTTGGGCTTGTGAGACTTCCGTTGCTGTTTGCCCTTTTTACAAGGCATACAGTCATCTGCAACGGTAAATCTCAGCTTAGGAACCCCGGTTACCAAACTGTTTCGGAAAAGATGGTTCGTTTTACGATAAGAAATATGTCCGAGTTTCCTATGCCACAAGATAGAGTCAAGCTCTGTCACTTTGGTAAGCAAACAAGTAGCAACTGATGAGGTGGTTGTTGCAAGGCTCATATCAATCTGATAGGTGTCGTTTGTCCTTGGAGCTCTCATCAGAATCCAGTCTTAAGGAACTTCAAAACCAGGCTTGAGAATCAAGCATTCATTCTTATCAAACATCACAGAGTACTCCTTGTCGCACATTTGGGAGACACTCAGCAGGTTATGCTTCAGCTGCTCGCAAAAGTTGACATTGTCAAAACTGACACAACCATTTGATACCATGCCTTGACACGTGATACTACCGCCTTTCTCTCCAGCAAAGGCCACATAGCCGCCTCTGAATGGTTTCACATCTTGAAGCAAGGCCATGTTTCCTGTCATGTGCCGGGAGCATCCACTATCTACATACCAATGGTTAGAGATAGTACCCTTCGGACGTCCCTGCACGAGTAACAAAAAGAATTAGTTAGATTTGCAGACCCAAGCCATAGTGGTCTTGGGTCCTCCATCCTTTTCAAAATAAACTACCTCTTTTAATTCACAGTCGTGATGACTGTTCGAAATGGATGAATCTTTAAAAGAATTAGGACTAGGAGATTGAGAATTTTTTAATTTGTTAGTCCAGGACCTCTTATGTTTCTTAACTGGAACAGTAGACTTATGTTCAACAACGGCATGTGAACTAGTGGAAGCTTCACCTGATTGAACTGAAGTAAGCTGCTCTAGCTTTCTCAACCTCTTATTCCTTCTCCTCCTCTGTGGCTTAGAGAGTTTCACCACAAGTTTCTCACCAGTACGTGTACTACCAGAGGTAGATACACAAGGTACAGCAGGTTGCTTTACCTTTCTTGAAACAGATGGTTTGGCCTCAGATTTGATCTTTGGCTTTGCCTTCGGTTTAACTGGTGGTTTCACCACATTTTGTTTTGGACATTTGGGAGGTTTCACTGATGGTGACTTAGGGATGACAGCCGGTTGTGAAACAATAGGCCGTTTCCCTTGGTTCTTTGAAGGACAGTTCACAAAAATGTGACCAACCAAGCCACAGTGAAAGCAAGTCCTCTTGTCTGTGTAAGTTCTCCTGTAAGGCTCATTTGATCTGGCATTAGATGACTCAGCATGATGAGCAGGAGGAATTGGTTTATGAACAGGAGTTTGACCCGATACAGATTGGTTTTTGGGAGTATAGTATTTTTGCAAATTTTCTTTGTAACCAAGCCCATAGTGAGCTGAAAAACCTCTTTCTTTACTTGATTAAGATTTTTATACCCCCCATAAAGCATTACCTTTAATTTATCATTAAATTCAATGATATCGAGTTTAGTTAAAATACAGTTATCACTATTAGTGATAATGTTTTTCTTAACTTTCTGTTCAGATAACAACTCCTCAGATACTACTCCTTCTGGGCAGGTGTTAACCGACCCATCATCAGAAGCAGTAAAGAACTCCTCATCAGATGCGGAGTTGGCCTTACTTGAGTAATCATCCTTTTTAGAGGAATCATCCTTTTCCGAGGACTCATCAAGACAAGTTAGATCAATGTCTACTAAGTTGTTGACAAACTTCCTGCTAACTGGTGGAGGAATGGCATTAGTACCCAACCCTAAGCCATTCATTTGCCTCACTATAGATTCGTAGTGTTCCACCATGAAACGAGAGTTTTTCAACTTCTCATTAGAACATTTCAACTACAAGATTTCATTTTGCAGCTTGTTAATTTCATTGTTCCTTTTCTCCAACCCCTTATATGCAATATCCAAGTGAAGCTGTTGATCGCTCATTTTTAGTGAATACTCACATTTTTCCCTTTTCAACGTTTTAATTGAATATTTAAAACGTTTTTTGTTTTCTTTATAACTTAGAGCTGCAATGCGAAGGGGTTCGGCCTTGTCTTGAAGCTTAGAATTTTCAAGTTTTAAGCCTAGACATTTAGAACAAGAAATAACAAAAAAAGGATTAGAATCTACCTCAGACGATGAACTTGTTGCTTCTCCAATGGCCATGAGGGCAACAACAGTAGTAGATTCCTCTTGATCAGCTACAGAAGCTTCCTTTTCTTCAGCTACCTTCTCCTCAGCTTCCTTTTTCTCAGCTTCCATCAACTCCATGATCTCATCCATGAGACCAACCTGAGTTTGTGCAATTATGGCATCTTCCAGATGAACACCCCAATCAAAGTTGTCGTCTTGTTGAGCTACCAGTGCATTGGACATTCCACTTTGGCGTTGATTGTGGTTGTTTGAGTTGTTGTAGCCATGACTATTTCCTTGGCTAGGTCTGGTGAAACCCGAAGCCGGTGCTCTGTCTTTTTGACATTCACGAGAAAAGTGTCCAAAGTTTAGACATTTATAGCATTTGGCCTTGGATTTGTCAAAACCAACCTTGGCATTCGAATGCCCGCCAATGAACTTTCTTCCTGTTCTGTTCAGGAAAAGCTTGGCTCTCCTCAATATCATGGCCATATTCCATTGAATATCCATGTCCTCCATGTCATCAGGATCCACTTGATTGAAGTCTTCTTCTATTGTCTCGGGATCTGTAAGCTTGCCACCTATGAAGTTCTCGTAGGCCAGCATACAAGATGAAAATAGTGCTACATGATCTTCAGTTATTTTGGCTATAGCTGATTGGTTAGCTGAAGTTGTAGCTGGAGGATTTCTTGAGTTGTGTTGTTGATGAGATCCATAACCTGATCCAGATGCATAGCATGCATGACCGCCACAACTATTTGAGTGGTCTTCTTCAGTAGAGTTTCCAGAGAAAAGGGAAATTCCAGAGCCCGAAGATTTGGTTGTAGAAGACGTCCCATGATACATAGAAGGATCTTGTATCTGAGGTCTTCCTGAGCTCTCCTTCTTTCTAAGGTTCATGTTATGAGCTTGAACCTTTCCAATTGCCTCCTCCACTGTCATTTCATAGAATTTTGGATTCTCTCTCATCAGGGTTGTGTACATTTCAAACCTGGGTGGCAAAGCATCAAGAAACTTTTCCACTAACTCTTCATCGGGATACTTGAGCTCAAAGGCTTTCAATTCTGTTTGCAAATGATAGAATCTAGAGATGAGGTCATCTAAAGTCTTATTCTCCAAAAATCTGAAGCATTCATACTGCTTCATGAGTAGATCCCGTTTACTCTTCTTGGTATCACTATTCCCCTTGAATCTTTTCTGTAACAAGTCTTGTTGTGCCTCTTCATAACCAGAACTCTGTTTAAGACGTGACAAGCTGTATTAACGGCTTCTGCCCAGAAAGTGACAGGAAGCTTTGCATCCGACAGCATAGTCCTTGCAGTCTCAATCAGTGTTCTGTTCTTCCGTTCAGCAACTCCATTCTGCTAAGGCGTGTACGGAGCGCTGAATTCGTGACGGATCCCTTTCTTGAGACAGAAAAGCTCCATCAAATTATTCTTGAACTCGGTTCCGTTGTCACTCCTTATCCTTCTAACTTTCAGCTTGCAAAGAGATTCCATGCTCAGGATCAAGTATTGAAGAATATCAGCAGTCTCGTCTTTAGTACCTAAAAAGTGCACCCAAGAAAAACGTGAGAAATCGTCAGTTACTACTAGACAGAACGACTTACCTCCAATTCTCCTGATACTTATGGGGCCAAACAGATCCATGTGTAATAGCTCCAAAGGGGTATCAATAGGGTTTTAGAGCTTGGGCTTGAGACTTCCGTTGCTGTTTGCCCTTTTTACAAGGTATACAGTCATCTGGAACGGTAAATCTCAGCTTAGGAACCCCGATTACCAAACCGTTTAGGACAAGATGATTCATTTTACGATAAGAAATATGTCCGAGTTTCCTATGCCACAAGATAGAGTCAAGCTCTATCGCTTTGGTAAGCAAACAAGTAGCAACTGATGAGGTGGTTGTTGCAAGGCTCATATCAATCTGATAGGTGTCGTTTGTCCTTGGAGCTCTCATCAGAATCCAGTCTTAAGGAACTTCAAAACCAGGCTTGAGAATCAAGCATTCATTCTTATCAAACATCACATAGTACTCCTTGTCGCACATTTGGGAGACACTCAGCAGGTTATGCTTCAGCTGCTCGCAAAAGTTGACATTGTCAAAGCTGACACAACCGTTTGAAACCACGCCTTGACACGTGATGCTGTCGCCTTTTTCTCCGGCAAATGCCACCTAACCGCCTCTGAATGGTTTAACATCTTGAAGTAAGGCCATGTTTCCTGTCATGTGCCAGGAGCATCCACTATCTACATACCAACGGTTAGAGATAGTACCCTTCAGACATCCCTGCACGAGTAAAAAGGAATTAGTTAGATTTGGTGACCCAAGCCATTGTGGTCTTGGGTCGTCCATCATTTTCAAAATAAACTACTTCCTTTAACTCACAGTCGTGATGACTGTTCAAAACGGATGAATCTTTCAAAGAATTAGGACTAGGAGATTGAGAAGTTTTGGATTTGGCAATCCAGGATCTCTTCTGTTTCTTAACCGGAACAGGAGACTTTGGTTCAACTACCGCAGGTGAACTAGTGGAAGCTTCACCAGATTGAACTGAAGTCAGTTGTTCAAGCTTTCTCAACCTCTTGTTCCTTCTCCTTCTCTTTGGTTTTGAGAGTCTTGCCACAGATTTCTCACCAGTACGTGTACTACCAGAGGTAGATACACAAGGTACAACAGGTTGCGTTACCTTTCTTGAAACAGATGGTTTAGCTTCAGATTTGATCTTAGGCTTTACCATCGGTTTTACTGGTTGTTTCACCACATTTTGTTTTGGATGTCTGGGAGGTTTCACTGATGGTGACCTGGGGATAACAGCTGGTTGTGAAACAACATGCCGTTTCCCCTGGTTCTTAGAAGGACAGTTCACAAGAATGTGACCAACAATGCCACAGTGAAAACAATTCCTCTTGTCTATATAAGTTCTCTTGTAAGGCTCATTAGATCTGGCCTTAGATAACTCATCATTATGAGCAGGAGGAGTTGGTTTATGAACAGGAGTCTGAACCTTTGCAGTTTGGTTTTTGGGAGTATAATATTTTTGCAAATTTTCTTTATACCCAAGCCCATAATGAGCTGAAAAAGCTTCTTTCTTTGCTTGGTTAAGACTTTTATAACCCTTATAAAGCATTACCTTTAGATTATCATTTGTTTCAATGATATTGGGTTCAGTTAAAATGCAATTATCACCATTAGTGATAATGTTTTTCTTTACTTTCTGTTCAGTGAACAACTCCTCAGATACTACTCCTTCAGGGCAAGTGTTGACCGACCCATCTTCAGAAGCAGTAACGAACTCCTCATTAGATGTGGAGTTAGCCTTACTTGAGGATTCATCCTTTTTAGGGGAATCATCCTTATCAGAGGACTCATCTAGACAAGTGAGATCAATGTCTATTAAGCTATTGACAAACTTCCCGCTTACTGGTGGAGGAATTGTATTAGTACCCAGCCCTAACCCATTAATTTGTCTCACTACAGATTCGTAGTGTTCCACCACAAAACGAGAGTTTTTCAACTTCTCATTAGTACATTTTAACTGCAAGATCTCATTTTGCAGTTTGTTGATTTCATTGTTCCGTTTTTCCAACCCCCTGTATGCAACATCTAAGTGAAGCTGTTGATCGCTTATTTTTAAAGAATATTCACATTTTTCCTTTTTCAACGTTTCAATAGAATCTTTAAAATGTTTTTCGTTTTCTTTATAGTTTAGAGCTGCCATACTTAGGGGTTCGATTTTGTCTTGGATCCTAGATTTTTCAAGTTTTAGCCCTGGACATTTAGAACATGAAATAACAGAAAAAGGATTAGAGTCTATCTCAGAAGATGAACTTGTTGGTTCTCCAATGGCCATGAGAGCAATAGCAGTGGTCGATTCCTCCTTATCAGCTACAGAAGCTTCCTTTTCTTCAGCTTCCTTCTCTTCCTCTGTAGCAGCAGTAGTAGACTCTTCTAGGTCAGCCATAGATGCTTCCCTTTTCTCTGCTTCCATCATCTCCATGATCTTATCCATGAGACCAACCTGTGTTTGTGCGATGATGACATCCTCCAGATGAACACCTCAATCAAAGCTTTCGTCCTGTTGAGCTACCAGTGCATTGGACGTTCCACCTTGGCTTTGATTTTGGTGATTTGAGTTGTTGTGGCCATGGCTGTTTCCTTGGCTAGGTCTGGTAAAACCAGAGGCCGGTGCTCTGTCTTTCTGACACTCTCACGAGCAAAGTGTCCAAAATTTAGACACTTATAGCATTTGGCATTAGATTTGTCAAACCCGACCTTGGCATTAGGATGCCCGCCAATAAACTTTCTTCCTGTTCTGTTCAGGAAACGCTTGGCTCTCCTCAATAGCATGGCCATATTCCATTGAATATCCATGTCCTCCATGTCATCAGGATCCACTTGATTAAAATCTTCTTCAATCGTCTCGGGATCAGTTAGCTTGCCACCTATGAAATTCTCATACGCAAGTATACAAGATGAGAATAGTGCTACATGATCTTCAACTATTCTGGCTATAGCTGATTGGTTAGCTGAAGACGTAGCAGGAGGATTTCTTGAGGTATTTTGATGACGAGACCCCAACCCTGATCCAGATGCATAGCATGCATGACCACCACCACCATTTGAGTGGTCTTCATCTATAGAATTTCCAGTGAAAAGGGCAATTCCAGAGCCCGGTGACTTGGATGTAGAAGTCGTCCCATGATACATAGAAGGGTCTTGTATCTGAGGTCTTCCTGAGCTCTCCTTTCTTTTTAGGTTCATGTCATGAGCTTGAACCTTCCCTATTGCCTCCTCTACTGTCAACTCATAGAATTTTGGATTTTCCCTCATCAGGGTTGTGTACGTCTCAAATTTGGGTGGTAAAGCATCCAAAAACTTTTCCACCATCTCTTCATCTGGATACCTGAGTTCAAAAGCCTTCAACTCAGTCTGTAGAAGATAGAATCTAGAGATGAGGTCATCTAAACATTCGTTCTCTAAAAATCTGAAGCACTCATACTGCTTCCTAAGAAGATCCCGCTTACTCTTCTTGATGTCACTATTTCCTTTGAATCTTTTCTATAATGCTTTCCAAAGATCCTTGGAATTGTCATAACCTCGGAAACTGTGGAACAATTCCCGAGTTAATGCCATAGTGATCGAACCAAGTGCCTTCTTTTCACGAGCATAAGCTTTCTTTTCTTCGTCAGAAAGCTTAGAGATAGGTTTGGGCAGGGTTTCATCAAGATAGATGTGTGTGGGAAGCTTATATCCCTCAAGGATTGGTATCCATAGGGATGAGTCGGTATAAGAAATGTAGTGCTCGAAACGTGCTTTCCAATTAGAATAATCGTTTACGTTCAGCAACTTTGGCGGTTTCTATGGTGTACCAATCTCATTATCATAGTTTAACAGGTTTCCTAAATTCTGAAGAATCGACATAGTGAACACTTAGTCAAATTTCAGAAAAATCAGACACAGTTGCGCACTTGATTTTGGCCTTGCGCACTTGAGAAATGGACTTGCGTATTTAGATTTGCTCTTGCGTACTTGATAAGTACGCATGAGTAAATGATAAGTACGTAGGATATAACTTAAGTTCGCAGAAGATCAGTCTTGCGCACTTGTAAGTACGCAGGAGGTTAGTCTTGCGTATTTAGTAAGTACGCAACAGAACTGTACTTTTTGCCAGAAATGGTAAGTACGCACAACACCTTTTCAGCAACTCTCACCAAACTATTCCGGTCACCTGAAAATTGCCGGAGATGGTAAAAATTGGACTGATGATCAATGCAAATGAGCCAAAGGGTCAGAAACTTGTTTCTAACCAACCTTTGATGCTCAAATCACTAAAATACACAACAAAAATCAGTTTTTGAGTGATTTTTGCTTCTAAAATGGTGCTCAAGGGATACCCCTATTTTATCACAAAAATCAACAAAAATACCTCTTTTTGCTTGTAAAAACTAGGTAGAAACTCTCCAAACTCACTCACAACACTTGAAATCAGGAGCAAAGCTCTGATACCACTTGTAGGTCCCTCGGATGTGGCGTATCGTCACATGCAAGTGGGTCTACTAGTCGGACCGGGTGCGGAATACCCGTGACTACGCGGAGAGTCAAACTAAACAAAGTAAACCGACAAGAGAAAACACTTTAAACGTTCTTTGTATTATAAACACTTGAAGGTTATAGAGAGAAGCACTGAGATTACAATTTACGTATTTGCTATTATGCCTGCGTACTTAACTTCTGTCAACCTATCCTATTTATACGAGACCTGATGCCTGCGCACTTAGCAAGTGCGTAGGGCAAAATTCTCTTGCATACTTAACAAGTATGCAAATGTATTCTTGCGTACTTGCTAAGTGCACCGGAGCTTTCTCCTGCGCACTTACAAGTGCGCAAAACACTTAGAAAATTTTGCAACATTTAATATGTAAAAGTAAATACAACTCGATAAACTAATACATAAAGACTCTTACATACAAAGACAATTACAAATAAGAAAATACAAACTAAGACTCTATCCAGAGTGTTGTCACTGGAAAGTGCTTCAACACGGAAGTCTCACAAGCCCAAGCTCCAAAACTCTATTGATACTCCTTTGGAGCTATTACACATGGATCTGTTTGGCCCCATAAGTATCAGGAGTATTGGATGTAAGTCGTTCTGTCTAGTAGTAACTGACTATTTCTCACGTTTTTCTTGGGTGCACTTTTTAGGTACTAAAGACGAGACTGCTGATATTCTTCAATACTTGATCCTGAGCTTGGAATCTCTTTGCAAGCTGAAAGTTAGAAGGATAAGGAGTGACAACGGAACTGAGTTCAAGAATAATTTGATGGAGCTTTTCTGTCTCAAGAAAGTGATCCGTCACGAATTCAGCGCGCCGTACACGCCTCAGCAGAATGGAGTTGCTGAACGGAAGAACAGAACATTGATTGAGACTGCAAGAACTATGTTGTCGGATGCAAAGCTTCCTATCACTTTCTGGGCAGAAGCCGTTAATACAGCTTGTCACGTCTTAAACAGAGTTCTAGTTGTGAAGAGGCACAACAAGACTTGTTACGAGTTGATCAACAATCGACTTCCCAATCTTGATTTCCTAGTTCCTTTTGGTAGTCCTTGTTCCTTGTTGCTACAGTACAGAGACCGTCAGTCTAAGTTTCATGCAAAAGCGGTGGGAGGCATCTTCTTAGGATACGTTGCCAACTCTCCTTGCAAGAGAGTGTACAAAATAGGAACTCGTACTGTCGAGGAATGGTTCGAAGTGGATTGCAGTAAACACAATATTCCACCCGAACCAACAGGTCCAGCTTGGGGTTTTGATTATGATGCTCTATTCAAGTCATTCAATCACTGAGAACACCAGTCTTTACTCGGAGATACTTGACACTGGTGTCATGGAAACATGTCTGCATGCTGCATTCATGTCCCAGTTAGAGCCGAAGAATGTGAAGGAGGCTCTCACTGACAAATGCTGGATTGAGGAGATGTAAGATGAATTGTCTCAATTCAAAAAGTTGCACGTGTGGGATTTGGTTGACTTGCCAAAAGGCTTTCAGCCAATTGGAACCAGATGGGTGTTCTAATGCAAGACGGATGATCGTCATGTTGTTGTGAAGAACAAAGCAAGATTGGTTGTTCAGGGTTTATATCAGCAAGAGTGCTTGGATTACACGGAAGTATATCCCCCAGTTGCTAGAATTGAGGCCATTCGACTGTTCTTGGCTTATGCCACATATGTCGGCTTCAAGGTCTATCAACTTGATGTGAAGAGTGCTTTCCTTTATTTTAAAGTTCATGAAGAGGTCTATGTCACTCAACCTCCCAGCTTTGAAGATCCGCATAATATCAATAAAGTGTATAAGCTCGACAAAGCACTTTATGGTCTTCATCAAGCACCGCGGGCATGGTATGAGACATTATCTAATCATTTACTGTCTAATGGTTTCAACCGTGGACAGATTGACTCGACTCTCTTCATTAGGAAGGCAGGAGGTGACATTCTTCTTGTACAAGTATACGTCGACGACATTATTTTTGGATCTACCAATGAAGGGATGTGTAGGGAATTCGAGCAGGTGATGAAGTCCAAGTTTGAAATGAGTAATATGGGTGAATTGTCGTTCTTCCTGGGTCTGCAAGTCAGTAAAAGAGAGGATGGCATTTATCTACATCAACCAAGTATGTGCAGGACATCTTGTCAAAATACAAGATGAATGATAGCAGTACTTATGGGACACCTATCCCCGTCAATCATGGTCTGCATCCTGACAAAGATGGAAAGGATGTAGATAGCAGATTGTACCGAGGGATGATCGGATCACTTATGTATCTCACAGCTTCAAACCCGATATAATGTTTGCTGTGTGCTTGTGCTCAAGGTTTCAGCCTCAACCTGTAGAACCAAAGACTGATGGCTACAAAATTATCTAAGTACAAATGCTGCTGATCTCAGAGTTTGATGTTGACCAACAAACTGTTGCGGACAAGCTTATCTGCTGAAGACCAAAGTTGTTGCGGATAGGCTTCTCAGCAGCATCAACACTTGACGCTGTTGACAGGCAAATCATCAGCAGCTTTGGATGGTTACATCTTGCTGCTGATCAACATATTTGTTGCTGACAGCCTTGTGCCTTGAAGACAAATCGTTGCAGCTGACTATCCATACCAAGCGTCACTAACAACTTTCTGCAAAAGCAACTGACACACTCAAAACAGAAGGAACCTCAATGGCACAACCAATGACGGACAACAATGCTCTTCTCCAAGCATAAAAGTAATGATGCATAAAGAAGACGCTTCAATAAAGTTAACTAGATATAGACAAAACGTGTAATAGTTAGCTAGATACAGCAGATCAACGGTATGTGTTAGATCTGATCCTTAGAATCAAGGGGCTGTCTTGATTCTAAGTGAGCATAAATAATCTGTAAACACTTCATTGTAAGTGTGCGTTGAATGTCTTTTGATTGATTTTTTCAATTGTAATCGTTTATCTGGAAAAGCTTAATACAACAGTGTTCCTAAATGTATTCTTTCTGCTTGCTCGATTACATTTGTGTAGTTGTTATTGTTTCCACCAATTTCAACTAAGAACATAACCATCTTGTAATTTCACGATCCTACAAGTGGTATCAGAGCTTTAGCTCAGATTAAACAAACTCACACTTGTTTAATCACTTCTGGTTCTATTCTAAACTCTATCTCTTTCATCAAGTCACCAAGAACAAGAATGGCACAAAACAACGGATTTGAAGACATAGACAGCATCAACGGAACACCAAGATTGGTGTCTGGTGAAGACTACGACATGTGAAAAAATCGCATGGAAAGTTTTTCTGCTATCTGGAGTACGGAATGTGGAAATCCATCAGGGATGGACCCTACATTCCCATGGTGGCATCTGCTGACTCTGGAGGACCATCAGTTCCAAAGGAGCCCTCCAAGTACTCAGAAGAGGATATAAAAAAGATGGAGGTGGACTTCAAGGCACTAGGAGCTATCCAAATGTGCCTTCCAAATGAAGTTTTTCATAACTTCAGAAGTTACAAAACCGCCAAAGAGCTCTGGGAGGCCCTCGAGAAGTTGTTTGCTGGATCTGAGGAAGTCAAAGAAAACAGAAGAGACATCCTTAAGCAGCAGTATAAAAATTTCGTCTGGAAGGAAGGTGAGTCTCTAACTGTTCTATATAACAGATATACTTATCTTGTAGGTGAGTTGCAGTGCTCAAAAGTGAAGTTGGAAAATGAAGATATTCTTAAGAAATTCATCAGATCTCTACCTAGTTGCTGGACACTCTACACAGTGTCCATCAGAAGAACTGAGAATCTGAAGACTCTTCAGATGACTGAGCTATTTGGTATGCTCAAAACCTATGAATTAGAAATGATTCAGGCCAAGGAAAGGAGCTCAAGCTACCAAAAAACTTCAACATCCACCACCAACAACCAAGCTCTTATGGCAGATACAACTGAAATACCACCTCAGGTATATGAACATCTATGTTCCCAAGCTTGTATTGATAAGGTTTTAGGCTACAGAAAGCATAATCAAAACCTCATAGATCAAAATGAAGAGTTTCATCAAATGAAATATGAATTCAAAAAGGTCGAAGACAGTTACAAAGAAAAAATTAACTGCCTAAAGAAAGAGATTTCATCATTAAGACATGAGCAAACCAATCTTGAAACTCAGATTGATGATCTACTGGCCAGATTAAAAGCTACCAGAGCAGAATTGGCTGAACAGAAAGTTCATGTCGACAAATATGAATTTGCATCCAAAAAGCTGCAAAGACTTTTGGATGCTCAAATTCATGAAAAGGTAAAAACTGGTCTGGGGTATCATGCTGAACAATATCAAGCCGTTGCACCTCCTGCTGACTACGTTGCCATCCATGAACCAAGCTTCAACCTTGCAAATCTTGATATGGCCAACAAAAATCTTGATCCCTCTAAGGATGAACCTTTGGTGCAAGAATGCACTACCTCATCAGAGTCTGAATCAACTTGCTCAGACTCATCTGAAACAAGTAAAGCTTGATCTCCTCCTGCACCTCAAGTTATTCTGACTAAAGATGAAGTCCCCATTATTCATTCAGCACCAGTGCCAGCAGTTTCAGTACCAGTTCCTAAACCTTTCAAACAAATCAAAATTAGTTATCCTCCAGAAGTTAGGAAGCTAAAAATTGAAAAGGGGCAGTCCTCAACTTCAATCCAACCAAAGAAGGTGTTTGACATATGTGATGCGCCTGGAGAGAGGGTTCCCTATGTTCAAAAGACATTGGAAGAAGCCACCTTTGAGCATAACAAAGCACACCCCTGGAACTTAAAAGACTTGTTCAAAAGAAAGGACTATATGTACTGTGAAAGGGACAAACTGGCAAAATCATGCTTTGTGTGTGGGAAATACAATCACACTGCCAGCACATGCTTCTACTACCTTCAGTAGCAAAAGAACCTCAAGCAACACGCTTTTGAGAAGACAAAGAAGAACAAATAGGTAAGAAGGTTTGAAGCTAAGACAACTCAATTCAGAAAGTCTCTTTCTCCATCAAGGGAGCAGTTGTCAAAACCTCTACAATCTTGCATCATCTGTGGTGAATCAGATCACTTTGCTGCAAATTATAAGTTTAATCCTTTCAATCAGATTCTTCTTCCACCCTAAATTATACAAAAGCCCATTAGTAAGGTGAAGAAGGATAAACATAAGTCTGTTCTCAAACCATCAGCAGCCAACAAAACTGCTGCTGATCGAGTCAAGCCCAAGCAATCAAAAGGAAGACCTTCAGTAGCAAAGTATGGAGCTGCTCAAGTAAAACCATCAGCAACAACAAAATATGCTTCTGATCAGTCAAAGCGCTCAGATGCAGCTTCCACTGCTGAAAAGGCAAAGAGAGCTGGAAAATCACCAACTCAACAATGGAAGGAAAAGAAACCACCAAGCATCATCATTGGTTCAGTTGAATGCGTCTATCCATTGCTGTAATTGTGTCTGTTACTTGTTGTAAATAAAAGTTATAAGTAAGCAGTATCCTTTTTGGTTGCTGACAGGTCTGATCTTCAGCAGCAAATAATTTTCCCCTGACTGTTTTAACTTATCTGCAGGAACAAGTTTCATGCGGATAACTTTAAAGCTGTCAGCAGCAACTCCCTTGCTGTAGATCATTGCATCCATCAGCAGCAATTAAGTTCACTGCTGACAGACTTAATCTTCCGCATCCACAGCAATCAAGTTTGCTGCTGATTGGTAAATTTAAGTACAAATTAACTTTTACCCGCTATTAAAATTACCGTCAGTCGTTACCATGACTACCTCGGTGTATTACAGCTGTAACAATAAAAGGTGAATTGGGTTGTACTGTACAAGTCATTTTGCTTTTTCCCTCTTCTGCCGTTATAAGAACGAATCAAATTTCCTTACCACCTCTTCACCTTCAATTTCACCCTAATCCTACATCACTTTCTGTCAAGTCCCGACCACTTTCAAGCCCTTCATTTTTAAAGCATTCAAAGCCTCCCATATTCTGACCTTCCCTCCAAATCAAACAACAATGGCAAACATCAATAACCCTGATGATAAGTTCTCCCCATACCACAACCTTACAGCATATCTTACCAAAGGAAAGAAATCCGAAGGATTTGACGATATGATCGATTTCTTATGTCGATCAAAGATCTACTTTGCCCTCACCACCAACCCTACCATATATATCCCTCATATGGAGGATTTCTTGAGTACCGCCGTCTACTCTACCGAATAGGGGATTCCCCAAATCAAAGACAAGGTAGACGGCAAGGATATCACCATCTTGGAAGCCACACTCAGAAAACATCTTAAGCTTCAAGATGAGGGAGCAACCATCTCATACTCGAAGGACGAATATATGAGGACCTTTCTCTCCATTGGATACACTGGAAATCAGACCGAGTATACGATTGAGAAGGCGCTGATGAGCCCTCCATGGAAGTATCTTTGTCACACTCTTCTCCAATGCATATCTCAGAAGAGGAGAGGATGGCATCAGGTGAGCTCTGCACTTGCCTCCGCCTTTCATGGTATGGTCACTAACCAAGGCTTCAACTTTGCACACCTCATCTTTGAGGGTTTGAGATATAACCTTCAAGAGGGTGCAAAGCAGCAATTTTTTATGTACCCAAGATTCTTGCAGGAAGTTTTTAATCAAGAACTAAAAGAACTTTCAAAACCTGCAAGAATCTACATCATGTTGGGACATAAAAATAATATTTTTCAAAGCATGAGAACTGTTTCCAAAAAGTTCTCAGGGGTCAATGTTCCATTGTTATCAACAATGTTGAACATACAGAGTACCCCAGGTGACAGTTCAGCAATCCTAGCTGATACTGATCCCACACCCTCCACCCCACATCCTGAACAACAGTCTACTTCAACCATTCGAACCCCTTTGCATACTACTAAGGATGCACAGGCACAAAAATCACTTACACCTATTTTGGATGTTATCGTTCAACCGGAACACAGGGCCCCGGTTGCAACGACATATACTAGGAAAAGGGGCAAGAGAACTCCTTCTTCTCCTGCCTCCAAGGCCCAAACCCAACCTAACAGCCCTCTCTCAGAATCACAACATTCTGGTGAGAATATCATAAGGGAAAGCCACATTATTAGGGAGACTCCTTTGGATGTCTCTCTAGTAGGATCAGGATCACTTCCCGGATCAATAGAACACCCCCCTGAGCCTTTCCTTTCTCTTCTGAACTTAAGTGTTGAGGAACCTGATCAAGATGATGTACCTTCTCCAACTACCACTATCTCGGAGGCACTGATTGATCTTGCTTCTAACACACCCATCCCAAGTTCTTCTACCCTGAAGGTCCACTCTAGGAGTTTATGACAGAGTGGATGTGGAAGAGGCTGTCACTACTGCTGGTCCATCAAATAACCAGGAGGACAGTGACAACATTGCTAAGACCTCAACCATGGCAACTCACTGTGAGGATGCTTCCTTGGAAACTCCCCTCACTGAGAGGAATCCCAGGTGCCAAGAAACCATGGGTGATGGGGATGAAGAGGCTAGGCCTAAGGCCCCATCTAGATCCAAGGATTCCACAACTATGGATGAGGACAGACTGAAACTTCATAACCTGGAATTGACGACCAGGGTGGCTATGCTAGAGGCTGAAGTGTCCAAACTAAGACACCAAGTCTCTATGCATGAAGCCCATCAATGCCCAACTGTACCTTCTCCCTCTCTTGTATCAGTGGGCACCCAAACTGATGCTTATTTGTCCACTGATGCAACCAAAAAGGGGGAGATGGTCCCAATGGAGGAAGACTCAGACAGTCTTGATGACTGGATTCAAGAGCAGGCTGTTTTTCAAAGTACAATTTTCAAGCCAGCTTATATACAGGTTCATGACTTGCCAGCTTCAGATAACGAAGAAGAAGAAGAAGAAACAACTGAAGATTGGAAGTTAGTCGTTAGGGCTGTTGATGAGATGATGAATGATGCTGAAGATACAGAACAAACATATACATCTTTCAGTATCATCCCTGAAGCAGCAACCATCATAAGTCACTCCACTGCCCCCCAATTTCCACTGACTTCAACACAGCTAGAGTTTGATATAATACTAGCTTGGGGGTATGATGGAAAATCTGAGAGGTTCTGGATTGGTTGGGAGTTTAGCGGAGTAGAAGAGCTAAACTGGGACTTTCTAAACATTATCCAAGTCCTTCACCTATACCATCTACACTGCATCAACAACTCAACGGACCTCTCAGCAGAACTTGCAATCGACAGGTTCTATGACTTGATGGAGGATAATCTACCCAACTTTCAAAGACAAATGCAAGCAGCAAAAAGGGTAGCCTATCCTGAATCTTCAACAGCAGCAGAAAGAAGACAGACTCCTAGAAGACTTGAAATAATAAGGAGCAGTCTTCTCACTGAAGAAGAAGTTCTGTGCTTAAGAAGATTTTTGTACAACTCAATTGTCAAGGACTTAGATGTGTTGGGATGGGTAAGCACTAAGTCTCTTGACCAGACCTTTCTACTAAGCAACGGCTCATCTCTCACCATCAACACCAGGAACATCCTACTACTGCCTACAGACTTTCTTTACAAGATATTTCAACTCAGAGCAAATATCTGCAATGTCAACTCCCTCGAAAGCCAGGCAATGATGGCTACTGTCAGATCACATCTTGAACAAGAAGGAAGGATTGTTGAAGCGGTATATGTGTCAAATTCTGACACTGATTCTGACTCAGCTTCCACTCTAGTAGACATATTTGCTGCTGCTTATGAATCAAGATCCACTGTTAAAGAAATGCTAATAGAACTTACAAGTCCTGAGTGCAAAACAGATGAAGCTAATGACCTTCCCTTATCAACCTCTCAAATTGCCAATGAAGTTGAGGCTGAGATTCCACAGCGGCACAATCATCTGCTTTTGTGATCAGTGAAGCCGAAGCAGAGGCATCCAACAAAGAAAAGGGTAAGGGAATTATAACCGAAGAAGAAGAAGAGATGTTACAAAGAGAAAAGAAAGAGAAAGAAGAAAGAAGAAGAAGAAGAGAAGAAGAGAAGAAGAGGAGATGGCTGAAACTAAGAAAGCTCAAGATAGAATCACAGCCATTCTCCTCAGCGAACAACAGATCCAACTGTATGCAAAACAGTTGGATGCTTTGAAGGTAAAGATTCCTGCAGTTTATCAGATTGAAGAAGATGAAGCTCTTGCTCTTCAACTGCAGGAACAATTTGATAAAGAAGAAGAAGAAATAGAAAAGAAGAAGAAGAAGAAGAAGGAAGAGGCTAAGTTCAGAATTACTGATTCTGAACTAGCCAAAGAAATGAGAGAGGAGTGGGTAAAGGCTCTAGTTTCTCAAGGTGAGGATACAGACTACCTTGAGAAACTATCAAATAAAGAAATCTACAGAGCCTTCATGGGTCAGCAAGGTCAATTGGCAAAGAAGAAACAGGCTGAAGAAGAAGAAAAAGCCAAACATAAGTCCAAAAAGACCATTGCTTTTAATAAACGGACCCATGAAGAAAGGAAAGTCATGATTGACTTCCTTAAGGCTAGAGGAGAAAGTGGAAAGAGGTTAGGTCCCATGAATTTCATGAACCTGCAAGCCCTCTATGTTAAAGTCAAGAAGGACGAGGAAGAAAGATTGGAGAAGAAAGGCTCCAAGAAAAGGGTAAACATTCAAGAAGAAGAAAGGGAATCAAAGAAACCCAACACTTCCTCAATCCAACAACCTTCCACTCTCCTTCCTAGACCTCCCTCCTCTCCTCCCTCAAAGTCCAAATCCACATACCCAGCTCCTACTCATCAACAACCTCCCAAAAAGAAAAATAAACCCACTTCCAAACATGAAGATTCAAGGGAAATAATCAGATGGTCATACAGCCCTGAAGACCAATGGTTTGAAGTGTTCAGGGGAGGACAGAAGCTAAAATATCAATCTATACTTCTGTTGATGAGGTACTACAGCTTCCAGATTCTGATCTAAGAAGAATGATGGAGCTGGGTGAATCCTCTGAACCTGAGAATGAAGGTGGGAGACATCTTTTGCTGGCAATCAGACATTACTTCAACCCCAGCAAAGATGAAATCATTGATGCCAAACCTCTTCAATCCCACACTACATTCATCAGCTGGTGCTATAATGCTGAAAAGAATGAATTTACTCTGACAGATGTTAAGTACGCAAGAGCATTTTGCCCTGCGCACTTGCTAAGTACGCATGCATCAGGTCTTGTATAAATAGGATAGGTTGACAGAAGTTAAGTACGCAGGCATAATAACAAATACGCAAATTGTAATCTCAGTGCTTCTCTCTGCAACCTTCAAGTGTTTATAATACAAAGAACGTTTAAAGTGTTTTCTCTTGTCGATTTACTTTGTTTAGTTTGACTCTCCGCCTAGTCACGGGAATTCCGCACCCGGTCCGACTAGTAGACCCACTTGCATGTGATGATCCGCCACACCCGAGGGACCTACAGTTTCTTTATTCATCAATCCAAGTATGTAAAGGACATCTTGAGCCGGTTCAAGATGGAGGACTATGCCCCATATGATACTTTGATTCCGGTCAATCATAAATTGAATTCTGACCCAGATTGAAAAGAAGTTGATTACCGACTCTACCGTGCAATGATTGGATCTCTCATGTACTTAATCGCTTCAAGGCCAGACATAAAATTTGCTGTGTGTATTTGTTCCAGATTCCAAGCTAAACCAAAAGAGTCTCATTTGATTGTAGTAAAGAGAATCTTTCATTATCTGAAAGGAAAACAAAGATTAGGACTATGGTTTCCACATGGTTCTAATTTTGAATTCAATGCATACACTGATTCTGATTTTGGTGGTTGTTGTTTGGACAGGAAATCTACTACAGGTGGTTTCCAGTTCTTGGGTAATCATCTAGCTTCCTGGTAATGCAAAAAGCAAACTACGGTCTCCATTTCAACATGTGAAGCAGAATACATTACTGCTGCAAGTTGTTGTTCACAGATATTGTGGTTCCAACAACAATTAAGAGACTATGGTTTGAATTTTACAGGATTGATAATAATGCTACAATGTCCATCACAAATAATCCTGTTAAGCACAGTAAAACAAAGCACATTGAAATTAGATATCATTTTATTCGTGATTGTGCAGATAAAAAGTTGATTGAGCTGCTGAAGTTACATACATATGATAATTTTGCTGATCTTTTTACCAAGGCATTTGATCGTACCAGGTTTAAATTTTTTTATCAAAATGATTGGTATGATCAATCTCGAATAAATTTTTTTCCAAAAACAATTTTTCATGGGAGATTTGTTTTAAATTTCTTTTATTGCTTTATTACATTTCTGCATCTTAAATTTTAGTCAAAAATTGTTATTTATAAAAATTCAAAACAACATGAAAAATATAAAATTGACATCATTTGAAGTTAGAGAAGAAATGATAGTACATCAGTGAATAGTTCATTACACATGACCATAGTAGACCTTTGATATATGATAGTTTAAAGTAAATTGATTTGATCTAAATTTCAAAGTCTGCATAAATGAGAAATGATAGTGTTTTGAATGCTCTAATCTTGATAATATGTTTTAATTTGAATATGAGTTTAAACTTGAATTGTTAATAGACTAGAAGCGTTTTTTAACCAATAGTAGTGTGAAAATTAAATATGATATGATTACATCTGTGATTTGAATCCATTATATGCCTGGGTGTGTGTGTAAAAGATCATTATCAGATAAAGAATATATGGTTTTTAAGAATTTCATGAGACCAGAATTATGTCTTTAGCACAATCTCTTTCAGCTCACTTCACTGCCCATGCCCCGAAAAACGTGCAATGTGTTGCTGAACTAAGATATGTTTTCTAACAACATCTTTTGGAACATATACTAGCCCTTGGATCAGTTAGATACATCATCTATTCTGATTTCATTGAAATTTATCCAGATAATAGTTGGATCCTCCTACCTGAATCTATTGATTCTCATTATAAAGCCAATTCATTAGAATCTTTTGATTCTGAATCATCTTGATTCTTATATCCTTTGGGATATGCTATTCTATACTTGTGATAATAGAGATAATTTCATCTTGGAGATTGATCTAATCTTGTAATAAACTGTGTATGTCTTGAAGATAGTGCAAATTTAAATTTATGTTGACATATATGTGGGGTACACGATGTTTTTAATCTAAATGGTACTAACTCACATGAATTTGGAAGAAAAATTATTAAAGTTTCAAATTATATAATATTGACACCTTAAAAATTCATGCTTTGTATTACAAATTCGGAATGAAAAAATGAGCATTTCATGACCTCATCTTGTTTACTTTGAAATTTATCGCGTATCATTTGAAGTATTATTCAAATTGATTGAAAAGTTGAATAGTGAATATGATGGATTTATAACTATTCATTGCAAAAATAACATAAAAAAATGATGAAAAATATATGAGTTACATAAGAATGAGTTTGATTGTTTCATATCATAGGTTACCCATAGTTGATAATAGACTGTGTGATGAATTGCTCATATACTGATATGATCTTCTTGCTCATGATAATCATCCTAAAATATGTGTTTCAGTTTGCTTAGATAAAAACAAAAAATATGTGACTCCGTTTGTACAGATAAAATCAAAACATATTTTGTTTCTATCTTCCATGAAAATTTTGTTCTTTATTAAAATGACTCGGGATTGAATCGGATACATGCTACAGATGGAATTTCACAAGAATGTGACGTGTTGAAAGTGTCGAAATTTTTCAAGGAAAATGTTTGAAGCGAACATAATATGTTCGCCTGTTTCTGATTAAGCGAACTTAATATGTTCGTCTGGGGCTTGTTAAGCGAACTTAACAAGTTCGCCTAATGAAGCGAACTTAATTGTGTGAATTAATATTTTGTTCAGGCGAACTTATTCTTTTTACCCTCTTTCCTGTTTGGGCGAACTTCACTTGAGCGAACTTAGTGATTTTAGCGACTTTGTCAAAATTTTGAAATCAGGTTGTGTGATTTGAAATTTTCGTGGTTGTTTCTTGATCGGTTGTGAATTGCGAGTCTATCTAAGGTAATTACACGGATTTTTATCCGATAAATCGATGGGAAATTGATGTTTTGAAACTGTGTTCTTCGTATTTTGACAGTCGGTTTGCTATTGTACTGAGAGAGTGTATTTCCATGTTTAAAACTTAAAATTGACACTTAATAATGTTTCGTGGTTGAGAGTAGATGACTATGATGTGTTTGATTTGAAAATTTTTTAAAATTTGAACATTTTTGGTTTCTGTTGTTGAATTTGTATCGAAAAATTTGAGGCGAACTTATTATGTTCGCTTCTTGCAACACTAAGCGAACATAGTAAGTTCGCCAAAGGGCTAAGCAGTGTTTGGACTTGTAATTTTTTTTGTGTGTGACTTTTTTTTTATGTTTTTTTTCTTTTATTTGTTATATGACTAATGTGTGTTCTATGTCCAATACATTTATAGATGGCTCGTCGTGTTGAGTACAAACATAATCAGGTGGCGTTGTTAGATCCAAATATGTCTGAGGTTGTTAATTTCCAAGGAATTATCAATTTCTTGAATCGTTCACGTTTACATGTGGCCTTATCCGCAGATCCGTACATCAGCTTACCGTATATACAACAATTCTGGGATACAGTACATCAAGACACATATGTTGAACCACATGTCCTTCGTGCAACGGTGAATAATACAGAGGTAGCTATTTCAGTGGAAACTATTCGTGCTGCTTTGGCATTGGGAGGTGCTAATGAAGATCCTATGTCTTATCCTGGAACACTGATTATGGGGTGTTTTCAGAGGATGGGTTACAGAGGAAGACCAAATGATACTCACGCACGAAAAGGTGATTTAGTTGGAGAATGGAGGTATTTTATGCACATAATCATCTAATGTTTGTCTCCAAGAAAGGCAAGTACTGGTGGTTTGAAGAGTGCGTTACAAGCTGCAATCGTTGCATTGACCCTGAACAAACGATTTAATTTTGCTTTATATATATATACTGTGAGTTGGTTATGCAAATCAATCCTCCAGAAGGTCAAGGGTTTCTTATGTACCCAGGTTCATGCAAATGATTCTGAACCATTTAATTCCAGATTTACCACAACATCCAATCCATTTGACCTTGACTCCTATGTCTAAAAGAATCTTTACTGATTGTACCAAGGTTAAACAACAAAATATGGCTTTGATTCCAGTTCCGACTCCTTTGTTTGGTCATTTAATCAATCCTGATTATATTGAGCCTCCTAATGATAATTGGTTTCGTTCTGAGGAGTAAGTTCAAGGATAAGTCCATAATCAAGCACAACAACCACAACAAGTTCAAGCTCAGGTACAAGCACAACAACAAGTTCCTATTCCACAACAACAAGTTCCTATTCCTCAAGTACATGTTCATATTCCTGTTAATGAACCAGTTCAGGGAGATGTTGCTCAAGAAAATGATCAAGATTTGGGTATGCATATGGAAGATTTTGATAATGAAGCTGTGAACTCACCAATTCATGAAGCTGAAAGGAATGTGATGGAAACGAGTTTCAGTGATACTATTTTACCTGATTCTGAAGTTACTGACTCTGATTCGTCTAGAGATTTTAGTTCAGATCATTATGAGAGACTGGCTACTTTGCCATTGGCAAATGCTGGGAAACGTATTAAATATAAAGCCAGAAAGCCGAGGCGTAAGTCTGTTCAGAATCCTCCTTCTGGATGAGAGCTTGGAAAGAGAACACTAATCGATGAGAGCTCGGATTCTGATAGTGATGCACATCCTGTTCCTACGGTTTCTAAATCTTCTGCTAGTACTTCAAAGCCTTCTGATTCTGAAAGGATTACCTTCCTTGAATCACAGGTGCTTGCATTGTAGACTCAGGTAGATACTCTTGTGACTACTGATACTCAGAGACAGTTGGTTCTTCAGGCTCAAGCTACACACATTGCTGACATGCAGTTATTGGTATCCAAACTTGTTTAGCGTCTTGATGCTCAGGGGGAGTTAACGATACATGATACTTGTCATGCTGAGTCAATTCAACAAAAGGATGATGATGACAATGATCCTAGTTGTAATGTTGAGGGTGATCGTCAATACGCTGCTGACGTAAATCCAATATCAAGAGCTCAGGGGGAGTCGACATCACAAACTATTGAAGGAACCAGGAATGATTCTGGAGTGAATGAAGATATTTTATTATTGGAATTCTTTGCTGATTCTGAAGAAGAGGAAGCTGAGAAGTTAGAATGTCTGGATGGTATTGATGAATTATTTGATGATATTGAAGAGAATGTGTTGGATAATTGAGTTGAAGAAGGAGAGATTGTAGAGATTGAGATAGAAAAGAGAAAAGATAAAGTTACATATGAAGGAAGTGATGGTCTGAATGTACCATATAACTTCATCCAAGATGATATTATTCCTAAGTTTTCTTATGAAGGAGTAACAAATTCTATGGACTCTGTTGAAGATATCACTACACCTGATGATACTGCTCAATCCAAGATAGATTCTGATGCTGATACTACTCATCCTGTGTCTCCTAAGCCGAATGAAGAACCTGTGATGTCTAGAAATACAGGAATGACTAGAGAACAGTGGAGAGAAGTAGTTAATAGTTGGATGAAAGTACTACCCAAGTCACTTATATAACTTGCTCAGAAAGAAACATATGTGAATAAAGAGAGGTGTATTGGAAGAATCATCAGTTGGTTTTATGATGATGATAAAAAATTGTTTGCTCTTAAGATATCCGATGGTGTTCAATACTTAAAGCCTAGGATCAAGCATTTCAATACCATGCCAAGGTGTGAAATGAATGGTCTAGCTACGAAACCACTGATTAATAGATCAACGTGTGGATTAGCAGATGTGATTGCCAACTTGATTAGAAGAGAAGGTGGATCAGGAAAGTATGAAAGATTAAAGCCACAGAAAGGAAAAAGAGTGAAGATTGTAGATCAAAAGACTGAGATTGTGACCTGGAAGTATAAGTTTAAGCCATTACGTGCTGTACAGAAGATACCATTGAAGATAATACCACAAGATTTTATGGGGAATATGAAATGGTGGTACGTAGATGTGAATACTTGTGAAGCTAGAATTGATGATAAAGATAATAAGGTCATTGTTAGTTTCTATGATGCAATGAATCTTATTAACTTCTCAAAGAAAGATCAGAGGACGTTAAGAAAGAATGATATTATGTTTACTGATGAATGGAGAGAACAAGGATTGAAGTATAAAAGAGTGTTGGAGATCTGTCAGAGATATGGAGTGCACGCAGGAAGCAGATTACCAGATAACTGGAAGAGCTCGTCATAAAGACTGAAGACAGAAGATCAAGCTATTGTCAAGGGGGAGTCTGTTAGGACATAGAATGTATGACAAAAGCTTTGTAATAGTTTAGGTCTTATTGTCTTTATGTTTTTATGTAATTGTATAGATTTTGTCTAAGTGATAGAACAAGTTCTGCTAGAGGCGAACTTGTCTAGCAGAGCTTGTGTCTATAAATAGGTGTTTACAGATTATGTTAAGAAAGGACTGAATCGATTGTATTCTATGAATTTGTAAACTCTGTGTTTGGTGGAATACAAAGATAAAGTTTATTTACCTGCTGTTTCTATTGTCAATTCGTATGCAAACGTAAACATGGTAGGATTCCGCACTCCGTGTTATCGAGACGTCCTGTCACGAGATAGATCTACAGATGAGTCATGTGGACCTACAGGGTGAAACATGATTACTGAATAACACAATATTCAAAATTACATACGCACAATTCTACAATATGATCATATGTGTTTATTTGTGCTTTGTTTCTTGAATGCTAACCGTTAAGGCTATATATACATGACATACTCGTGCAATTATTAACACCTTACATCAGGATAACATTTGTTGTTATGCCCTACATTTATATCAGGATACCATGTGTTGTTATGCCCTACATTTACATCAGGATAACATGTGTTGTTATGCCTTACATTTACATTAGGATAACATGTGTTGTTATGCCCTTCAGTTACAAGGTTACATTTGTGCAACTAGCTTAACTTAGATTCTCTATAAATGCTTTATAAACCATGTATCATATGAATTGTACACAAAACATTTGAACTTTACTTGTGGTGTCAAAACCTATGTATGCTCACCAACTTTTTAGTTGACCTCGTTTTTATCTTGTTTCAGGTACTAATGTGTGAGTTGATCAAGTTGCCTTCACTTAGGATTGAGGACCTAGTTTTAAACTTAATAAAGATATTAGAGTATTTTTGATACTTGTAAATGTTGTACTTGAATTCTTAAACTACGAAATGAAATTGGTTGTTTAAAATATTTCAACTTTAGTAAACCATGAGCTTATGAACAGTCTACATGTCCCGCACTGACGTTTCCACCGTCGTTTGGGGTGTGACACTTTGTAACCATTAGCTATGGTATTAGCCTGGGATTCTATGGATTGTACTATTAGGGGTGACGACCCCGATCATGGTTAGTCGCGCTAGCCAGGGGTCCACATGGCCGAATGACCGTATATTATCTTATTCTCATGGTTTAGCAAGGTAGGGGCATTCATTAATCATGGTTTGGATACGGTCTCGTGCATTACATATTATTTGTATTCCTTGCAAGCTTACAAATGGGGTCAATTGGTCAGGAAATGTTCAATTCATTGGTTATATATATATACCGTTTGATCAGAAAAACTTATTCAATTGAACGTTTGTAAACGTTGGAACTACAAGAATAGTTGATCAAAACCTGTGAACTCACCAACCTCGTGTTGACACTTTTTAAGTATGTTTTTCAGGAAATTGAACGTGGTCGCAATGCTTAGCAGTGTAGGTTACATGCATGCATGATGGATACGGCTTTTGGAGGATTTCTCTTGTATAACTCATTATATGAGTCTTATTTGCGAAATCTTCATCTTTTGTAAACTCAAATAGATATTTTGGGATGTAAAAATTTAAATTTGATTATGTATCCAATCATTATGTATGTGTTTGCGGTAATCATATGCTGTGGAAACCAGTGAACGTTACGCCTCGCGTTTCCGCCTTGGCGGGGTGTGACAGAACTGGTTTCAGAGCCATTGATTATAGCGAACTAGGAGTGTAAAACTGAACCTAGTCTATAAATTAAATGACTCACTAAAACGTTTTCATTGCATAAGCATTGCATAACCATTCATCATATCATATGGATATTGTAGTCACATCATGCCGTCGTACGATGGTCACATCCCCACTTTTGACTCTGAGGATGAGTCGTCATAGCACCGTTCACCTGCTAGGGAGGAGACTCCCACCACACACCCTCGGTATCGGGTTCAGACCCGCAGCACCACACCACCTGACGTAGCTCTTGGTGAGCCACCTATCTGCTATTGTAAGAAGAGCGGAGGACCGATCATGGTCAAGAGTGTTAGGAAGAGGACACGACTGCCCCACAAGAGAACCCTGGCTGCACGTGACCCCAAAGACCGAGAGACTAGAGAGGAGCCGCCCAGACAGCGACCTTGCTACCACCCTACCACGAGCGGGTTGTTCCGTACCCTTGCACGTTGGAGAGAGATGGAGGGCATCCCTTCCACATTTGAGCTTGGGGAGTCATCAAACTCCCCATCACAGTTGCCCCACACTGGGGAGGATATGCAGTTCACAGTTCCAACTTTAGTAGCCCGTGTACAGGAGCGTCTTGATGACCACCTAGATGACATTCAGGCACATATGGATGCATCTACTTGGCTGCAGCAAGGGCTCGGATCCCGAGTAGAGACACTAGAGGACACCACCAGAGACCTATAGGGTATCACTGATCACTTGGAGATGAAGGCTGATATAGATTGTGTGACATCCGACAATTTAGGGTTAACCCCGTTAACCAATTCCAGTTAAATCCTAACTTATTTAACAAACCTCAAACTCCAGTGACTGTTTCTATCATTTTCTAAATTTAAATCTTTAGGGACTAGTTGTGTCATTAGTCCAAACCCTAATCCTATTGACTTCGAGGTCAAAATACACATAATCATATTCCTATTGACCATAGAAAGTCAATTAACCAAGTTCTAACCTAAAATTCAAACCACAAGGGTCTTTTCTGCCAATTTTCCAAACTCAAATACAAGAAACCTCGGGGACTGAAACTGTAATTTGACCAAAGTCAATTTAGTTGACTTTTGAAGGTCAAACTCGCGACAATCCACCTAAATTCAAATTTGCAAACCGATTCTGTTGAATTTGAAACTGTTATCGCTTGAATAATGTCATAAACGGCCTTAACTACTGAATTAAACATCATCATTGCACGAATTAATCTCAATTATTAGTAATTATATCGAAACCGTCGACCAACAACAATTATCCATCGAATTCAACAAGTTTTTGTATCAATCTCGCGTACTATCACTCTGCACACCTCAAACGAGTTCTATTGAAGTCTATGCATCATCCAATCTCACCGGAGGAAGAGCCAGAGTCGTCGGAGACTAAACCACGCGACGTCGGAGGCCATCCTAGCCGATCACCATCAATTCGAATCACATTCCAGTAATTTCTTACACCATTACCTTCGTTTCAGAGTCTATATCAAAAGGCCTATCTTTATTTCGGCTTACAACACCGAATTGATCTTGAACCAAATTCTAGGGTTCATAACTTTTAGGTTTAATCGAACACCCACCTACACTCGATTTCAATCAAATTAAATCACTTCATTAGTATCGCAACACTTTATTTATGGATAACCCTATGCAAATTTCATCTCATAACATCGAATTGTGTAAGAACCCGTATCTAGGGTTTGTTCTTAAGTCTATTTGGGGGTTTTGATCTTAAACTAATTTTCAATCTAATTAAACCACAGGGATTGACTCGCAACCCTTTGTTTGTCAAAAGCCCTATTATTCCATCGGGTTTTATCATCTGAATTGCTTAAATCGAATCCATGCTAAGAACCTAGGTTTCCGACTTTTAAAACAGAAATTAAACAATCGTGAACTTGATGATTTTCAAATTAAACTTACCCTCATACCCGCAAAAGTACAGAAAAAAAAGCCCTATGATCTCTTGATGATTCGCGGTCGAATACGTTGGTTTTGGGGTGGAGTTTATATCGGGTAGCGATAGGGGGGGGAGAACCCATTTGACTTGTATAATAAAAACATATGGAACCGGGTTCTAATGCGATTCCCTAGCGGGCAGGAGTAGTTAGGTCGTTGGTGTGTGGGAAAGGAGGCCCGGGTTCGAGTCCTCCACTCTCCATTTCTTTTTAATCATTATTTTAATGGTATTTTTAAATATAAAACTTATCCTATATAATTAGAATATCATAATTAAGTGTTTTAGCCTCGTAAACCGACCGTAGGCTCGATTTTGAAATTATAATTACTATTTAATATTATTCCCATTTATAAATAATATATTTATATTATTTTCAAACCACAACTCCAAATAAAATAATATATTTATATTATTTTTAACCTCGTAACCTCAATTAAAAATAATATATTTTTATATTATTTTTACCACGTTTATAAACTTCGTAAAACATTTCAAACTTGTAAATAATATAATTATCTATACTATTTACCCTCGGTTTTATACTCGGATAAAAATAATATATTTATTATTTTTCCACACAAATGATTATGTTAATCGTACGAACTTAAAATAATATATATATTATTTTCCTAGGCCATTTTTAAATGGTGCAGGTACACGAATATTTTATTAGAGGCATTCGACACGGAACGTAGTCACCCTAATTATTTAATTAAGAAGTCCTTATTCCCGTGGCCACGTTCGTCTATTCGTTGGTCATACGTATATTTTAAGACATCCAAACCTTATGTGTCGTCGTCAAAAAAATCCCACATGTCCCTAAATTATGTGTTTATAATTCTAGGGCATACGTAAGCCGTGCAGGCTAACACTTGAGGTTCCAAATTTTATACTTGTGTGATACTACATACTACGCAATGCAGGTGAGTTTCACGACCCCTTTTTACTTTTTTTCCTATTGGGGGAGAAACATGCTTATAAACAAACATCATTTTACTTGTTTTCCTGTTGAGGAGAAAAATACATACTCACAAACATTATTTTACTTGTTTTCCTGTTGGGGAGAAAATGCATACACACAAACGGTATTTTACTTGTTTTCCAGTTGGGGAGAAACATACATACTGTCACACCCCGACCGATGGCGGAATCATCGGGGCGGGACATGTAGACTGTACATAAGCACAAGGTTGACTAAATTGAAATATATTAAACTCCAATTTCCATTACAATCATTCAAACAAAACCAAATCCAAGACAGAAACAATATTTCAAAACATAAACTTCTTTATTTAAATTAGCTAAGTCCAAAGCCTAAGTGTAGCACATCTTGATCAAACTCACACATTAGTACCTGAAACATGAATAAAATAAAGTCAACTAAAAAGTTGGTGAGTATAACACATGTTTGTATATAGATAGCATATAGTTGTAAAACAAATCCTTACATAACATGATAAATAAGGAATTTATGGGGAGCTGCTATTGTGTAACTAAGTACAATCAAACCTTTGTAACTAGCATGCAAATTGTGTTGTCGGTATCAATCACCCCAATCTGGGTGGGTTTGTCAGACTCAATAGATCTATCATTGAAAACCGTCGGCTTGAATAGTTAATGATTGCACATATGTTTGTGTAAATGTAAGCATGTAATTTGATAGAGTTCATGTTTCACCCCAAAAGTGTAAAAGAGTAAAAGGGGCTATGAAATACTCACTTGGTTTGAAGGCGTAGCTAACAAAGATACTAGATAGAATAAGGATCCTTCAAATGCACAAGTTAACCTAAAGTGTAATGTATATGGTATTAATAGTGTGCACAAAAGTTTAAGTCTAAAGTTGCATTTGGACTTGTGTAAAAAGTCATTGATTTGTAATTGAAAGTATTGAATAAAATATAAAGTTTGAAAGAATATTTTTAGAATATTTTGATTAAGATTTGAGTTTGAATAATTAAATAAGTAATGTAAATGATTATTATTTATGAAAACATTGTAAGTATTAGTTATAATTTAGTATAAATAATTAATTGTTTTTGTGTAAATATAAATTAAGTAAATAATCATTTCTTAATTATAATATATGTAACATAAGCATTAAAATACTTTTTAAGGTTTAACAATAGATGTAAATTAAATTTTATATACTTTAAATAAGTAATTTTCTATTTATTCCAAGACTAATTATTTAATCTTTCTAAATAGGACTAAATGCATTTTTATAAAAATCAACTATTTTTATTTTGCAGTTTAATCAGAATATTTATTGTTTGAAAAATATATAAAATTATAATTCTGCCAAAAATTTAACTCACACACGACCGTGCCTGGGAAGGGCACGATCGTGCTCGAACCACGGGCGCGACCATGCTAGTCAGGGCGCAACTGTGTTGATCAAACAGATTGCACAATTGAGTTGTTCTCTAGGCACGATCGTGTCCTGGACAAGGCACGACCGTGTCTAGGGTTTTGAGGCATGACTAAGTCTAGTCAAAGGCATGACTGGGTCTGAGTGTGTGAGGCACGACCGCGCTAGTATTTGGCGCGACCGTGTCTCATGAAGCATGACTGTGCTATATGATTAGCGCGATCGTGTCTGTTCCAAAACAGATTCAATTTGACTAATTCTTATATTGAAAATGTTGGAATTCATGGGGCTTTCACCCATTAGATCATCACGAATCTTTTTGTAGAGATTAATTGTATTTAAAGCGTGTCTAAGATTTGATTCGATTAAATCTATTTTGAACGAAAACTAGACTCTGGTTCGTGATGATTCCCGTATTGTAAGCCCAAATTAGATTAGGGCTTTTGATTAGTAGACTAAAACGTAAGTGTGAGAGGTTTCAATTACCCAGAAGGACGAAGAATTGGCAGTGTTCGGTAGAGAGAAATTCCGGCGACGTAGGGTTCGGTTTCTAGCGCCTTCTTCTGTAATTCCGACTGACTCGGTGTTCTCGGGAGCTTCATAGAGGATTGATAGAATGTTGGTTTAGGAGAATCGTAATCAGAATGGTAAATTCGACGGTCTTGTGAGAGAATTGGGTGGTTATGAGTTGAATCGACGGACTTTTGTTTATTTGTTATGATTGTTATGATTAAAAGTTTTAATTGAGTTTGTTAATGGTGAAAACGTGTCGAACGGTTATGAAATCGAACATCTCTGTGATTAAAGTCTGTATTTACGTATCAACTGATGAGAGGCGCGACCGTGCCAAGGCACCGGGCGCGACCGCTCCAAAACAAGGCGCGCGACCGTGCCATAGCATTTGGCGCGACCGTGCCAGAACGAGGCGCGACCGTGCCTATTAGGGTTTCTTGTAATTTTTCATCTTCTGACCTTGTAACTTTAGTCTTTTGACGTATTGGTATGAATAGATACTTATGTAGTGTTTTAATAGAATATAACCGAGTAAAATTTGTGGTTTTGCATAGAAGTATAGTATTTAATTGATGGTATGAATAGAACAAAACAGTGTAATAGAATTGAGTTGTAAATGCATTACATTGAATTGAAATACGGATACTAGAAATCAGAAATGTTACAGTCTCCCCATGTTGAGGGAATTTCGTCCCAAAATTTAGCTAGAGGAAACCACGGCATCAGTAAAAATATGGGGGTACTTGAGTTTCATTTGGTCCTCTCATTCCCAAGTGAATTCAGGACCACGCTTAGACTCCCAACGAACTTTGACAATATGAATACGACTTCGCTTGAGTTGCTTGATTTCACGATCCATAATTTTTATCGGTTTTTCAACGAAGTGCATCGTTTCATCAATGCGCACGTCATCAAGTGGTATATGGAGATTCTCATCAGCGAGACACTTCTTCAGATTAGATACATGAAATGTAGGATGCACATTGCCAAGAGATGGAGGTAACTCGAGTTTGTAAGCCACTTTCCCAATCCTTTCAAGGATTTTGAATGGGCCAATATAGCGAGGGGCTAACTTGCCATTCTTTCCAAAATGGATCACACCCTTCCACAGGGACACCTTAAGAAGAACCAGGTCACTGACTTGGAATTCCAAGGGTTTTCGACGTTTGTCGGCATAACTCTTTTGCCGACTCCTCGCCACTCGGATATTATCACGGATTTGAATGATCTTATCGGATGTTTCTTGAATTAGCTCAGGACCGGTGATTTATGCTTCACCAATCTCGTTCCAACAGATAAGAGAACGACACTTGCGACCATAAAGAGCTTCGAATGGAGCCATGTTGATACTTGTGTGGTAGCTATTATTGTAAGAGAACTCAATGAGGGATAAATGTGAATCCCAATTGCCACCAAAATCGATTACACAAGCTCTAAGCATATCTTCAAGAGTTTGGATTGTTCGCTCGGTTTGACCATCAGTTTGAGGATGGTAAGCCGTGCTCAAATCCAATCGTGTGCCAAGAGCAGTTTGGAGAGATTGCAAAAATCGAGAAGTGAACCGGGCATCTCGGTCGGATATTATGTTCAAGGGAACACCATGACGGCTTACAAATTCATCAATGTAAATTCGAGCTAGTTTCTCAACCCGATAGTCTTCACGGATAGGCAAGAAATGAGCAGATTTGGTGAGACGATCAATGATTACCCAAATGCTATCATAACCACTCGAGGTGCGAGGGAGTTTGGTAATAAAATCCATGGCTAAGTTCTCCCATTTCCACACGGGAATTTCCGGTTGTTCAAGTAACCCGGAAGGACGTTGGTATTCGGATTTGACTTTGGAACACGTTAGACATTTGGCAACATAGTAAGCAATGTACTTTTTCATACGAGGCCACCAATATTGTTGGCGAAGATCTTGGTACATTTTATCCGCACCAGGATGAATAAAATAACGAGTCTTGTGAGCCTCGTTCATGAGAAATGTACGGAGATCATCGCGATCGGGAATCCAAATACGGTTCAAGTAATAAAGTAAGCCATTGGATTTTGATTCGAGTAGGAGTTCAACACCACACGACATTTCCTCATACATGTTACCCTCGGTGACTGAGACGTGTTGAGCTTCTAAGATGCGGTTTTGAATGTCGGTTTGAATTCGAACACATTGAAGCATAACATGGTCCTTTCGACTCAAAGCGTCGGCTATAACATTCGCTTTGCCGGGATGGTAATGAATCTCGCAGTCATAGTCGTTAAGGAGTTCAACCCAACTTCGTTGCCTCATATTGAGTTCTTTTTGGTTGAAAATGTGTTGAAGGCTTTTGTGGTCGGTGAACACCACACATTTTGTGCCATAGAGATAATGTCCCCAAATCTTCAATTCGAATACGACCGCACCCAACTCGAGATCGTACGTCGTATAATTCTTCTCATGAATCTTAAGTTGCCTTGATGCATAAGCGATTACTTTGCCTCGTTGCATGAGGACACAACCGAGACCTTGGTTAGAAGCATCACAGTAGACAACTAGATCATCATTCCCATCAGGGAGAGTCAAAATGGGAGCATTGCACAACTTTTACTTAAGGGTTTGGAAAACTTCTTCTTGTTTTGGTCCCCATTCATAAGTTTTACCCTTGTGGGTCAAAGCGGGGAGAGGGACAGCTATCTTTGAGAAGTTTGAGATGAAACGACGGTAATATCCCGCAAGACCAAGAAATGAACGAACTTCAGTGGGAGTCTTTGGGGCATTCCAATTCTTAACCGTTTCGATCTTAGCAGGGTCAACATGAATAACCTTGTCGTTGACGATGTGACCAAGAAATTGAACTTCCTTTAGCCAAAATTCACATTTGGAGAATTTGGCATATAGTTGTTCTTTCTTCAAGAGGTCCAAAACCAATCTAAGGTGCTGCTCATGATCGGCTTTGGTCTTGGAATAGATTAAGATGTCATCGATGAAAACGATCACGAACTTATCAAGGTACGGTTTGCACACACGATTCACGAGGTCCATGAAAACTGCGGGTGCATTGGTTAGTCCAAAAGGCATAACCATGAACTCGTAATGACCATACCTTGTTCGGAAGGCAGTCTTTGGAATATCGTCTTCTTGCACACGGAGTTGGTGATAACCAGATCGAAGATCAATCTTCGAGAAGCAAGTAGAACCTTGAAGTTGATCAAAGAGGTCATCAATTCTAGGTAAAGGATAACGGTTTTTGATAGTAAGCTTGTTGAGTTCGCGGTAGTTAATACACATGCGAAATGATCCATCCTTCTTTTTGACGAATAAGACGGGTGCACCCCACGGTGAATGACTTGGACGAATGAATCCCTTGTCGGAGAGCTCTTGGAGTTAACTTGCAAGTTCTTGCATTTCAGAAGGTGCAAGACGGTACGGAGCTCTAGCCACGGGGTTAGCTCCGGGCACAAGATAAATGCGAAATTCTACTTGACGAACGGGTGGAAGACCGGATAGATCTTCGGGGAACACTTCGGGAAAATCTCGGATAATGGGGATGTCTTGAATGCTCTTCTTTTTGACATCTTTTTGAACGATATGTGCCAAAAAGGCCACGTACTTCTTTCGTAAGTACTTTTGAGCAGTAGTGCATGACATTAATTTAAGCCCTTTGCAAGGCTTTTCACCAAAGACTCTTAGTGTTTCTCCCGATTGTAGAGGTATTCGAATACACTTCTCGAAACAGATGACTTCGGCATGATGATTTGATAGTCAATCCATGCTTATGATGATATCAAAACTTCCTAATGGCATTGGTACAAGATTGATTGGGAATGTATGTTCATTAAGTTCTAGAGAACAGTCATAGATAATAGACTCGATTGTAAGTGAATCACCATTTGCTATTTCGACAGTGAAGGTTTTCTCTAGTTGAGATCGTGTCTTGGCAAGTAAAGGTTCAAAGTTAAGTGACACAAAACTCTTATCGGCACCGGTATCAAATAAAATGGAGGCATATTGACTATTTACAAGGAACGTACCATTGACCACGTCATTGTTGGCTTGAGCTTCGTTGGCGTTTATGTTGAAAGCACGCCCACGAGCTCCACCTTGTCTAGCAGTGACAAATCTTGGGCATTGATCACGGAAATGGTTCGGGTTGCCACATTCGTAACATGCACGCCCATTTGCAATAGCGGGAGTACCTTGATTAGTCACTTAGGTGTTGGTTTGGTTTGGTGGGTTAACTTGGCCCGCAAGAGCTTTGGCCCTACAAACATTGACCGTATGGCCATATCTCCCACAATGAGTACAAAGGCGACATGGGATGCTTTGGGGATGATGATAGTTGCAGGTGGCATAAAGTGGGTAGATTCCAACATATGGCTTTTTGGCCGGTGCTTGAACCATAGGTGCAGCTTGGTTAACAGGAAGAGCAGGAGTGACCATAGAAAAATTTCTAGCCTTTCTCTTCTTATTATGCCGGGAGGGTTCAGTTATGGCTTCTTTGTTGTGGGTGGAAGGAGTTGCAGTGTCAGAAACTTTCTTGGTGCCCTTTTTAGTAAGAGTCCCTCTTTCACATGGTTATCGGTTAAGGTGGCGGATAAGCGGATAGCATCCTCAAGTGTTGCGGGATCCCTTCCTAGGACAGTATCTTGAATTTGCCTAGGTAGTCCCCCAATATACATTTCAATGCAGCAGGACAAAGGAGTGACCATGTGGGGCACAAGAAGACTCAACTCATGGAACCGAGTTGTATACGCCAAATTTTCACCACTATCTTGGGTAAGATCCCAAAATTCGGCTTCAAGTTTCTTCACTTCATTTCGAGGACAGAATTCCTCGTTCATTAGTCTTTTAACTTCATCCTAAGTTAAGGCCCTTGCTACATCCACACCTCTGTTTCTTTTCTCCCCATTCCACCACGTGAGTGCCCGTTTTTGTAGGACACTTGTGGCATGACGAACACGAAGGTTGTCGGGGCAGTCACTATTGAGAAAGGTATTCTCAATGCCTTCGAACCATTGAAGGAGTCTAGTAGCTCCTTCAGTACCATAGAAATTGGGAGGATTACACGAGTTGAAATGTTTGAAAATGCATTGAGTTGGGTTGTTACCACCATTTCCACCATTACCACTGTTACTACCATTTCCACCATTGTTGCCATTGGTGGCACTATTAGCTTGAGGGAGTTGTGTCACGAGTTGTGCAAGAATAGCAGCAATGTCGGTATTGGCGTTGGCCGCGGGAGCACGACGAGGAGGCATTCTACAGATTTTCACAAGACAAGAAAAGATGTAAGAACTTACGAGAATTGTTTGGATTTAATAGAATAAGATAGCAAAATAAATAGATAATCATAGTTTGGATTGTACTCAAATAGTGATATAATCACTCGAATACTATGACACATTAAGGTTAATTAAACTTATATAATTTTCAAGGAGACATGCTTTAGCCTATAAGTAAACACTCATCCCGGGAATTCCCAGGAAAGCATACGGGTCCCTCGGTTGATTGGGATTTATGCGAAATGCTTTCCTAGACAGAAAACCCAGAATACAGGTGTCACCCTTCCAGGTTGCACGTGTCCTCAAATAATTAACCAAGTTTAAAAACCTTAACGAGGAAATAAAGAAATTTTATAGATTTAGCTTCATGAAGTTTTCAAATGCTAAGAAAGGCATAGATAGAGAAGGAGATAAGAATATTATGAGGTTTTAGGATATAGGAAAGGATATTGTTTATTTAATTTATCATTTAAGTATATACTAATAAGTCATGGATTTTTTTTTTAACAATTAAGTCATCAAATAAAATAATAACTAATCATAGTAAGGATGTAGCACATAGCATGTAGCACATAGCATTTAACACATAACATATAACATATAGCATGTAGCAAATAACATGTAATCATGAAACATAGCATAGGTAGGTGTCCTAAAGTTAGAGTCTAGGTCAAGGTGTCTAATATCAAATTCCCTATAACCAAGGCTCACACATTAGTACCTGAAACATGAATAAAATAAAGTCAACTAAAAGGTTGGTGAGTATAACACAAGTTTGTATATAGATAGCATATAGTTGTAAAACAAATCCTTACATAACATGATAAATAAGGCATTTATGGGGAGCTGCTATTGTGTAACTAAGTACAATCAAACCTTTGTAACTAGCATGCAAATTGTGTTGTCGGTATCAATCACCCCAATCTGGGTGGGTTTGTCAAACTCAATAGATCTATCATTGAAAACCGTCGGCTTGAATAGTTAATGATTGCACATAAGTGTTCACAAAAGTTAGCACACATAGCACTCGGGCATAAAACTCAAATTACACACATGAATGTAAATAGGATTTGTATTTGTGTTGTTTGTGTAAATGTAAGCATGTAATTTGATAGAGTTCATGTTTCACCCCAAAAGTGTAAAAGAGTAAAAGGGGCTATGAAATACTCACTTGGTTTGAAGGCATAGCTAACAAAGATACTAGATAGAATAAGGATCCTTCAAATGCACAAGTTAACCTAAAGTGTAATGTATATGGTATTAATAGTGTGCACAAAAGTTTAAGTCTAAAGTTGCATTTGGACTTGTGTAAAAAGTCATTGATTTGTAATTGAAAGTATTGAATAAAATATAAAGTTTGAAAGAATATTTTTAGCATATTTTGATTAAGATTTGAGTTTGAATAATTAAATAAGTAATGTAAATGATTATTATTTATGAAAACATTGTAAGTATTAGTTATAATTTAGTATAAATAATTAATTGTTTTTGTGTAAATATAAATTAAGTAAATAATCATTTCTTAATTATAATATATGTAACATAAGCATTAAAATACTTTTTAAGGTTTAACAATAGATGTAAATTAAATTTTATATACTTTAAATAAGTAATTTTCTATTTATTCCAAGACTAATTATTTAATCTTTCTAAATAGGACTAAATGCATTTTTATAAAAATCAACTATTTTTATTTTGCAGTTTAATCAGAATATTTATTGTTTGAAAAATATATAAAATTATAATTCTGCCAAAAATTTAACTCACACACGACCGTGCCTGGGAAGGGCACGTTCGTGCTCGAACCACGGGCGCGACCATGCTAGTCAGGGCGCAACTGTGTTGATCAAACAGATTGCACAATTGAGTTGTTCTCTAGGCACGATCGTGTCCTGGACAAGGCACGACCGTGTCTAGGGTTTTGAGGCATGACTAAGTCTAGTCAAAGGCATGACTGGGTCTGAGTGTGTGAGGCACGACCGCGCTAGTATTTGGCGCGACCGTGTCTCATGAAGCATGACTGTGCTATATGATTAGCGCGATCGTGTCTGTTCCAAAACAGATTCAATTTGACTAATTCTTATATTGAAAATGTTGGAATTCATGGGGCTTTCACCCATTAGATCATCACGAATCTTTTTGTAGAGATTAATTGTATTTAAAGCGTGTCTAAGATTTGATTCGATTAAATCTATTTTGAACGAAAACTAGACTCTGGTTCGTGATGATTCCCGTATTGTAAGCCCAAATTAGATTAGGGCTTTTGATTAGTAGACTAAAACGTAAGTGTGAGAGGTTTCAATTACCCAGAAGGACGAAGAATTGGCAGTGTTCGGTAGAGAGAAATTCCGGCGACGTAGGGTTCGGTTTCTAGCGCCTTCTTCTGCAATTCCGACTGACTCGGTGTTCTCGGGAGCTTCATAGAGGATTGATAGAATGTTGGTTTAGGAGAGTCGTAATCAGAATGGTAAATTCGACGGTCTTGTGAGAGAATTGGGTGGTTATGAGTTGAATCGACGGACTTTTGTTTATTTGTTATGATTGTTATGATTAAAAGTTTTAATTGAGTTTGTTAATGGTGAAAACGTGTCGAACGGTTATGAAATCGAACATCTCTGTGATTAAAGTCTGTATTTACGTATCAACTGATGAGAGGCGCGACCGTGCCAAGGCACCGGGCGCGACCGCTCCAAAACAAGGCGCGCGACCGTGCCATAGCATTTGGCGCGACCGTGCCAGAACGAGGCGCGACCGTGCCTATTAGGGTTTCTTGTAATTTTTCAACATCAGACCTTGTAACTTTAGTCTTTTGACGTATTGGTATGAATAGATACTTATGTAGTGTTTTAATAGAATATAACCGAGTAAAATTTGTGGTTTTGCATAGAAGTATAGTATTTAATTGATGGTATGAATAGAACAAAACAGTGTACTAGAATTGAGTTGTAAATGCATTACATTGAATTGAAATACGGATACTAGAAATCAGAAATGTTACACATAAAAACTGTGATTCCCTCAGATCTGTTGATATTCAAGGATAAAGTCTTCAATCACTCTCTGAATTGGCGGAATCAATTCCACATCAAAATGAACAAATCAAAGAAGAGCAATCTCAATACTATCAATCACACCAAATGCACACTTCATGATGATTAGCTTCGTTAATCAAGTAATGTAATCAAGTATTAACAGCAGAAACACACAGAAATTCTCTTGATTAATTTGTAAAATCACAGTACAAAAATGAGAAAGTTACTTGAAATACCAAAGACAAAACTATTTATACTAGAGAGCTTTCGATCGAAATCTTCTTGATCGAAAAATATTTTCGACCGAAAACATAAAGTTTTCAAACGAAAACTCTGAAGTTATACTTCTAAAACCTAATTGATTTCTATGGACTATTAGGTTCCAACAATCTCCCCCTAGTTCACAGAACATCAATTCTTCAAAATAGGTCTTTTGCAGGCTTGGTTTTAACTTTAGCACTTAGCTTCTTAGCATCCAGAGCAGCAAGTCTCTTCTTGATCACTTCAGCTTCATGTCTTCTTGACAAACATCGAGCCACGACTCTCATATACAACGTTGCTTCAGTTTTAATCTTCGTGCTCATATCACATCTAATAGGATTCTTGTACAAAATCTCTAGATCATCATCAGAAAAGCTAAACAAATCCACTAGATCAAAAACTCTGACTTCTGGTAAATAATCTTGTATAATCACAACTTCATGTGTTTTGCTATCATACACCCACTTCTTGAAGCTTTTAATGAATGTCTCTTTACGTGCTGGAATATAAACAGTTGAAACTGTATCAGCAGGCTTCACAATGTATCTAAACCTTCTTTTGCCGTCTTTATCATTTCTTTTCAACTTTCTGCATTCAGGCACCTGTGGTTTGAATTTTTCAAATTTAGCTTTTCCACACTCTATCTTTAAAAATTCTTCAAAATTAGTAGCAAATGAATTGTTCGATGGATTGATCATCTTCAGTTGACTTAGCTCTCGAATATCCCAGAATGGAAATGTGTTTAACTTTGAACATCTGTCAAAATACTGAATATTCCCATCACATCTCTTTATTACATGCATCTTATTTTCATCATCATACATCCATGCTAAAATTTCACCAGTTAACGCTTGTTCTGGACTCTTTATTTTCTGTGTAATATTTTCTACAATGGATGGCTTCGCAGTCACTGCCCACCAAGTACTCTTGTCAATCTTTGAAGTCTTTGGCCTTTTAGATGGTGATTCAATATCTTCAGAAATAGTAAATGGCTCTCTTTCATCTACAAGCTTATCTAATTTACCAATCACTGAATCATCTTCTTCAACATACGTCTGCTGTTGTTCATATTCATACTTTTTGTATTCAGTGTTGGTTGGAGTTTCTTGTTCAGCATCTTCAATTTTTTTTCCACTTCCACCAACACCACCAGTACCACCACTATTATCAACGTCATCTGAAGAATTATTATCATCTTTTCTTTCACCAGTTATCACCACTTCTTCATCATCATCTTCTTCTTCTTCCTTCTCTGTCTCATCTTGATTCTCATCAATTTTCTCTAATCCTTCACCTTCATCATTGAGAAGCATATCAACATCAAATAGCATGTTGTCTTCATACATAGTTGCTTCAAAAACTGGAGTTTGAATTTGTTCACTAGTAGAAGGAATTGGTTCAGTGGCTGCTGGACTATGAATCTCTTCAACATTTTCTGCTAGGTTTGTACCAATTTGAACACCCGTAAGAGCTATTAAATCCTGTTCCATCTTCTGAAGTTGATCAATATGTTGCTGCTGTTGAGCTATTACACCCTTTTGTATAGTACTTTCAATTTTCAACTCTCTGATCTCTCTGGAATTAGTTGCTTCTCTACTTTGCAAGTTTGAGATCTGAGTCTTCAATTGACTAACAACATCTGCAGTTTCCCTGGTTGCAGTTAGGAAACTCTTCATCAACCAATTCATAACCTCTACATCTTTTGGACTTATGGTTCTCTGGTACCTCTTTAGCTTTACCATTACCTTTATCAAGTCTTATTGTAGTTTTCTCTTTCTTTTGTAATTCTGGATCAGTAAATACAATACCCTTAGACGGAGGAGGTCTAGAAGGTACGGTCTTTGTTTATTCAAGTTCTTTTCTTTTCTTTGATTGGGTTGTTGCTGTGGCAATTAACTGTTCATCATTAATTTCTAACACTTCAGTGTTCACACTTAAGACATCGTCAGCTTCAGCAATAAATTCTTCTATGTGACTTAGTAATGGTTCAGTAACTTCTTCATTTACTTCAGGAACTCTATTTTCTTCAAAAAAACATATCATGTTCTTCAACTTGAACTTGACCTTCCTGTTGAATAACATTTACTTGACCACCACCATGACCTTGATCATTATCATTTCCCTGATCATTATTCTGCTCTTGGTCAGTTTCATCATTGTCACTATCAACTCCATCTTCAATATCTTCTGCCATTAAGTCATTGATTTCATCTTCAATAGTAAAATCTGGATCAGGATTTTTTTCAAGCATATTAGGAAATAGTGGTGTCATAGTACCACTAAATTTACTTGTTTTCCTCACATTATTCATGCTGCTGAAGATTGCTTCTTTCATTGAATCCAAAGGCAGTTCAACACCATCGTTTTCCAGATTCGGCAGTAGTGTATTAATAATCATTTGTACAAATCTTGCGTACATTAGAAACTTGTAGTTTTTCCTTGGTCCCACGAAGTTACTAATCATTGCCTCGAATATCATTCTTGAAAAATTGAATCTTCCATGAGTTGCCAGACACACTAACGCTCTGATGAATACTTCACCTATTTGATCAAAAACAGATGTTCTTGGATTCATGCAATGAATTAATACATAGACAAGGTATCTCCATTGTTTTGTAAACATGGTTTTGGTCAACTGTCTTCTTAGAAACGTTCCTTCATATCCCATACTCAGAATTATCCCTGAGATTGCAATGTGATTAATTTTGTAAGGAAAATCAGCTGCGTCTCTGAAGTTTAACACTTCACGGATAACTTGTTGTGTAAATTTTATTGTATTCCCACCAATAGAACTTTCTATCCAGATCTCCTTGTTTATGTTCTTGTATTCTACATTGTCCCAAAACTCCCTCACATGTTTCTCAAACACTCTAACTAGTGTGGATATTGTTGTGTGAATTCTGGAATTTATCAAGAACCTGACAATCTCTTCATAACCACGTGCTTTCTTGTTGTTTGTGGTTAAGCACGCACAAATATTATGCTTGTGTTGTCGGTAACAATCACCCCAATCTGGGTGGGTTTGTCAGACTCAATAGATCTATCATTGTTTACCGTCGCCTTGAATAGTTAATGATTGCACATAAATTGCACATAAGTAGTTAACATACCTAGCACTCAAACATAAAGCTCAAATTTTACACACATGCATGTAAAGAGGATTTGTATTTGTGTAGTTTGCGTAAATGTAAACATTTGTGTATAGAGTTCATGTTTCACCCCAAAAAGCGTAAAAGTGTAAAAGGGGCTATGTAATACTCACTTGATTCAAAGGTGTAGATAGCACGCGAGACTAGATAGCAAAATGATCCTTGAAATCTCACAATGTTAACCTAGTGTGTAGTGTATGTTGAATTAATAATGTGTACAAAAATCTATTGTAACATCCCAAATAATGACAAGACAAATAGAAAAGGGAAATAAAGTGGGCTTGGCCAAAATTTCGGCCCATGGGCCGAAAAGAAAAGGGGGAAACCCATTACAAAACAGCAGCTTCAACCCAAACCCCCCCTCTCATTTCATCTTCCTGCGCAAGAACACTAGAGAGAGAGAGAGAGAGCGATCGGCTTGTGAAGAAAACCGCAAGGAGAAGACTCAAGGGCTCGGGAATCATCCGACTCCACCATTTCAACGCATAGCAACAGAAATCGGGCCTGTTGAGGTAAGCATCGCCTCTGATTCTGAGTCTTTGCATGTCTCGGGTTTAAATCAAATAAAGATACGATTTTTGCATATGAAACTTGAAACAAATCACGTATTTGAACTCAAGAACGATAGAGGAAGGTGTTTAACCTAAAATGTTCAAGGTTTAATCGATTGGAAATAAGTTGGCTGGAGCAAGGTTCTGGTCAGGGAAGATGCAGACCCATGACTCGAAACTATAGTTTCGATACATGCAGACCCATCGAAACTATTCTAGTTTCGATAGTCATGTTTGACTCGAAACTACCTAGTTTCGATAGCAGCCAATGACTCGAAACTACTATAGTTTCGATAGGAACTCAGGACTCGAAACTACCTAGTTTCGAGTGTCACCTTGAACCTAAACTAATATTTTTCGTAAGTTAATGACTCGAAACTACCTAGTTTCGATAGAAGGATTATGACTCGAAACTACCTAGTTTCGAGTGTAAGACCATAGCTTGAAACTACCATAGTTTCGATGCGACCCACCTCCCGAAACTACTGAGTTCAAGAACAGTAATGTCTAGTGTCATTTAGGAGCCCTACCTTATATGTATGACTTTATTATACAGATAGTGGGTGACCTTAGTGACGTTTCGAAACCAGCTATTATACTTCAGGGACCCGCCTATCAGGTGAGTTCTATGTGCCCCCTATATGCTACGTGCAAATGATTTTAAATGTTTTGGGGCTGGAATGTATACATGATATGAATGAATGTTATGTTATGTGCTATGTGACAATTCATGCTGAATATAGGTATGACAAGTATGTTTTTAAATAAAGAAATGAAAGCATGGCATAGTACATAAGAACGAAATCTTGCTTTATATCTATGTATATATTGCTTGCCAAGTATGAAAAGAATGACACAAAGAGTAAGAACGAAATCTTGCTTTATATCTATGTATATATTGCTTGCCAAGTATGAAAAGAATGGTATAACGTAAATAAATGAAATCTTGCTTTATAAATATATATATTGCATGCTAAGAATGTAAGTATACGTTATGGACGGAAACGAAGCTAACGGCTACTACGTTAGACGGACGACCACTTGACTATTATGCAGCTAGAGAAGGAAGTCTAGAAAGTTAGACTAATTAAAGGCCACTACGGTGGAGTAAGTCGCTAAAACAATATGCGGCTGCATAATTAGCTCAAGTGGGAAACGGATGCCTCAGGGCAGACGGGCGAATATGACGGACTACGACGGTAGGACGGTAAAGATATGACGGACTACTTCGGTAGGACGGTAAAGATATGACGGACTACTTCGGTAGGACGGTAAAGATATGACGGACGGTTTCTAGTGCCGGACGGTTAAGTAAAAGGGCTACGACGGTAGCTCGAGGGCGTATGTCTTTGTGATATACGTACCGTAAGATGGGTTGATCACCCTTATGTGTATGACCAATAAATGGTAAAGAAAGTAAAGGTGAATGCATATCTATGTAATCACGTAAGAAAGATAAAGAAAGAATGGCAAGAAAAGTAGAAAAGAAAAAGGGTGAACGCATATATATATATATGTAATCACATTAATAAAGAAAAGAAAGATGAAAGAAAAGCAAAAGTTATGAATACGTATTTATATGAATGACTTTATAATAATGTTTACTTATGAAGTAAAGAAAAGAATGTTTATATCTAAACGCATTAAACTAGAACTCACCAGCGTTAGCTGACTTTAGTATACATTTCAGGTAAAGGAAGAAAAGGTCGTGCGATGGCGTGAAGGTTACCCGGCACAAGACTGACATCCCACTTTTGTTTGTTAAGAATATGTTATGTTTTATTCGTAAAGACTTCCGCTGTTTTGATTATGTAATTGAATGATGAATGTCATAAATTTAAGTTCAGTATTTATGACTATGTTTATGAGTAAATCCAACAAGTGAGATCACCCGGGAAAGGGGCCTTACATCTATGTCTAAGACTATGATTTTATTGAATGAGCACAAGGGATTTGAAGTTGTAGGTGGTGTTTTGGTTTGTACTTGGATAGATGTTTTTATAAAACGAAAGTGTGAAATGAATAGTTTAAAATGATTGAAGTTAGAGTTTGGGTTTGAATAACTAAATAGATCACATGACTGTTATTTATTTATTTAGTAAAAATAGTGTTGTCATTATGCTTAATTAAATATAAACCAAATAAACAATTTTAGATATAAATTAAATAAATAACTGTTACTTTATTTATTTATTTATACCGGTATGTAACTAATATAGATTCAGGAAATAAATCTTAAATATAATTAAATTCTATGTGTGTCTTGTAAATGTAATTTATATAAAAAAAATAAATTTATTTATTTATTTATCATTTGAAAATGGATATGCTAAAATAAATTTAGTTAAAAATTTACATGTATTATTTACGCATATAAAACTATATATATTTAGATGTAATTTTATTAGTGTTAAATATATAACTTAAATTTTATAAAACCATGTAAAGTGTTTATAAAATTTTGTCACCAAATTTATACATTAAATGAACAAATTACTCAAAAAAATAAATAATAATATAATTCAAATTGAGCAATTTAGAATTAAATCTATAAAAATAGAGATTTTATGCAAAAATTGAAAATTTGATCGATTTATGTTCTAGTAAATATAGGATTTATAAAAATAATTTTTATAACATTTTCGGAGCTTTTAAAACAGTTTTAAAAATAAATGGGGCTTGCCCGGGTCGAACCCAGGGCTGCCCGGTGGAGGCCTCAAGTATTAACCACTAGACCAGAGGCTGACCATTGAACTTGAACTGGTTTGAATTCACTTTAACATGCAACTGAAAGGCCTGGATTCTGGTAACAAAGGGAATAAAAAAGTGTGTCGGGTATGGGTTTAGAACCTGCCACCACGTGTGTACGGGTCTTGCGTATTAACCGCTGGAACTGGGTGGAAGCCTTGGTAAGTATCCGTTCGATTAATCCTTTAACAAACAATCCCTGAACCCTTTCTTCCCCAATTCTCAACTGCAAACCCTAGCCCTTAAATCGATTCTATTAAGCCTCCGATTGAACCCGAAATCATGGGGCTTATGTTCCCGAGATCAAAACGAAACTAAAGGTATGAGAATTACCTGCTATGGTGGGTTGTAGACGGTTGTCGGCTACACGGTCAGGGACCGAGTTCTCGAGGTTCGATCAACGTCCAGAAGCGAAATGCGGCTTGTTCAAGGGTTAGGAGAGTTTGTGTGAAGGTATAAGCGAGTGAGAGAGAGATTAATTTCATTTAATTTCGTTCGTAATGGTCAATTTGGTTTTGATTTGACCGAAATAGCCGTCGGGCTTGATTTACGCGTCGAATCACTGATTTGGAAATGAATTTGATCGCGAACAGGCTCTACATTCATCCAAGAAACGGTTGCGCCTGATTTAAGGGATTTAAACGCGTTGATCTTCATGAATTAATGAAGATTTGATACGGATTTGACTATCAAAGTCAAATTCGTTTGAATTTTGAATTGGACGCTTGAATGATCGAATTAACTTGATGATTGGGCCTGGATTGGGTCGTTTGATGATTGTATACGATATGGGAAACCCGTAGCAATTGATTGGGTCGATTCTTGGTGTTAGATTTATGGAATCGGCCCTGTTTGACTTTTAAAAGTCAAACAGGTCAAGTCTTGATGAAATTGGTTAATAAATGCGTTTTTAGGGTTCAAAATCAAGGGTGGTGGTTGAAGGCTTGAAGGTTCAAATAGTTGACGGTTCTAACCAATGTGTAAACCTTGTTAATTGGTTGTAACTATGGATATTAGTATATAGGTGTGCATGTATTTACATAAATATAATTATACATAAATACATATATATATATATATCTATACATTTGTATCTATAGGGTTCTACTAATGTATCCAAGTGTAAAAACTTGTGAATTTGTAATGAAACCTTGGTCTTAAATGCTTTCCTGAGTGAATTAAAACATTACACTAGAATTAGATTCATAAAGGCAAGAAAATCATAAATGTTACAGTATAGACCTTCTACCTGTCGATGTGGGGAGTTTTGACATTGTTATTGGCATGGATTGGTTATCTAAGAACCATGCCGAGATCGTATGCTTCAAAAATATTGTACGTGTCCCACTACCAAGTGGAGAAATTCTTTCCATTCAAGGTGAAAAGTGTAGAACAATGCTGAAGATGATAAACTGCATGAAAGCTCATAAGTATCTACGTAAGGGTTATTGCACATTCCTGGCCCATGTCGTCGAGAAGAAACTCAAGGAACGTCGACTTGAGGACATACCGATCGTTAGGGATTACACTGAGGTATTTCCCGAAGACTTACCGCCACCAAGACGAGTCAAGTTCCGGATCGACCTAGTACCAGAAGCCGCACCTGTTGCGCGATCGCCATACCGTCTAGCACCGTCTGAGATGCAAGAATTATCAAGTAAACTGCAAGAGTTACTTGATATAGGCTTCATAAGACCAATTTTCTCACCTTGGGGAGCTCCGATCTTGTTTGTGAAGAAAAAGGATGGAACCTTTAGAATGTGTATTGATTACCGGGAGTTGAATAAACTGACAATTAAAAACCGGTATCCTCTTCCTCGAATAGACGATTTATTCGACCAACTTCAAGGTTCCAGTTTCAATTATAAGATTGATCTACGATCATGGTACCATCAATTGAGAATCCTGGAGGAAGATGTACCAAAGACGACTTTTAGGACTCGTTATGGTCACTATGAATTTCTAGTTATGCCATTTGGTTTGACTAATGCACCGGCAGTTTTCAAGGATCTCATGAACCGCGTGTGCAAGCTATACTTGGATAAATTCTTGATTGTGTTTATCGATGACATATTGATATATTCATGAACTAAGGAGGAACATGAACGTCGTTTGAAATTAATCTTGGAACTACTCAGAAATGAGAAGCTATATGCCAAATTCTCCAAGAGTGAGTTTTAGATCCGAGAGGTTTAATTTCTTGGACATGTCATCAATAAAAAGGGTATCCACGTGGATCCGTCCAAGATTGAAGCTATCAAAAACTGGGAAGCACCAAGAACTTCGACTGAGGTGCGTCAATTTCTGGGTTTGGCAGGCTACTACAGGCGATTCATTGAGAATTTTTCAAAAATAGCCCTGCCTTTGACCACGTTAACCCAGAAGGATAAAAAGTTTGATTGGACTGATAAGCAAGAATTAGCTTTTCAATTGCTGAAGCAGATGCTTTGCAGTGCACCAATCCTATCCCTTCCCGAGGGAACCGACATTTTGTCGTGTACTGCGACGTATCACACCAAGGTCTGGGATGTGTAGTAATGCAAAGAGAAAAAGTCATAGCATATGCATCCAGACAGCTGAAAGTCCATGAGAAAAATTATACGACTCACGACATGGAATTGGGTACTGTCGTGTTTACACTCAAGATTTGAAGACATTACTTATATGGTATAAAATGTACTATCTTTACTGATCATAAGAGTCTCCAGCACATCTTTAATCAGAAATAACTCAACATGAGACAACATCATTGGCTAGAACTAGTAAATGATTACGACTGCGATATCAAGTACCACCCTGGTAAGGCGAATGTCGTAGCAGACGCCTTGAGTCGTAAAGAGCGAGTTAAAACTCTTCGTGTCCATGCCTTAGGATTGACAATTCATACGAGTCTCACGACTAAAATCCGAATGGAACAGCAAGAGGCACTTAAAGAAGAGAACATTCAGAGTGAAGCTTTATGAGGAATAATAAGATAGTTAGAGCCAAAATCAGATGATACTTTATACTTCATGAATAGAATTTGGGTGCCATATTTTCGCAACATACGGGAGTTGGTTATGGACGAAGCCCACAAGTTCAGGTACTCCATTCACCCAGGTTCGGATAAGATGTATAAGGATCTGAAGGAACTCTATTGGTGGCCAAACATGAAAGGGGAAATTGCTATCTATGTTGGCAAGTGTCTGACATGTTCAAAGGTAAAAGTAGAACATCAGAAACCGTCGGGATTATTACAACAACCCGAGATACCCCAATGGAAATGGGAACAAATTTCCGAGGATTTCATTACAAAGTTACCCAGGACGTCGAGTGGGTATGTTACTAAGGGACGGATAAAACCGAGAAACTTGCAAGGCTTTATATCAAGGAAATTGTGGCTCGGCATGGAGTGTGAATTTCAATTATCTCTGATAGAGACAGCAGATTCATGTCTAGAATCTGGCAATCATTACAAGAAGCCTTGGGTACACGTCTTGACATGAGTACGGCATGTCACCCACAAACAGATGGTCAAAGTGAAAGGACCATTCAAACTTTAAAGGATATGCTCCGTGCGTGTGCAATTGATTTCGGAGGAAATTGGGATACTCATTTGCCATTAGCTGAGTTTTCATACAATAACAGTTACCACACTAGCATCAAAACCGCTCCGTTTGAGGCTTTGAATGGTCGAAAGTGTCGTTCACCGCTATGTTAGGCGAAGGTTGATGACAAGCATTTAACTGGCCCTGAGGTTATTCAGGAAATCAATAACAAGATTTTCAAAATCAAGGAACGTCTGAAGGCCGCCCGTGACAGGAAAAAGAGTTACGCGGATAAAAGACGTAGACCATTAGAATTCCATGTTGGGAACTGGGTCATGTTGAAGGTCTCACCTTGGAAGGGAGTTGCAAGGTTTGGCAACCGTGGCAAGCTTAACCCTAGGTACATTGAACCATTTGAAATATTGGCTAGGGTTGGCCCTACAGCATACAAGCTCAAGTTGCCACAAGAACTAAGCAATGTACATGATACGTTTCATGTGTCGAATCTCAAGAAGTGCTTATCAGACGAGACATTAATTATACCGCCTGATGAGATCCACATAGACGACAAATTGCACTTCGTTGAGGAACCCATTGAAGTCACAGATTGGATGGTTCAGTAAACAAGGCGTAGTCATGTTAAATTGGTTAAGGTACGTTGGAATTCAAAGCATGGCCCCGAGTATAAATGGGAACGAGAAGATTAAATGAAAGCCAAGTACCCGTCCTTGTTCACGAGCACTCCAAGTCAAGATGACTTCGACGAAATTCTCTTTAACATGGGGAGAATGTTTCAGGTCAATATCCATATCCATAATTACACGTTCATATTTTATATTTCCTGGTTTATTATTTTAACATAGTATTGTCAAGGAGGCTAGCAAAGGAACACACATATTGTTTTAGTAATTTTAAGAATTACTAGGAAATAAACAATGATAACCCGCAAGGTACGTTCATTGGTGATTAACAAGATTTTATTTAAATAAACTCTAGGGATGCTTTATAATGTAAAAACTTAAATATTGGTGACTAAAATCTAAAAAGATGACATCTAAATGTTTATTACACGACGTTAAGTTATTTTTATGTGAAAACGTATATGTATTAGTTAAAGTAATAACTAGGCCGGGTTTAACTAGTAGGCTATTAAAACTAATCAAGGTACACAATATATATAAGTTTTTAATCATAAAAGGGTTACACACCAAGTATTAGATCACGGGATCACCTACCGGGTATACACTACTTAAATTTTGTCTACCTAATCGTTGGAATGATTACATGTGAAGTGACAGCACCCAACCCCTACCCTACCCCCTACCCCCTAGTTTCGGCCAAAATAGTCCAAGTGGGGCTACCCACTTGGAAAGCCATCAAATCGTCATGATGATGTTGTAAGAGTCTTGTCTAATCAAGTCCTTAAGTTGTCAAATCAACACTCGAGTACTAGGATTTGTAATGATGTTGTAAGAGTCTTGTCTAATCAAGTCCTTGAGTTATCAAATCAACACTCGAGGACTAGGATTTGTAATGATGATGTTGTAAGAGTCTTGTCTAATCAAGTCCTTGAGTTGTCAAATCAACACTTGAGTACTAGGATTTGTAATGATTATTTTGTAAGAGTCTTGTCTAATCAAATCCTTAAGCTGTCAAATCAACACTCGAGTACTAGGATTTGTAATAATGATTGAGGAGATTCACACTCATCCATTCACCCTCTTTCTCTCTATATATATATAGATATACACACACATATGCACACATTTTCATCTTTCAATCCAAGACCAAAGATAGAGAGAGTTAGCTAGAGATTTTAAGATCTAAGGAGTTCTTGAAGATTCAAGAGCCGGTTTTTGCTAGGATATCAAGTTATTATCACTTCCTACTCGTAAAACTCCACCTAGCTTGTCTAGCGGTATGAAACCGACACCACATTTCATCTTTGTCCTTATTTTTAGTTCAAAACATGTTGTTGACCACAAAAATCAAAGAAATCTAAAGAGTTAATAAGTTTTTATATAAGCTTAACTTTATTAAGTTTAAAAACTATGTTTTATATAAATATACATATATGGGCCGAAAATAATGAGATTATATGATTAATTAGTTTTTTTGATCGTTATGTCAAGTTGTTGTTATTCATATGATATTGAGATTCAAGACAAGAAAAACTAAAATATGCATATATATATATATATATATATATATATATATATATATATATATATATATATATATATGTATATAAAGGCCGAGATATGTATGCATATATATACATGTTTGATTAGATTAATGATTTGGAAATGATCAAATATATGGGTACGTGTACAAGAATTTTAATTTAGTATATATATATGGATGTATTCTTGATGTTTGGATGATTATGTTAATAAATTATAGATTAGTAAAAGTCTAAATTAATACTTGATGAAAAAGTAAAATATATGTGTATATATATACATAAAATCGTATGAAACATATATATATATATGTGTGTGTGTGTTTAAAGTTTTGTGATTTGGAAAGATTGTTAAGTATGAAAAGGTATTCATATAAAGAGATCAAAATAAGTATAAATATTCATGATCATAGTTGTTAAATAAGTGTATGTATGCATGTTTAGAAACCGACAAATATAGATATATGTGTTTCTGAACATAAATGGTAGAACTTGGAAAGTTGTTAAACATATGCATGTAAATATATATATGTGTGATTGATGGAAAAAGTGTTAACTCGAAATGGGTTATGAAACAACTAAATAATTGAAATCGTATATATGTTTATAACTGTTTATAGTTGATAACATAAAACATTGACATGAGTGCATGAAATCTAAAGACATTCGGTTTAAAATAAATGATCGTATGTTAACATGAAACATATTTAAGTGCATGTTGAATAGAAACAAATTAATAAATGTCGTTCGGAGCAAGTATTTGCATGCGGATGTGTTAACATAGTTGTTGTGCACGTAGGAATATTGACATGCGTATAACATACTTGAACGATATTTGTGATTTTATATAATTATTGGTAAGAAATAATTATATGTTCATACGTGATCATAATATAAATATATTATGAGTTATCGTAAAAAAATAATATTTATTTTTGGTACACCTAATAAGTCACCAATATGGAAACTTAATATTTTCTCAACAAATATATAAGCGTCTAGACTAAAATAATAATCACCAACGAGTCATCACATGAAAACATTATTTTATTAAACAAAGACGTACTTAACGGGATTCGTTAAGTCGGGTGAACAACTTGTATTTAAGATGAGTAGTCTTAACATATAGGTATCCTTGTGTAATTAGGATACAGATAGGCGGGGCCTACAGTTATATAAATATTTGCTAGCGTACACTACTGACGAGGTGAGTTTCGTTGTCCCCTTTTTCTAAGTTTTGAAATGTTTTGGGGAGGAAACATACTTGTAACTATTTTTATATATAAATGAATGAAAAAATACCAGAACGTTATGTGTGCATTGAGTGAACAATTATAGAGCTCGTAAAGTGTAACACCCAGCATTTCAGGTCAATATCCATATCCATAATTGTACGTTCATATATTATATTTCGTGGTTTATTATTTTGACATAGTATTGTCAAGGAGGCTAGCAAAGGAACACACATATTATAGTTAAAGTACTAACTATGTCGGTTTTAACTAGTAGATTATTAAAACTACTCGTCACAAATCCCATCAACACAGTAATGATAACACATGAGGTGACAACACCTAACAGGTCAAATCCACTAGTCATCACAAGTCCCATCAACATTGTAATGATAACACATGATGTGACAACACCTAACACGTCAAATCCACTATTCATCATGAAGCCCATGTCTTGTCAAGTGAAAAGTCTAATCAGGTCAAATCATCCATGCTTTGTAATAATTACTTTATGTGACAAGACCCAACCCCCCACCCTACCCGCTCTCTTGGCCGAGAATGTCCCTAGTGGGACCCACCCACTCATCTAATCAACCACTCCTCATGATGATGTTGTAAGTATTAGGTCTATTCAAGCCTTTTTCATGCAAACGTCAAATCACATCCTTTCATCCTTGCCTGGTAATGATGATGATGGAACAACACACCATCTCTATCTTTCTATATATATGTATATATATATATATATATATATATATATATAGACATACACACACATATGCACACACTTACACACTAAAAAATCCAAGAACAAATATAGAGAGTGTGAGTTAGAGGTTGGAGATTCAAAGAAGATTTGGAGCTAGGAGTCGGGTTTTTGTAGCAAAACGAGCATCTTGTTGATGCACTTTCCTGTGACAACACTCTGGATAGAGTCTAGGTTTGTATGTCTAATGTATGTATTTTGTCTTTGTATGTAAGAGTCATTATGTAATAGTTTATCGAGTTGTATTTACGTTTACATAATGTGTTGTTGATTTCTTCCAAGTGTTGTGCGCACTTGTATGTGCGCAGGAGAAACCTCCTGCGTACTTAGCAAGTACGCAGGAAGACCTATGCGTACTTGTTAAGTACGCAGGAGTAATTGGTCCTGCGCACTTACTAAGTGCGCAGGCATCAGGTCAGTATAAATAGGATAGGTTCACAGAAGCTAAGTACGCAGAACCATTTGTTCAGACGAACTCAGTTTTGCTAAGTACGCAGCTTGTATTCTCTCTGTAACCGTCGAGTGTTTATAATACAAAGAACGATTATTGTGACTCTTGTGTTCGGTTTACTTTGTTCAGTTAGACTCTCCACCTAGTCACGGGTATTCCGCACCCGGTCCGACTAGTAGACCACTTGCATGTGACGATCCACCACACCCGAGGGACCTACACATCTATCATCTTCTACTAGTAAATATTCACCTACCTTTGTCTAGTGGTATGAATCCGTCATGAACCTTTCTTTTCATCTTCATATTCTTGTTGAAAGCATGTTGTTCACCAAGAAAAACAAAGGTTTTTTAAAGATTAAAAGAGTCTTTATGAAGCCTAACCTTATTAAGTTTAAAAATTAGGGTTTTGGTATAAAATGTATATATGGGTCAAAAATAATAAAAGTACATGTATTAATTATTGTTTTGATCATTTTATGATAACTTGTTGTTAATCACATGATATTAAGATTTAAAAACAAGGGAAACTAAAATATGTATACCTATATTTATAGGCCTAGATATGCAAGCAGATATGTATACATGTTTGATTTGATTAATGATTTGGAAATGATCAAGTAGATGGATACATGTATAAGGAATGTAATATGTATATATATCTATGAATAGATATTCTCGTGTGAGCATTTGATGATAAAATGGAAATGTTAACTTGAGAAGTTTGGTTAATACTTGGATAAGTGAAATATATGTGTATATAAATTGTAACCAAAGTGTATATGTATGTGTGTATTTTTAGTTGATTAACATGGAATCTCTAAAGATGTGTATGCATGTTTAGAAACCGTAATATATATATATATGGGTGCATGATCATAAGTTGTAAAACTAGAAATAATATGCATGTAAATATATATAAATAGAAGTCATACTATACATATATGTGTGAATGAAGGAAAAAGTATTAACTCGGGATGAGTAATGGAGTAACTAGATGATGAAAATCATTCATATGTTTCTAAGTTGCTTATAGATGATAACATAGGACGTTTTCATGAATGCAAGAAATCTAAGTGCGTTCGGTTAAAAATAAATAAATGATCGCATGTTAATATTTAAACATGTTGGAAATATTTGTATGCATATATTGGTATAAATAAATGCATGTTGAATAAAAATAAGTTAATAAATGTCGTGTATTTGTGTGATAAAAATAAGTTAATAAAAATAAGTTTTACAAGCAAAGAGAGGTTATTTTGTTGATTTTTGTGATAAAAAAGGGGTAGCTCTTGAGCACTTTTTTAGAAGCAAAAATCTCTCAAAAACCGATTTTTGTTGTGTATTTGTGTGTTTTGAGCATCATAGGTTGGTTAGAAACTTGTTTCTGACCCTTTGGCTCAATTGCATTGATCATCAGACCATTTTTTACCAACTCCGGCGAGTTTCAGGTCACCGGAAAAGTTTGGTGAGAGTTGCTGAAAAGGTGTCCTGCGTACTTACCATTTTTGGCAAAAAGTACAGTTTTCTGCGAACTTGCTAAATACGCAAGAGTTATCTCCTGCGTACTTACAAGTGCGCAAGACTGAACTGCGAACTTAAGACTTATCCTGCGTACTTAACAATTTACTCCTGCGTACTTACAAGTACGCAAGGGCAAATATTAAATACGCAAGACCATTCATAAGTGCGCAAGGCCAATCCTAAGTGCGCAATAGCTACTGACTTTTCTGATTTTTGACCAAGTGTTCACCATGTCAAACCTTCAGAACCTTAGTAGTATGTTAAATTATGATAATGAAATCGGTACTCCACAGAAACCTCCCAAGTTGCTCAATGTAAACGATTATTCCAATTGGAAAGCCCGTTTTGAGCACTATATTTCATACACCGATTCATCGTTATGGATACCTATTCTTGAGGTATATAAACATCCCACCCACTTGTATCTTGATGAAAACGTACCTAAGCCTATCTCTAAAAGAAAATTTATGATTGAGAGAAGAAGGCATTGGGTTCAATCACTATGTCATTAACTCGGGATTTGTTCCACAGTTTCCGAGGATATGAATCTTCTAAGGATCTTTGGAAAGCTTTACAGAAAAGATTCGAAGGAAATAGTGACATCAAGAAAAGCAAGAGGGATCTGCTCCGGAAACAATACGAGTGCTTCAGATTTATAGAAAATGAATCTTTAGATGATCTTATCTCTAGATTCGATCACCTACAAACGGAGTTGAAATCGTTTGAGCTTAAATATCCAGAAGAGGAAATGGTGGAAAAGTTTTTGGATGCTCTGCCACCGAGATATGAGATGTATACAACCCTGATGAGGGAAAGTTCAAAGTTCTACGAGATGACAGTAGATGAGGCAGTCGGTAAGATTCAGGCTCATAACATGAATCTTATAAAAAGGGAGAATTCTGGAAGACCTCAGATACAGGACCCTTCCATGTATCACGGGACGACTTCCACGTCAATGTCTTCCGGCTCTGGGATTGCACTCTTTACTGGGAAATCCATTGAAGAAGACCACTCTAATGGTTGTGGTGGTCATGCATGTTATGCATCAGGATCAGGGTTTGGATCTCATCAACAAAATCAACAAAACTCAAAGACTCCTCAGAATACGTGCTCAGCCAACCAGTCAGCTATTGCCAAGATAGCTGAAGATCATGTAGCACTATTCTCATCTTGCATGCTGGCATATGAGAATTTCATTGGTGGAAAGCTAACGGATCCTGAGACTATTGAAGAGGACTTCAATCAAGTGAATCCTGATGATATTGAAGACATGGATATTCAGTGGAATATGGCCATGTTACTGAGGAGGGCCAAGCGTTTCCTGAACAGAACAGGAAGAAAGTATATTGGCGGGCATTCTAATGCCAAGGTTGGATTTGACAAATCCAAGGCCAAGTGCTACAAGTGTCAAAACTATGGACACTTTGCTCGTGAATGTCAAAAGGACAGAGCACCGGCCTCTGGTTTTACCAGACCTAGCCAGGGAAACAGCCATGGCCAAAACAACCAAAGCCACCACAATCATACCCAAAGTAATCAGTCCAATGCACTGGTCGCACAGAATGACGAAAATTTTGATTGGGGTGTGCATCTAGAAGACGCCATCATTGCTCAAGCACAGGTTGGTCTCATGGCAGAAATCATGGAGCTGATGGAGGCCGAGAGGAAGGAGGCCGAGAGAAAGGAAGCTGAAGAAGAGGAATCTTCTGAATCTGAAGAAGAGGAAGCTTCTGTAGCTGATGAAAAGGAGTCTACCACTGCTGTCGCTCTCATGGCAATTGGAGAAGGACAAAGTTCATCATCTGAGGTAGACTCTAACCCTTTCTCTGTTGTTTCTTGTTCTAAATGTCTAGGGCTAAAAAATGAAATTTCTGATCTCCAAGACATAATCGAACCCCTAAAGTTGCCAGCTAAAAATTACAAAATGAATGAATCACGTTTTAAAGAATCAGTTGAAATGCTACAGAACGAAAAACAAGACTATTCTTTAAAAATGAGCGACCAACAGGTTCATTTGGACATTGCGTATAGGGCTTTGGAAAAGAAGAACAATGAAATTAACAAACTGCAAAATGAGATCTTGCAGCTCAAATGCACTAACGAGAAATTGAAAAACTCTCGCTTCGTGGTGGAACACTACGAATCCGTGGTGAGAAAAATGAATGGCCTAGGACTTGGTACCAATGCCATTCCTCCACCAATAAGTGGGCAGTTTGTCAATAGCTTGATAGACATTGATCTCACTTGTCTAGATGAGCCCTCTGATAAGGATGATTCCCCTAAAAAGGATGAATCCTCAAGTAAGGCTAACTCCACATCTAGTGAGTAGTATGTTACTGCTTCTGAGGATGGGTCGGTTAACACTTGCCCTGAAGGAGTAGTTTCTGAGGAGTTGTTGACTGAACAGAAAGTCCAGAAAAACATTATCACTAATGGTGATAATTGCATTTTAACTGAACCTGATATCATTAAAACAAATGATAAACTTAAGGGAATGCTTTACGGGGGTTTTAAAAATATTAACCAAGCTAAGAAAGAGGCTTTTTCATCTCATTATGGGCTGGGTTACAAAGAGAATTTGCAAAAGTATTATACCCCCAAACATTAAACTGTAAAAGTTCAAACTTCTGTTCATAAACCAACTCTTCCTTCTCACAATGGTGAGTTTTCTAAGGCCAGAACTAAAGAGCCTTACATGAGAACTTATGTTGACAAGAGGAATTGCTTTCATTGTGGCTTGGTAGGTCACATTGTTGTGAACTGTCCTTCTAAGAACCCAGGGAAACGGCATGTTGTTTCACGACCAGCTGTTATCCCTAAGTCGCCAGTAGTGAAAGCTCCTATCAGACCAAAGCAAAATGTGGTGAAACCACCAGTGCAACCGATAGCTAAGCCAAAGATCAAATCTGAGGCCAAGCCATCTGTTGTAAGAAAGGTAAAGCAACCTACTGTACCTCGTGTGTCTACATCTGGTAGTACACGCACTGGTGAGAAACCTGTGGCTAGACTCTCTAAGCCACAGAGAAGAAGAAGGAATAAGAGGTTGAGAAAGATGAAACAGCTGACTAAAGCTCAATCAGGTGAAGCTTCCACAAGTTCACCGGCTGTGATTGAACCAAAGTCTCCTGTTCTGGTTAAGATTCAAAAGAGATCCTGGAACAAGAAAGTTAAAGATTCTCAATCTCATGTTCCCAATTCCTCCAAAGATTCACCAATTTTGGACAGTCATCATGACTGTGAGTTGAAAGAAGTAGTTTATTTTGAGAAGGATGGACGACCCAAGACCACAATGGCTTGGGTCTCCAAATCTAACTAATTCTTTTGTTACTCGTGCAGGGACGTCCGAAGGGTACTATCTCTAACCGCTGGTATGTAGATAGTGGATGCTCCCGGCACATGACAGGAAACATGGCCTTGCTTCAAGACGTTAAACCATTTAGAGGCGGCTATGTGGCCTTTGCCGGAGAAAAAGGCGGCAGTATCACGTGTCAAGGCGTGGTTTCGAACGGTTGTGTTAGCTTTGACAATGTCAACTTCTGCGAGCAGCTGAAGCATAACCTGTTGAGTGTCTCACAAATGTGTGACAAGGAGTACTCAGTGATGTTTGACAAGTCAGAATGTCTGATTCTTAAATCCGGTTTCAAAGTTCCTGATGACTGGATTCTGATGAGAGCACCAAGAACAAACGACACTTATCAGATTGATATGAGCGTGGCAAAAACCACCTCATCAGTTGCTACTTGTTTGCTTTCAAAAGCGACAGAGCTTGACTCCATCTTGTGGCATAGGAAACTCGGACATATTTCTTATCGTAAAATGAATCATCTTGTCCGAAACGGTTTGGTAACCGGGGTTCCTAAGCTGAGATTTACCGTTGCAGATGACTGTATGCCTTGTAAAAAGGGCAAACAGCAACGGAAGTCTCACAAGCCCAAGCTCCAAAACTCTATCGATACCCCTTTGGAGCTATTACACATGGATCTGTTTGGCCCCATAAGTATCAGGAGTATTGGAGGTAAGTCATTCTGTCTAGTTGTAACTGACGATTTCTCACGTTTTTCTTGGGTGCATTTTTTAGGTACAAAAGATGAGACTGCTGATATTCTTCAATACTTGATCCTGAGCTTTGAATCTCTTTGCAAGCTGAAAGTTAGAAGAATAAGGAGTGACAACGGAACTGAGTTCAAGAATAATTTGATGGAACTTTTCTGTCTCAAGAAAGGGATCCGTCACGAATTCAGCGCGCCGTACACGCCTCAGCAGAATGGAGTTGCTGAACGGAAGAACAGAACACTGATTGAGACTGCAAGGACTATGCTGTCAGATGCAAAGCTTCCTGTCACTTTCTGGGCAGAAGCAGTAAATACAGCTTGTCACGTCTTAAACAGAGTTTTGGTGGTGAAAAGACACAACAAGACTTGTTATGAGTTGATCAACAATCGACTTCCCAATCTTGATTACCTAGTTCCTTTTGGTAGTCCTTGTTCCTTGTTGCTACAGTATAAAGATCGTCAATCTAAATTTCATGCGAAAGCGGTGGAAGGCATCTTCTTAGGATATGTTGCCAATTCGCCCTGGAAGAGAGTGTACAACATAGGAACTCGTACTGTCGAGGAATGGTTCGAAGTGGATTGTAGTAAACACAGCATTCCACCAGAACCAAAAGGTCCAGCTTGTGGTTTTGATTATGATGCGCTATTCAAGTCTTTCAATCTTCCTGAGCTATCTGCAGAAGACGCCGAAAATGTTTATAATCTATTGAATGGCGGCAGTTTTTCTACTCGTGCTACTGTACCAATTATAACCCCTGATTCCAATGCTGCATCTGCATCTGGAACTCATGACAGTGATAACAGTGAAAGTGTTCATGCTGTTGGAGATGACGCTCAAGCCAATCCTAACACAACTGTAGGAAATGAAGCTCCAGCTGATCCAATTCACATTGAATCTTCTTCTGCTGAAACACAGGAAATGGGGGAGTTGAGCACAAATCTTGATCCAGAAATTCAAGAACCAATTGTACCGGAGACAAGAGTGCATAGGAATCATCCAATCGACAACATTATTGGTGATCCTTATGCCGGTGTTCAGACTCGTCATAGAACCATTACTGAGAACACCAGTCTTTACACAGAGATATTTGACACTGGTGTCATGGAAACATGTCTGCATGCTGCATTCGTGTCCCAGATAGAGCCGAAGAATGTGAAGGAGGCTCTCACTGACAACTGCTGGATTGAGGCGATGCAAGATGAATTGTCCCAATTCCAAAAGTTGCATGTATGGGATTTGGTTGACTTGCCAAAAGGCTTTCAGCCAATTGGAACCAGATGGGTGTTCAAATGCAAGACGGATGATCGTCATGTAGTTGTGAAGAACAAGGCAAGATTGGTTGTTCAGGGTTTTTATCAACAAGAGGGCTTGGATTACATAGAAGTATATGCCCCAGTTGCTAGAATTGAGGCCATTCGACTGTTCTTGGCTTATGCCACATATGTCGGCTTCAAGGTCTACCAACTTGATGTGAAGAGTGCTTTCCTTTATGGTAAAGTTCATGAAGAAGTCTATGTCACTCAACCTCCCGGTTTTGAAGATCCGCATAATATCAATAAAGTGTACAAGCTCGACAAAGCACTTTATGGTCTTCATCAAGCACCTAGGGCATGGTATGAGACACAATCAAAGCATTTACTGTCTAATGGTTTCGACCGTGGGCAGATTGACTCGACTCTCTTCATAAGGAAAGCAGGAGGTGACATTCTTCTTGTGCAAGTATATGTCGACGACATCATTTTTGGGTCGACCAATGAAGGGATGTGTAGGGATTTCGAAAAGGTGATGAAGTCCAAGTTTGAAATGAGCAATATGGGTGAACTGTCGTTCTTCCTGGGTCTGCAAGTCAGTCAAAGAGAGGATGGCATTTATCTACATCAAACTAAGTACGTGCAGGACATCTTATCAAAATACAAGATGAGTGATAGCACTACTTATGGCACACCAATCCCAGTCAATCATGGTTTGCATCCTGACAAAGATGGGAAGGATGTAGACAGTAGGTTGTACCGTGGGATGATCGGATCACTTATGTATCTCACAGCTTCAAGACCCGATATTATGTTTGATGTATGCTTGTGCTCAAGGTTTCAGTCTCAACCGAAGGAGTCACATATGATAGCTGTGAAGAGGATTTTCAGATAGCTGAAAGGGAAACCCCGATTGGGTCTTTGGTACTCCAAGCAGCAGTCATTCGACTTCAAAGCCTACACTGATTCAGATTATGGCGGTTGTAACCTTGATAGAAAGTCAACTTCTGGCGGATGTCAATTCTTGGGAGACAAACTGGTCTCCTGACAGTGCAAGAAGCAGTCAACGGTTTCTGTCTAAACTTGTGAAGCAGAATACATTGCTGCAGCTAGCGGTTGTTCTCAGATATTGTGGATTCAGCAGCAATTGCAAGACTACGGCTTGAACTTCACTGGAACTCCTTTATTCATTGACAACAATGCCACCATGTCCATCACAAATTACCCGGTGAAACATTCCAAAACTAAGCATATTGAAATTCGCCATCATTTCATCCATGATTGTGCTGAAAAGCATTTAATTGAACTTGTAAAGGTTCACACGGATGACAATCTTGCTGACCTTTTCACAAAGGCATTTGATCGGTCCCGTTTTGAGCATCTTGTCAACTTGATAGGAATGTTCAATCCCGAGTGAAAAATTAATTTTCTTAAATCAATTCAATTCATGGAAGTTAAATTTTATTTCTTTTAAATTTTTCTGTATAGTTCTGTTAGTTTAAAATTCTTTACAAAAATAAAAAAAAATAAAAAAAAATGGAGAAAATTTCAAAAGTTCACTTGAGAAACGAGGAAATGATAGTACATCTGAAATGATCTAACCATCATAGACTGCTCATATGGAAAATGATTGCGTCATGTTTACTTAATTGTTTAAATTATTATGTTTTTAATCTGTTTACTTACAAGTAATTTGAATTGTCAGTAGGCTGTATGCGTCTTTGAATCACTAGTAGTGTGGAAACTAAATCTAAATTACAACTGTGATTTGAACCCATGTTTGCAAGTGTGTGTGTGTAAAAGAATAGAAAAGATCATTATCAGATAAAGGATGTTAGATTTTGGCAATAATTTTCTTTTGAGATCAGTTTCGGGTTATGTTGTTAGCACAATTAATGCGGTTCATCTCACTGCCCATACTCACAAGTATGCAAGGAGAGATTGAATCAAGACATGTCTCTACATCAACCGTTGAGCATGTATTCACCCTTGAATCATTCCTGGTTCATTGAAATCAAATCCAGATAAAAGTTGGATCCCGTTACCTTATAATCAAACACCATGTTCATTATCCCGAATCATCATACCGATATTCAAAGAAGAAAATCACATGAAACCAAGACAATTGAATCACTCGATTCTGAATCTTATGATTCTTGATAATCCTCATGGATTCTGCTTGATTTTTCTGTGCTAATTGATGTAACTTCATTCTGAAAATTAAGAATATCATTGGAAAAATCTTAGATGCCTTGAGATAGTGCAAAATATCGTAGCATTTAAGTGGGGTACACGTTGTATATTTTATAATTAATAACTTATACACAAGAACATGATACAAAGATGCATATAGTTTCAAATCTTATAATATTGTCAACTTGAATTACTTGTTTATGTGCTTATTACGTAAGAATAAAGAGTAATACATGACATGATCCCATATTCTTTGATGCTTATATTGTATCGTTTTTTAGCCTGATATGATCCTCTGCTCGTGTCTTTGATCAAAAATAGCTTGTGTGAATACTTGTATATTTCTATATAGAAAAGAACAAAAAGATTTTAAGTTTATGCATTGTTTAAGTTTAATTCAGAAAAAGCAAAAAAAATAAAAATAAAAAGCCAAAAAAAAATATATATATTTTATGTTTAACCTTCATGAATTGTATTTGAATCCTCCCGATTGAATATTTTTATCTTGTTCGTTATTTGACTTGAAAATCTTCATAATTCTGAGTTGAAAATTGCGCACTTAAAGTTTCTGCGCACTTGTCAAGTACGCACGAAGTAAGACTTGCGCACTTAGCAAGTACGCAAGAGTTAATTCATGCGTACTTGTTAAGTACGCAAGAGTTAATTCGTGCGCACTTACAAGTACGCACGAACAATATCAGTGGGGTATAAAAACCAACACTTAGAAAATTTTCAGGTTTACTCATTCAAACCCAAATTTTTTCCCCCCTGCGATTTTTCTCTCAAAATCGAGTGTGTTCAAACCCGTTTTTCATCCCGTCCACATTATCATCTTCGTATTTCATCTCTTTGGTGAGAATCTAGGCCGATTCCATCCATAGATTCGTGTTTTTTGGACCGATTTTTGACTTAGAGTTTTTAGGTTAAATCCGTAAAATTTTTGGGGTAAAATGGGTTGTTTGGGTAACTAGTGTCTCTAACAAGTTATTAGGATGCCTAATCGATCCTCCATTTTTCCCTTTGGTCATCGATCGATCCGACGGGTTGAAGTCGAACCGTCAGTGGGTCGTTCGACGACTTAGGTCAAAATTTGATCATGACTTAGTGGTTAATGGTGTTGATAATGGTACCATAGGTTAGAATCCCCGATTCCGACCTAGTGGCTACCTAATCAACCCGCATTTTGAACGAATTTAAATCTTTGAAATTTTTGCTAAGGGTTGTTCTTGCGCACTTAGCAAGTACGCAAGAAGTAATTCCTGCGTACTTGTTAAGTACGCAAGAGTAAAATCCTGCGCACTTGCTAAGTGCGCAGGACCAACACTTAGAAAATTTTTCAAAGTCTGAAATTTTTACAAAGTGTAACTACTATTCTATGTCATGTGTGTCTATTTCCATTGTTATAAATTGTTCTGATTATGTTTTCTGTGTGTGTTTGCAGATAATGGCTCGTGCATTCACTGACGAATTCAATCTGTTGGCGCACACTGAACCAGAATGGAAAGGGGCAGCCTTACAATATAGAGAGATTGTGGACTTTCTGAACAGATCTAAAATAAGTTATGCAATCTCGGCTAATCCAACAGTCTCAAGACCATACTTAGAACAATTCTGGGAGACTGCAGAGCACGATTGCACAGTATCCCCTAATGTCATAAGGGCTACTGTTGATGGTCGGGCTATTATAATCTCTGAAGATACAATCAGACGAGTACTGCAGTTCAGAGACCTTGCCACCGACCCGACATCCTATCCAGATTACTACGTGGATGGGTGTTGGAGGCAGAGAATGGGATATGTCGGGGAAAGGGACTATGCTTCTTACAAGAAAATGTGGGTATTAGATCAATGGCGTTATTTTGCCCACATCATGATCATGTGCATCTCATCCAGGAAAGCAGGGAAAGATGCGATGGGTCATGACCTTGCAGCAGCCATGGTGGGCTTGTCTCTCAATCGGGGCTACAACTTCTCACGCTTTATTTTCAAAGCAATTAATGACCAGATAAATACAGCTGAGATATTTAGGTTCCTTTTATACCTGAGGTTTGTGCAACTTTTGATCGATGATGCGTTGCCAAACCTGCGTGCTATCGGGGAGAGACTGCAAGTGAAAAGGGTGGCCAAGAGAGTCTTTGCACAGTTTCTAAAGCCAGGCAGTGTAGAACCTACCCCTGAGCATACTGAACTCTTCGGCCACCTGATTAATGAAGCATACGTCGCTCCGGAGGACTGGAACTGGTATAGTCCCAACTCGGGACCAGAGATGAGTGATCACTCTGATGAAGAACAAGATGAAGAGAATGAGGATGATGAAGGTAATGATGAAGGTAATGATGAGGGTGATGATGAAGGTGGTGTTGGTGGTGCTGAGGAATCCGATTCGGAGGCTACAGAATCAGATTCTTCTGATTCCGATGATGCACCATCACAGGCACATCCGAGGAGACAGGCACAGGTAACCCAGCCTGCGTCGTCTTCAAAAAGAAAGAGACAAAGCTCCAGCAGCGAATATGAGCCGGATTCCGACTCTGACGCTGCTTTACAAAGATAGAGGCATGAGAGCACCAACAAGAAAAGGGGCGATAGGCAAGAGGTTGCCATCCCCAGGGTTGAAGAGATTCCAACTGTGCAGCCAGAATCTACCATGCCAGCACGGCAACTGTTTAGTAGGAGGATAAGGCCACTGGTACAAGCAGATGTGGCGGTCACGACGGTCACAGAGGTGATTCCTGTGACGGTGACCCTCCCTATTCCAACCGTCCAGGTGACGGTGACTGCTCCACTTCTCACGGAGTCAGTCACCGTTACCCCAACCATAACACCCACTCACATCATACCATCCCCAACCCCAACACCCATCAAAGAGCCGTCAGGTCAACCCTTTAATTATGGTGACATCTCACAGGGGTTCGACTTTGACACAATCTTCTCTTCCCCCATCCACAACGCCGAAGCCTCATCATCTAGGCATCCGGATCCAAATGAAGCTAGGATCGATGTGCTAGAAACCCAAGTTGCTGGCTTGTTGAAGACTATTCAAAAGTCAAAAGAGGATTCTGATGCTCAACAAGCACAGATAAACTCTCTGGCAGATGAAGTTAGGATTCTGCGTAGCCAGAGAACGGGGACTGATGAACGGCTGAAGAATGTGATGGCGCAGAATGAACTATTAATGAAGACGAATGAAATGATTCTGGCCCACAGAACTTCAATTGAGCTAAGGCTAGATGCTCAAAGGCAGGAGCACGCTACTATGGTCAAATTGATTGCAGAACTGACCGAGAAGCTAGGTGCTCAGGGGGAGAAGGAAAAAGAAAAATCCGCCGGTGCAGAGGGTTGTCATCCAGTCGATTTGACTAAGGATGATGACAAAGACAAGGATCCTGAAATCGGTCCTAGTGGAGGTGAGCACCAAGCTTCGGCAATTGTGCCCATCTCTACTACGTCAATGGCTGAGGGGGAGTCTACTACGCAAGAGGGTGGTGATACCTCAGGTGGTGGTGGCGGTGATAAAGGGAAGTCAGTGGCTGGCGAGATTCTATGTCTCGAGCCTGACTATTCTAAAGAAGCACAGATCGATGCTCTCCTTAATCTGGAAGAAGGAGAGATCGACTCTGGTGATGATTGGAACGATGATGATGATGATGTGATAATCGAGATTCCCAAGGGCGACGGGGATCTAGAGTATGAGTTAGAGGATGGTGAGATCTTTGAAATACCATCGCTCAAATCTCTGCTCGAAACAGACACGTTGATACAGCAAGTAATGTTGAAGCTACAACTGATGCCCCCCCGGTCGACCCTATACCTGTGGACCCCGAGGCACAAAAAGAGAAAGACATGCCTTCTGCATCTACAAAGGGTCCAGCTCCAGTGTGGCAAAAGACGTCTATCAAAGACAAGTATGGAGCGACAGGTATGATCTTAGCTGTCAGGTTTGAGGAGGACAAGCAGTTGTTCTCCATCAAAAGATCTGGAGGGGTTCAATACTTGAAACCAACCAGTGAGGCGTTCAACTCTTTGCCCAGGTACGACCTATTTAACCTTGCAAACCGCGACCTGCTAAATCATTCGAATCATGCAGTAGCAATGGGTTTGTGGAGTATACTACAGCGTGAAGCAAGATCGGGAACGTATGAGTATCTCAAGCCTCAGGTGCCCAGAAGAGTCAAGGATAAGCATGCAGTGCATCCTGTGACTAAGAAGCCGTTAAAGAGATTGGTATACAAGCCAGTGCGATGTGAAACTAAGATTCCCCTGAGCAAGTTACCTCAGGATATTCTTGGTGACATGTGGTACTGATCCAAAAACGGGCGAGGCTGTGATCATGGGTAAAGGTAAGTCAGATAGTGGAAACACAGTGCCAAAGGAAGTGATCAGGGTTTTTGATGAAATCTGCTTCATCAATTTCGCTGTGAACGATCTGGAGGTACTAGCAGACAAATTCTGCATCCACACTGACGAATGGACAAAGCTTCTCTCGGCCAAATACGACAAGTTAATCAAGTTCTGTCTTGATTACAAAAAGAAGATGGAAGCTAAGGAAGCAGTGCTGTGAAGACTGAAGATTGAAGACTGAAGACGATGAAGATCCCGAGCTGTTGTCAAGGGGGAGTTTGTTGATGCACTTTCCTGTGACAACACTCTGGATAGAGTCTAGGTTTGTATGTCTAATGTCTGTATTTTGTCTTTGTATGTAAGAGTCATTATGTAATAGTTTATCGAGTTGTATTTACGTTTACATAATGTGTTGTTGATTTCTTCCAAGTGTTGTGCGCACTTGTATGTGCGCATGAGAAAGCTCCTGCGTACTTAGCAAGTACGCAGGAAGACCTAAGTACGCAGGAGTAATTGGTCCTGCGAACTTACTAAGTGCGCAGGCATCAGGTCAGTATAAATAGGATAGGTTCACAGAAGCTAAGTACGCAGAACCATTTGTTCAGACGAACTCAGTTTTGCTAAGTACGCAGCTTGTATTCTCTCTGTAACCGTCGAGTGTTTATAATACAAAGAACGATTATTGTGACTCTTGTGTTCGGTTTACTTTGTTCAGTTAGACTCTCCACCTAGTCACGGGTATTTCGCACCCGGTCCGACTAGTAGACCACTTGCATGTGACGATCCACCACACCCGAGGGACCTACACATCTATCATCTTCTACTAGTAAATATTCACCTACCTTTGTCTAGTGGTATGAATCCGTCATGAACCTTTCTTTTCATCTTCATATTCTTGTTGAAAGCATTTTGTTCACCAAGAAAAACAAAGGTTTTTTAAAGATTAAAAGAGTCTTTATGAAGCCTAACCTTATTAAGTTTAAAAATTAGGGTTTTGGTATAAAATGTATATATGGGTCAAAAATAATAAAAGTACATGTATTAATTATTGTTTTGATCATTTTATGATAACTTGTTGTTAATCACATGATATTAAGATTTAAAAACAAGGGAAACTAAAATATGTATACCTATATTTATAGGCCTAGATATGCAAGCAGATATGTATACATGTTTGATTTGATTAATGATTTGGAAATGATCAAGTAGATGGATACATGTATAAGGAATGTAATATGTATATATATCTATGAATAGATATTCTCGTGTGAGCATTTGATGATAAAATGGAAATGTTAACTTGAGAAGTTTGGTTAATACTTGGATAAGTGAAATATATGTAAATATATGTGTATATAAATTGTAACCAAAGTGTATATGTATGTGTGTATTTTTAGTTGATTAACATGGAATCTCTAAAGATGTGTATGCATGTTTAGAAACCGTAATATATATATATATATATATGGGTGCATGATCATAAGTTGTAAAACTAGAAATAATATGCATGTAAATATATATAAATAGAAGTCATACTATACATATATGTGTGAATGAAGGAAAAAGTATTAACTCGGGATGAGTAATGGAGTAACTAGATGATGAAAATCATTCATATGTTTCTAAGTTGCTTATAGATGATAACATAGGACGTTTTCATGAATGCAAGAAATCTAAGTGCGTTCGGTTAAAAATGAATAAATGATCGCATGTTAATATTTAAACATGTTGGAAATATTTGTATGCATATATTGGTATAAATAAATGCATGTTGAATAAAAATAAGTTAATAAATGTCGTTCAGAACAAGTATTTTGCATGCGGACGTGTTAACATAGTTTGTGTGCACGTAGGAAAATTGACATGCGTAGAACATACTTGAACGATATTTGTATTTTTATACAATTATTGGTAAGATATAATTATATGTTCATACGTGATTATAATATAAATATATTATGAGTTATCGCAAAAATAATATTTATTTTGGTACACCTAACAAGTAACCAATATGAAAACCTAATATTTTCTCGGAAAATATATAAGCGTCAAGACTAGAAAAATAATCACCAACGAGTCGTCACACGAAAACATTGTTTTAATAAACAAAGACGTACTTAACGAGATTCGTTAAGTCGGGTGAACAACTTGCATTTAAGACGGGTAGTCTTAACACATTAGTACCCTTGTGTGATTAGGGTACGGATAGACAGGAACTTTTAGCACACTGTTATTTGCTAGGATTTCATCGGACACAAGGTAAGTTTCACGGCCCCTTTTTGCTTTTTAATATTTTGTAAACTGCGGGGGAGAAACATACTTACATATTATGTATTACATTATTGTTTAATACATTTGGAAACTTTGTTGTTTTATATACTTGAGAAAACATTGCAAACATTTTTATATGATAACAAGGAAACAAGACACTAATATTATGTTGTACATGAGGATCAATATAGCGCTTAGTGTCACACCCCCAAATTTACTTACTTAATAAATAAATACAGGTTGCAACGATTGGTTCATTAACGGAAGCTGTAATAGTGATTTCTAAGACTTGATTACATATGCAATTACTAAAACTAAGTAATACAATGAACTAGGTTCTTCTAGATCAATGATAGACTTGAGACTTGATATTCTATGTCCTTCCATCTACTGGGAACTGATCCAACATAGCTAGCCTATTCCAACCGCGCCATGGCTAAGGGTTACCTGAGAAACATACTTGAAAGTGTCAACACAAAGGTTGGTGAGTTCACAGAGTTAGTTATATCAGTGCTAATAGTCTTTCCCGAAAACATGTACATGACTTTACCGTCATAAAACAAAGTAGTTTTCCCCGAAAAACTATACATGACTTAACCGTCATAAATAATAAGTAGTTTTCCCGAAAATGTATCCATGACCTAACCGTCATAAAAATAAGTAGTTTTCCCTGGAAACGTATACATGACTTAACCGTCATAAAAATAACTAGTTTTCCCAAAAAACGTATACATGACTTAACCGTCATAAAATAAGTAGTTTTCCCCGAAAACGTATCCATGACTTAACCGTCATAAAATAAGTATTTTTCCCCGAAAATGTATCAATGACTTAACCGTCATAAAATAAGTAGTTTTCACCTGAAAACATATCCATGACTTAACCGTCATAAAATAAGTAGTTTTCACTGAAAAAGTATCCATGACTTAACCATCAAAAAGTAAGTAGTTTTCACCCGAAAACGTATCCATGACTTAACCGTCATAAAATAACTATTTTCACCTGAAAACGTATCTATGACTTAACCATCATAAAATAAGTAGTTTTCACCCGAAAATGTATTCATGACTTAACCGTCATAAAATAAGTAGTTTTACCCGAAAACATTGCTCATGACATTACCATCATAAATAAGTACAAATAATTCTTAACGCATATGATAAACGAAACAAGTGTTATTGATCCTTTCGTAAGCTAGCTAGGCTTACAAATACCTATGTTCGTACATGAAACCATAACCAAACCATGACAAATCAATGCCCCTCCCTCGCTAAACCACGAGAATAAGACAATATGCGTTCACTCCACCATGTGGACCCCCGGTTAGCGCGACTAACCATGACCGGGGGCTTCACCCCCAATAGTACTATCCATAAAATCCCAGGCTAACACCATAGCTGTCACACCCCAACCGACGACGGAAACGTCGGGGCGGGACATGTAGACTGTTTATGAGCTCAAGGTCGACTAAATTGTAATATATTAAATCCATTTTCATTCAAACAAACATGAATCAATTCCAAAGTAAATAAATGAAATACAAATTGTTTTTGAATTAAAATTAACTAAGTCCAAAGCCTATGTGTATCATGTCTTGATCAAACACATATAATGGCACCTGAAACATGAATAAAATAAGGACAACTAAAAAGTTGGTGAGCATACACAGGTTTGTACATAGATAGCATATAGATTGTGAATAAATAAATCCATACATAACATGATAAAATAAGGCATTTATGGAGAGTAGCCATTGTGTAACCATGTATAATCAAACATTTGTAACTAGTATGCAAAATTGTGTTGTCGGTAACAATCACCCCAATCTGGGTGGGTTTGTCAGACTCAATAGATCTATCATTGTTTACCGTCGGCTTGAATAGTTAATGATTGCACATAAATCGCACACAAAAGTTAGCACAACTAGCACTCAGGCATAAAGCTCAAATTTGCACACATGAATGTAAAGAGCATTTGTACTTGTGTAGTTTGTGTAAATGAAAGCAATAGATTGTATATTGTTCATGTTCCACCCCAAAAATGTAAAAGAGTAAAAGGGGATATGTAATACTCACATGATTCCAAAAGGTGTAGCTAACACGTGAGACTAGATAGTCACGAGATCCTTGTAATGCACAACGTTAACCTAGAGGGTAATATGTATTGAATTAATAGTGAGCACACTAGTCTATGTCTAAGTCTAGGGTTGAATTTGGATGTGTGTTCAAAGAGTTGGAGTTGTAGGCGTTAAGTTTTGTTAAGTATAATCTAAATAAACAATCTTTGTTTAAATATAGATTAAATAAATAATTGGTACTTTATTTATTTTTTTATTTTTAAAAATATGTACTTAGTCATTTAGTGATAAAAATGTATCGAGCGTTTTATATTAAATATAAATTTAGTAAATAACCATTGTTAATCTATTTTTATAATTATGTGTAAATGGGTTGGATAAATAATATCTAGGTTTAATAGTATAAATATAATTTTGTAGGTTTAAATAAATAGCTTCTATTTATATTAGAATAGGAATTGGATCTTTTTAAACAAGGTTAATATAAATCTTTATAAAATCAAATATTTTTATTTGAAAATTCATTTGGAATGCTTTATTGATTTTTAAAATAAAAGTTTTTGTATTCTGCCAAGATTTCCTCACACACACGACCGAGCTTGGGACAAGGCACGATCGTGCTAGGACCACGGGCGCGACCGTGCTAGTCAGGGCGCGACCGTGTTGATCAAACGGGAGGCATAACTAAGTTGTTCACTAGGCACGACCGTGTCTGGGCCAGGCACGACCGTGTCTAGGGTTCTGAGGCACGGCCAAGTCTAGCCAAGGGGCATGACCGCGCTGGGATTAGCACGGCCGTGTCTCATTAAGCACGACCGTGCTAGAAGACTAGCGCAACCGTGTCTGCTCTAAAACAAAAACGAATTGCTTAAATCTTATATTGTAAATGTTGGAAATCATAGGGCTTTTATCTATTAGGTGATTTCGAGTCTATTTGTATAGGTTAATTGTATTTAAAACATGTACAAAGTATGATTCGGTTAAACCATTTTAGAATGAACCCTATATTTGGGTTCGTGTTAAATTGGCTATTGTAAGCCCAAATTAAGTTCGGGCTTTTGATATATGGACTAAAACGAAAGTGTAGGAGGTTTCAATTACCAGGAAATATGATTAATCGATGGTGTATGGTAGAAACGAGTTCCGGCGACGACGGGTTTGATCTCCGGCGTTTTCTGCTACAACTCTGGCTAACTCAATGTGTTCTGGAGGTTTAGGGAGGATCGAATGATGTATTTGTGTATTTGTTTGAGATGATTGCAACCAAAATCTTGAAATCGATGGTCACATGGAGGGTTTTGATGATTATAATTTGAATCTTTCTATTGGGTTTATGTGGCGTAAATAAAATGATTAAAACCTTTAACTGGGTTTGTTAATATGCGAAACGGTTACGAAATCGAACGGTCCTGCGATTAAAGGCTGCATTTACGTTTCAACCGATGCGAGGCGCGACCGTGCCTATAGGAGGCGCGACCGTGCCAAGGCACCGGGCGTGACCATTCTAAAGCAAGGTGCGCGACCGTGCCAAAGCACTTGGCGCGACCGTGCCAACTAAAGACGCGACCGTGTCTCTTAGGGTTTCTGGTTTATTTACCAAATCAGCCCTTGCAACTTCAGTTTTGACAGAATTAGTTTGGTTAAGATTTAACAACACACCTAACGGGGTTACTAATTGAGTTAACTCTAGAAGGTGTTACCACGTGATTATGAGTTCTAAACTTTTGAATTGAATACGATCGGCTAACGATTAATGAGGCGTAGGTTTGAACAAGTATATGATTTAATGTCGTGTTGTTATTTTATTAGTAAAAATAAATTAAAATAGGGTCGGAAAATCAGAAATGTTACAGTCTCCCCATGTTAAGGGAATTTCGTCCCGAAATTTAACTAATGGAGGCTATTAAAATCAAGAAAAAGGTGGGAGTTTTGGGTTCTCGGTGAGTTTTGATTGTTGGATTTTGGGGAGTGTAACCGTTGACATGGCTTAGGCCTGATACTCATAGTTGAATATGAAGGGTGATAATGAATTTTGTTTTGAAATGAATTTAAGGAGGAGATTGTCGAATAATAATTATGAATTCTAAATGTGAGATGTACTATGTGGAATGAATTTGATGGGACCTTGATCGTTAGGATTTGTGCATGATGTATTCTAATATGTTTAAAAATGTCAGTGGGTAAGAGATTTCATCTACATTGGTCCAGGTCAAAACTTCACGTGACATGAACAACGCTACTTCTGATAATATGATAGGACACTTATATGTAGGAAGTACCATCGGCGTATCCACCATGCCCTTGTCATACCATATCAGTTTTGTTGTTACATATCATGATAAGTTTTAGGTCACAACACACGACAAAATTTCACTATGCTTCCCATGCGCTGATTTTCATAATTCCGTGTGCACCCGTAATTACTCAAATCATCGCATGGTCTGTATAGATCTTTTTGTTTTATGCGGGTCAAGGGGGCATAACTCTCACTCTGATCACGTCTATTGTTATCACATAACAGTCGCTAACAAGTATCTATGTCCCTAATCAGGTCAGTTCGCAACTAAAGAGTAGTTAAGTAGTATAAGTTTAAGTTTCTTAGTTTGCTCGTGTTTGTACAAGAATACGTCAAACCCTGAGTTGTTTCAGTGTATTATGGTCTTCAACTTTGGTGAACAAAAGTGCATGACCATGTCTTGTGTATAATGAAATCAATCAATTGCAATAATTGTAAGCAAATTTTGTTTCGTGTATAAAGTAAACACACAAGTCCCATGTATGATCTAGTGTCATGTAGCTCGTAATCAAATTGGTCTCATGTGTAGCGTGAACAATTTAGCTTCATATATTTGTAAATATTTAAGCTCCCATGTGGAATGTAAACAACATAGTATCATGTGTATTGTAGAAGATGAAGTTCATGTATGGTGTAACAACTTAGTGTCATGTATTTTGTAAATCAATAAGCTCTTATGTGGTATGTAAACATCATAGTATCATATGTATTGTAGGAAATGAAGTTCATGTATGGTGTCGACAACTTAGTGTCATGTATTTTGTAAGTCAATAAGCTCTCATTTGGTATGTAAACAACATAGTATCATGTGTATTGCAGGAAATGAAGTTCATGTATGGTGTCAACAACTTAGTGTCATGTATTTTGTAAATCAATATCTTTCATGTGTAATATAAACAATTTAGTATTATGTATATTGCATAATGTGCATAATTTAGTATAATGTAACGTGTAACCAATGGGTTTCATGTGGTCAATCTAGAATTATGTACCAATCAAGTAATTGTTATGCATCATGTATTTTGCAAACAACTAAGTTTCGTGTATTATGTGCTCAATCCAGTAGCATGTGTATTGCAATTAAACATGTTCCGTGTGTTATGCGATCAATCAAGTAAATCGTGATTTGTAGACAAACTAGTTTCATGTATTATGTAATTTGTGTAGCATTGGATATATTGAGAATAATTGATTTTCATGTACCATGTGGTTGCGTTGGGTTTATTGTGAACGTTCATACGTAAGTTATTGAACTTCGTGTGTGATTTATACTAACGGGTTTTGTATGTGATCGAGTGTTGCAGACAAGCGTGTCGTTTGGCGTTCCAGTATAATGTGGTAGTTAGGTTCTAGCTCTTAAATCTCATTGAGGTTGATGGGGAGGGTTAACGTCTACGCGGTATGGATCGTCTCTTGAAGCGACAAGCGAAAGGTAGCGAGGAGGTTCTAAATTTTTTTTTTGAGGAAATGTGTTTACAAATACTGATCTTTGTTTGAAAATAGAAAGAGGTAATTGTTCTTGGTTGTAGATACATAACGTAGTGAATCCATGGAGTCACATAATTTAAATAAATAGACAATTTATAGGAAAAATCTTTTAATTTAAATTTTTAGCTATTAATAAGAGAATATTTTTAAGCGGAATTATTGGCTAAACAAGTAGTCGTATACTAATTTAGCCAAGGTTTAGAATTATTTTTCTTTAATGAGGAAAATCATAATTATTTATCAATTCGAAATAATATTTTTATAAAATAGATTGTATTAAGTTTCCCTATCAGGTGAGAAGTTTTATGGAAAATTTATGTTTTTGATACTATCTAAAAGTTTGATAAACATTTTGTTTGAACAAAATAACAAGGTTTGTTTAAATCAAACAATAGGATGATTTGTTTATGAAGGAGATTGCTGGTAGTATACTAAATTGTGGTAAATGAGAAAGATGATACTTGGAGAATTTTGATGAAAATATGATAGGTGTAATTCACACTCAACGTATTGAATTAATGAATAATAACTTTAGAGTTGGGATATATAAAATTTAGTAAATACTGAAATGTAAAACATTATTCAAAACATAGGGAAATGGTTCTCAAACTGAAATAAATATAAAAAATAATTATGTTAACGCCTCTTGTAGCTTTCCACTACAAAGAGAATAATTCCCAAGGCGAGCACCGCTATGGTCACTCGAGTAGTCGATCTGGCTTCAGCTTTAGCTGTCTCCGTGCGATGCTCCATTATTTCTTTTTTGAGGATGGAGATTAACTCCTTTTGGTACCCTAATTGGTTTGCTAGGCTATTCATTCTTTGTCCTTGCAAGTCGTGCATTAACCCTTGCTCCATTCTTTGCCTTTCAAATTCTGAGGTCCTTGCATATTGGTGCATGTCATTGATTGGACTTTCGATAGTACTAGTGAGTGCCATGATATGCCCTACCCAAGGATTAGAGTAATACGTTCGGGCATTAGATATGGGTCTCTTAGTGGGGGTGGTAACTGATTGTGGAGCTGGGGTGTCTGATACGGGTTTCTGGGTGTGGCTGATCCAGGTGTTCGAAGTCTTGGGCCGGTGTTCCTAATCCAATCTACCCTTACATCAAACCTTGGTCTAGCAGCTGCGGGTGTTGGTGATCGATGCACGGGTGATCCAATGTCTTCTTCCCAATCAGACTCTTCTTCGGGACGGTATACCGGGGAGGTAGAAGAGTAGGAGTCCATGCTTAGCAGGAAAACAATGGAAAGGTTGTAAGCGATAATAAAATACTGAGTGTCAAATATAGGAGTTCTCATAGGTTTAGAGTTTGACTAGTCATAACGCCGAGTCTTCACAATAGTATTTTAGGAGTACACTTGACCTATAAGTAGTGTATCCCTAAGGAGAATTCCTAGGAAAGAAGGGTAGGTCACTAGGACACACTTAAGTACCCTATCTTTTTTTAGCCAGAATCCCTCATGGGCCTACACACTCTTCCAGCCATCATGTATTAATAACACTATTATTGGGCTCATGGTCATGATAAGAATTGTTGTGAACTGGGCCTTGTGGCCCTAAAGTAAGGTTTATGCATTTCAGTGGGCTTTTGCTTCTTAGAGGATAGATGGACTTCTTAGTTTATCATTGATGGACATTAGGCCCAATAGTTTAAAAATTTGTTGTTCACAAGAGGTGTGGTATTATGTATGTGAGTTTAGGGGTGCATGAATAACTAAGTGTGTATGAGTGTGTGTGGAAACTTAGGATAGCACTTTTAAATAAATTAAAAAGGTAGCAATGAATAGGAGAAAAAGTTGGCAGGTAATGTGACACATAGATTATTAAGTATTGTATCATATGATGTAGTTATATAGTATAACATGTAAGAATATTCACAAAAAAATAATCATATAGCGTGTAGGTAGTAATGAGTGTAAGAACAAAAGTTATCAAGTAGTGTGACACATAAGTCATTATGTATTGAATCACGTAGTGTAAATACTTATGATAGTATGTAAAAATATTTACACAATAACTAATAATGTAACATGTACTAGCATGGCATTGTACGGGTGTCCTAAAGTTATAGTCTAGGTCAAGGGTGTCTAATAACCTAGTTCCCTATAACCAAGGCTCTGATACCCATCTGTCACACCCCAACCGACGGCGGAAACGTCGGGGTGGGACATGTAGACTGTTCATGAGCTCAAGGTCGACTAAATTGTAATATATTAAATCCATTTCCATTCAAACAAACATGAATCAATTCCAAAGTAAATAAATAAAATACAAATTGTTTTTTGTAACATTTCTAATTTTTAGTATCCGTATTTCGATTCAATATAGCGCTTTTCAAACCTAATTCTAGTGCACTGATTTGTTCTATTCGTATCTACAATTAAATACAATGATTCAATACAAATACTCAAGTTTTACTCGGTTATATACTGCGACACCCAGTATTTCAGGTCAATATCCATATTGCATAAATTCACGTTCATAACATATATTTCCTGAAGTTTTATTTTGACTAAGTAAAGCCAAGGAATCTAACAAAGGAAATTATATCAAAATAGTAATTTTTAAGAATTACTAGAAAAATAAGCAGTGATAACCCGCAAAGTACGGTCGTTGGTGATTAACCAGAACTTGACAGTAAAAGTCTAGTGAGACGTTTTAATAAATAAAGATATTAAAGCGGGTATAAATCTCAGGTATTATACCACATCTAAAGATCACATCATCATCATGATTGCTTTGCTTACACAACACTCAAGCGTCATAATCATCATGATTATGACCAAAGATGCAAGCAACATAAAGATCACATCATCATCATGATTACCTTGCTTACACAACACTCAAGCGTCATAATCTTCGTGATTATGACCAAAGATGCAAGCAACATAAAGATCACATCATCATCATGATTGCTTTGCTTACACAACACTCAGGCGTCATAATCATCATGATTATGACCAAAGATGCAAGCAACATAAAGATCACATCACCATCATTATATCCTTGCTTATACTCCACTCCAACATCAATTAGTAATGATGATGACTTGTTAAGATCTATACTCAAACCCCGTTTCATCTAATAATTTTATATATATACATCTATGTATATAGATATAAAGTTTTATTCACTAAAAAAAATATATATTCCTACACCGAGTATTATATCACGGTATCACCCACAGGGTGTATCCTAACTAGAACCGACCTAACTAACCATTGGATCCTAACTACCAGATTTGACAACACCCAACCCCCCACCCATACCCTATTCTCGGCCGAATTGGCCCTAGAAGGGGGACCCACCTTCTTGTCTTCTCCATGGCACTATCCCTTGTGTCATAATACACCATACCCTTTCAAGTGCAAGACAAGAAAGGGTCAAATCCATCAAACCTCCCATACCTTGTGATGATGAAGATGGAACCAACACTCCATCTCCATCTCTTCTCTCTATATAAATCGATACATACATACACACCCACACTTCACCACCAAACCCATCAAACTCCATCATTTTGTGTCATGAAACCCATATTCATTAAACCAAAAATCAAGCAAGAATCAAATCAAGAGTCTAGTCCATCAAATCTTCTATGATATGCAATGATTTTGCTAACTTCAACACTTTTCTTTTCTCTACATATATATGATTCCCACACACACACTCACACACTAGCATTATTTCAAAATCCAAGAGCAAAAAGTGGAAAGTTTTAGCTAAGAGTTTAGAAGTTTCAAGGCGTTTCAAGAGTGATTTCAAGAGTTCAAGCTTCCTACACCATTCCGTCCTTCTCCTTGCTTGCTTTAAGTGAGTATTTCATAGCCCCTTTTACTCTTTTACATTTTTGGGGTGAAACATGAACTCTATCAACTTACATGTTTACATTTACACAAATAACACAAATACAAATCCTATTTACATTCATGTGTGCAATTTGATCTTTATGCCCGAGTGCTAGTTGTGCTAACTTTTGTATGCGATTATGTGCAATCATTAACTATTCAAGCCGGCGGTTTTCAATGATAGATCTATTGAGTCTGACAAACCCACCCAGATTGGGGTGATTGATACCGACAAGACAATTTTGCATGCTAGTTACAAAGGTTTGATTGTACTTGGTTACACAATAGCTGCTCCCCATAAATGCCTTATTTATCATGTTATGTAAGGATTTGTTTTACAAACTATATGCTATCTATATACAAACTTGTGTTATACTCACCAACTTTTTAGTTGACTTTATTTTATTCATGTTTCAGGTACTAATGTGTGACTTTGTTCAAGATGTGCTACACATAGGCTTTGGACTTAGTTAAACTAAATAAAGAATGTTATGTATTCCAATTATGTTTATTTCTTGGATTTTGGTTTGTGTTTGAATATTTGTAATGGAATTTGACATTTAATATATTTCAATTTATTCAACCTTGTGCTATTAACAGTCTATATGTCCCGCCCCGATGATTCCGCCATCGGTCGGGGTGTGACATTTTTGAATTAAAATTAACTAAGTCCAAAGCCTATGTATATCATGTCTTGATCAAACTCATATAATGGTACCTGAAACATGAATAAAATAAGGTCAACTAAAAAGTTGGTGAGCATACACAGGTTTGTACATAGATAGCATATAGATTGTGAATAAACAAATCCTTACATAACATGATAAAATAAGGCATTTATGGAGAGTAGCCATTGTGTAACCAAGTACAATCAAACCTTTGTAACTAGCATGCAAAATTGTGTTGTCGGTAACAATCACCCCAATCTGGGTGGGTTTGTTAGACTCAATAGATCTATCATTGTTTACTGTCAGCTTGAATAGTTAATGATTGCACATAAATCGCACACAAAAGTTAGCACAACTAGCACTCAGGCATAAAGCTCAAATTTGAACACATGAATGTAAAGAGGATTTGTACTTGTGTAGTTTGTGTAAATAAAAACAACAGATTGTATATTGTTCATGTTCCACCCCCAAAATGTAAAAGAGTAAAAGGGGCGATGTAATACTCACATGATTCCAAAAGGTGTAGCTAACACGCGAGACTATATAATAACGAGATCCTTGTAATGCACAACGTTATCCTAGAGGGTAATATGTATTGAATTAATAGTGAGCATAATAGTCTATGTCTAAGTCTAGGGTTGAATTTGGATGTGTGTTCAAAGAGTTGGAGTTGTAGGCGTTAAGTTTTGTTAAGTATAATCTAAATAAACAATCTTTGTTTAAAAATAGATTAAATAAATAATTGATACTTTATTTATTTATAAAAATATGTACTTAGTCATTTAGTGATAAAAATGTATCGAGCGTTTTATATTAAATATAAATTTAGTAAATAACCATTGTTAATCTATTTTTATAATTATGTGTAAATGGGTTGGATAAATAATATCTAGGTTTAATAGTATAAATATAATTTTGTAGGTTTAAATAAATAGCTTCTATTTATATTAGAATAGGAATTGGATCTTTTTAAACAAGGTTAATATAAATCTTTATAAAATCAATTATTTTTATTTGAAAATTCATTTGGAATGCTTTATTGATTTTTAAAATATAAGTTTTTTGTATTCTGCCAAGATTTCCTCACACACACGACCGTGCTTGGGACAAGGCACGATCGTGCTAAGACCACGGGCGCGACCGTGCTAGTCAGGGCGCGACCGTGTTGATCAAACGGGAGGCATAACTAAGTTGTTCACTAGGCACGACCGTGTCTGGGCCAGGCACGACCGTGTCTAGGGTTCTGAGGAACGACCAAGTCAAGTCATGCCAAGGGGCACGACCGGGTCTGAGTGCGTGAGGCACGACCGCGCTGGGATTAGCACGACCGTGTCTCATGAAGCACGACTGCGCTAGAAGACTAGCGCGACCGTGTCTGCTCTAAAAGAGAAAAGAATTGCTTAAATCTTATATTGTAAATGTTGGAAATCATAGGGCTTTTATCCATTAGGTGATTTCGAGTCTATTTGTATAGGTTAATTGTATTTAAAACATGTACAAAGTATGATTTGGTTAAACCATTTTAGAATGAACCCTAGATTTGGGTTCGTGTTAAATTGGCTATTGTAAGCCCAAATTAAGTTGGGGCTTTTGATCTATGGAGTAAAACGAAAGTGTAGGAGGTTTTAATTACCCGGAAATATGATTAATCGATGGTGTATGGTAGAAACGAGTTCCGGCGATGACGGGTTTGATCTCCGGCGTTTTCTGCTGCAACTCCGGCTAACTGAATGTGTTCTGGAGGTTTAGGGAGGAACGAATGATGTATTTGTGTGTTTGTATGAGATAATTGCAACCAAAATCTTGAAATCGATGGTCACATGGAGGGTTTTGACGATTATAATTTGAATCGATCAATTGGGTTTATGTGGCGTAAATAAAATGATTAAAACCTTTAACTGGGTTTGTTAATATGTGAAACGGTTACGAAATCGAACGGTCCTGCGATTAAAGGCTGCATTTACGTTTCAACTGACGAAAGGCGTGACCGTGCTTATTGTCACACCCCGGCCGGCGGTGGATTAAACGCCGGGGCTGACGCGGTTGTTCAAAAGCTCATGATCATCTATTTAATGCGAAAGTATTTATTAATCCATATTAAATAATCCGTTACAAGAACAATGAAAAGTCAAAAGTTTAACATAACATAAATTTCAATTCATTATCTAGGTCCAAGTCCTACATGAGCAGCAATGGGCTTAAGCAGGTACACCTGAAACATGCGAGTAAATGTCAACTACAAGTAGTTGGTGAGCAACATAGGTTTTGACACCAAACTAAAGTTTAGATATAGTTTACGATTCAGAAGATTCAAAGCAGATCTAAAGCATATATGAGAACACATAAGGCTCCAAGCGTACAATTCAATCCTGGTAAATGAAATCTAGCTGCCACAATCCCACGGATTGCCGTTTTGATAAAAGGGTTAGATAACACCCGAGTTTTATAGTTCACATCCAACAAAGGGAGATGACACCCAAGTTAATAGTTCACATCCAACATGGGGAGATACACCCATGATAATAGTTCACACCAACAACAACCCGCCAAGGTTATGTGGTAAGTTTAGTTTAGTTTCGGATTCCCCTATAAATGATCATGTTAGGTACTACCTTAGGCTTGCAACACAAGTTAATGAATGTACTGGCATGCACTCATGCAATGGTCACCAAATAGTTCAAGATATAAAGCATGTAGATCATAGCATAGAATCAAGTTATTGAATCGTGTAGATAAAGTAGTTAACACATGTTTCACCCCAAAAACAAAAGCAGTAAAAAGGGGCTATGAAAACTCTCTTGAATGTAGCTAAAGATGATTGAGTATTGATGAAACTGGATAGGTAGTGCGAGATTTTCTCACAATAAACCTACAAGATAGATTCGGATTCTAGGATTGAGATAGGTTGTACTAGATAATAAGATTTGAGATTTGAAGATGAGCTTGTTTAAGTTTTGGAATTCAAAAGATTATTCAAGGTTTGCTAAACTTAATATGTATAATAGTTGGAGTATTTGAGATGACACAATTTATACATTTAGATTAAGGTATTTATAAATGAGTTGTTAAAACAATAATCCTATCAAGGACTTATAGGATAATTAGGTTTTAATTGAATAGAGAGATTTTGTATAATTATTTATTAAAATAATCATTCAATTATTTAAATAATTATCCTTTGTCAAATAATTATTTTTTTTTGTTTAAAAGATTTTAATAATGCTTAAGAATAAACATTATTAATCTATAAGATAGATTAGAAAATTTCTAAATAATATATTTATTTAGGAATTTAGATTGGTTTATAATGTATTTATAATAAAAATCTGATACAATGTTTCATGTCTTCAATTCATAAAAATAGGGATATTAATATAATTTGAAAATTAATTTGATTGAATTTTTAAATATTTAGATAATATATTAAAAGTTTAAAAGTAATTTTCGATTATACCTAAAATAAATAAAAGTTATTTTATAAATTTTAGATTTTATGGTTTTATGATTTTTGAATTTATATAATTTTATTTAGAGTTTTTGGAATTTTAAAATGTAGGAATAAATGGTTTTAAAAAAAGAAAACAGGAAATTCCCGTATCATCTTCTTCCCCAAAACTAACCGGAACCCTAGCCCACTGATTCGATCAATCCGGCTAGTATCCGGGCCCGATTTCATGGGGCTTTTGATCCTCTAGTTCCTACGGTTCGAATGATATAACTTTTACCTTAGTTAATTGCGTGAATTGCGAGATCGATCGAGCCAAAATCGAGACGAGTTCTTCGACTGGTCTGAGCTCCGGCGATGGTTTACGAAGAGTTTAAGGTCGTAGGAAGCTTGTGGTGTCTGTCGTCGATGGGTTGGATCAGCTATTTATAGAAAATTTTGGTGTAATCGAATCGATCGAGTAACTACCATTTAAGAAAGCTACGGTTACTCGTTTAACTATCTTTTCGATCATAAAAGTCCGATTAAACGTGGGAGATGGATCGATTGGGTCTCGCGAACGTATTGTCGGTTTCGATTTCGATTGCTATTACCTCAGTCGCGAGATCAATGTCTTGGTTTCAAAGCCGGATTTCGCCAGATTCGAACTCGGGATCATTTGAGAGAAGGGAGAATTTAGAATTTACGTAACAGGTCCCTGCGGTTTAAATGTTATTATTTCATGCCTCAATTTAGTTTCAGAATTTGCAAGTCAACCCCCAGACTTTCAAAGTTTATTATTTCATGTTCAAAGTTAGGTTTTTAATTCCAATTTATGTTTCAAAGTTTTATAAAAACAAACCATAACAACTTTTAAATTTATAAATCTTTATAAATTTCATAAGTTATTTAATTAAAATAAAAAGTAATAGATTTATTATAACCCAAATTAATTACTTGGATTATATATATATATATATATATATATATATATATATATATATATATATATATATATATTTATGATTAAATTCTATTTTTCTCAAATGAGTTTATTAATCATTATCATTAATGTTCTTGAGATTTGTTTATACATTTGTATTAACATATGTATATAATAAATATCTATATAATTGTTCTTGAATAAATGTTTATCGTATAGTAGTAATGGTATTAAATATAAAAGAATTCCAATAATTCATTAAATATATTCACAACATAAATAGGTTACAATGTCGGAGAAGTTAAGATAAGGCCGGAATTCCTCGGGGATTACAGTCTCCCCTACTTTAGGAGATTTCGTCCCGAAATTTACTAAGAGGAGGGTCCTGGGAATAGATGAGGGTACTTGGCCTTCATTTGATCTTCACGTTCCCAAGTGAACTCAGGCCACGCTCGGATTCCCATCGAACCTTAACGATTGGAATTCGGCTTCGCTTGAGGTTCGATGGGAATAGTTGTTTAACTTCTCGGTCCATGATCTCCACGAGCTTCTCTACGAAGTGCATTGTTTCGTCAATGTGAACCTCGTCAAGTGGTATGTGGAGGTTCTCGTCAGCTAAGCATTTCTTTAGGTTCGAGACATGAAATGTCGGATTAACGTTGCTGAGTCTTTCAGGTAGATCCAATTTATAGGCTACCTTCCCAATCCGCTCAACGATTTTAAACGGACCTACAAATCTTGGAGCAAGTTTCCCTTTCTTTCCAAAACGAACTACGCCTTTTCAAGGGGATACCTTGAGAAGAACCAGATCGCCAACTTGAAATTCTAAGGGTTTTCGACGTTTGTCGGCATAGCTCTTTTGCTGACTTCTTGCTGCTAGAAGGTTGTCTCGGATTAACATTATCTTGTCGGAAGTCTCTTGAATAAGTTCAGGACCAGTGATTTGTGATTCACCAATTTCAGTCCAGCAGATAGGAGAGCGGCACTTCCGGCCATAAAGTGCTTCAAAAGGAGCCATGTTAATACTCGTGTGATAGCTGTTGTTGTACGAGAACTCGACTAGGGGTAGATGTAAATCCCAGTTTCCCTTGAAGTCAATGACACAGGCTCTAAGCATATCTTCGAGGGTTTGAATCGTTCGTTTGGACTGACCATCGGTTTGCGGATGGTAAGCCGTACTAAGATTCAGTTGAGTGCCCAAGGCTGATTGTAAGGATTGCCAGAAACGAGAGGTGAATCGTCCATCACGATCAGAAATAATGTTGAGAGGTACACCGTGACGACTAACGATCTCATCAATGTAGATTCGAGCTAGTTTCTCAACTCGATAGTCTTCACGTATGGGTATGAAATGAGCGGATTTTGTCAGACGGTCGATGATTACCCAAATGCTATCATGACCACGTGATGTGTGTGGGAGTTTGGTTATAAAGTCAATGGCAATACACTCCCATTTCCATACGGGAATCTCGGGTTGTTCAAGTAAACCAGATGGACGCTGGTGCTCGGCTTTAACCTTAAAACAAGTAAGGCATTTGGACACATAGAGGGCAATGTCCTTCTTCATACCAGGCCACCAGTATTGGGTACGGAGATCCATGTACATTTTGTCTGCACCAGGATGCACAGAATAACGAGTCTTGTGAGCCTCGTTCATGATAAAGGTACGAAGGTTGTCACGGTCCGGAATCCAGATACGATTTAGAAAGTAAAGTAACCCATTGGCTTTGGTTTCAAGTTGGAGTTCAACACCACATGACATTTCATTGTACATGTTTCCTTCAGTGACAGAAAGATGTTGTGCTTCTAGGATGCGAGTTTGGATATCATTTTGGATTCGAATGCTGTGGATCTTGATAGGTTCCTTACGGCTAAGAGCATCGGCCACGACATTCGCCTTACCAGGATGATAACGAATATTGCAGTCGTAGTCGTTTAGGAGTTCAACCCAACGCCTTTGCCTCTTGTTGAGTTCTTTTTGATTGAAGATGTGCTGGAGACTCTTATGATCGGTGTAAATCTCACATTTGGTACCATATAGGTAATGTCTCCAAATTTTAAGAGCAAATACGACCACACCTAACTCAAGATCGTGCGTCGTATAATTCTTCTCATGGATTTTAAGTTGTCGGGACGCATAAGCAATCACTTTTCCTCGTTGCATTAGAACACAACCAAGTCCTAAGTGGGAAGCGTCACAATAAACAACAAAGTCTTCGGTTCCATCGGGAAGAGTCAGGTTAGGAGCCTCACACAGTTTCTGTTTTAGGGTTTGAAAGGCTTCCTCTTGTTTTGGTCCCCACTCGTAGGGTTTTCCTTTGTGGGTTAAGGCTGTGAGGGGTACCGCGATCTTTGAAAAATTTGCTATGAAACGACGATAATAGCCCGCTAAACCTAAAAATGAGCGGACTTCGGTAGGGGTCTTTGGAGCTTGCCAGTTCTTTACCGCCTCAATCTTAGCGGGATCTACGTGAATACCCTTTTCGTTGACTATGTGTCCTAAGAATTGGACTTCCTTTAGCCAAAATTCACATTTGGAGAACTTAGCGTATAATTGCTCCTTCTTCAAGAGATCCAAAACCAGACGCTAGTGTTCTTCGTGTTCCGCTTTGGATCTTGAATATATGAGGATATCGTCAATGAAGACGATCACGAACTTGTCCAAGTACGGCTTACACACGCAGTTCATAAGATCCATGAATACCGCGGGTGCATTGGTTAGTCCGAAGGGCATAACCATGAATTCGTAATGACCATACCTAGTACGAAAGGCTGTTTTGGGGATATCGGATTCGAGGAATCGTAACTAGTGATAACCAGAACGAAGATCGATCTTAGCGAAATAAGTCGAGCCTTGAAGTTGGTCAAATAAATCATCAATCCGCGGAAGTGGATAACGGTTCTTTACAGTGAGCTTGTTAACTTCCCGATAGTCGATACACATTCTGAAAGAACCATCCTTCTTTTTGACAAACAGAATAGGTGCTCCCCAAGGGGAAACACTAGGACGAATAAATCCTTTGTCAGAGAGTTCTCGAAGTTGACTTGAAAGTTACTGCATCTCTGATGGTGTAAGACGATAAGGTGACTTGGCCACGGGGTTTGCTCCTGATACTAAGTCAATACGGAATTCGACTTGACGTATAGGAGGAAGACCGGGTAAATCTTCGGGAAAAACTTCAGGAAAGTCTTTGATTACAGGAATATCTTGGAGACTCTTATCTTTGCCTTTTCGTTCCACAATATGGGCCAAGAATGCCACACATTTCTTCCGTAGGTACTTTTGTGCGGTAGTGCAAGACATAATCTTGAGTCCTTTTGACGGCTTCTCACCGTAGACGTTCAAAATGTCACCCGAGTCAAGAGGGATACGGATGTACTTGTCAAAACAAACGACTTCAGCATGGTGCTTGGTCAGCCAGTCCATGCCTACTATGATGTCGAAACCTCCGAAAGCCATGGGAATAAGATTGATTGAAAAGTCATGATCGCTCAAGGTTAAGGTACAATCTCTAATAATGGTGTCACATGAAATAGAATAGCCATCCGCTACTAAAATATCAAAGGGTTTGTCTAACTTAGCTCGACTCATAGCAAGTTGTGGTTCAAATTCAAAGGACACGAAACTCTTATCGGAACCAGTATCGAACAGGATAGAAGCATATTGCTGATTAATTGGAAACGTACCGTTCACCACATCGTTGTTGGCTTGAGCCTCGTTGGCATTGATGTTAAAGGCACGTCCACGAGCTACCGGGTTTGCACTCCCCTGATTCACATTCCCTCGGTTCATATTCCCTTGGTTTATGTTTCCTTGAACCATGTTGCCCTGGTTTAGATTTGCTTGGTTCACAATGACTAGCCTAGGGCAACGGTTCCTGAAGTGATTAGGGTCACCACACTCGTAACAAGCACGACCCTGGGCGATAGCAGCAGGAATAGGAACAAGAGCAGCAGGTTGGTAGACTTGATTAGTTGGTGGAATACGACAGGTGTTAGCCCAATGCCCATAACGTCCACAAGTAGTGCACATACGACATTGTGTGTGAGCAGGGTGGTGGAGTTTGCAGGTATTACAAAGTGGTGAAGTTCCCGCATATTGTTTCTTGGTGGGGTTGAAGGTAGTAAGGGCTACTTGGGCTAAAGGAGTAGCGGGTGTGATAATGGCAAAATTTTTGCCCTTCCTTTTCCTGTTATTGAAGGAAGACTCAGACTTAGTCTCCTTGAGGGGTTCAGTGGTGACTTTCTCAAAGGTCTTCTTGGCACCCTTTTTAGATAGAGTACCTGCCTTAACATGATTGTCTGACAGGGTTGCTGCAAGACGGATGGCTTCCTCGAGAGTGGCTGGGTTACTACCCAAAACAGTGTCCTGAATCTGCATGGGCAGACCATTGATGTACTTCTCAATGGCTCGTGAGAGAGGAGTGACCATATGGGGCACTAGTAGGCTAAGCTCATGAAAGCGAGTGGTGTAGGCAAGGCTTTCACCACTGTCTTGTTTGAGATCCCAGAACTCAGCTTCTAATTTCTTGACCTCATTACGGGGGCAAAACTCATCGGTCATGAGTGCTTTCACATCGGCCCAAGGCAAGGCTAGTGCAACCTCTATCCCACGGTTACGTTTTTCTCCGTTCCACCATGTGAGTGCCCTCTTCTGGAAGACACTAGTAGCATAACGAACCTTCAGGTTCTCAGGACAGTCAGCATTGATGAAAGTCTCCTCTATGCTTTCAAACCATTGGAGAAGTCCGGTGGCTCCTTCGTTCCCGTAGAACTTGGTGGGGTTGCAGGAGTTGAAGTGTTTGAATGTACACGTGGGATTCCTTGGTGCAGCATTCTGGTTCAGTTGGTTGACCATAGTTGTAGGATCGTAGCCATTTGCTGGATGATCCTATCGGTGAGGTTGTTCCTACGCTCGTGACAGGGAGGCATTCTACAAACGGGTGAATAAAAAGTTCATAAGATGTGAATCATGTACAAGAGTATGAGATGTTAGGTGAAACATAGATGGTACCCTATTGGGCACATTGGCTTATCAAGGTATTTTAAGTCTTTCTAATGTTTGAGAAGTCATGCTTTAGCCTATAAGTGGACACTCATCCCAAGAATTCCCAGGAAAGCATAACTGGTCCATCGGTTGATTTGAATTTATACGAAATGCTTTCCTAGACAGAACTCCCAGAATACAGGCATCCACCCTTCCGGATTGCACAAGTCCCCATTCATTAGTTAGAACTTACATACCTTTGACAAGAGTTTCATTCGGATTAGACTATTAAGTCTAAGTGTAGTTCAAGTAGTTCAAAATAGTTTCATGTTGATTCTTGAATGTCGTAGTTCATGGAGTTGTATCAGGTAATCAAAAATAGATAGATGTAGGTAAGCATGCATAGTAAAGATAGAGTGGAGTTCCTAACAAAAGACACGAGTTAAACTCATGTTTGGGACTCCTAGGTTATAGTCTAGGTCATGTGTCTAATAACCTAATTCCCTATAACCATGGCTCTGATACCAATCTGTCACACCCCGGCCGGCGGCGGATTAAACGCCGGGGCTGACGCGGTTGTTCAAAAGCTCATGATCATCTATTTAATTTGAAAGTATTTATTAATCCATATTAAATAATCCGTTACAAGAACAATGAAAAGTCAAAAGTTTAACATAACATAAATTTCAATTCATTATCTAGGTCCAAGTCCTACATTAGCAGCAATGGCCTTAAGCAGGTACACCTGAAACATGCGAGTAAATGTCAACTACAAGTAGTTGGTGAGCAACATAGGTTTTGACACCAAACTAAAGTTTAGATATAGTTTACGATTCAGAAGATTCAAAGCAGATCTAAAGCATATATGAGAACACATAAGGCTCCAAGCGTACAATTCAATCCTGGTAAATGAAATCTAGCTGCCACAATCCCACGGATTGCCGTTTTGATAAAAGGGTTAGATAACACCTGAGTTTTATAGTTCACATCCAACAAGGGGAGATGACACCCAAGTTAATAGTTCACATCCAACATGGGGAGATACACCCATGATAATAGTTCACACCAACAACAACCCGCCAAGGTTATGTGGTAAGTTTAGTTTAGTTTCGGATTCCCCTATAAATGATCATGTTAGGTACTACCTTAGGCTTGCAACACAAGTTAATGAATGTACTGGCATGCACTCATGCAATGGTCACCAAATAGTTCAAGATATAAAGCATGTAGATCATAGCATAGAATCAAGTTATTGAATCGTGTAGATAAAGTAGTTAACACATGTTTCACCCCAAAAACAAAAGCAGTAAAAAGGGGCTAAGAAAACTCACATGAATGTAGCTAAAGATGATTGAGTATTGATGAAACTGGATAGGTAGTGCGAGAATTTCTCACAATAAACCTACAAGATAGATTCGGATTCTAGGATTGAGATAGGTTGTACTAGATAATAAGATTTGAGATTTGAAGATAAGCTTGTTTAAGTTTTGGAATTCAAAAGATTATTCAAGGTTTGCTAAACTTAATATGTATAATAGTTGGAGTATTTGAGATGACACAATTTATACATTTAGATTAAGGTATTTATAAATGAGTTGTTAAAACTATAATCCTATCAAGGACTTATAGGATAATTAGGTTTTAATTGAATAGAGAGATTTTGTATAATTATTTATTAAAATAATCATTCAATTATTTAAATAATTATCCTTTGTCAAATAATTATTTTTTTTTGTTTAAAAGATTTTAATAATGCTTAAGAATAAACATTATTAATCTATAAGATAGATTAGAAAATTTCTAAATAATATATTTATTTAGGAATTTAGATTGGTTTATAATGTATTTATAATAAAAATCTGATACAATGTTTCATATCTTCAATTCATAAAAATAGGGATATTAATATAATTTGAAAATTAATTTGATTGAATTTTTAAATATTTAGATAATATATTAAAAGTTTAAAAGTAATTTTCGATTATACCTAAAATAAATAAAAGTTATTTTATAAATTTTAGATTTTATGGTTTTATGATTTTTGAATTTATATAATTTTATTTAGAGTTTTTGGAATTTTAAAATGTAGGAATAAATGGTTTTAAAAAAAGAAAACAGGAAATTCCCGTATCATCTTCTTCCCCAAAACTAACCGGAACCCTAGCCCACTGATTCGATCAATCCGGCTAGTATCCGGGACCGATTTCATGGGGCTTTTGATCCTCTAGTTCCTACGGTTCGAATGATATAACTTTTACCTTAGTTAATTGCGTGAATTGCGAGATCGATCGAGCCAAAATCGCGACGAGTTCTTCGACTGGTCTGAGCTCCGGCGATGGTTTACGAAGAGTTTAAGGTCGTAGGAAGCTTGTGGTGTCTGTCGTCGATGGGTTGGATCAGCTATTTATAGAAAATTTTGGTGTAATCGAATCGATCGAGTAACTACCATTTAAGAAAGCTACGGTTACTCGTTTAACTATCTTTTCGATCATAAAAGTCCGATTAAACGTGGGAGATGGATCGATTGGGTCTCGCGAACGTATTGTCGGTTTCGATTTCGAATGCTATTACCTCAGTCGTGAGATCAATGTCTTGGTTTCAAAGCCGGCTTTCGCCAGATTCGAACTCGGGATCATTTGAGAGAAGGGAGAATTTAGAATTTACATAACAGGTCCCTGCGGTTTAAATGTTATTATTTCATGCCTCAATTTAGTTTCAAAATTTGCAAGTCAACCCCTAGACTTTCAAAGTTTATTATTTCATGTTCAAAGTTAGGTTTTTAATTCCAATTTATGTTTCAAAGTTTTATAAAAACAAACCATAACAACTTTTAAATTTATAAATCTTTTTAAATTTCATAAGTTATTTAATTAAAATAAAAAGTAATAGATTTATTATAATCCAAATTAATTACTTGAATTATATATATCTATATATATATATATATATATATTTTTATGATTAAATTCTATTTTTCTCAAATGAGTTTATTAATCATTATCATTAATGTTCTTGAGATTTGTTTATACATTTGTATTAACATATGTATGTAATAAATATCTATATAATTGTTCTTGAATAAATGTTTATCGTATAGTAGTAATGGTATTAAATATAAAAGAATTCCAATAATTCATTAAATATATTCACAACATAAATAGGTTACAATGTCGGAGAAGTTAAGAAAAGGCCGGAATTCCTCGGGGATTACACTTATAGGAGGCACGACCGTGCCAAGGCACCGGGCGCGACCGTTCTAAAACAAGGCGCGCGACCGTGCCAAAGCACTTGGCGCGACCATGCCAACTGAAGACGCGACCGTGTCTCTTAGGGTTTATGGTTTATTTACCAAATCAGCCCTTGCAACTTCAGTTTTGACAGAATTAGTTTGGTTAAGATTTAACAACACACCTAACGGGGTTACTAATTGAGTTAACTCTAGAAGGTGTTACCACGTGATTATGAGTTCTAAACTTTTGAATTTAATACGATCGGCTAACGATTAATGAGACGTAGGTTTTAACAAGTATATGATTTAATGTCGTGTTGTTATTTTATTAGTTAAAATAAATTAAAATAGGGTCAGAAAATCAGAAATGTTACAATAGCTAATGGTTAAAAAAAGTGTTAATCCGAGGACTTTAAGCGTTTATATTGTTCATCATGTACAACATAATGTTAGTGTCTTGTTTCTTTGTTATGATATAAAAAATGGTTGCAATGTTTTCTCATGTGTATAAAACAACAAAGTTTCCAAATGTATTAAACAATAATGAAATACATAATATGTAAGTATGTTTCTCCCCCGCTGTTTACAAAAAATTTAAAAGCAAAAAGGGGCCGTGAAACTCACCTTGTGTCCGATGAAATCCTAGCAAATAACAGTGTGCTAAAAGTTCATGTATATTCGTACCCTAATCAACCAAGGGTACTAATGTGTTAAGACTACCCGTCTTAAATGCAAGTTGTTTACCCGACTTAACGAATCCCGTTAAGTACGTCTTTGTTTATTAAAACAATATTTTCGTGTGACGACTCGTTAGTGATTATTTTTCTAGTCTTGACGCTTATATATTTTTCGAGAAAATATTAGGTTTTCATATTGGTGACTTGTTAGGTGTAGCAAAATAAATATTATTTTTTCGATAACTCATAATATATTTATATTATGATCACGTATGGACATATAATTATTTCTTACCAATAATTATATAAAATCACAAATATCGTTCAAGTACGCTCTACGCATGTAAATTTTCCTACGTGCACATAAACTATGTTAACACGTCCGCATGCAAATACTTGTTCTGAACGACATTCATTAACTTGCTTTTATTCAACATGCATTTATTTATACCAATATATGCATACAAATATTTCCAACATTTCAACGGGTGTTTAAATATTAACATGCGATCATTTATTCATTTTTAACCAAACACACTTAAATTTCTTGCATTCATGACAACGTCCTATGTTATCATCTATAAGCAACTTAGAAACATATGAATGACTTCCATCATCTAGTTACTCCATTACTCATCCCGAGTTAATACTTTTTCCATCATTCACACATATATGTATAGTATGACTTCTATTTATATATATTTACATGCATATTATTTCTAGTTTTTCCAAGTTTTACAACTTATGAGCATGCACCCATATATATATATATATATATTCCGGTTTCTAAACATGCATACATATCTTTAGAGATTCTATGTTAATCAAGTAAAAATATGTAAGGCCCCTTTTCCCGGGTAACCACACTTGTTGGATTTACTCATAAACATAGTCATAATCACTGAGCTTAAATTTAAAACATTCGAATTCATTCATCACATAACGTAACATGACATGACATAACAGCGGAAGTCTTTTAAAATTAAGTACATAACATTTGTCTTAACATTTAAAAATATGGGATGTCAGTCTTGTGCCGGGTATCCTTCACGCCTTCGCACGACCCTTCCTTTCTGTACCTGAAATGTATACTAAAAGTCAGCTAACGCTGGTGAGTTCTAGTTTAAAACTATAAAGTATGATCATTCTTTTCTTTATAAGTATACATAATTATATACATACATTTCTACAAATACGTATTCATAGCTTTTACTTTTCTTTCTTTATTCTTATGTGACTACATAGGTATGTATTCACCTTTTCTTTCTTTATTCTTATGTGGCTACATAGGTAAATATTCACCTTTTCTTTCCTTAACATTCATTGGTCATACACATAAGGGTGGTCAACCCATCTTACGATACGTATATCACAAAGACATACGCCCTTGAGCTACCGTCGTAGCCCTTTTACTCGTCCGGTTCTAGAAACCGTTCGCCTTAACTTTGGTCCGGCCAACCTTCGGCCGTCCGTCTTACCCGTCCTACCGTCGTAGTCCGTCATATTCGCCCGTCTGCCATAAGGCATCCGTTTCCCACGCGAACTATTGTTTATGCAACCGTTATACTATATTAGCATTTACTTCGACCGCCCTTTTATGCTTTTTATACGTCGTAGCTTGCGAAGGAGCGTTTCTTTCCCGATTGCAAAATAGTCGCGTGGTCGTCCGTCTACAGAAGTAGCCGTTAGCTTCGTTTCCATCCATAACGTATACATGCATTCACAACATGCAATATAAATAATTATAAAGCAAGATTTCATTTATTTACGTTATGCCACTCTTTCCTTCATTCTTTGAAAACATATGTTTCATTCTTTGTTTATAATTCATTCTCATATATATATAACATATATATTAGTACATCACGTATGATCACATTAGCATTCATATCCTTTATTCATTTAGTGTATACATTTCAGCCCCAAAACATTTAATATGGTTTGCACATAACATAGAAGGGGGCACATAGAACTCACCTGATGAGTAGTTTCTGAGATACACTTAGCTGTGTTGGGTATAGAAATGAGACTGATGCTGTCAATAGAAACTACAGTATCGAAACTAGTAGTTTCGGTTGAACTTTTATTCAATCGAAACTACCTAGTTTCGATGCCTGTTTTTCAGGCCTGTTTGGCAGGTGGCTTGGAAAACAAGGCACATGAGGGCTCCTATATATAGTAGAATACCCATTAGGAGTGAGTGTGTCTGTAGAGGGAATCACCACCCCAGGGGGAGCTCACCCTGGGGTGAGACTAATTGTTAGTGTATGATGAGCGTTAATTTTCATATCAATCAAAGAATCATACGTTTTATGCTTTCAATTATCTGTTCTTTTCATTTTCATATGTTTCTGCTCGTGTATGTGATTCCCGCACCCGTCTCTACCATTTCTAATTCGAGAGTGATACCGGATCCAGAGATTCCGCCTCTCGATCCAGACTGCTTCAAGAATTTCTCCGCAGATCTGTTCTCTTAGGTCTGCTCAGGACCTACAAGCTGGTTACTGAGCGTCACTAATGTCACTCACAATCTATATAATAAAGTCATACACATAAGGTAGTGCTCCTAGATGACACTAGACATTACTATGCTTGAACCTAGTAGTTTCGATGGATTTGCTTATGTCGAAACTTGATAGTTTCGATAGGTTGCTTATGTCGAAACTTGGTAGTTTCGATAGGTTGCTTATGTCAAAACTTGGTAGTTTCGATAGTTTGCTTATGTCGAAACTTGGTAGTTTCGATAGGTTGCTTATGTCGAAACTTGGTAGTTTCGATAAGTAACTTAGGTGTAATCTTAGCTTCGGATCGTGGGCTCATATCGAAACTATGGTAGTTTCGATGGGCCTGCATATATCGAAACCGAGTAGTTTCGATGGGTCTGCACATATCGAAACTGAGTAGTTTCGATGGGTCTGCACATATCGAAACTAAGTAGTTTCGATGGGTCTGCATATATCGTCTTCCCCAAAAATGTGAAGTTTTTGCATGCGAGTCTGATCGAGTCAATATCTCAATTTTCTTAGATCAAAACGTTCAGTTTTCATTCTAGATGCTATACCTAAGCTCATTTTCAAGTTTCATCCGCAAAATTGTTACCTTTTTAGCCAAAACCCGAAAATCCTAAAATATCATAAAAACTCAGATTATGATCGAACGCTTACCTGGATTGGATTTCTGATTCGGAGGAGATGATCACGAGCACAGCAGCAACGTTCTCCTGATCTCCCGAGTCGATCCGTCACTTTCTCTCTCTAGACCCGCGCTCTCTTCTCTCTCTCTAGAACTTGTGAATGGTAGAAATGAAATGTTTGGAGCAGCCCTTTCCCTTATATACTTGGGCTTCCTTCGGCCCGTTGGAGCCAAGCCCAAGCCCATCTGTTTTCCTTTCGCCATTTAAAAATTATAAATTTTGATCGTGTCATTATTTATTTATTACTAGTTTTGGGATGTTACAAGTCTACCCCCCTTAGAAAGGTTTCGTCCTCGAAACCAATTATACGTTAAAAAACTGAGGGTATGGTTCCCGCATCTCGTCTTCTTTCTCCCGTGTAGATTCCGATCCCTTTATGTGCTTCGATTGAACTTTGACCAATGGGATTGACTTGTTGCGTAGTCGCTTCTCAGATCGGTCAAGTATGGCTATTGGTTCCTCGACATAATTCAGACTGTTATCCTCCTCGATCCCATCGTAAGGTATGTGAGCTGTGTGGTCAGCTAGGCATTTGCGTAAGTGTGACACGTGGAATGTAGGGTGTATTCCACTAAGCTCAACGGGTAGGTCGAGTCTGTAAGCAACTTGACCCACTCTCGCTAGAATCTTGAAAGGTCCGACAAACCTTGGACTTAGTTTGCCACGCTTTCTGAATCGGATGATTCCTTCCCATGGTGATACCTTTAACAGTACCATGTCCCCTACTTGAAACTCTAACTCCCTTCTTCTCTTATCCGCGTATGATTTCTGTCTGTCTTTTGCGGCTTTCATTCGAGCCTTGATTTGATCAAATTTCTCGGAAGTAGCTTTGACCACTTCGCTAATTATAAAGCAAGATTTCACAACAGCTAATTATAAACATACGTTTCATTCTTTGTTTATAATTCATTCTCATATATATAACATATATATTAGTACATCACGTATGATCACATTAGCATTCATATCCTTTATTCATTTAGTGTATACATTTCAGCCCCAAAACATTTAATAAGGTTTGCACATAACAAAGAAGGGGGCACATAGAACTCACCTGATGTTACAAAATACACATACATATACACTTTTGTTACAATTTATATACACATATATTTACATATATTTCACTTATCCAAGTATTAACTACACTTCTCAAGTTAACATTTCCATTTTATCATCAAATGCTCACATGAGAATATCTACTCATAGATATATATATATACATATTACATTCCTTATACAAGTATCCATCAACTTCATCATTTCCAAAGCATTAATCAAATCAACATGTATACATATCTGCTTGCATATCTAGGCCTATAAATATAGGTATACATATTTTATTTTTCCTTGTTTTTAAATCTTAATATCTTGTGATTAACAATAACTTATCATAGAATGATCAAAAAAACAATTGATACATGTACTTTTATTATTTTCGACCCATATATACATTTTTATACCAAAACCCTAATTTTTAAACTTAATAAGGTTAGGCTTCATAAAGACTCTTTTAATCTTTAAAAATCCTTTGTTTTCCTTGGTGAACACCATGCTTTCAATAAGAACATGAAGATGAAGAGAAAGGTTCATGAAGGATTCATACCACTAGACTAAGCTAGATGAAGATTTACTAGTAGAAGATGATAGATACCCGTTTTGCTACAAAAACCAGATTCCTAGCTGCAAATTTTCTTTGAATATCCAACCTCTAACTCAAACTTTCTATATTTGTTCTTGTATTTTTGAGTGTGCAAGTGTGTGCATATGTGTGTGTATGTATATATATAGAGAGAGAAAGATAGAGATGGTGCGTTGTTCCATCATCATCATTACCAGGCAAGGATGAAAGGATGTGATGTGACGTTTGCAGGGAAAAGGCTTGAATAGACCTAACACTTACAACATCATCATGAGGAGTGGTTGATTAGATGAGTGGGTGGGTCCCCTAGGGCCATTCTCGGCCAAGATAGGGGGTAGGGTGGCGGGTTAGGTCTTGTCACATCAAGTAGTTATTACAAAGCATTGACGATTTGACCTGATGGGACTTTCCACTTGACAAGGCATAGGTTTCATGATGACTAGTGCATTTGACCTGTTAGGTGTTGTCACATCATGTGTCATCATTACAATGTTGATGGGAGTTGTGATGACTAGTGTATTTAACCTGTTAGGTGTTGTCAAATCATGTGTCATCATTACAATCTTAATGGGACTTGTGATAACTAGTGGATTTGACCTGTTAGGTGTTGTCACCTCATGTGTCATCATTATAGTGTTGATGGGATTTGTGATGGCTAGTTTTAATAATCTACTAGTTAAAACCGACATAGATAATTTTTTAACTATAATATACATGTATACACCTAAAAATAACTTAACGTCATGTAATAAACATTTAGACGTCAACTTTTAAGAGTTTAGTCACCAATATTTAAGTTTTTATATTATAAAGCATCACTAGACTTTATGTAAATAAAATCTTGTTAATCATCAATGAACGTACCTTGCGGGTTATCATTGTTTATTTCCTAGTAATTCTTAAAATTACTAAAACAATATATGTGTTCCTTTGCTAGACTCCTTGACAATACTATGTCAAAATAATAAACCAGGAAATATATAATATGAATGTACAATTATGGATATGGATATTGACCTGAAATGTGTCACATTCTCCCCATGTTAAAGAGAATTTCGTCCCAAAATTCAGTTGATGTTATCTTGACTTGGAGTGTTCGTGAACAAGGGTGGGTACTTGGCTTTCATTTGATATTCTTGTTCCCACATATACTCGGGGCCACACATTGAATTCCAACGTACCTTAACCAATTTAACACGGCAACGCCTTGTTTTCTGAACTTTCCAATCTGTGACTTCAATGGGTTCCTTAACGAAGTGCAGCTTGTCTTTTATGCAAATCTCATCAGGCGGTATAATTAACGTCTCGTCTGATAAGCACTTCTTGAGATTTGACACATGATACGTATCATGTACATTGTTTAGTTCCTATGGCAACTTGAGCTTGTATGCTAAAGGGCCCGACCCTAGCCAATATTTCAAATGGTCCAATGTACCTAGGGTTGCCACGGTTTCCAAACCTTGTATCTCATTTCCAAGGTGAGACCTTCAACATGACCCGGTCCCCAACTTGGAATTCTAATAGTCTTCATATGTTATCCGCGTAACTCTTTTGCCTGTCACGTGCGGCCTTTAGACGATCCTTGATTTTGAAAATTTTTTCAGTGGTTTCCTGAATAACCTCATGACCAGTTAAATGCTTGTGCCCAACTTCCGCCCAACATAGCGGTGAACGACACTTTCGACCATACAAAGCCTCAAACGGAGCGGCTTTGATGCTGGTGTGGTAACTGTTATTGTATGAAAACTCAGCCAATGGCGGTGAGTATCCCAATTTCCTCCGAAATCGATTACACATGCACGGAGCACATTTTTTAAAATGTAGATGTTCCTTTTACCTTGACCGTCCGTCTGGGGATGACATGTAGTGCTCATGTCAAGGCGCCCAAGGCTTCTTGCACTGACTGTCAGATTCTTGACACGAATCGACTGTCCCTATTGGAGATAATGGAAACTGACATACCATGCCTAGCCCCAATTTCTTTAATACTTAGCCTTGCAGGCTTCTTAGTTTTATCTGTCTCCTTGATTGGTAGGGAGTGAACGGATTTCGTCAAAGACTGACGATTACCCATATAGTATCATAACCGCTAGGCGTTCTGGGTAGTTTTGTAATGATATCCATGGGAAACTGTTCCTATTTTCATTGAGGAATCTTCGGTTGTTGTGATTACTCAGGTGATTCCTAACATTCTGCTTTTACTGTCGGGTATCTCCCAATATAGATAGCAATTTCTCCTTTCATGTTTGGCCACATAATAGAGTTCCTCGGGATCCTTATGTGTTTTATTCAATTCGAGATGAAAGGAGTACTTGGGCTTATGGACTTCATCCATAACCACACACATAGGTTACCGGTACTTGGTACCTAAATTCTGTCTGTATCATCCAACTTAGGCTCCAATTGTTGATTTCTTTTCACTTGGCAATCGGTATTCGAAACCAAGGCGAATACTTCTATGACTATTGATATTAGCTGTGCAAGAACCCCTTATTTGATTACCCTCAATATGATGGAGTTATGTAATACTCATTCCTGATAATGAAAGAAATAGTCCCTGAGAATCTTGAGTGTATGCTGACACATACTCTCTATTCATCTACGCACTATGATGCACAATAGCCCGATCTCTATAGATCTTAGAAAAGAATTAGTCGACGAGATGTTCACGTTTCAGTTGAAGATCGTGTAGTAATGATACAATATGGAAAAGACAGTTTATGTTTGTCCCTCTTATGCTTTTCTAAAGCATTTTCCTGGACTAATACTTTATTCTTATTTCAGGTTTCGTTTTATCTAGGATCTTCCATTAAAATGGGTCATAATGGATTTAATATTTCGAAGTTCCCTGTGTGCTCTTACTAGCAAAGTTCAAGCCTAATCACCACTTTACCCTTTGCTTGTACCACATTTCCTAGGCAGACCAGCCTTTGGGTTGTAACTTCTTGATATGTAAACTCATGGCTTGACCACCATACTCTCGAAGTATGCAAGCCATACGAAGTTCTATGTTTGTTTGGAATATTCACATTCCATTTAGGTGAGGAAATGAACAGCGATACTGTGAGAATGGTCTCATTGAATTAATGCTTTCCCCAAAATGGTCTATGGGTTTGTCAACCCATTAAGTCGGCAGAAAGGGTTGATGGCCAACTACTAGTCATACAGTGTGTCTGCACTTCCCTGGCGTTCGAATGGTACTTTGGTGACTTACCATTACGTATTCCACTCTTACCGGTCCTAGCCTGAAGTCCTTAGTACAAGGACTCAGGTCATAACATTGAGGAAATGAGTGTTAAACATCAAAATTTTGTATTTTTACTAAGCCTGCGTTAAGAAGTCATTTCTTAACAATAGATGCCCTAGAGCTCCTTATTTATAGAAAACTGGGAGTGAGAGAGGTGACCACGCCTCTCCTCTTGGATGAAAGCTGGGATCCATTCAACAAGATGATCTTTGGGAAAGTGCGGGTGGAAAGGGTATCAAACTATGCTTCTCGAATCCTTGTGGACAGTGGTATGTTGTGAACAACTCATGCTTGCGTCCCTTATGCATATCATGAGCTAATGAGATTAGCAAGAAATTCCGCATTTGAGACTCCTTTAAGGGTTTTGTATGCCGTCCTTCTGTTATTGAGAAAATAGTCGTTAGTCCACACTTAGGTTTCTTTAGCATTCGCTTGAGAATAAATCACGGCTTATTCATCACCGAAAGAATAGTCAGACTTAAAGGTGTACTGAATGTCAAAGGTAGTGAGAGCAACCCTGTTTGACCAATATTCTGAAATGTCGGATTGCCTACTTGTCTCATGTCGAGCTTCCACAACACCCCATAGGTGCTACGTATATGTGGGTCAGAAAGATTTTCTTCCCCATTACTGGAGCTAGTGCATAGCACTCCTGACGTGACTTTCAAGTAATTGTGAGACTTCATTCTACGATGGATCCCAGGATTATGCTATAATCTCCCACAATAATTGTGCAATTATTGTAAGTGTGGGTTGTGGTAATGCTCAATTTGAAGCTTTCTTGACAAGTAGAATCTTAAAGAATGAATGTGCGAAATCCTTCGCCGTTCAGGATCCACTAAGGATTGGTTGAATTCAATTTGAATTTCTCTTGTTTCTCCCAAACTGGGAGATTGCTTTGTGAGCACCTAATTGAGAAGTCCGATTTATTAAGATCCAATCCTTAATCAAGTTACTGAGAACATGTGTTGATCATTAGCTTGGACAACAAGACTCACTAAAGTTCCCATGCACTGCAAAATATGATTACGTGTGCACCCGTAATGATAATTTACTTTGCATGATCCCTATAGTGTTTCTTCTATCCCAAGCTTCTTAGTCAAAAAGGATTTGGAATGATCATTAGATCGTGTTTGCACACTTGTGCATGAGTGTGTATTGTTCTACCAGATTACCCTTAATTTATGTGTACCAATACTCGTGAATCTGCCGAATATGGCTATTGCCGGATGGGGTTAATAGTAGAGAGGCACCACCAGTGTATCTCAAGAATAAAGTGTGTATGGAAGTAAGGCACTATGTGTAGGGCAGAGATCCCCCAAATCAGTGTCGAGCAACTCATGCTCCAAGTCTGTATGTACGTATGGATCCACATAATCCAAATGAATGTCCTTGGAGTTCTCTCCCATTTAGTCCTGCTTATCCACCTCAGATTTCCTTCTGTATGGGCAATCATGTCTGCCATATTTCATGGCGAAAGTCTAGGCATCCGATCTGGCAACTTATGAAGGAGAGTATTTCACCGCACATATGTCAAAAAGAAAGCAGCCTCCACGGCTGGAGTAGTTGTAGGTGTGGTGCAGGCATCGGTACAGGTCCTGGTACGGGTTCAGCCTGTTGTGGTACCAAGATCGGTAAATGGAGATTACTACCATCATCGCCCAAGATCAGCTCATAACTTGATCTTCTAGGTTGCAGTGTGCTGAGTACCCATTATCCTTAATTCGTAATCCGAACAGTAACACTTTGTTGAGAAACGTTGTATGTGTTTATTATTTCCACGTCGTTGTTCGTGTTAAGTGTTAGTTACACATGCCATGTAATTGTATTATGCATTAGTGTAGCTAATGATGCCCTAGTGTAACTTTATACACTAATATTCTACACAAGTTGTTCGGCAACGGCTTGGGTGTTCTTAGTGTGATGCAATTCTTAGAAATCTTGGTCCCTAAATGAGTCCGGTTAGAGCATAGGTATCACTAAGGAAACCTAATTAGCTAAACCCATTGCTCTAATACCAATCTGTCACAATCCCAAATTTAATTACTTGAGACTTGATATTCTATGTAATACAATGATATAGGTTCTTTTAGATCAACGATAGACTTGAGACTTGATATTCTATGTCCTTCCAGCTACTGGAAACTGATCCAATCTAGCTAGCCTATTCCAACCGCGCAATGGCTAAGGGTTACCTGAGAAACATAGTTGAAAGTGTCAACACAAAGGTTGGTGAGTTCACAGAGTTAGTTATATCAGTGCTAATAGTTTTTCCTGAAAACATGTACATGATTTTACCATCATAAAACTAAGTAGTTTTCCCCGAAAAACAATACATGACTTAACCACCATAAATAATAAGTAGTTTTCCCCGAAAACGTATCCATGATCTAACCGTCATAAAAATAAGTAGTTTTCCCTGGAAACGTATACATGACTTAACCGTCATAAAAATAACTAGTTTTCTCAGAAAACGTATACATGACTTAACTGTCATAAAATAAGTAGTTTTCCCCGAAAACGTATCCATGACTTAACCGTCATAAAATAAGTATTTTTCCCCAAAAACTTATCTATAACCTAACCGTCATAAAATAAGTAGTTTTCACCGGAAAACATATCCGTGACTTAACCGTCATAAAGTAAGTAGTTTTCACCCAAAAACGTATCCATGACTTAACCGTCATAAAATAAGTAGTTTTCACCCGGAAACGTATCCATGACTTAACCGTCATAAAATAAGTAGTTTTCATCCGAAAACGTATCTATGACTTAACCGTCATAAAAAAAGTAGTTTTCACCCGAAAACGTATCCATGACGTAACCGTCATAAAATAAGTAGTTTTACCCGAAAACATTACCCATGACATTACAGTCATAAATAAGTACAAATAATTCTAAACGCATATGATAAACGAAACAAGTGTTATTGATCCATTCGTAAGCTAGCTAGGCTTACAAATACCCATGTTCGTACATGAAAACATAACCAAATCATGACAAATGAATGCCCCACCCTCGCTAAACCACGATAATAAGACAATATGAGGTCATTCGGCCATGTGAACCCCCGGTTAGCGCGACTAACCATGACCGGGGGTGTCACCCCTAATAGTACTATCCATATAATCCCAGGCTAAGACCATAGCTAATGGTTACAAAAAGTGTTAATCTGGGGACTTTAAGCGCTATATTGTTCCTCATGTACAACATAATGTTAGTGTCTTGTTTCCTTGTTATCATAAAAAAAAAATGTTTGCAATGTTTTCTCAACTGTATAAAACAACAAAGTTTCCAAATGTATTAAACAATAATGTAATACATAATATGTAAGTATGTTTCTCCCCCATAGGTTACAAAACATTAAAAAGCAAAAAGGGCCCGTGAAACTCACCTTGTGTCCGATGAAATCCTAGCAAATAACAGTGTGCTAAAATTTCCTGTCTATCCGTACCCTAATCACACAAGGGTACTAATGTGTTAAGACTACCTGTCTTAAATGCAAGTTGTTCACCCGACTTAACGAATCCCGTTAAGTACATCTTTGTTTATTAAAACAATGTTTCTGTGTCACGACTCGTTGGTGATTATTTTCCTAGTCTTGACGCTTATATATTTTCCGAGAAAATATTAGGTTTCCATATTGGTGACTTGTTAGGTGTACCAAAATAAATATTATTTTTGCGATAACTCATAATATATTTATATTATGATCACGTATGGATATATAATTATTTCTTACCAAAAATTATATAAAATCACAAATATAGTTCAAGTATGTTCTACGCATGTCACTTTTCCAACGTGCACATAAACTATGTTAACACGTCCGCATGCAAATACTTGTTCTGAACGACATTTATTAACTTGTTTTTATTAAAAATGCATTTATTTATACCAATATATGCATACAAATATTTCCAACATTTCAACGGGTGTTTAAATATTAACATGCGATCATTTATTTATTTTTAACCGAACGCACTTAGATTTCTTGCTTTCATGACAACGTCCTATGTTATCATCTATAAGCAACTTAGAAACAAATGAATGATTTCCATCATCTAGTTACTCCATTAGTCATCCCGAGTTAATACTTTTTCCATGATTCACACATATATGTATAGTATGACTTCTATTTATATATATTTACATGCATATTATTTCTAGTTTTTCCAAGTTTTACAACTTATGATAATGCACCCACATATATATATATATATATATATATATATATATATTTTCGGTTTCTAAACATTCATACATATCTTTAGAGATTCCATGTTAATCAACTAAAAATACACATACATATACACTTTGGTTACAATTTATATACACATATATTTACATATATTTCACTTATCCAAGTATTAACCATACTTCTCAATTTAACATTTCCATTTTATCATCAACTGCTTACACGAGAATATCTATTCATAGATATATATATATACAGATTACATTCCTTATACATGTATCCATCTACTTGATCATTTTCAAATCATTAATCAAATCAAACATGTATACATATCTGCTTGCATATCTACGCCTATAAATATAGGTATACATATTTTAGTTTTCCTTGTTTTTAAATCTTAATATAATGTGATTAACAACAACTTATCATAGAATGATCAAAACAACAATTGAATCATGTACTTTTATTATTTTCGACGCATATAAACATTTTTTTACCAAAACCCTAATTTTTAAACTTAATAAGGTTAGGCTTCATAAATACTCTTTTAATCTTTAAAAATCCTTTGTTTTTCTTGGTGAACAACATGATTTCAACAAGAACATGAAGATGAAAAGAAAGGTTAATGACAGATTCATACCATTAGACAAAGTTAGGTGAAGATTTACTAGTAGAAGATGATAGATGCTCGTTTTGCTACAAAAACCCGACTCCTTGCTCCAAATCTTCTTTGAATCTCCAACCTCTAACTCAAACTATCTATATTTGTTCATGGATTTTTGAGTGTGCAAGTGTTTGCATATGTGTGTGTATGTCTATATATATATATAGAAAGATAGAGATGGTGTGTTGTTCCATCATCATTGTTACCAGGCAAGGATGAAAGGATGTGATGTGACGTTTGCATGAAAAAGGCTTGAATATACCTAACACTTACAACATCATCACGAGGAGTGGTTGATTAGATGAGTGGGTGGGTCACACTAGGGCCATTCTCGGCCAAGAGATGGGGTAGGGTGGGGGTTGGGTCTTGTCACATCAAGTAATTATTACAAAGCATGAACTATTTGACCTGATTGGACTTTCTACTTGACAAGGAATGGGCTTCATGATGACTAGTGGATTTGACCTGTTAGGTGTTGTAACATTGTCACACCCCGAATTTCAACTAACGAAGTTTTACCGTTTGGGAAGTGACGAACCAAGATCTCAGACATTAGTTACTTTGAACGACTCTACATGGGACTCAAAATGAAAATATCATAATAATCAGAGTTTCAATGCGGAAGCGTAAAGAAAGTAAATGCGCAAAACACACGCGCCCAAAACAAAAGTCCAAAACGTCCAACCAAACCAAGTACAATACAAAATAATTCAAACAAGCATAAATAAGCCATAATCAAAATAGTTGAATCCCATGCATGCCCTAATGTGCACATGTGTCTTATCCTAGCGACCTGAGAAAACATGTAAGAAAATATGTCAACACGAGGTTGGTGAGTTTCACAGGTTTCAATATATGTAAATAAGCGTTTACCAGATTTATGTTCATTCAGTATGTATCTATAGGTACCTAACCTATGTTCATGTTTAACTCAAGCACTCGCAACCGAAGCTGACTGTTTGTTTATTTGCCTCCTGCCAGGTCTATCAACACTAGCGGTGTGAGTAGGCTAACATTTCACTCGTTCGATCTCTAATCGAGTTAGCGCGACTAATGCGGGTGGGATTTGTCAAACCCAGTAGTACTACTAAATATTACCTCACTAAGATCCATATTAACGGTCCGATATAAGTTGAGGACTTTCTATGATAGCGTGTTACGCTTAACTTAACATTGATAACATATGAATTTGCAAAATCTCAAAATAGTTTAATCATGTTTTCTCCCCCAGATTAAAATAGTAAAAAGGGGCCGTGAAAACTCACATGCGTTGCGTTGTAGGTAGTATCACACAAAGGATAAGTTGAAACCACGTGTGTAAGTCTCAAACGACTTACGAATACCCTAAAATTATAAACACATAAATTATGGATAAAAATGGGAATTGTGATAGTGACACAGAATGAGAAATGTCCTAAAGAAATGCTATAATATTCAAGAGTAGACGAACGTGTCCACGGGAATAAAAGTTTCTTAATTTAATTATTAAGATAATTATGTTATGTGTCCAACGTCTCTAATCGCGAATAATATTAACATATAATTATATTCGTACGCTTGTACTATTAAAATAATGGCTAGGAAAATAATATAAGTAATATATTATTTTTAGAGAAATAACATTATTATTTAACATGTGTGACAAAAATAATAAAGCTATTATTTTTATTCGAGTATATCGAACGTGGATAAATAACATAAGTAATTATATTATTTATCAGTTTGTAACGTTACACGAAGTTTATAATCTTGATGAAAATAATATCTAAATATATATTATTTTTAATTTGGAGTCACGCGTTGAAAATAATATGAATATACTATTTTATACGAAGTCGTGGTTTGCAAATAATATAAATATATTATTATAAAAGTGGGTAATGATATTCGAATGAGTTATAAAATCATACCCGAGCTTACGGGTGTTTTCCCGGTGTTAAAACATATTACTATATACTATAGTAATATTGGGATAGGTTTTATTTTAAAAATATTAGTTTAAAAATGGTTTAAAAATAAAAGCGGGTGGAGAGACTCGAACCCGGGTCTCTCCCCCAAAAGTACACTGGTCTAACCACTCTGCCTGCTAAGGCAATCGCAACAAGACTCGGATTTGAATGGTTTTAATCATGAACGCCACTGTGTTCATCTCCTTAATCGCGGTCGAACCAATCCCGACCTTAAATCAATCGATTTCGCTACAGGTTTGCAACAAGAGTTTAGGGGTTTTGTTAGTTAATGGATTTCGATCCTGGGGGTGTAGCTAATTTCAAAAACAACAAATTTACAGTCGTTAATTTCTTATTTAAAAATCCGAACCCTAGTTTTAAGGACACATGCTTAATTTGATCGAATTCAATAATGATTCCGGTCGAAATCATGGGGCTTTTATTAAACGAAGGATTTCGAATCTGATCATGTGGTTTAATTGGATTTATAAAGCTGTTAAGATCGAAACCCCCAAATTCCATTATGAACAACCCTAGTTACATGATCGTGTTAAATTCGATGATGATTGAATCAATTGATATGGGGGTTTCAAAGAGTGACAAGTTGCGAATCTGGTGGTATGGTTTAATTTGATTAAAACAGTGTTTGAGATCAAAATCCCCAAATCGTTCTTATGAGTAAACCCTAGATCCGGATCGTGAACAATTTGATGTTGTAAGCTTAAATAAACATGGGGCTTTCGTTGAGTGGCTGATTACGAAGTTAAACATGTGGTTTAATTTTATTACAAAAGAGTGTAGAATCAAAAGCCCCACATTGATTTTAGAATGAACCCTTGATTACGGATTGGGTTCAATTCGATGTTATACGATCCGATTAACATAGGGTTATTTGTCTAGACTTAAAAATGAAACTGTAGGTGCATGTAATTACCAGAATGTGTGATGGATTGAAGGTTCCCGACTAAAATGGGTGTTGAAGCACTTTCCTGTGACAACACTCTGGATAGAGTCTTAGTTTGTATTTCTTAGTTTGTATTTTCATGTCTGTAATTGTCTTTGCATGTAAGAGTCTATGTATTAGTTTATTGAGTTGTATTTACTTTTACATATTGAATGTTGCATTTCTTTCTAAGTGTTTTTCACACTTACATGTGCGCAGGAGAATGCTCCTGCGTACTTAGCAAGTACGCAAGAATACCTTTGCGTACTTGTTAAGTACGCAAGAGCAATTTGCCCTGCGCACTTGTTAAGTGCGCATGCATCAGGTCAGGTATAGGTAGTATAGGTTGACAGAAGTTAAGTACGCAGACATTATAGCAAATACGCAGATTGTAATCTCAGTGCTTTTCTCTGTAACCTTCAAGTGTTTATAATACAAAGAACGTTTAAAATGTTTTCTCTTGTCGGTTTACTTTATTTAGCTAGACTCTTCGCCTAGTCACGGGCATTCCGCACCCGGTCCGACTAGTATACCCACTTGCATGTGACGATCCGCCACACCCGAGGGACCTACAAGTGGTATCAGAGCATTGCTCCTGATTTCGAGTGTTGTGAGTGAGTTTGGAGAGTTTCTACCGATTTTTTACTAGCAAAAAGAAGTATTTTTGTTGATTTTTGTGATAAAATAGGGGTAGATCTTGAGCACTATTTTAGAAGCAAAAATCACTCAAAAACTGATTTTTGTTGTGTATTTGAGTGTTTTGAGCATCAAAGGTTGGTTAGAAACAAGTTTCTGACCCTTTGGCTCATTTGCATTGATCATCAGACCAATTTTTACCATCTCCGGCGAGTTTCAGGTGAAAGTTGCTGAAAAGGTATCCTGCGTACTTACCATTTCTGGCAAAAAGTACAGTTTTGTGCGTACTTACCAAATACGCAAGACTTATTTCCTGCGTACTTATAAGTGCGCAAGACTGAACTGGTGCGAACTTAAGTTATATCCTGCGTACTTACATCTACTCCTGCGTACTTACAAGTACGCAAGAGGAAATCTAAATACGCAAGACCATTTCTCAAGTGCACAAGGCCAAAACCAAGTGCGCAACTGTGTCTGACTTTTCTGAAATTTGACTAAGTTTTCACTATGTAGAATCTTCAGAATCTTGGAAAACTGCTGAATTATGATAATGAGATTGGTACACCACAGAAACCACCTAAGTTGCTGAACGTGAACGATTATTCTAATTGGAAAGCACGTTTCGAGCACTACATTTCTTATACCGACTCATCATTATGGATACCAATCCTTGAGGGATATAAGCATCCCACACACATCTATCTTGATGAAACCATGCCCAAACCTATCTCTAAGCTTACAGACGAAGAAAAGAAAGCTTATGATCGTGAAAAGAAGGCACTTGGCTCGATCACTATGGCATTAACTCGGGAATTGTTCCACAGTTTCCAAGGGTATGACAATTCTAAGGATCTCTGGAAAGCTTTACAGAAGAGATTCGAAGGAAATAGTGATCAAGAAGAGTAAGAGGGATCTTCTCAGGAAGCAGTATGAGTGCTTCAGATTTTTAGAGAACGAATCTTTAGATGACCTCATCTCTAGATTCTATCATTTACAAACTGAGTTGACGGCTTTTGAACTCAGGTATCCGGATGAAGAGATGGTGGAAAAGTTTTTGGATGCTTTACCACCCAAATTTGAGATGTACACAACCCTGATGAGGGAAAATCCAAAATTCTATGAGCTGACAGTTGAAGAGGCAATAGGAAAGGTTCAAGCTCATGACATGAACCTAAGAAGAAATGAGAGCTCTGGAAGACCCCAGATACAAGACCCTTCTATGTATCATGGGACGAATTCTTCATCCAAGTCATCGGGCTCTGGAATTGCCCTCTTCACTGGAAATCCTACTGAAGAAGACCACTTAACTGGGTGTGGTGGTCATGCTTGCTATGCTTCAGGATCAGGGTTGGGGTCTCATCATCAAAATACCTCAAGAAATCCTCCTGCTACGTCTTCAGCTAACAACTCAGCTATAGCCAGAATAGCTGAAGATCATGTAGCACTATTCTCATCTTGCATGTTTGCATATGAAAATTTCATAGGTGGCAAGCTTACTGATCCAGAGACGATTGAAGAATATTTTAATCAAGTGGATCCTGATGACATGGAGGACATGGATATTCAATGGAGTATGGCCAAGCTATTGAGGAGAGCCAAGCGTTTCCTGAACAGAACAGGAAGAAAGTTTATTGGCGGGCATCTTAATGCCAAGGTCGGGTTTGACAAATCCAAGGCCAAATGCTACAAGTGTCTGAACTATGGACACTTTGCTCGTGAGTGTCAGAAAGACAGAGCACCTGCCTCTGGTTTCACCCGACCCAGCCAAGGAAACAGCCATGGCCAAAACAATCCAAACCACCATAATCAAAGACAAAGTGGAACGTCCAATGCACTGGTAGCACAACAGGACGACAACTTTGACTGGGGTGTTCATCTTGAGGATGCCATCATCGCACAAACCCAGGTTGGTCTCATGGCTGAGATCATGGAGATGATGGAAGCAGAGAAAAGAGAAGCTTCTATGGCTGACCTAGAAGAATCTACAACAGCTGCTAAAGAGGAGGTGAAGGATGCTGAAGAAATGGAAGCACCTGTAGCTGAGGAAGAGGATTCAACCATTGATGTTGCTCTCATGGCCATTGGAGAAGCAACAAGTTCATCGTCTGAGGTAGATTCTAACCCTTTCTCTGTTATTTCATGTTCTAAATGTCAAGGGCTAAAACTGGAAAATTCTAGGCCCTAAGACAAAATCGAACCCCTAAGTTTGGCAGCTCTAAACTATAAAGAAAATGAAAAACGTTTTAAAGATTCTATTGAAACGTTAAAAAGGGAAAATCTGAATATTCTTTAAAAATAAATGATCAACAGCTTCACTTAGATGTTGAATACAGGGGGTTAGAAAAACGGAACAATGAAATCAACAAACTGCAAAATGAGATCTTGTAGTTAAAATGCACTAATGAGAAGTTGAAAAACTCTCGCTTTGTGGTGGAACACTACGAGTCTGTGGTGAGACAACTGAATGGGTTAGGTTTGGGTACTAATACCATTCCTCCACCAGTGAGTTGGAAGTTTGTCAATAGCTTAATAGACATTGATCTCACTTGTCTAGATGAGTCCTCTGATAAGGATGATTCCCCTAAAAAGGATGAATCCTCAAGTAAGGCTAACTCCACATCTAGTGAGGAGTTTGTTACTGGTTCTGAAGACGGGTCGGATAACTCTTGCCCTGAAGGAGTAGTATCTGAGGAGTTGTTGACTGAACAAAAGGTAAAGAAAAACGTTATCACTAATGGTGATAATTGCATTTCAACTGAACCCGATATCATTGAAACAAATGATAATCTAAAGGTAATGCTTTATGGGAGGTATAAAAGTTTTAACCAAGCTAAGAAAGAGGCTTTTTCAGCTCACTATGGGCTTGGGTATAAAGAAAATTTGGAAAAATACTATACCCCCAAAAACCAAACTGTAAAGGCTCAGACTAATGTTCATAAACCAACTCCTCCTTCTCATAATGCTGAGTTATCTAAGGCCAGATCTAATGAGCCTTACAAGAGAACTTATGTAGACAAGAGGAACTGTTTTCACTGTGGCTTGGTTGGTCACATTATTGTGAACTGTCCTTCTAAGAACCAAGGGAAACGGTAAGCTATTCCACAACCAGTTGTTATCCCCAGGTCGCCATCAGTGAAAGCTCCCAAAAATCCAAAGCAAAATGTGGTGAAACCACCAGTCAAACCGATGGTAAAGCCTAAGATTGTTAGGACATGTTTTGTAACTGTTTATAAAATTCTGTGTAAGTTCTGCTAGAGGCAAACTTAACAAGTTCGCCTAGCCTATCAGAGATGAACTTATTAAGTTCGCCTAGTATATCAGAGGCGAACTTATTAAGTTCGCTTAGCCTATTAAGCATCTATGTGGCGAACTTATTAAGTTCCCCTACTGCAGAACCAGTGTTTATAAATAGAAAACAGAGTCTGTGAAACAGAGTTCTGAGAGACAGATGAGACGATATCAGAGGAACTGATTAGAGATTGAATCTTGTAAACTGATATTGTGGTGGAAATACAAAGCGCTTATTTACACCGTTGTTGTTGATTGAGTTACACGAGCACGTTGATCATGGATTCCGCACATTATCACCGTGTCGTACTGCGAGTCTAGAGATCCGTCACGCACCGAATTAGGGATATACAGGTGGTATCAGAGCTATTGCTCTTGATTAGCAGAAGATTCGTGGTGTTTTCGTGTCCAATCAACATCAAATTCATCATTTTTGAGTTTTTCATTTCCATGGCGTTTTCAACTCTGATTCAGATCTGATTTGGTATTTTTAAAGAGGATTTTGACGAAATTGATCTGATAGAAAGTTTCTAATTGACAAATTATACAATCCTACGGTCCAATTTTGATTAATTCCTTCAAATCAGCGATTAATGAATATTTCCGTATGTTTCTGGTTCGCGAGTTTGGTCTGAAGTGTTCTTGAACTTGAATCTGCTGAAGCAAGCGAACTTGCTGAATCTGTGTGTAGGCGAACTTGTCAAGTTCGCTTCTCACAGGATTAAGCGAACTTATTTTAGGCGAACCTGATCAGATTTTTGAATTCTGGTTTAATTTCGCTTCTCATTAAGTTCGCTTGGGTGGTTCAGTCAGGCGAACTTATTAAGTTCGCTTAGGCAGGCGAACTTAGCTAGTGTTCATAAAAAAAAAAGTATTTTGGCGGGAAATTTCTTCTTGTCCAAATTTTTTAGGGAAAGTTTACATGGTTGTTTTGAATCATTTTTGAAATTTTGAATTTTCAAAATTTTTTAAAAAGAGTATTTTGGCGGGAAATTTTTTCCGGATATTTTCGCAAAAATTTCAAAATGTCAATTTCATGTTATAATAATGAGATTAGAACTATGCCACCGAGACTTTTGTGCATGATTGATTTTCGTAGCTGGAAAGTCCGGTTCGAACAGTTCGTATCAGCAACTGATGAAAACTTTTGTACATCCATATTTGAAGGATATGTGCATCCTACTTATGACTATATGGGATATTATGATGTTCCTAAACCAGTGACAGCTCTTACTAAAGTAGAAAAGCAGAACTTTGATCGAGAGATGAAGACACGTGAAACTTTAACGTTGTCTTTACCAAAAGAAATCATTCATAGTCTCGGGAAGTGTCCAACTTCATGAGAACTATGGGAAGCTTTGACCAAAAAGGGTGAAGCTACTACTCAATCGTTTGGGGTCTTGATCAAAGAAGAAGTAGTAAAACAGAGTGTTTCTGAAAGTGATTCTCTACCGAGTTAAGTGATAGTGAGAGTATTATATCTGGTGAAAGTACTCAGTCTACCGAGAGTGATGTAGAGACTGAAGTAAACTTCTAGACAGTTGAAGATGATCTGAGTGAATTAGAAACTGATGCATAGCCTGTCATTGTTAATCAAAAGGGTGAAGCTGATGATGACGTATTCATGGCTCCTGGTGCATCTTCTTCAGAAGTAAAACCTGAGGTATTTTCTAACTCTGAGACGTTTTGTTCTAACTGTGTTTCAGTTAAGGATGAAATGATGAGGGTTATGGATGACAACGTCAACCTCATTTGTGATATGAAATCGATGCATACGGTAAATCAGAAATTAAAGGATAATGAGAATGTGTGTATTGAGAGAATAGAATCACTGAAGAGGGATATAAATTCTCTGATGTAACATCCCAAAAATAATAAAACGAATAAATATAGCGAGACCGGTGACTTAGTCGGAATATTTAAACAAAAGGGAGCGGGCTTGGGCTCGGCTTCAATGGGCCGAGGGAAGCCCAGGCATATAAGAGGCAAGGCAGCCCTCTTCTCTGCACATTTCCCCACTCACGCAAGTTCTAGAGAGAGAGAAGAGAGCTCGGATCTAGAGAGAGAAAGTGACGGATCGACTCGGGAATTCAGGAGAACGTTGCTGCTGTGCTCGTGATCATCTCCTCCAAATCAGAATTTCAATCCAGGTAACGATTCGACCACATTATGAGTTTTTGTTCATTTTGGGAAGTTTCGGGTTTTGGCTAAAAAGATAGCAATTTTGCGGATAAAACTTGAAAGTGAACTTAGGTATAGCATCTAGAATGAAAAACGAACGTTCTGATCAAAGAAAAATTTAGATATTAACTCGATCAGACTTGGATGCAAATCTTCAGATTTTTTGGGAAGACGATGTGCAGAGCCATCGAAACTACTTAGTTTCGATATGTGCAGTAGTTTCGATATGTGGAGACCCATCAAAACTACTCAGTTTCGATATATGCATACCCATCGAAACTACCATAGTTTCGATATAAGCCCACGATCCGAAGCTAAGATTACACCTAAGTTACTTATCGAAACTACCAAGTTTCGACAGAAGCAACCTATCGAAACTACCAAGTTTCGATAAAGCAAATCCATCGAAACTACTAAGTTCAAGCATAAGAATGTCTAATGTCATCTAGGAGCACTACCTTACGAGTATGACTTTATTATACAGATCGTGAGTGACATTAGTAACGCTCAGTAGCCAGCTTAGTGTATTTCAGAAACTACTCATCAGGTGAGTTCTATGTGCCCCCTTTCTATGTTATGTGCAATGATTTATAAATGTTTTGGGGCTGAAGTGTATACGCTAAATGAATAAATAATATGAAGGTCAAAGTGATCATACGTGATATAGTAAGGTATATGTGTAGATACATATGAAAATGAATTATGAACTACGAACAAAGAACGACACGTATGTTTACAAAGAATGAATGAAAGAATGGTATAACTTAAATAAATGAAATCTTGCTTTATAAACATATATTGCATGTTAAGAATGTATGTATACGTTATGATCGGAAACGAAGTTAACGACTACTACGGTAGACGGACGACCACTTGACTACTATGCAGCTAGGAAAGAAAGTCTAGAAAGGTAGACTAAATAAAGGCAACTACGGTGGAGTAAGACGCTAAATCAATATTCGGCTGCATAATTAGTTCAAGTGGGAAACGGATGCCTTAGGGCAGACGGGCGAATATGACGGACTACGACAATAGGACGGTAAAGAAGGACGGCTGAAGGTTGGCCTGACCAAAGTTAAGGCGGACGGTTTCTAGGACCGGACGAGTAAAAGGGCTACGACGGTAGTTCAAGGGCGTATGTCTTTGTGATATATGTACCGTAAGATGGGTTGATCACCCTTATGTGTATAACCAATGAATGTTAAGGAAAAAGAAAAGGTGAGTACATATCTATGTAATCACATAAGAATAAAGAAATAAAAGGTGAGTACATATCTATGTAATCACATAAGAATGAAGAAAGAAAAGTAAAAGCTATGAATACGTATTTGTAGAAATGTATGTATATAATTATGTATACTTATAAAGAAAAGAATGATCATACTTAATAGTTTTAAACTAGAACTCACCAGCGTTAGCTGACTTTTAGTATACATTTCAGGTAAAGGAAGAAAAGGTCGTGCGGTGGTGTGAAGGTTACCCGACACAAGACTGACATCCCACTTTAATATAAGTGTTAAGACTTCCGCTGTCAAGTTATGTCATGTTATGTAATTGAATGACGAATGATATGTAACTGAATGATGAATTTTTTTAATCTAAGTTCAGTATTTATGACTATGTTTATGAGTAAATCCAACGAGTGAGGTTACCCGGGAAAGGGGCCTTACAAGTTGGTATCAGAGCAATAGTTTGAGAGATTCAGACATCCCTAAATGTCTGGACTCAAACTGATTATGGGACCAACGCACGGATGTCAGTATGGGTAACCAACGCCAACGCCAGCACGGTAAGTAAGTAGTAAAGTTAATGCTCATGCATAAGAATAGATACCATAACTTAGAACAAATAGATGTTAATGCCATGACTGATTTGAAGAGTTTTGAACCCGAAAAGCAATGTAAATTAGTAATCACAAACCGGTCACTGTAATTAAGAATTTGCCTTGCTCGTACTGTTCGAAACTACGATCTGAAGAAATGACATTGATGTATTCCCTTTTTAACTATCAGGAAATTAAGAGCTATGGCTGGTAGAGGAAGAACAGGACTTCGTGGCGGTCGCACTGGCCGACGAGGTAGACCTCCGTTGAACCAAAGAATTGAAGAAGAAGAGAGTGTGCACGCAGAGCACGCCGAAAGTGTGCACGAAACAGAAGTGACCCCAATTAGGGACGACAGTCCAAGACCTATACAGTTGGAACCTGAAGTCAGGGATGCTATTGCTCGTGAAGTTGTGCTCACTTTGAAGAAGGTATTGCCTGATCTACTATCCGAGGCAATAAAGAAAAGCAAAGAAGAGGATGAAGGGAACAATGAAGAGAAAATTTATGATAGTGACGGGGATGAAGTAAAAGTGGCATCAAGCAATCGTGGGTGTAGTTACAAAGGATTCAAGGACGGAGACCCACCTAAGTTTGATGGAACCAAGGATTCGGTGGCCACGTTCGAATGGATCGAGAGGATGAACGCTGTCATCAACATCAGCGAGTGTCGACCAGACCAAGCTGTTAAGTATGTTGCTCATTCTTTCACCAACGAAGCACTGAGTTGGTGGAGGAACATTCAAAGAACTAAGTCACCCAATGCTATCAACACGATGACGTGGGAAGACTTGAAAAAGCTCATAATTCAAAAGTTATGCCCACAGAATGAGATCGATCGTGTGGAGAACGAGTTCCGGAACTTCAAGGCTGGCAACAAGACTCATCGCCAGTATACAACAAGATTCAATGAACTGGCTCACCTAGTACCACACCTGGTGGAAACTGAAGATCGTTTGATCAAGTACTATGTTAAGGGATTGCCACAACGGGTCCGTGTTCATGTAAAAACTAACCTACCCTCGACCTTCGAGTCGGTAGTGAATCTGAGCGGAATCGTCTACGACAATTATGCCAATGAGGACCCACCAACAGAGACCCAAAAGAGAAAATGGGAGAACCCGTCTAGAGGCACCGGAAGAGGGAACGTAACAACTGAAACTAAGAAGCCAAGGTCGGATGAATATGAAACATGCAATAAATGTGGAAGGCAACATCTTGGCGAATGTAAAATCGGCACCACCACATGCTATAAGTGCGGGTAGCCGGGGCACTTCTCTCGAGAATGTGTAAGAGACGTCAAGTGTCAAGTATGTGGATTGTTTGGACATCTGACCAAGAACTGCATGATGGCCGGCCAATCTGGTTCGGGAAAAGACAAGGAAAATGAACAGCCGCAGGCTAGGACTCGAGCCTACGCACTGACTGAGGAAGAAGCAAGAGGAAACCCTGATGTTGTGTCAGGTACGTTTCTAGTAAATGATGAAAATGCTGCTATTTTATTTGACTCTGGTGCCAGTAAAAGCTTCATATCAAATGCATTTAGCCGTAAACTGGATTGCACTATCAACACCATAGTGAAGGCCTTTAGCGTACAAACTGCCGTGGGTAAAAATTCGGCAGTATTCCAAGTAACAGAGGATTGTATCATAGAGATAGAGGGCCATAAGTTTCCTTCTAGATTATTCCTTCTCACCTTAGGAGGATTCGATATAGTATTGGGTATGGATTGGTTAGCTGCCAACGAAGCTCAAATCATATGTAAACGTAAGAGGATACACCTCAAAGCTCCTAGCGGGAGTCCAATTACGGTTTATGGGGATTGGAATTGCACGATGCCGAACATCATCTCGATGATCAAGGCCGAAAGTTACATGAGGCGCGGTTGCGAAGCTTATTTGGCATATGTTATTGATGATAGAATGAAAAAGAATGAACTCAAGAATGCACCCGTGGTGTGCAACTTTCCAGAAGTATTTCCTGAGGATCTACCTGGGTTACCACCCGATCGGGAAATAGAATTTTAGATTGACTTACTGCCAGGAGCTGAGCTCGTTGCCAAAGCCCCCTACCGATTGGCTCCGTCAGAAATGAAAGAATTGATGTCTCAAATAGAGGAACTAACCGAGAAAGGATTTATTAGACCGAGCATCTCACCATGGGGTGCTCTGGTACTATTTGTAAAGAAGAAGGACGGCAGTATGGGCATGTGCATCGACTACCGTGAACTGAACAAGAGGACAGTAAAGAACAAATACCCGCTGCCTAGAATAGATGACCTTTTTGATCAACTGCAAGGTGCGAGTTGGTTCTCAAAGATCGATCTTAGGTCGGGTTACAATAAGTTGAAAGTAAGAGAGGAAGAAGTACCAAAAACCGGGTTTCGCACGCGTTATGGGCATTATGAGTTTCTCGTGATGTCCTTCGGATTGACTAACGCGCCAGCAGCGTTCATGGATTTGATGAATAGAGTGTGTCGACCAATGTTGGATCGATCAGTGATAGTTTTTATAGACGACATACTGGTATATTCGAAAAGCGAGGGTGATCACCACTGTCACCTAAGAGAAGTACTAGAAGCGCTAAAGCAGGAAAAGTTGTACGCAAAATTCTCCAAATGCGCGTTCTGGCTTAGGGAAGTCCAATTCCTAGGTCATGTAATAAACCCAAACGGAATCATGGTAGATCCTGCAAAGATCAAAACAGTAAAGGAATGGAACATCCCAAAGACACCAACTGAGATACGAAGTTTTCTGGGATTGGCAGGCTACTATCGAAGATTCATTCAAGATTTTTCAAGAGTAGCCTTGCTGCTAACTAAGTTGACCCGGAAGGAAGTGAAGTATGAATGGGGTCAAACCCAAAACAACGCGTTTGAAGAACTTAAGGCACGACTAACCCAAGCTCCAGTCTTGACTCTACCTGAGGGAAACGAGGACTTGGTAGTCTACTCTGACGCTTCGGGGCAGGGATTAGGTTGCGTACTTATGCAACGAGGAAAGGTAATTGCTTACGCCTCGCGACAACTAAAGATTCACGAGGTTAACTACCCAACACATGATCTAGAGTTAGCAGCAGTAGTTTTCGCGTTGAAAATATGGAGGCACTATCTGTATGGAGTTAAATGCACCATTTACTCCGATCACAAAAGCCTGAAGTACTTTTTCGAGCAAAAGGAATTAAACATGAGACAAAGGAGATGGTTAGAGCTACTGAAAGACTATGATTGTGAGATATTGTACCATCCAGGCAAGGCAAACGTAGTGGCTGATGCTTTAAGTAGAAAGGAAGAATCGACACCTATCCGGATTAAAGCGTGTCAGTTGGTTATAACACCAGACTTGATGGGTGAAATATCAAAGGCACAAGATGAAGCATTGTTAGAAAGAAATGTGAAACGGGAAAGAATAGTAGGACAACAAGGGAACTTAGATGCAAATGCATACGGAGTACGAACTAGGTTTGGCCGGATGTGGATACCTAAGATTGGCGAGCTTAGAGCCAAAATACTCGATGAGGCCCATAAGTCTCGTTATTCTATCCACCCCGGGACAAACAAAATGTATCAAGACTTGAAGAAAGAATACTGGTTGCCGGGCATGAAGAATGATGTGACCGAGTACGTGAAGAAGTGCCTAACGTGTTCACTAGTCAAGGCCGAGCACCAGAAACCATGCGGTAAAATGCAACCATTACCAATACCGGAATGGAAGTGGGAGGAGATCACGATGGAATTCATTACCAAGCTACCGCGAACAGCTAAAGGCAATGATACCATATGGGTGATCGTCGATCGCTTGACGAAAAGTGCTCACTTCTTGCCAATACATGAGACTTCTTCATCAGAAAGACTAGCAGAAATTTTTATCAAGGAAATTATGAGCAGACATGGTATGCCGCTGTCAATTGTGTCCGACAGGGATACTAGATTCACATCAAGGTTTTGGAAGAAATTCAATGAAGCGATGGGCACTAGACTGAACATCAGCACCGCTTACCACCCTCAAACCGATGGTCAATCTGAAAGGACCATTCAGACCTTGGAGGACATGCTCCGGGCCTGTATCATTGGCTTCGGTGGGAGCTGGGACAGCCATCTACCATTGGCAGAATTCTCATATAACAACAACTATCACTCAACTATTGGCATGCCGCCATTTGAAATGTTCTATGGAAGGAAATGTAGGACCCCGGTTTGTTGGGGGGAAATTGGACAGAAGGATTTTGCAAGTCTCGAAGTGGTCAAAGCTACTTCCGAGAAATTTGATCAAATCAAGGCTCGAATGAAAGCAGCAAAAGACAGACAGAAATCATACGCGGATAAGAGAAGAAGGGAGCTAGAGTTTCAAATAGGGGACATGGTACTGTTAAAGGTATCACCATGGAAAGGAATCATTCGGTTCAGAAAACGTGGCAAACTAAGTCCAAGGTTTGTCGGACCTTTCAAGATTTTAGCGAGAGTGGGTCAAGTTTCTTACAGACTCGACCTACCCGTCGAGCTTAGCGAAATACACCCTACGTTCCACGTGTCGCACCTACGCAAGTGCCTAGCTGACGACACAGCTCACATACCTTACGACGAGATCGAAGTGGATAACAGTCTAAATTATATAGAGGAACCGATAGCCATTATTGACCGAGCTGAGAAACGACTACGCAATAAGTCAATCCCATTAGTAAAAGTACAATGGAAACACAGAAAGGGTTCAGAAGCTACTTGGGAAAGAGAAGACAAAATGAGAGGACTATATCCCCAGCTGTTTAACGATTAGCAGGTTTCGAGGACGAAACCTTTCTAAGGAGGGTAGACTTGTAACATCCCAAAAATAATAAAACGAATAAATATAGCGAGACCGGTGACTTAGTCAGAATATTTAAACAAAAGGGAGCGGGCTTGGGCTCGGCTTCAATGGGCCGAGGGAAGCCCAGGCATATAAGAGGCAAGGCAGCGCTCTTCTCTGCTCATTTCCCCACTCACGCAAGTTCTAGAGAGAGAGAAGAGAGCTCGGGTCTAGAGAGAGAAAGTGACGGATCGACTCGGGAATTCAGGAGAACGTTGCTGCTGTGCTCGTGATCATCTCCTCCGAATCAGAATTTCAATCCAGGTAACGATTCGACCACATTATGAGTTTTTGTTCGTTTTGGGAAGTTTCGGGTTTTGGCTAAAAAGATAGCGATTTTGCGGATGAAACTTGAAAGTGAACTTAGGTATAGCATCTAGAATGAAAAACGAACGTTGTGATCAAAGAAAAATTTAGATATTGACTCGATCAGACTTGCATGCAAATCTTCAGATTTTTTGGGAAGACGATGTGCAGACCCATCAAAACTACTTAGTTTCGATATGTGCAGACCCATCGAAACTACTTAGTTTTGATATGTGCAGACCCATCGAAACTACTCAGTTTCGATATATGCATACCCATCTAAACTACCATAGTTTCGATATAAGCCCACGATCCGAAGCTAAGATTACACCTAAGTTACTTATCGAAACTACCAAGTTCCGACAGAAGCAACCTATCGAAACTACCAAGTTCCGACAGAAGCAACCTATCGAAACTACCAAGTTTCGACAGAAGCAACCTATCGAAACTACCAAGTTTCGACAGAAGCAACCTATCGAAACTACCAAGTTTCGACAGAAGCAACCTATCGAAACTACCAAGTTTCGATAAAGCAAATCCATCGAAACTACTAAGTTCAAGCATAGTAATGTCTAATGTCATCTAGGAGCACTACCTTACGAGTATGACTTTATTATATAGATCGTGAGTGACATTAGTGACGCTCAGTAGCCAGCTTAGTGTATTTCAGAAACTACTCATCAGGTGAGTTCTATGTGCCCCCTTTCTATGTTATGTGCAATGATTTATAAATGTTTTGGGGCTGAAGTGTATACGCTAAATGAATAAATAATATGAAGGTCAAAGTGATCATACGTGATATAGTAAGGTATATGTGTAGATACATATGAAAATGAATTATGAACTATGAACAAAGAACGACACGTATGTTTACAAAGAATGAATGAAAGAATGGTATAACGTAAATAAATGAAATCTTGCTTTATAAACATATATTGCATGTTAAGAATGTATGTATACGTTATGATCGGAAACGAAGTTAACGACTACTACGGTAGACGGACGACCACTTGACTACTATGCAGCTAGGAAAGAAAGTCTAGAAAGGTAGACTAAATAAAGGCCACTACGGTGGAGTAAGACGCTAAATCAATATTCGGCTGCATAATTAGTTCAAGAGGGAAACGGATGCCTTAGGGCAGACGGGCGAATATGACGGACTACGACGGTAGGACAGTAAAGAAGGACGGCCGAAGGTTGGCCTGACCAAAGTTAAGGCGGACGGTTTCTAGGACCGGACGAGTAAAAGGGCTACGACGGTAGTTCAAGGGCGTATGTCTTTGTGATATACGTACCGTAAGATGGGTTGATCACCCTTATGTGTATGACCAATGAATGTTGAGGAAAAAGAAAAGGTGAGTACATATCTATGTAATCACATAAGAATAAAGAAAGAAAAGGTGAGTACATATCTATGTAATCACATAAGAATGAAGAAAGAAAAGTAATAGCTATGAATACGTATTTGTAGAAATGTATGTATATAATTATGTATACTTATAAAGAAAAGAATGATCATACTTAATAGTTTTAAACTAGAACTCACCAGCGTTAGCTGACTTTTTGTATACATTTCAGGTAAAGGAAGAAAAGGTCGTGCGGTGGCGTGAAGGTTACCCGACACAAGACTGACATCCCACTTTAATATATGTGTTAAGACTTCCGCTGTCAAGTTATGTCATGTTATGTAATTGAATGACGAATGATATGTAATTGAATGATGAATGTTTTTAATCTAAGTTCAGTATTAATGACTATGTTTATGAGTAAATCCAACGAGTGAGGTTACCCGGGAAAGGGGCCTTACATCTGACTTTGAAGATCAAAGAGCAGGCATATCACCTGGATATGTCCTTTGCAGAAATTGAGAAAAGAAATAATGATCTTGTTGAGAAAGATAAGGAACTTGCTGAATCTAAAACAGAGGTGATCAGATTGCATAGAAAGTTAGAAAGCTTTGAAAATTCATCATTCTTATTAGGATATTATCATTATAATACTGAAGAGGAGAAGGGAACTAGTGGTATTGGCTATGTTCCTCCACCATTCAACGGAAATTATTCTGTTACACCTGAGATTATAAATGATGAGGATTTAGATCCTAAGACTGTGTTGAAAGTGAATCCGATCACAGGTGAAGATATGGTGTATTCTGATGAGAGTGATGATGAATATTTTGATGAAGCTAAGGTAGAAGGGATACCGAAAGTTGTTAAGAAAGAAGACTCAAAGGTTGATTCTAATTCATCTGGAAATTATCCATTTAGAAGTTCTTCAAATTCAAGGAGAGTTCCATATGTCAGAGATTATAAAGACAGGCGTACATGTTTTCATTGTAATGAGATGGGGCACATTGTGGTGACCTGTCCTTACAAAAATAAAGGGAAGAATCATGTAGTTCCTGAGAAGATGAAGCCTGTATCAAAACCTATTGAGAATAAGTTTATTCATTCTCAAACTCCAAAAGAAGATCATGTAGGAGAATCTTCTTCAAGTGCATCTTATCGTTTGAAGATTCCTTATATGAGAGATTATCGTGAGACGAGATCTTGCTTTTCTTGTGGTATTGTTGGTCATATTCGGATTGCTTGTCCTCACAAAGCCAAAGGTAACCGACATGTTACTCCAGAAAAGGTAAGAACTCATGGTAAGCCTTATGTTAACCCAAATGTGGTTAAACCTCATGATATACCAAAGGGTAATTCAAAAACTGAGGTTAGGCTTTCTAGACCTCAAAGACGGAGGAGAAACAGAAGATTAAGAAAACTTTTAGAACAACAAGAGTTTTCAAAATCTAAACATTTTTCAAATGAACGAAAATGTTCAAACACTTCACATTTTAAGCAAAAAAAACTTAATGAACAGAAGTATGTTTGGAAATCTAAAGTTTCTGTTTCTGACTCATCGGAGCAATCACCGAAAATTAATGAGAGATTCGATTGTGAATGGAGTGAGGTTTATTATTTTGATACAGATGGACGACCCATGACTACCATGACTTGGGTCCCAATTTCAAATTAATGTTTCTTGTTAGTTGTGAAGGATTTACCAAGAGGGACTATTAATACCATTTTGGTTGTTGATAGTGGTTCTTCTAAGCACATGACAGGGAATGACATCTGCAAGAGTAAAGAGTTGTTGATAACTGAGAAATTTATTTGATTCAATGACTTGATGCTCAAGGGGAGAATATGTCACACACAATGTTTTGGAAAGAGTTTTACAAAGTCCAAATGATAACCTAAAACTTAGGATGACGATGGTGAGCATAAAGTCATTGATGCAACCATTTGACTAGTTGACGGGGAGTCTACAGGACAGGGGGAGTACAGAACTGTGTTGGTGACAAAAGGCAAAGGCATTCAATTACAGGATTACATCGGTATGAGTTTTTAATTGATTGAATTGCTTAATCCGGAGTAACCAAGTAAAATGTTTTTCATAAAATGTTTTCATGGAAGGTTTATTTTCGTTTGTTTTACTTTCTTTGAGAAAGATTTTGAAAAAGCCAAACAAATTGAAAAATATAAAATCGACATTACTTGAAGTTAAAGAAGAGATGATAGTACATCAGTAGATGTTCTTTCACACATGACCTTAGATTGACTGGTTGGTGCTTTATGTTAATATATCTGAATTATATGTTTTGATCTAAACTTCAGAGACTACACAAATAGGAAATGATAGTGTGGTGTATGCATATAATTTGAATTGTCAGTAGACTAAAAGCGTCACTGAACCATTAGTAGTGTGAAAACATAATTTCATATGTTACAACTGTGATTTGAACCCATTTTATGCCTGGGTGTGTGTGTTAAAAGATCACTATCAGATATAGAATATTAGCTTTTAATAAAGATTTTCCTATGAGATCAGTTTTGGGTTATGTCCTTAGCACTATTCATTCGATTTGCTTTAGTGCCCATGTCCCGAAAAGCATACAATTTGAAGTATAATCAAGATATGTACTTGACAACATCTGTCAAACATATAATAGCCCTTGGATCATATTGATAAATAATCTTTATTAATTCCATTGAATTCATAATCCAGATAACAGTTGGATCCACGTACCTGAATCTTATGATTCCACATATATAAGCCAAAACATTGAATCATTCGATTCTGAATCTCATTGATTCCTATACAATCCAATTTGGATTCTGCTATTCATGTGCTAAGTGATGTCTCCTCATTTTAGAAATTTGGATAATCTTTAGTAAAATCTCATATGTCTTGAAGATAGTGCATTTACTTTCTGTTGGCATACTAGTGGGATACACATTATATTTCATACTGAAATGGTACCTTAACTCACAAGAAAGTGGGAATGAGATGCTTTAGTTTCAAATCTTATAATATTGACAATTTGAATTTGTGTGTCATAGCCTGATCCTATTTTTCTTTGAATGTCTATCGCGTATCATAACATGCAATATGAAACTCTTAAAAAGATAGAGTGTGATAATCTTGAAAGATATTGGTTTAATTGGTCAAGGCTTGAAAGAATGACATAGGATACCATTTGATATTATATGGATTTTATATCCAAGATGTGTGATTGATATCTCATATATACTGATATGATCTTCTTACTCGTGATGTTCAAACAAAAAGATGTGATTTTGTATTTTACATTTCAGTTTATATAGAGAAAAACCAAAAAGATTTTGTGTTTCTTATGTTTGAAAAACCAAAAAGATTTTATTTTTCCAGCTTCCATGGAAATCTTAATTGTTGGTTATTCTTGGTTGTTCTCCTTTGCAAAAACTGAATATTGCAGACAGAAGTTGACAAGGGGTCCTTCTCCCAAGTTTTCTTCTAGAATAAAGAGAGAAAGTGCAGATGAACAAGACGAAGACTACAACTTGTTTGATGATATTTGAAGACGGATGACAATCTTCTAAAGCTGTTGTCAAGGGGGAGTCTGTTGGAGCATATTCTGGTGACAACGAGCTTGAAGATATTATGTCTTAGTCTTAGAGTCTTTGACTTGTATTTGATAGAATTGTTAGCAACAGTTAAAGGGGAGTCTGTTAGGACATGTTTTGTAACTGTTGATAAAATTCTATGTAAGTTCTGCTAGAGGCGAACTTAACAAGTTATAAAGTTCGCCTAGCCTATTAGAGGCGAACTTATTAAGTTCGCCTAGTATATTAGAGGTGAACTTATTAAGTTCGCCTAGTATATCAGAGGTGAACTTATTAAGTTCGCTTAGCCTATTAGAGGCGAACTTAATAAGTTAGCCTAAGCATCTATGAGGCGAACTTATTAAGTTCGCCTATTGCAGAACCAGTGTTTATAAATATAGAACAGAGTCTATGAAACAGAGTTCTGAGAGACAGATGAGACGATATCAGAGGAGGTGATTAGAGATTGAATCTTGTAAACTGATATTGTGGTGGAAATACAAAGCGTTTATTTACACCGTTGTTGTTGATTGAGTTACACGAGTACGTTGATCATGGATTCCGCACGTTATCACCGTGTCGTACCGCGAGTCTAGAGATCCGGCACGCACCGAATCACAGACCTATAAGTGGTATCAGAGCCATTGCTCTTGATTAGCAGAAGATTCGTTGTGTTTTCGTGTCCAATCAACATCAAATTCCAGAGATTTTGAAGATTTTTCATCTAAATGGTACTAAATCACATGAATTTGGAGAATAAACGCTTATAGTTTCAAATAATATAATATTGACAAATTTAATAATTCATGCTTTATATTTCAAATTCGGTATAAATAAAAGAGCATTTTATAACCTGAGCTTATTTACTTTGAAATTTATCGCGTATCATTTCAAATATTATTCAAATTGAATTAGTTTCAATATGAAAAAGATGCAAAGTGCACAAAACATAGTTGAATGGTTTCGTACTATAGGATACCCTTTGTTATTGTTAAAATGTGTGATGAATTAATTGAATACTGATATGATCTTCTTGCTCATGATGTTAATCCAAAAATATGTGTTTCTGTTTGTACAGATAAAATCCAAAAATATGTGATTTCAGTTTATTCAGATAAAATTCAAAAATATGTGATTCCGTTTGTATAGATAAAATTCAAAAAGTTGTTTTTTATTTTCCATGAAAATTCTAAACGTTTATTAAAATTGTTCGGGATTGGATCGAATATGTGTTGCTGACGGAAGTTCAAGATTTGACAGGTTGAAGTTGATAAAATTTTTGTTCAAGGCAAAAAGGTTGAAAAGCTATTAAGTTCGCCTGTGTACAGTGAAGCGAACTTAATAAGTTTGCTTAATATCAGTGAAGCGAACTTAATCTGCTATCTGGGATGAAGCGAACTTAATCTGAAATAGGTGAAGCGAACTTATCATGTTCGCCTAGGGCTTGTTAAGCGAACTTATAAAGTTCGCCTAATCAAGCGAACTTAATCTGAATAAGGGTTTAACCAGGCGAACTTGTCCACTTCATCGTCTTCTCAGATTCAAGTGAACTTATTCAAAAAAATTTTTGAGATTTCAAATTACATGGTTGTTGTGTTGTTAATCGTTTCCTTCTAAATCGAAATTGGATTGCGAATCTAACCAATGTATTTTCATCGATTTTTGTCTGTTAATTTGAGAGAAAAATGAAGTTTGTGTCTCGGTTTCAACTCGAGACTGTTTTTGCCCAAATGGTTGATATTCCAGTGTTAAATCGTAAAATTGTTCTTGGATATTGATTTAATAGTACACATCGATTGATTTCAAATGCTTAGTTCAAGATTTTATTACAGATTGAAGAAGTTTGATTTCTGTGATTGAATTCGAATCGACGTACAGTTCAGGCGAACTTGTTCAAGCGAACTTGTCCAGGTGAACTTAATAAGTTCGCCTCTTGAAACACTAAGCGAACTTATTAAGTTCGCCTAGGGGTCAGAGGAGTTTTGGACTTGTAAAAATTTTTTTGTTTGAATTTTTTTGAATGAAAATTTTTTTTAACTTTGTTTGTCATATTGTTCGTGTTCTGTTATTTGTCTAATATGTGATTGTTGTCCAAATATTTTTCAGATGGCTCGTCGTGTCGAATACAAGCACAACCAAGTGGCATTGTTAGATCCTAACATGTCAGAGGCCATACACTTTCAAGGAATTATAGGATTTCTGAACCGCTCAAGACTTCATGTTGCCTTATCTTTTGATCCATACATCAGTCTGATGTATATTCAACATTTTTGGGACACCGTCCATTCAGATACTGACGTAGAACCTCATGTTCTTCGTGCCACAGTCAACAATACTGAATGGACGGTGTCCCAAAACTGTTGAATATATTCCTGTATCTGAAGACACTATTCGTGCAGCTCTTGCATTAGGTGGTGATGTTGAAGATCCTATATCCTATCCGAATCCTTTGATCATGGGATGCTTTCAAAGAATGGGTTACCGTGGACGCCCTAATGATACTCAGGCACGTAAAGGTAGTTTGGTGGGTGTATGGAGATACTTCATGCATGTGATTATTCAATGTCTCTCTCCTCGTAAATCCGGTACTGATGGCTTAAAGACTGCTCTTCAAGCTGCAATGGTAGCTTTGACATTGAATAAGCGCTTCAATTTTGCAAGATAAATCTATCGGGAGATGGTTACGCAAATTACACCTGCTGAAGGTCAAGGATTTTTAATGTATCCAAGATTTATCCAGATGATTCTAAATCATATACTTCCAGATCTCCCACAACATCCGATTCGTTTGACGTTGACACCGATGTCTAAGTGTATCTTTACGGATTGTACTAAAGTGAAACAACATAATCAAGCGTTGATTCCAGTTAATGCTCCCTTGTTTGGTCACTTAATCAATCCTGATTATGTTGAACCACCAAATGATAACTGGTTTCATCCTAATGAGTTAGCTCAAGTTCAAGGTCAAAATGTTCAACAACAGCAACAACAACAACAAATTCCACAAGTACAAGTTCCACAACAACAAGTTCCCGTACAACATCAAATTCCTATTCCTGAACAAGTTCCTATTCCACAAGCTGAAGTTGATATACCTATTCAGGAACCAGTTCAAGAAGAGGTCGCTCATGATCCTGATCAAGATCTAGGAATGAACATGGAAGATTTTGTTGATGATGCTGTGAACTCGCCCATTCATGAAGCTGAAGGGAATGTGGTGACTGATGCTGAATCTAGTTCCAGCTCAAGTGATACGACATTATCGGTTAATGAAAGCACTGATTCTGATGACTCTAGGGATTTTTCCTCAGGTCATTATGAACGGTTGGCTACAATTCCATTGGCTAATGCTGGCAAACGCATTAAATCTCAAACCAGACGACCAAGAAGAAAGTCTATTCGGGATCCTCCTTCCGGATCAGTACTTGGAAAAAGATCTTTGGTCGATGAGAGTACTGAAACTAATAGTGACTTTAATCCAGATCCGTAGACGCGCCATGGGGACCTACAAAGATAAAGTCTGAAGCTAAACCATCTGTTACAAGAAAGGTAATGAAACATGCTGTACCTCGTGTATCTACATCTGGTAGTACACGCACTGGTGAGAAACTTGTGGCAAGACTCTCAAAGCCACAGAGAAGAAGAAGAAACAAGAGGTTGAGAAAGCTGGAACAGCTGACTTCAGTTCAATCAAGTGAAGCTTCTACGAGTTCACCTGCTGTTGTTGAATCAAAGTCTCCTGTTTCGGTTAAGAAACAGAAGAGCTCCTGGACTGCCAAATCCAAAAATTCTCAATCTCCCAATTCTAATTCTTTCAAAGATTCATCAATTTTGAACAGTCATCATGACTATGAGTTAAAGGAAGTAGTTTATTTTGAAAAGGATGGACGACCCAAGACCACAATGGCTTGGGTCTCCAAATCTAACTAATTCTTTTGTGACTCGTGCAGGGACTTCTGAAGGGTACTATCTCTAACCGCTGGTATGTAGATAGTGGATGTTCCAGCCACATAACAGGAAACATGGCCCTGCTTCTAGATGTTAAACCATTCAGAGGCGGCTATGTGGCCTTCGCCGGAGAAAAAGGCGGCAGCATCACGTGTCAAGGCGTGGTTTCGAACGGTTGTGTCAGCTTTGACAATGTCAACTTCTGTGAGCAGCTGAAGCATAACCTAAGAGTGTCTCCCAAATATGTGATAAGGAGTACCCAGTGATGTTTGACAAGTCAGAATGCCTGATTCTCAAACCCGGTTTTGAAGTTCCGGAAGATTGGATCCTGATGAGAGCGCCAAGAACAAACGACACCTATCAGATCGATATGAGCGTGGCAACAACCACCTCATCAGTTCCTACCTATTTGCTTTCTAAAGCGACAGAGCTCGACTCCATCTTATGGCATAGGAAACTCGGACATATTTCGTATCGTAAAATGAATCATCTTGTCCGAAACGGTTTGGTAACCGGGGTTCCTAAGCTGAGGTTTACCGTTGCAGATGACTGTATGCCTTGTAAAAAGGGCAAACAGCAACGGAAATCTCATAAGCCCAAGCTCCAAAACTCTATTGATACCCCTTTGGAGCTATTACACATGGATCTGTTTGGCCCCATAAGTATCAGGGGTATTGGAGGTAAGTCGTTCTGTCTAGTAGTAACTTATGATTTCTCACGATTTTCTTTCGTGCATTTCTTAGGTACTAAAGACGAGACTGCTGATATTCTTCAATATTTGATCTTGAGCTTGGAATCTCTTTGCAAGCTGAAAGTTAGAAGAATTAGAAGTGACAACGGAACTAAGTTCAAGAATAATTTGATGGAGCTTTTCTGTCTCAAGAAAGGGATCCATCACGAATTTAGCACGCCGTACACGCCTCAGCAGAATGGAGTTGCTGAACGGAAGAACATAACACTGACTGAGACTGCAAGGACTATGCTGTCAAATGCAAAGCTTCCTGTCACTTTTTAGGCAGAAGCCGTTAATACAGCTTGTCACGTCTTAAACAGAGTTCTGGTTGTGAAGAGGCACGACAAGACTTGTTACGAGTTGATCAACAATCGACTTCCCAATCTTGATTACCTAGTTCCTTTTGGTAGTCCTTGTTCCTTGTTGCTGCAGTACAAAGACCGCCAGTCTAAGTTTCATGCAAAAGCGGTGGAAGGCATCTTCTTAGGATACGTTGCCAACTCGCCTTGCAAGAGAGTGTACAACATAGGAACTCGTACTGTCGAGGAATGGTTTGAAGTGGATTGCAGTAAACACAGCATTCCACCCGAACCAACAGGTCCAGCTTGGGGTTTTGATTATGATGCGCTATTCAAGTCATTCAATCTTCCTGATTTATCTGCAGTTGACGCCACAAACGTTTATGAATTATTGGGTGGCGGTGATGACTACAGCTTCTCTACTCGTGCTACTGTACAAATTATAACTCCTGATTCCAATGCTGCATCTGCATCTGGAACTCATGACAGTGATGACAGTGAGGATGTTCTTGTTGTTGGAGATGACGCTCAAGCCAATCCTAACACAACTATAGGAAATGAAGCTCCAGCTGATCCAGTTAACATTGAATCTTCTTCCTCTGGAACACAGGAAATGGGGGAGTTAAGCACGAATCTTGATCCAGAAATTCAGGAACCGATTGTACCGGAGACGAGAGTGCATAAGAATCATCCAATCGACAACATTATTGGTGATCCTTATGCCGGTGTTCAGACTCGTCATAGAACCATCACTGAGAACACCAGTCTTTACACAGAGATATTTGACACTGGTGTCATGGAAACATGTCTGCATGCTGCATTCGTGTCACAGTTAGAGCCGAAGAATGTGAAGGAGGCTCTCACTGACAACTGTTGGATTGAGGCAATGCAAGATGAACTGTCTCAATTCCAAAAGTTTCACGTGTGGGATTTGGTTTACTTGCCAAAGGGCTTTCAGCCAATTGGAACCAGATGGGTGTTCAAATGCAAGATGGATGATCGACATGTTGTTGTGAAGAACAAAGCAAGATTGGTTGTTCAGGGTTTTTATCAGCAAGAGGGCTTGGATTACACAAAAATATATGCCCCAGTTGCTAGAATTGAGGCCATTCGACTGTTCTTGGCTTATGCCACTTATGTCGGCTTCAAGGTCTATCAACTTGATGTGAAAAGTGCTTTCCTTTATGGTAAAGTTCATGAAGAGGTCTATGTCACTCAACCTCCCGGTTTTGAAGATCCGCATAATATTAATAAAGTGTATAAGCTCGACAAAGCACTTTATGGTCTTCATCAAGCACCGCGGGCATGGTGTGAGACATTATCTAAGCATTTACTGTCTAATGGTTTCGACCGTGAACAGATTGACTCGACCCTCTTCATTAGGAAAGCAGGAGGTGACATTCTTCTTGTACAAGTATACGTCGACGACATTATCTTTGGATCTACCAATGAAGGGATGTGTAGGGAATTCGAGCAGGTGATGAAGTCCAAATTTGAAATGAGTAATATGGGTGAATTGTCGTTCTTCCTGGGTCTGTAAGTCAGTCAAAGAGAGGATGGCATTTATCTACATCAAACTAAGTATGTGCAGGACATCTTATCAAAATACAAGATGAATGATAGCAGTACTTATGGAACACCTATCCCAGTCAATCATGGTCTGCATCCTGACAAAGATGGAAAGGATGTAGACAGCAGATTGTACCGTGGGATGATCGGATCACTTATGTATCTCACAGCTTCAAGACCCGATATAATGTTTGCTGTGTGCTTGTGCTCAAGGTTTCAGTCTCAACCGAAGGAGTCACATATGAGAGCAGTGAAGAAAATTTTCAGATACCTGAATGGGAAACCCCAATTAGGTCTTTGGTACTCTAAGCAGCAGTCATTCGACTTCAAAGCCTACACTGATTCAGATTATGGCGGTTGTAACCTTGACAGAAAGTCAACTTCTGGTGGATGTCAATTCTTAGGAGACAGACTGGTCTCCTGGCAGTGTAAGAAGCAGTCAACGGTTTCTGTCTCAACTTCTGAAGCAGAATACATTGCTGCAGCGAGCGGTTGTTCTCAGATACTGTGGATTCAGCAGCAGTTGAGAGACTACGGCTTAAACTTCACTGGAACTCCTTTATTCATTGACAACAATGCCACAATGTCCATCACAAATAACCCGGTGAAACATTCCAAAACTAAACATATAGAGATTCGCCATCATTTCATCCGTGATTGTGCTGAAAAGCATTTAATTGAACTTGTAAAAGTTCACACGGATGACAATCTTGCTGACCTTTTCACAAAGGCATTTGATCGATCCCGTTTTGAGCATCTTGTCAACTTGATAGGAATGTTCAATCCTGAGTAAAAATTAATTTTTCTTAATTCAATTCAATCCATGGAAGTTAAACTTCATCCATGGAAGTTAAACTTCATTTCTTTTTAAATTTTCTGTCTAGTTCTTTTAAGTTTCAAAATATTTTCCAAAATAAAAACAAAAATAGAAAATGGAGAAAATTTCAAAGTTAACTTGAGAAAAGAGGAAATGATAGTACATCAGAAATGATCTAAACGTCATAGACTTCTCATATGGGAAATGATTGCGTCATGTTTACTTAACTGTTTAATTTATTGTGTTTTTTAATCTGCTTATTTACAAGTAATTTAAATTGCCAGTAGGCTGTATGCGTCTTTGAATCACTAGTAGTGTGGAAACTAAATCTAAATTACAACTGTGATTTGAACCCATGTTTGCAGGTGTGTGTGCGTAAAAGAATAGAAAAGATCATTATCAGATATAGGATGTTAGATTTTGGCAATAATTTTCTTTTGAGGTCAGTTTCGGGTTATGTCGTTAGCACATTTAATGCGGTTCATCTCACTGCCCATACTCACAAGTATGCAATGAGAGATTGAATCAAGACATGTCTCTACATTAACCGTTGAGCATGTATTCACCCTTGAATCACTCCTGATTCATTGAAATCAAATCCAGATAAAAGTTGGATCCCCTTACCTTATTCAATCACCATATATATTATCCTGAATCATCATTCCGATATTCAATGAAGAAAATCAAATGAAACCAAGACAAATGAATCACTCGATTCTGAATCTTATGATTCCTGATAATCCTTATGGATTCTGCTTGATTTTTCCAGTGCTAATAGATGTAGCTTCATTCTGAAAATTTAGAAAATCTTTGGGAAAATCTTAGATGCCTTGAGATAGTGCAAGTTAGAATAGCATATCAGTGGGGTACACGTTGTACATCTTATAATTAATACCTTAATACACAAGAATGTGATACAAAGATGCGTATAGTTTCAAATCTTATAATATTGTCAACTTGAATTACTTGTTTATGTGCTTATTACGTACTAATAAAGAGTAATCCATGACATGATCCCATATTCTTTGATGTTTATTTTGTATCGTTTTTGCTAAAAGATAGCCTGATATGATCCTCTGCTCGTGTCTTTGATCAAAAATAGTTTGTGTGAATACTTGTATATTTCTATGAGAAAAGATCAAAAATATTTTAAGTTTATGCATAGTTCAACTTTATTCAGAAAAGACAAAAATACTTGTGTTTAACCTTCCTGAATTGTATTTGAAACCTCGTGATTGAATATTTTTTATCTTGTTCGTTAGTTGATTTGAAAGACTTCATAAATTCTGAGTTGAAAGTTTGCGTACTTAATCGTTGTGCGTACTTGTCAAGTTCGCACGAAGTAAGTCTTGCGCACTTATAAATGCGCAAGAGTTAAAGCTTGCGTACTTGTAAGTACGCAAGAGTTAACTCGTGCGCACTTAACAAGTACGCACGACTGATTGTGGCTGGGTATATAAGGGACACTTAGAAAATTTTTCTCAGTTTCATCGCATTCAAACCAAAGTTTTCCCTCTACAAATTTCACTCAAAATCAAAGTGTTCCTAAACCATCTTTTCGTCCCGTCTATTGTTTCATCATCTCATTTCATCGACTTGGTGAGATTCTAGGCTAAATCCATTCGTAATTTCATGACTTTTGGACCGATTCTTGACTAAGAAAACCTAAGTTCAATCTGTGATTTTTAGGGCAAATTGAGGGTTGTTTGGGTAACCTATTATCATTAAACATGATTAGATCACATAACCGATCCTTGAACGTGCTTTTTAATCTTCGATTTTTGACTTTGGGTTTGAAGTCGAACCGACAGTGGGTAGAGGGGCCGTTTTAGGTCAAAATCGGTCCTGGTTAGGTAGTTTGTGGTGTTAATACTGGTCCCATACGTGTACACCACTAAGTCCTTCCGGCAGGTCCAGTTGATACGCTACTGGCCCGATTCTCTTCATTATCTTGAATGGTCCAACATAACGAGGATTCAGTTTGCCTCGTTTCCCGAAATGAATGACACCCTTCCAAGGTGAGACTTTTAATAAGACCATATCCCCTACTTGAAATTCTAACAGTTTACGACGTTTATCGGCATAGCTCTTTTGACGATCACGAGCTGCTGCCATACGGTTTCTAATTTGAACGATTTTCTCAGAAGTTTCAAGTACGAGTTCAGGACTTGTAAGTTGACTATCCCCAACCTCGGCTCAACAAATAGGAGAACGACATTTCCGTCCATAAAGTGTTTCAAATGGAGCTGCCTTGATGCAAGTGTGATAACTGTTGTTGTAGGAGAACTCCACCTACGGTAGGTGAGACTCCCAAGTTTTACCGAAATCGATCACACAAGCTCGTAGCATGTCCTCCAGAGTTTGGATAGTACGTTCTGTTTGGCCATCCGTTTGAGGATGGTATGCTGTGCTCATATCTAGACGCGTGCGTAAGGCTTTGTGTAATGACTGCCAGAAATGAGAAGTGAATCTTGCATCACGATCCGAAATGATAGATATTGGCACCCCGTGCCGAGAGACTATTTCTTTCAAGTAAGTACGAGTAAGCATATCCATTTTGTTGGTCTCTTTGATTGCTAAGAAGTGAGCGGACTTTGTTAATCGATCAACAATTACCCAAATGGTATCACATCCGGTAGTTGTTCGTGGTAATTTGGTGATGAAGTCCATGGATATTTGTTCCCATTTCCACATGGGAATTTCTGGTTGTTGGAGAAGACCAAAAGGCTTTTGGTATTCAACTTTGACCTTTGCGCATGTCAGACATTTGCTTACATAGATAGCTATATCGGCCTTCATCTTTGGCCACCAATACAGTACCTTTAGATCATGGTACATTTTGTCGGAACCTGGATGAATAGAGTAACGAGATTTATGAGCCTCATCCATGACTAGTTCTATTAAATTTCAGAATACTGGAATCCATATTCGCTCGACGAAGTAGCGAATACCGTCAGATTTGACTTCGAGTTGTGCTTCCATACCGCGTGTACCTTCCAGCGATTGGTTTTCCTCTTTTAGGGCTTCGAGTTGAGCACTACGGATTTTGTCAGGTAATCCAGGGTGAATAGTAAGCTGTAATGCTCGAACTCGTTTGGGTTTCGTTTCTTTTCTACTTAGGGCATCAGCTACAACGTTAGCTTTACCCTGATGATACCGGATTGCACAGTCATAATCATTTAAGAGTTTTACCCAAAGACGCTGTCGCATGTTCAACTCTTTCTGCTCGAAGATATCCTGAAGACTCTTGTGATCGGTATAGATGGTGCATTTGGTACCGTACAAGTAATGTCTCCATATCTTAAGTGCGAAGACTACGGCTCCCAACTCTAGGTCATGAGTGGTGTAGTTCTTCTCGTGAATATTTAGCTGACGTGAAGCGTATGCGATCACCTTTTCGCGTTGCATTAAGACACAACCCAGACCCTGAATAGATGCATCACAATACACCACAAAATCATCGGTTCCTTCCGGAAGAGCTAGAATAGGTGCACTGCAAAGTTTCTGTTTAAGATGTTGGAATGTTGACTCTTGGTTATCACCCCAGTTATAGGCTTTACCCTTTTGAGTTAAGGTAGTGAGAGGTTGTGCAATCTTTGAAAACCCTTCGATGAATCGACGGTAATAACTAGCTAATCACAGAAATTGTCGCACCTCAGTCGTAGTCCTCGGTGCTGCCCAGTTCTTGATGGCCTCTATCTTTGATGGGTCGACATGTATTCCTTTCTCGTTAACTACATGCCCTAGAAACTGAACTTCCCGGATCCAGAATTCACACTTGGAAAACTTAGCATACAGTTGCTTTTGCTTAAGTAATTTCAAAATTAGGCGTAGATGTTCCTCATGTTCTTCCTTGTTCTTGGAATAAATGAGGATGTCGTCGATGAAAACGATAACGAATTGGTCAAGGTAAGGCTTACACACACGGTTCATGAGGTCCATGAATACTGCAGGTGCATTGGTCAATCCGAAAGGCATGACCATAAACTCGTAATGGCCGTACCTTGTCCTGAATGCAGTCTTAGAGATATCCTCTTCTCGGACTCTTAACTGATGGTAACCGGACCAAAGATCTATTTTGGAATAGAAACTTGATCCTTAGAGTTGATCAAAGAGGTCATCTATGCGAGGCAAAGGGTAGCGATTCTTGATTGTGACTTTATTCAGCTCACGGTAGTAAATACACATACGGAAAGTCCAGTCCTTCTTCTTGACAAATAGTACCGGAGCTCCCCACGGCGATGAACTAGGTCGGATGAAACCTTTATCCAACAAATCTTGCAATTGAGTGGACAACTCTTGTAATTCACTAGGTGCTAACCTATAAGGTGCCCGAGCAATCGGTGCCGCTCCGGGTGCTAGATCGATTTGGAGTTCAACTTGACGGTGCGGTGGCAGACCAGGCAGATCCTCAGGAAATACTTCCAAAAATTCATGAACGATGGGAATATCATCAATCTTCTTCTCTTCTGATGGCTGCTCAGAAACGAGAGCCAAAATAGCCATATGCCCCTTTCGAAGGCATTTTTGTGCTTTCATAACATATATGATGGCCATGACTGCACCAACTCTTTCGCCCTGAACAGAAAGGATTTCTCCATTCGGGAGAGGAATACGAACAATCTTCTCATGACAGATAATTTCAGCTTGGTTTTTAGATAGCCAATCCATGCCGACAATTACATCAAAACTACCAAGTGTGACCAGCATAAGGTCGATATTAAGTACATGTCTAGCTAGCTCAAGCTTACAAACCTTAAGAATGTGGGTTGCTTCAACTATTTGGCCATCAACTATCTCTATTATATACTTAGCTTCTAGCAAAGTTGGAGTTCCTTTTATCATATCACTAAGTTTCTTAGATATAAAAATCCTATCAGCACCAGTGTCAAAAAGGACAGAAGAAAAGTAATTATTTAAGAGAAACTTACCGGTGACAACATTATGGTCATAACGAGCTTCTCTAGATCCTAGCACGAAGGCTCGTCCCTTCGCACCATTTCCTCCACCATTGTCGTTGTTACCCCCATTGTTGTTATTCTGGTTCGGGTTGTGGTTCCCATTACCCCCTTTCTTCAATTGAGGACAATTCTTCCAAACATGTCCTTCCTTTACACACTCAAAACAACCCTTTGTAAACCCAGGCTATTTAAAATTTTGTTTAGCTTGCAACTCACCCCTACAATCCTTGGCAGCATGACCTATTTTGCCACACCGCTGACAACGATTGCAAAACCCGAAGTGATGGAAATTGCATTTGTTACACTTAGGAGACTTTCCCGGGTAACCACCCTGGTTTTGACCTGAAGAGGTCGACTGGTTGGAGTTATTAGCAGGCTCAAACCTACGATGCTGCTGATTAAACTAGGTTGATTGGGCTGGGGTCCTTTAGAATTGGAGTGGGTGTGGGTGTTGGAATGGTGGTCAAACTTGCATTTGTGACTGTCAGTGGGTTTAGAGACCGAACCTCTCGAAGGTAGGGTCCCTTGAGTCACCACCTGATCGGTTAATTTATGGGCAAGTCGGATAGTTTGTTGGATAGTAGCAGGATTGGATGAAGTAACCATGCTTTGTATTTGAGGCACTAGACCTCCAATGTAAAGCTCAATTCTCTTGTAATCAGGGGTCACCATATGCGGGCACATAGTAGCAAGTTCATGTGAACGTGTGGTGTAGAGTTCAATTTCCGAACCCTCCATCTTTAGGTTCCAGAACTCTCCCTCTAACCTCTGGATTTCATCGCGAGGACAGTATTCCTCCTTCATCATTGATTTAAACTCCTCCCACGGGAGTCCATTTTCCATGGCTAGACCCAACATCTAGACCTGGGCGTTCCACCATGTGAGAGCCGGGCCCTCCAAAGTTCCAGCGGCGAACTTTACCTGATTAGCCACGGGGCAGTTGCACATGGTAATCACTGATTCTACCATCTCAAACCAACTAAGTAGTCCAACGACTCCTTCAGCTCCACTAAAGGCGTAGGGCTTACAATCTATGAATGCCTTGAAGGTGCAGGCTGATTGCGGATTTTGTGGACCTGGAGTTAGAAACAATATAGGATTGGAATTATAGCGTTTAGGAAGATGTTTTTAGACGATGAATTGACATTATTAGTCTATAGCCAAAGTGTTACCTGCATCATTTTGTGCTGCCAGAGCCTCCGCCACACTATTGGTTATTAGTGCCGCTAGCTCCGCTGCCGTCATGTTAATGGTACCTCGACCACCGGCACGACCTCCGCGTCCTCTCCTTGATATGATTCTTCACAATCACAAATGAAAAACAATGAGAAATATATCGCATATTAAACATTATTCAGGTATGAGTAAGAAGATACAACATCTAATATTTTGAAAATTAAATAAATTGTAAGGCTACAAAATAAATAACTCAAACATTAAACTTCTCATGCTTTTATTGAATGGGAACAACCTTACCCATCTAGATTTGAAAAGAAAAATAACATACGCAAAAACAGGCATGAAAACGAAGATAGAATAGGAAGATCATCAAACATCTTCGTCATCGGAAGAAACATACGATTGTGCATCGTTCATCTCCACCGATTCCTCCTCGGGTGGCTCCTCCTCCAAGGGCTCCTCCTCGAAGGTCTCTTCCTCAAAGGGCTCCTCCTCAAATGGCTCTTCCTCGCCATCAGAAAGTGGAATCTCCTCAGGAAACAGGGCTGCTTGTAGTTGGGCTTCCAAGTGAGTCACCCTCTCTTGAAGACCTTCAGCAGTGTGGTTTGCTATATGTGGCTGAGCTTCCATAGCAGCCAATCTCTCCAGAACTCCTTCCATATCATCGTCCATAGTGTCGGCCCTCGTCTCCAAATGTGCCACACGATCCACTAAAAGGTTATGGACATGGTCCGTTGCAGCTAGTTCGGTAGTCAAGTGTTCTATTTCTACTTTATTCTACTCTATTTGAGGCCCATTCTTCAGAAGGTTAGGTATCTCCTCGGTAGCATCTTGCACAATGCTCAATTCCTTCGACATGTAAGATACGAAGGCTGCGAAAGCTTGTTCCATAGTGCATGGCAAGCTAGGTAGTAGGGATGATGAGGATGCAGAACCAAAGTAGGGTGATGGAACATCTCATATTTCGATCCACCTTTGGATCATTTGCGGGTATACGTTCTAATTGAGAGTATAATCCATTGCTCGCGCGCTAATCGGTTCACCTTGGTCAACTGAATGGTCACTAGAACTAGTCTGGCGCCTTTTGGGCTCCGGGGATGATAGGAAAGGTGCCTTATGCCTGGTGCCTTAGGTTATGGGGTGGAGTTGACGACATGTTCCTGTAACAATATGTATAAGTGCCAAACATCCAAATGACATGTAACTAATGTGTGAGGCTATAGTCTAGTATGCAATCCTAGTTCTCTATAACTAATGGCTCTGATACCGATCTGTCACACCCCCAATTTCAACTAACGGAGTTTTACCGTTTGGGAAGTGACGAACCAGGATCTCAGACATTAGTTACTTTGAACGACTCTACATGGTACTCAAAATGAAAATATCATAATAATCAGAGTTTCAATGCGGAAGCGTAAAGAAAGTAAATGCGCAAAACACACGTGCCCAAAACAAAAGTCCAAAAGTCCAAAACGTCCAACCAAACCAAGTACAATACAAAATACTCAAGCGCTATGTTCATTTTCCTCCTGCTAGGTCTATCAACACTAGCGGGTCAAGCGCTCGCAACCGAAGCTGACTGTTTGTTTATTTGCCTCCTGCCAGGTCTATCAACACTAGCGGTGTGAGTAGGCTAACATTTCACCCGTTCGATCTCTAATCGAGTTAGCGCGACTAACGCGGGTGGGATTTGTCAAACCCAGTAGTACTACTAAATATTACCTCGCTAAGATCCATATTAACGGTCCGATATAAGTTGAGGACTTTCTATGATAGCGTGTTACGCTTAGCTTTAACATTGATAACATATGAATTTGTAAAATCTCAAAATAGTTTAATCATGTTTTCTCCCCCAGATTAAAACAGTAAAAAGGGGCCGTGAAAACTCACATGCGTTGCGTTGTAGGTAGTATCACACAAAGGATAAGTTGAAACCACGTGTGTAAGTCTCAAACGACTTACGAATGCCCTAAAATTATAAACACATAAATTAGGGATAAAAATGGGAATTGTCATAGTGACACAGAATGAGAAATGTCCTAAAGAAATGCTCTAATATTCAGGAGCAGACGAACGTGTCCACGGGAATAAAAGTTTCTTAATTTAATTATTAAGATAAATATGTTACGTGTCCAACGTCTCTAATCACGAATAATATTAACATATAATTATATTTGTACACTTGTACCATTAAAATAATGGCTAGTAAAATAATATAACTAATATATTATTTTTAGAGAAATAACATTATTATTTAACATGTGTGACAAAAAAAATAAAGCTATTATTTTTATTCGAGTATATCGAACGTGGATAAATAACATAAATAATTATATCGAACATGACTCAAATGTTGGATTTTGACTTTACAAAGTCAAATAGAGTTAGGTTTAGGCTAGTTACACAATTAGTCCTTGAAGTTTGAGTTAGTTTAATTAGGTTAAACTTTAACTGGATTTGGTTAACGGAGTTAACCTAGAAAGTCCGGATTGTCAGAAACATCATGTGTCATCATTACAATGTTGATGGGACTTGTTATGACTAGTGAATTTAATTTGTTAGGTGTTGTCACATCATGTGTCATCATTACAATGTTGATGGGACTTGTGATGACTTGTGGATTTGACCTGTTAGGTGTTGTCACCTCATGTGTCATCATTACAGTGTTGATGGGATTTGTGATAACTAGTTTTAATAATCTACTAGTTAAACCCGACATAGTTAATATTTAAGTTTTTATATTATAAAGCGTCACTAGACTTTATTTAAATAAAATCTTGTTAATCACCAATAAACGTACCTTACGGGTTATCATTGTTTATTTCCTAGTAATTCTTAAAATTACTAAAACAATATTTGTGTTCCTTTGCTAGACTCCTTGACAATACTATGTCAAAATAATAAACCAGGAAATATAAAATATGAACGTGCAATTATGGATATGGATATTGACATGGAATGTTGGGTGTCACACTTAAAGTCCCCGGATTAACACTTTTTGTAACCATTAGCTATGGTCTTAGCTTGAGATTCTATGGATAGTATTATTGGGGGTGACGCCCCCGGTCATGGTTAGTTGCGCTAACTGGGGGTCCACATGGCCGAATGACCGCATATTGTCTTATTCTCGTGGTTTAGCTAGGGGGGAGCATTCATTTGTCATTGTTTGGTTACGGTTTCATGTACGAACATAGGTATTTGTAAGCCTAGCTACCTTACGAATGGATCAATAACACTTGTTTCGTTTATCATATGCGTTTAGAATTATTTGTACTTATTTATGACGGTAATGTCATGGGCAATGTTTTCGGGTTAAAGTACTTATTTTATGACGGTTAAGTCATGAATACGTTTTCAGGTAAAACTACTTATTTTATGATGGTTAAGTCATGGATACGTTTTCTGGGGAAAACTACTTATTTTATGACGGTTAAGTCATAGATACTGTCACACCCCAACCGACGGCGGAATACGTCGGGGCGGGACATGTAGACTGTTCATTAGCTCAAGGTTGACTAAATTGTAATATGTTAAATTCATTTCAATTCAAACAAACATAAACCAATTCAAAAATACATAAATGATATACAAATTTTTCTTGAGTTAAAATTAACTAAGTCCCAAAATAGATGTGTAGCAAGCCTTGATCAAAATCACACATTAACACCTGAAACATGAATAAAATAAGGTCAACTAAAAAGTGGGTGAGCATACACAGGTTTGTACATAGATAGTATATGGATGTAAATAAACAAATCCTTACATAACATGATAAAATGAGGCATTTATGGGGAGCAACTATTGTGTAACCAAAGTACAATCAAACCTTTGTAACTAGCATGCAAATTGTGTTGTCGGTAACAATCACCCCAATCTGGGTGGGTTTGTCAGACTCAATACATCTATCATTGTTAACCGTCGGCTTGAATAGTTAATGATTGCACATGAATTGCACACAAACAGTTAACACACCTAGTCATCAAACATAAAGCTCAAATTTGCACACATGAATGTAAAGTGGATTTGTATTTGTGTAGTTTGTGTAAATGTAAATCATTGAATGTATAGTGTTCATGTTTCACCCCAAAAAGTGTAAAAGTGTGAAAAGAGGCTATGTAATACTCACCTGTAATAATTGTGTAGATAACACGAGCAAATATGTAGCACAAGTGATTCTCAAATCACACGCTAACCTAGAGTGAAATGCATGGATTTGAATTAGAAACATGTAGAGAGTTCTAAGGCGAGGTCTAGGGTTCAATTGGGTTTTGTGTGTAGGGACTTGTACGAAGGATTAGTGTAAAAGGATTGTGTAGGTGTTTGTGCTTTGTATTTGGACTGGTGTTTTGTAGACGAGAAATGAAAAGTTGAAATATAGGATTTTAAAATAAAAGATTTAGGGTTTAGATAACTAAATAAATTAAATAACTGTCATTTATTCATTTAGTTAGAAAAATAGTGTGAGAATTACATTTATTAAAATATAAATTAAATAAATAATTTTTATCTTATTTATTTATTTATAAAAATGTGTGAAAAACAATGTGAATATATACTAGTATACATAATTAAGAAATTATATATAATTTAAACTTTAAGTGGATTGTAACATTCAATAGATTAATTTGTTTATTTATCATAAAAAATTAATATGTTTCTCTTAAAAATGAAGAATATAAGTATACATTTATATTTAGAAAAGTTTCATTTGTTTAAATAGGGTTTGACCCGAATATATGTTATTTAATGGAAAATGATTTATAAAATTTGTTTAAATACTTTTACATCTTAAATTGATGGTTAGGTGAAATATCGTTTTATTATGAATATTCCATAAAAAAATATTTATGTATTCTCTAAAATCCTTACATAATTATATAACCAAAGGTTTTAGTTTTATAAATTAATGATTTTATTTTAAAACAAAATTTTAAATGGTTTTCTTTTTAGAAAATGGGGGCTTAAACAATTTAAATTGCAGAATAATCATCTCATTATTAAAATTGTAAATTATTGCTCAAATGAGTTCTATTTGGTGTAGGGTTTCATAAACTAATTTTTATAAAATAGTCAAGATATGAAAAATGCTTAAAAAAATAAATGGGGACCACCCGGTTCGAACCCGGGTGGATCCCGTATGCTAGAAACAATTTACCACTAGACCCAAGGCTCAGTAGCGATAGAACATAGTTTTAATGCGATTTTAGTGTGAGGTCAGAAGGGTAATCGGGTTTGGGTAACACTAGAAAGCAAAAAGGATGCGGGCATGGGTTTCGAACCCACAACCAATCGCGTAGGATTCAAGTGTCTTAACTGGTATGTCTGGGAGAAAGTCTTGACAAGGAACTAGTTTGAAAATCATTTGAGAACCCATCTCAAACTCATCCCCTCCCCGGATCTACCCATACCCGCAAACCCTAGCCCCCAATTCTGTCATATTGAGCAGTAATCGATCTCAGAAGCATGGGGCTTTTGGTCCCTGGACAAAAACGAGACGGCGGGCGCAAAAATTACCTGGAATGGAATTGTGCGGGGGATGAACGGCTGGAAGAACAGACCCGCTGTTCTTGCTACTCGATCAGGGTCTAGAGATGAAATTTTGGATATGGATATTGACCTGAAATGTTGGATGTCACACTTAAAGTCCCCGGATTAAGAATTTTTGTAACCATTAGCTATGGTCTTAGCCTGAGATTATATAGATAGTATTATTGGGGGTGACGCCCCCGGTCATGGTTAGTCGCGCTAACTGGGGGTCCACATGGCCGAATGACGGCATATTGTCTTATTCTCGTGGTTTAGCAAGGGAGGGGCATTCATTTGTCATGGTTTGGTTATGGTTTCATGTACGAACATAGGTATTTGTAAGCCTAGCTAGCTTACGAATGGATCAATAATACTTGTTTCGTTTATCATATGCGTTTAGAATTATATGTACTTATTTATGACCGTAATGTCATGGGCAATGTTTTTGGGTACTTATTTTATGACGGTTAAGTCATGAATACGTTTTCGGGTAAAAATACTTATTTTATGATGGTTAAGTCATGGATACGTTTTCGGGTGAAAACTACTTATTTTATGACGGTTAAGTCATAGATACTGTTACACCCCAACCGACGGCGGAATACATCGGGCGGGACATGTAGACTGTTCATGAGCTCAAGGTTGACCAAATTGTAATATGTTAAATTCATTTCAATTCAAACAAACATAAACCAATTCCAAAGTACATAAATAAAACACAAATTGTTCTTGAGTTTGTAAGGCCCCTAAACCGGGCGACCTCACTTGTTGGATTTACTCATAAACATAGTCATAAATACTGAACTTAAATTAAAACATTCGTCATTCAATTACATAATCAAAACAGCGGAAGTCTTTACAAATAAAAACATAACATATTCTTAACAACAAAAGTGGGATGTCAGTCTTGTGTCGGGTAACCATCACGCCTTCGCACGACCCTTTCCTTTGTTACCTGAAATGTATACTAAAAGTCAGCTAACGCTGGTGAGTTCTAGATTAAAGACATTCACACATAACATTTATCTTATCATAAATATAATAAATGAATGTGTATTCGTACTTTTATATATTCTTTACTTTATTGTTCTCACATAACATTCATTGAGGGTACATACATATGTACATACATACTTTCATTGAGAGAACACATATTGGCCATAATCTTAAGGGAGATCAACCCATCACACTTGTCGCGAATGTCACAAAGACATCGCAGTCAGAACTACCGTCGTAGCCCATTTCATTACCGTCCGGCTCTAGAAAACCGTCCGTCATATCGTTAATTTCGTCCGGCAACCTTTGTCCGTCCGCTCTTTACCGTCCTACCGTCGTAGTCCGTCATTTTTATCCGTCTGCCCTAGGGCATCCGTTTCCCACATGACCATTATGTATGCAACCGTTCTACATTAGTTAAGGCTTGCTTCGACCGTCCATTAATACCTTTTCATACGTCCTAGCTTGCGAAGGAACGTTTTTGTCCCGGTTGCAAAATAGTCACGTGGTCGTCCGTCTACCGAAGTAGCCGTTGTCATAGAAGGGTTCATAACGTTTACATTCATTCATAACATGCAATATATATAATTTAAAGCAAGATTTCATTCATTTACGTTATGTCCTTCTTTCGTTCATTCTTTGTATCATACGATTCATTCTTTATTCATAATTCATTTTCACATATATAAGTAATTATATATATATACGTATGATCACATTGACACTTATAACATTTATTCATTTAGTGTATACACTTCAGCCCCAAAACATTTATAAATCATTTGCACATAACATATAAGGGGGCACATAGAACTCACCTGATGAGCTACTCCAGGTTGTCCTAAACAAAGGCCCAACAGCGTCACTTCCGATCTGGATTAGGTAGTTAAATACACATTAGACCCAACCCTGACTCTAATGGTTTGATCATTCTAAACTTACTGACTTTACTTAACCAACCTGTGGCCTGCTGTCTGCTGCCTGCGCACTTAGTAAGTGCGCAGGGACTTGCTCATGCGCACTTGGTAAGTGCGCAGGAGTCTTCCTCCTGCGTACTTGGTAAGTAGGCAGGGACTGCTGCCTGCGCACTTAGTAAGTACGCAGGGATTCCTTCCTGCGCACTTGGTAAGTACGCAGTACCTGGTTCATGGACCAAAATTTTGGAATTCTTGCATGTTAATCCGATCATGCTAATCTTACAATTTTCTTTGATCAAAACATGCGGTTTTCATTCTAGATTCTATTTCTAAGCTTATTATCAAGTTTCATCCGTAAAAACATCACCTATTTAGCTAAAACTCGAGAAACCCCAAAAATGAACAAGAACTCATATTATGATCGAGTCATTACCTGGATTGGAATTCTGATCCGGAGGTTTTGCTCACGATCTCAGTAGTAACGTGCTCCTTAAATCTCGTGACGATCCGTCAACTTTCTCTCTCTAGACCCGGGCTCCCTTTCTCTCTCTAAGATGGTGCAAGTGAGGGTGAAATGAGTTAGTGGGCTACCTTGCCCCTTTTATACCTGGGCTTCCCTCGGCCCGTTGGAGCCGAGCCCAAGCCCATCCGTTCTTATTTCGCTTTAGGACGTTTAAATCTTCATCGTATTTTATTTACTTATTTTACTATTTTCGGAATGTTACAGAGTTAGAATTAACTAAGTCCCAAAACATATGTGTAGCAAGCCTTGATCAAAATCACACATTAGCACCTGAAACATGAATAAAATAAGGTCAACTAAAAAGTTGGTTAGCATACACAGGTTTGTACATAGATAGTATGTGGATGTAAATAAACAAATCTTTACATAACATGATAAAATGAGGCATTTATGGGGAGCAACTATTGTGTAACCAAAGTACAATCAAACCTTTGTAACTAGCATGCAAATTGTGTTGTCGGTAACAATCATCCCAATCTGGGTGGGTTTGTCAGACTCAATAGATCTATCATTGTTAACCATCGGCTTGAATAGTTAATGATTGCACATGAATTGCACACAAACAGTTAACACACCTAGTCATTAAACATAAAGCTCAAATTTGCACACATGAATGTAAAGTGGATTTGTATTTGTGTAGTTTGTGTAAATGTAAATCATTGAATTTATAGTGTTCATGTTTCACCCCAAAAAGTATAAAAGTGTGAAAAGAGGCTATGTAATACTCACCTGTAATAATTGTGTAGATAACACGAGCAAATATGTAGCACAAGTGATTCTCAAATCACACGCTAACCTAGAGTGAAATGCATGGATTTGAATTAGAAACATGTAGAGAGTTCTAAGGCGAGGTCTAGGGTTCAATTGGGTTTTGAGTGTAGGGACTTGTACGAATGATTCGTGTAAAAGGATTGTGTAGGTGTTTGTGCTTTGTATTTGGACTGGTGTTTTGTAGACGAGAAATGAAAAGTTGAAATATAGGATTTTAAAATAAAAGATTTAGGGTTTAGATAACTAAATAAATTAAATAACTGCCATTTATTCAGTTAGTTAGAAAAATAGTGTGAGAATTACATTTATTAAAATATAAATTAAATAAATAATTTTTATCTTATTTATTTATTTATAAAAATGTGTGAAAAACAATGTGAATATATACTAGTATACATAATTAAGAAATTATATATAATTTAAACTCTAAGTGGATTGTAACATTCAATAGATTCATTTGTTTATTTATCATAAAAAATTAATATGTTTCTCTTAAAAATGAAGAATATAAGTATATATTTATATTTAGAAAAGTTTCATTTGTTTAAATAGAGTTTGACCTGAATATATGTTATTTAATGGAAAATGATTTATAAAATTTGTTTAAATACTTTTACATCTTAAATTGATGGTTTGGTGAAATATCGTTTTATGAATATTCCACAAAAAATATTTATGTATTCTCTAAAATCCTTACACAATTATATAACCAAAGGTTTTAGTTTTATAAATTAATGATTTTATTTTAAAACAAAATTTTAAATGGTTTTCTTATTAGAAAACGGGGGCTTAAACAATTTAAATTGCAAAAAAATCATCTCATGATTAAAATTGTAAATTATTGCTCAAATGAGTTCTATTTGGTGTAGGGTTTCATAAACTAATTTTTATAAAATAGTCAAGATATGAAAAATGCTTAAAAAAATAAATGAGGACCACCCGGTTCGAACCCGGGTGGATCCCGTATGCTAGAAACAATTTACCACTAGACCCAAGGCTCAGTAGCGATAGAACTTAGTTTTAATGCGATTTTAGTGTGAGGTCAGAAGGGTAATCGGGTTTGGGTAACACTAGAAAGCAAAAAGGATGCGGGCATGGGTTTCGAACCCACAACCAATCGCGTAGGATTCAAGTGTCTTAACTGGTATGTCTGGGAGAAAGTCTTGACAAGGAACTAGTTTGAAAATCATTTGAGAACCCATCTCAAACTCATCCCCTCCCCTGATCTACCCATACCCGCAAACCCTAGCCCCCAATTCTGTCATATTGAGCAGCAATCGATCTCAGAAGCATGGGGCTTTTGGTCCCTGGACAAAAATGAGACAGCGGGCGCAAAAATTACCTGGAATGGAATTGTGCGGGGGATGAACGGCTGGAAGAACAGACCCGCTGTTCTTGCTACTCGATCAGGGTCTAGAGATGAAATTTTGGATATGGATATTGACCTGAAATGTTGGATGTCACACTTAAAGTCCCCGGATTAAGAATTTTTGTAACCATTAGCTATGGTCTTAGCCTGAGATTATATAGATAGTATTATTGGGGGTGACGCCCCCGCTCATGGTTAGTCGCGCTAACTGGGGGTCCACATGGCCGAATGACGGCATATTGTCTTATTCTCGTGGTTTAGCAAGGGAGGGGCATTCATTTGTCATGGTTTGGTTATGGTTTCATGTACGAACATAGGTATTTGTAAGCCTAGCTAGCTTACAAATGGATCAATAATACTTGTTTCGTTTATCATATGCGTTTAGAATTATATGTACTTATTTATGACTGTAATGTCATGGGCAATGTTTTTGGGTACTTATTTTATGACGGTTAAGTCATGAATACGTTTTCGGGTAAAAATACTTATTTTATGATGGTTAAGTCATGGATACGTTTTCGGGTGAAAACTACTTATTTTATGACGGTTAAGTCATAGATACTGTTACACCCCAACCGACGGCGGAATACATCGGGCGGGACATGTAGACTGTTCATGAGCTCAAGGTTGACCAAATTGTAATATGTTAAATTCATTTCAATTCAAACAAACATAAACCAATTCCAAAGTACATAAATAAAACACAAATTGTTCTTGAGTTAGAATTAACTTAGTCCCAAAACATATGTGTAGCAAGCCTTGATCAAAATCACACATTAGCACCGGAAACATGAATAAAATAAGGTCAACTAAAAAGTTGGTGAGCATACACAGGTTTGTACATAGATAGTATGTGGATGTAAATAAACAAATCTTTACATAACATGATAAAATGAGGCATTTATGGGGAGCAACTATTGTGTAACCAAAGTACAATCAAACCTTTGTAACTAGCATGCAAATTGTGTTGTCGGTAACAATCATCCCAATCTGGGTGGGTTTGTCAGACTCAATAGATCTATCATTGTTAAACGTCGGCTTGAATAGTTAATGATTGCACATGAATTGCACACAAACAGTTAACACACCTAGTCATTAAACATAAAGCTCAAATTTGCACACATGAATGTAAAGTGGATTTGTATTTGTGTAGTTTGTGTAAATGTAAATCATTGAATGTATAGTGTTCATGTTTCACCCCAAAAAGTATAAAAGTGTGAAAAGAGGCTATGTAATACTCACCTGTAATAATTGTGTAGATAACACGAGCAAATATGTAGCACAAGTGATTCTCAAATCACACGCTAACCTAGAGTGAAATGCATGGATTTGAATTAGAAACATGTAGAGAGTTCTAAGGCGAGGTCTAGGGTTCAATTGGGTTTTGAGTGTAGGGACTTGTACGAATGATTCGGGTAAAAGGATTATGTAGGAGTTTGTGCTTTGTATTTGGACTGGTGTTTTGTAGACGAGAAATGAAAAGTTGAAATATAGGATTTTAAAATAAAAGATTTATGGTTTAGATAACTAAATAAATTAAATAACTGCCATTTATTCAGTTAGTTAGAAAAATAGTGTGAGAATTACATTTATTAAAATATAAATTAAATAAATAATTTTTATCTTATTTATTTATTTATAAAAATGTGTGAAAAACAATGTGAATATATACTAGTATACATAATTAAGAAATTATATATAATTTAAACTCTAAGTGGATTGTAACATTCAATAGATTCATTTGTTTATTTATCATAAAAAATTAATATGTTTCTCTTAAAAATGAAGAATATAAGTATATATTTATATTTAGAAAAGTTTCATTTGTTTAAATAGGGTTTGACCTGAATATATGTTATTTAATGAAAAATGATTTATAAAATTTGTTTAAATACTTTTACATCTTAAATTGATGGTTAGGTGAAATATCGTTTTATGAATATTCCACAAAAAATATTTATGTATTTTCTAAAATCCTTACACAATTATATAACCAAAGGTTTTAGTTTTATAAATTAATGATTTTATTTTAAAACAAAATTTTAAATGGTTTTCTTATTAGAAAACGGGGGCTTAAACAATTTAAATTGCAAAAAAATCATCTCATGATTAAAATTGTAAATTATTGCTCAAATGAGTTCTATTTGGTGTAGGGTTTCATAAACTAATTTTTATAAAATAGTCAAGATATGAAAAATGCTTAAAAAAATAAATGAGGACCACCCGGTTCGAACCCGGGTGGATCCCGTATGCTAGAAACAATTTACCACTAGACCCAAGGCTCAGTAGCGATAGAACTTAGTTTTAATGCGATTTTAGTGTGAGGTCAGAAGGGTAATCGGGTTTGGGTAACACTAGAAAGCAAAAAGGATGCGGGCATGGGTTTCGAACCCACAACCAATCGCGTAGGATTCAAGTGTCTTAACTGGTATGTCTGGGAGAAAGTCTTGACAAGGAACTAGTTTGAAAATCATTTGAGAACCCATCTCAAACTCATCCCCTCCCCTGATCTACCCATACCCGCAAACCCTAACCCCCAATTCTGTCATATTGAGCAGCAATCGATCTCAGAAGCATGGGGCTTTTGGTCCCTGGACAAAAACGAGACAGCGGGCGCAAAAATTACCTGGAATGGAATTGTGCGGGGGATGAACGGCTGGAAGAACAGACCCGCTGTTCTTGCTACTCGATCAGGATCTAGAGATGAAATTTTGGATATGGATATTGACCTGAAATGTTGGATGTCACACTTAAAGTCCCCGGATTAAGAATTTTTGTAACCATTAGCTATGGTCTTAGCCTGAGATTATATAGATAGTATTATTGGGGGTGACGCCCCCGGTCATGGTTAGTCGCGCTAACTGGGGGTCCACATGGCCGAATGACGGCATATTGTCTTATTCTCGTGGTTTAGCAAGGGAGGGGCATTCATTTGTCATGGTTTGGTTATGGTTTCATGTACGAACATAGGTATTTGTAAGCCTAGCTAGCTTACGAATGGATCAATAATACTTGTTTCGTTTATCATATGCGTTTAGAATTATATGTACTTATTTATGACCGTAATGTCATGGGCAATGTTTTTGGGTACTTATTTTATGACGGTTAAGTCATGAATACGTTTTCGGGTAAAAATACTTATTTTATGATGGTAAAGTCATGGATACGTTTTCGGGTGAAAACTACTTATTTTATGACGGTTAAGTCATAGATACTGTTACACCCCAACTGACGGCGGAATACATCGGGCGGGACATGTAGACTGTTCATGAGCTCAAGGTTGACCAAATTGTAATATGTTAAATTCATTTCAATTCAAACAAACATAAACCAATTCCAAAGTACATAAATAAAACACAAATTGTTCTTGAGTTAGAATTAACTAAGTCCCAAAACATATGTGTAGCAACCCTTGATCAAAATCACACATTAGCACCTGAAACATGAATAAAATAAGGTCAACTAAAAAGTTGGTGAGCATACGCAGGTTTGTACATAGATAGTATGTGGATGTAAATAAACAAATCTTTACATAACATGATAAAATGAGGCATTTATGGGGAGCAACTATTGTGTAACCAAAGTACAATCAAACCTTTGTAACTAGCATGCAAATTGTGTTGTCGTTAACAATCATCCCAATCTGGGTGGGTTTGTCAGACTCAATAGATCTATCATTGTTAACCGTCGGCTTGAATAGTTAATGATTGCACATGAATTGCACACAAACAGTTAACACACCTAGTCATTAAACATAAAGCTCAAATTTGCACACATGAATGTAAAGTGGATTTGTATTTGTGTAGTTTGTGTAAATGTAAATCATTGAATGTATAGTGTTCATGTTTCACCCCAAAAAGTATAAAAGTGTGAAAAGAGGCTATGTAATACTCACCTGTAATAATTGTGTAGATAACACGAGCAAATATGTAGCACAAGTGATTCTCAAATCACACGCTAACCTAGAGTGAAATGCATGGATTTGAATTAGAAACATGTAGAGAGTTCTAAGGCGAGGTCTAGGGTTCAATTGGGTTTTGAGTGTAGGGACTTGTACGAATGATTCGTGTAAAAGGATTGTGTAGGTGTTTGTGCTTTGTATTTGGACTGGTGTTTTGTAGACGAGAAATGAAAAGTTGAAATATAGGATTTTAAAATAAAAGATTTAGGGTTTAGATAACTAAATAAATTAAATAACTGCCATTTATTCAGTTAGTTAGAAAAATAGTGTGAGAATTACATTTATTAAAATATAAATTAAATAAATAATTTTTATCTTATTTATTTATTTATAAAAATGTGTGAAAAACAATGTGAATATATACTAGTATACATAATTAAGAAATTATATATAATTTAAACTCTAAGTGGATTGTAACATTCAATAGATTCATTTGTTTATTTATCATAAAAAATTAATATGTTTCTCTTAAAAATGAAGAATATAAGTATATATTTATATTTAGAAAAGTTTCATTTGTTTAAATAGGGTTTGACCTGAATATATGTTATTTAATGGAAAATGATTTATAAAATTTGTTTAAATACTTTTACATCTTAAATTGATGGTTAGGTGAAATATCGTTTTATGAATATTACACAAAAAATATTTATGTATTCTCTAAAATCCTTACACAATTATATAACCAAAATGTTTTAGTTTTATAAATTAATGATTTTATTTTAAAACAAAATTTTAAATGGTTTTCTTATTAGAAAACGGGGGCTTAAACAATTTAAATTGCAAAAAAATCATCTCATGATTAAAATTGTAAATTATTACTCGAATGAGTTCTATTTGGTGTAGGGTTTCATAAACTAATTTTTATAAAATAGTCAAGATATGAAAAATGCTTAAAAAAAAATAAATGAGGACCACCCGGTTCGAACCCGGGTGGATCCTGTATGCTAGAAACGATTTACGACTAGACCCAAGGCTCAGTAGCGATAGAACTTATTTTAATGCGATTTTAGTGTGAGGTCAGAAGGGTAACCGGGTTTGGGTAACACTAGAAAGCAAAAAGGATGCGGGTAGAACTTATTTTAATACGAACCCACAACCAATCGCGTAGGATTCAAGTGTCTTAACCGGTATGTCTGGGAGAAAATCTTGACAAGGAACTAGTTTGAAAATCATTTAACAACCCATCCCGAACTCATCCCCTCCCTTGATCTACCCATACCCGCAAACCCTTGCCCCCAATTATGTCATATTGAGCAGCAATAAATCTCAGAAGCATGGGGCTTTTGTTCCCAGGACAAAAACGAGACAGTGGGTGCAAAAAGTACCTAGAATGGAATTGTGCGGGGGACGAACGGCTGGAAGAACAGACCCGCTGTTCTTGCTACTCGATCAGGGTCTAGAGATGAAATTTTATTTGCTTTAGAAATTAAAGAGTTTGTGAGGTTGTTTGCGAATGCGTGTGATTGATTTTTGTGGTTCAATTTCGTCTTACACGATCGAATAAACCCGAATTTGGAAGGTACACCTGTGTGAACGATTTTTGCGTTAAATCAATTAATTCGAGATGAATTGGGTCAGGATAAGGACTGAATACAAGCGGGTTCAATCACTGCATGAATTGCGGGGTCTAAAACGCGTTAATTTCTGGATTAGGAAAGGTTTTGGGCTCGGTTTGACTCTAAGGAGTCAAACCCGTTTGAAATTCGAAATTTGCGTCTCATGGATCAAATAGAGATGGAAATTGGGTTGGAATAGGATCGATGATTGTCCTGGAATTCAAAACAATCTCGAGTCAGTCGAGTTTGATCGATTTAAGTATCCAGTTTGCTTTGATTTCGGCCGGTTTGACTTTGGGTGGTCAACTTGAGTCAAAATTTGTCAAGTATGGTGAATGACGTCAAAATTGGGGTTCCAAATGATCAAAGGTGGGTGAGGAGGTTCGAATCTTTATAAATTGAGATTTTGTTGTAAAAATAGTCTTTATAAAACTTGTAATAAAGTATAAAACATTATTTTATTTTATTTTAAACCATTTTATATAGGATCTTCATTTTTTATAAAATTACAATAAAAATATAACCATATATATATGTTTACATGTACATAATAATTAAGTGTATATACATATATGTATATATTTATTTAATTATACCTACACATGTTATAATAGAAAATAATGTGTCATTGAAAGGTTGGAAATTTCAAATTAATACCCATTAAGAATATGATTAATATGGCATGAGGTGTTGGGCAAGTACGGAATTTCAAGTGCTTAGATAATAGAACGGTTAAAAAATTTATGGCTTGAAAATCAAGGATGTTACAGATACGTTTTCAGGTAAAACTACTTATTTTATGACGGTTAAGTAATGGATACGTTTTCAGGTAAAACTACTTATTCTATGACGGTTAAGTCATGGATACGTTTGTGGGTGAAAACTACTTACTTTATGACGGTTAAGTCCTGAATACGTTTTCGTGTAAAACTACTTATTTTATGACGGTTAAGTCATGATTACATTTTCTAGGAAAACTACTTATTTTATGACGGTTAAGTCAAGTATAGGTTTTATGGGAAAACTAGTTAGTTTTATGACGGTTAAGTCATGTATACGCTTGCAGGGAAAACTACTTATTTTTATGACGGTTAGGTCATGGATACGTTTTGGGGAAAACTACTTATTATTTATGACGGTTAAGTCATGTATAGTTTTTCGGGGAAAACTACTTAGTTTTATGACAGTAAAGTCATGTACATGTTTTCGGGAAAAAATATTAGCACTGATATAACTAACTCTGTGAACTCACCAACCTTTGTGTTGACACTTTCAAGTATGTTTCTCAGGTAACCCTTAGCCATGGCGCGGTTGGAATAGGCTAGCTATGTTGGATCAGTTCCCAGTAGCTGGAAGGACATAGAATATCAAGTCTCAACTCTATCGTTGATCTAGAAGAACCTAGATCATTGTATTACTTAGTTTTAGTAATTGTATATGTAATCAAGTCTTAGAAATCACTATTACAGCTTCCGCTATCATGTAATGAACCAATCATTGCAACCTGTATTTATTTATTAAGTAAATAAATTTGGGGGTGTGACAGATTGGTATCAGAGCAATGGTTTTAGCGAATTAGGTTTCCTTAGTGACACCTAGGCTCTAACCGGACTCATTTAAGGACCAAGATTTCTAAGACTTGCATCACACTAAGGACACCCAAGGCTTGAGTATAGATATTCCAACCGCTACCAAACAACTTGTGTAGACTATTAGTGTATGGAGTTACACTAGGGTATCATTAGCTACACTAATACTAAATACGATTACCTGGCTCATGTAATGAACGCTTAGCACCTACAAATAGACACCTATGATGTTTCTCAACAAAGTGTCACTGTTCGGATTACGAATTAAGAATAACGGGTACTCAGCACACTGCAACCCTAGAAGATCGAGTTACAAGCTGAGCTTGGGCGACGACGGTAGTAATCACCAGTTACCGATCTTGGTACCACAACAGGCTGAACCTGTACCGATAGCTGCACCACACCTACAACTACTCCAGCCGTGGAGGCAGCTTTCTTTTTGACATACGTGCGGTTAGGTGAAATATCGTTTTATGAATATTCCACAAAAAATATTTATGTATTCTCTAAAATCCTTACACAATTATATAACCAAATGTTTTAGTTTTATAAATTAATGATTTTATTTTAAAACAAAATTTTAAATGGTTTTCTTATTAGAAAACGGGGGCTTAAACAATTTAAATTGCAAAAAAATCATCTCATGATTAAAATTGTAAATTATTGCTCAAATGAGTTCTATTTGGTGTAGGGTTTCATAAACTAATTTTTATAAAATAGTCAAGATATGAAAAATGCTTAAAAAAAATAAATGAGGACCACCCGGTTCGAACCCGGGTGGATCCTGTGTGCTAGAAACGATTTACGACTAGACCCAAGGCTCAGTAGCGATAGAACTTATTTTAATGCGATTTTAGTGTGAGGTCAGAAGGGTAACCGGGTTTGGGTAACACTAGAAAGCAAAAAGGATGCGGGTAGAACTTATTTTAATACGAACCCACAACCAATCGCGTAGGATTCAAGTGTCTTAACCGGTATGTCTGGGAGAAAATCTTGACAAGGAACTAGTTTGAAAATCATTTAACAACCCATCCCGAACTCATCCCCTCCCTTGATCTACCCATACCCGCAAACCCTTGCCCCCAATTATGTCATATTGAGCAGCATTAAATCTCAGAAGCATGGGGCTTTTGTTCCCAGGACAAAAACGAGACAGTGGGTGCAAAAAGTACCTAGAATGGAATTGTGCGGGGGACGAACGGCTGGAAGAACAGACCCGCTGTTCTTGCTACTCGATCAGGGTCTAGAGATGAAATTTTATTTGCTTTAGAAATTAGAGAGTTTGTGAGGTTGTTTGCGAATGCGTGTGATTGATTTTTGTGGTTCAATTTCGTCTTACACGATCGAATAAACCCAAATTTGGAAGGTACACCTGTGTGAACGATTTTTGCGTTAAATCAATTAATTCGAGATGAATTGGGTCAGGATAAGGACTGAATACAAGCGGGTTCAATCACTGCATGAATTGCGGGGTCTAAAACGCGTTAATTTCTGGATTAGGAAAGGTTTTGGGCTCGGTTTGACTCTAAGGAGTCAAACCCGTTTGAAATTCGAAATTTGCGTCTCATGGATCAAATAGAGATGGAAATTGGGTTGGAATAGGATCGATGATTGTCCTGGAATTCAAAACAATCTCGAGTCAGTCGAGTTTGATTGATTTAAGTATCCAGTTTGCTTTGATTTCGGCCGGTTTGACTTTGGGTGGTCAACTTGAGTCAAAATTTGTCAAGTATGGTGAATGACGTCAAAATTGGGGTTCCAAATGATCAAAGGTGGGTGAGGAGGTTCGAATCTTTATAAATTGAGATTTTGTTGTAAAAATAGTCTTTATAAAACTTGTAATAAAGTATAAAACATTATTTTATTTTATTTTAAACCATTTTATATAGGATCTTCATTTTTTATAAAATTACAATAAAAATATAACCATATATATATGTTTACATGTACATAATAATTAAGTGTATATACATATATGTATATATTTATTTAATTATACCTACACATGTTATAATAGAAAATAATGTGTCATTGAAAGGTTGGAAATTTCAAATTAATACCCATTAAGAATATGATTAATATGGCATGAGGTGTTGGGCAAGTACGGAATTTCAAGTGCTTAGATAATAGAACGGTTAAAAAATTTATGGCTTGAAAATCAAGGATGTTACAGATACGTTTTCAGGTAAAACTACTTATTTTATGACGGTTAAGTAATGGATACGTTTTCAGGTAAAACTACTTTTTCTATGACGGTTAAGTCATGGATACGTTTGTGGGTGAAAACTACTTACTTTATGACGGTTAAGTCATGGATACGTTTTCGTGTAAAACTACTTATTTTATGACGGTTAAGTCATGATTACATTTTCTAGGAAAACTACTTATTTTATGACGGTTAAGTCATGTATAGGTTTTATGGGAAAACTAGTTAGTTTTATGACGGTTAAGTCATGTATACGTTTGCAGGGAAAACTACTTATTTTTATGACGGTTAGGTCATGGATACGTTTTGGGGAAAACTACTTATTATTTATGACGGTTAAGTCATGTATAGTTTTTCGGGGAAAACTACTTAGTTTTATGACAGTAAAGTCATGTACATGTTTTCGGGAAAAAATATTAGCACTGATATAACTAACTCTGTGAACTCACCAACCTTTGTGTTGACACTTTCAAGTATGTTTCTCAGGTAACCCTTAGCCATGGCGCGGTTGGAATAGGCTAGCTATGTTGGATCAGTTCCCAGTAGCTGGAAGGACATAGAATATCAAGTCTCAACTCTATCGTTGATCTAGAAGAACCTAGATCATTGTATTACTTAGTTTTAGTAATTGTATATGTAATCAAGTCTTAGAAATCACTATTACAGCTTCCGCTATCATGTAATGAACCAATCATTGCAACATGTATTTATTTATTAAGTAAATAAATTTGGGGGTGTGACAGATTGGTATCAGAGCAATGGTTTTAGCGAATTAGGTTTCCTTAGTGACACCTAGGCTCTAACCGGACTCATTTAAGGACCAAGATTTCTAAGACTTGCATCACACTAAGGACACCCAAGGCTTGAGTATAGATATTCCAACCGCTACCAAACAACTTGTGTAGACTATTAGTGTATGGAGTTACACTAGGGTATCATTAGCTACACTAATACTAAATACGATTACCTGGCTCATGTAATGAACGCTTAGCACCTACAAATAGACACCTATGATGTTTCTCAACAAAGTGTCACTGTTTGGATTACGAATTAAGAATAACGGGTACTCAGCACACTACAACCCTAGAAGATCGAGTTACAAGCTGAGCTTGGGCGACGACGGTAGTAATCACCAGTTACCGATCTTGGTACCACAACAGGCTGAACCTGTACCGATAGCTGCACCACACCTACAACTACTCCAGCCGTGGAGGCAGCTTTCTTTTTGACATACGTGCGGTGTAAATACTCTCCTTCATAAGTTACCGGATCGGAAGCCTAGACTTTCGCCATGAGATATAGCAGACAAGATTGCCCAGACAGAAGGGAATCGGAGGTAGATAAGCAGGACTAAATGGGAGAGAACTCCAAGGGTCAGGAGACCCAGACATTTATCAGGATCATGTGAATCCATACGTACATACAGACTTGGAGCATGAGTTGCTCGACACTGATTTGAGAATCTATGCCCTACACATAGTGCCTGGCTTCCATACACATTTTATTCTTGAGACACACTAGTGGTCCTCTCTACCATTAACCTCATCCGGAAACAACCATATTCGGCAGATTCATGAGTATTGGTACACATAATTAAGAGTAATCCGATAGAACAATACACACTCCTGAACAACTGTGCAAACACGCTCTAATGAACATTTCAAATCCCATTGATTTAAAAGCTGGAGATAGAGGGAACACTACAACGATCATGCAAAGTAAATTATCATTACCGGTGCATACGTAATTATAATTTGCAGTGCATTGGAACTTTAGTGAGTCTTGCTGTCCAAGCTAATGATCAACCCATGTTCTCAGTCACTTGATTAAGGATTGGATCTTAACAAATCGGACTTCTCAATTAGGTGTTCATAAAGCATTCTCCTAGTTTTAGAGGAACGAGAGAAATTCGAATTGAATTCAACCAATCCTTAGTGAGTCCTGAACAATGAAGGAATTCGCACTTTCATTCTTTGAGATTCTACTTGTCGGGAAGGCTTCAAATTGAGCGTTACCACAACTAACACTTACAATAAGTGCAAAATTATTGTGGGAGATTATAGCATAATCTTGGGATCCATTGTAGAATGAAGTCTCACATTTACTTGAAAGTCGCGTCAGGAGTGCTATGCACTAGCTCCAGTAATGGGGCAGAAAATCTTTTTGACCCGCATATATGTAGCACCTAAGGGGTGTTGTGGAAGCTTGACATGAGACATGTAGGTAATCTGACATTTCAGAATATTGGTCAAACAGGGTTGCTCTCACAACCTTTGACATTCAGTACACCTTTAAGTCTGACTATTCTTTCGGTGATGAATAAGCCGTGATTTATTCTCAAGCGAATGCCAAAGAAACCTAAGCGTGGACTAACGACTATAGTCGAAATAACAGAAGGACGACGTACAAAACTCTTAAAGGAGTCCCAAATGCGGAATTTCTTACTATCTCATTATCTCGTGATATGCATAAGGGACGCAAGCATGAGTTGCTCACAACAGACCACTGTCCACAAGGATTCGAGAAGGATAGTTTGATACCCTTTGTACCCGCATTTTCCCAAAGATTATCTTGTTGAATGGATCCCAGTTTTCATCCTAGGGGAGATGCGTGGTCACCTCTCTCACTCCCAGTTTTCTATAAATAAGGAGCTCTAGGGCATCTATTGTTAAGAAATGACTTCTTAACGTAGGCTTAGGAAAAATATAAAATTTTGATGTTTAACACTCATTACCTCAATTTTATGACCTGAGTCCTTGTACTAAGGACTTCAGGCTAGGACCGGTAAGAGTGGAATATGTAATGGTAAGTCACCAAAGTACCATTCGAACGCCAGGGAAGTGTAGACACACTGTATGACTTGTAGTTAGCCATCAACCCTTTCCGCCAACTTAATGGGTTGACAAACCCGTAGACAATTTTGGGGAAAGCATTAATTCGATGAGACCATTCTCACAGTATCGCTGTTCATTTCCTCACCTAAACGGAATGTGAATATTCCAAACAAACATAGAACTTCGTATGGCTTACATACTTCAAGAGTATGGTGGTCAAGCCATGAGTTTACATATCAGGAAGTTACAATCCAAAGGCTGGTCTGCCTTGGAAAGGTGGTACAAGCAAAGGGTAAAGTGGTGATTAGATTCGAACCTTGCTAGTAAGAGCACACAGGGAACTTCGAAATATTAAATCCATTATGACCCATTTTAATGGAAGATCCTAGATAACACGAAACCTGAAATAAGAATAAAGTCTTAGTCCAAGAAAATGCTTTCTAAAAACATAAGAGGGACAAACATAAAGTTTCGTTTCCATATTGTACCATTACTACACGATCTTCAACTGAAACTTGAACATCTCGTCGAGTAATTCTTTTCTAAGATCTATAGAGATCGGGCTATTGTGCATCATAGTGCGTAGATGAATAGAGAGTATGTGTCAGCATGCACTTAAGATTCCCAGGCACTATTTCTTTCATTATCAGGAATGAGTATCACATAACTCCATCATATTGAGGGTAATCAAATAAGGGGTTCTTGCACAGCTAATATCAATAGTTAGAGAAGTATTCGCCTTGGATTCGAATACCCACTGCCAAGTGAAAATAAATCAAACAATTGGAGCCCAAGTTGGATGATACAGACAGAATTTAGGTACCAAGTACCGGTAACCTATGTGTGTAGTTATGGATGAAGTCCATAAGCCCAAGTACTCCGTTCATCCAGAATCGAATAAAAAACTTAAGGATCCCGAGGAACTCCATTATGTGGGCAAACATGAAAGGAGATCTTTCTATCTATGTTGGGAGATACCCGACAGTAAAAGCAGAATGTTAGGAATCACCTGAGTAATCACAACAACCGAAGATTCCTCAATGAAAATGAGAACAAATTCCCATGGATATCATTACAAAACTAACTAGAACGTCTAGCGGTTATGATAGTATGTCACACCCCCAATTTCAACTAACGGAGTTTTACCGTTTGGGAAGTGTCGAACCAGGATCTCATACATTAGTTACTTTGAACGACTCTACATGGGACTCAAAATGAAAACATCTTTGAAATCAGAGTATCAATGCGGAAGCGTAAAGAAAGTAAATGCGCAAAATACACGCGCCCAAAACCAAAGTTTAAAAGTCCAAAAAGTCCAAACGTCCAATCAAAAGCAAGTAAAATAGAATAATTCAAACAAACATAAATAGTTATAATCAAAGCAGTTGAATCCCATGCATGCCCTAACGTGCACCTGTGTCTTAGCTTAGCGACCTGAGAAAACATGTAAGAAAATTTGTCAACACGAGGTTGGTGAGTCCACATGTTTCAATATAAGTAATTAAGCTTTTACCAGATTTATGTTCATTCAGTACGTATCTATAGGTAGCTAACCTATGTTCATGTTCACCTCAAGCGCTCGCAACCGATGCTGACTGTTTGTTTATTGCCTCCTGCCAGGTCTATCAACATTGGCGGTGTGAGTAGGCTAACATTTCACCCGTTTGATATCTAATCGAGTTAGCGCGACTAACTCGGGTGGGATTTGTCAAACCCAGTAGTACTACTAAATATTACCTCTCTAAGATCCATACTAACGGTCCGATATTAGTTGAGGACTTTCTGTGATAGCGTGTTACTCTTAGCATTTAACATTGATATCATACGAATTAAAAATCCAAAATCGTTTAGTCATGTTTTCTCCCCCAAGTTAAAACAGTAAAAGGGGCCGTGAAAACTCATCTGCTTTGCGTTGAAGGTAGTTTCACCCTAGAGGTAAGTTGGAACCACGAGTGTAAGTCTCAAAAGACATACGAATGTCCTAAAATTATAAAAACATAAATTAGGGATGATATTGGGAATTATGACAGTGACACGGAAAGAAGCGTCTTAAAGAACCGCTCTAATATTCAAGAGTGGACGAAAGTGTCCACGAAGTTAGGGATTACTTTACGCGACGAATGACAGAAATAATAATAAATAAAATCGGGTGTTTTGTCATTCATGAAAGATTGGAAGATATATATATATATATATATATATATATATATATATATATATATATATATATATATATATATATATATATATATATATACGAGTAAATAAATATAACTAATTATATTATTATTTAGTCTCAATCGATACACGATGTTATAAAATGATTCAAAATAATATAAATATATATTATTTAATAATACGGGTCACAGTTTGAAAATAATATAAACGTATTATTTTATACGAATTTACGGCTTAAAAATAATATAAACATATTATTTTTACTTGATAATAATAACAATATATTATTTATAAAAGTGGGTATAATTTATAAAAATATGTTAATAATTCAAACCCGAGCCTACGGGCTGTTTCCCGGGTTAAAACACATTTACATAGTAATATAATATTATAAAGTTTGATTTTTATTAATTTAATATATCAGAAATTGCTCAAAAAAATAGATGTGGGAGCCCGGCCTCGAACCCGGGTCTCTCCCACACACGCACAAGTTACTAACCAGTCCTGCCCGCTAGGGTATCGCGATGGATACCTGGACTAAATTCTTTTAACATCCAGGCTCAAGTGGTTTTCCTCCGAAACCCACTCGCGATCGAAACCCGGCCCTGATCCATCGATTCCGGTGGTAATCGATCGAAACAGTAAAGGGGTTTTTATACTCGATTTGAGGCGGTCCTGTGGTTAAGTTTAATTTCAAAATCTTCATGTTTAAGTTTGTTTAATTTTAGAAAGAAAGGTCGTAACCCTAGATTATGAACACTGAATCGATTTGAGATATTCTGATAATAAAATTTGATAGAATCATAGGGCTTTTAACCAACACGACATTGCGAATCTGATGATGTGGTTTAATTTTATTTCTTTTGAGTTTAAGATTGAAAACCCCAAATTGTTTATAGGATGAACCCTAATTACTGGATCATGATCAATTCGATAATGGAAGCCCGAAATTTCATAGGGCTTTCACTCTACAGACGATTACGAGTCTAATGATGTGATTGAATTTGACTTAAATACGGTTTAGAGTTGAATTTGATAATCTGGTTTCATAAGAACATTAGATTACGGGTTACAACAATTTGTATATTAAAACATCGAATTGACAGAGGGGTTTCAATGAAAATGGTATTGCGAATCCAACTGTATAGGTTAATTGTATTTTGATTGGGTCTAGACTAGGGTTCGATTAAATCGGTCAGAGATGAACCTTAGGTTACAGATTTCAATCGAATTGATAATGTAAGCCCTGGTAATGATAGGGCTTTCACTCTATGGATAAAAACGACAGTGTGAGTGCAAACAATTACCAGAAACGTTGTCAGACTGATGGTGATCGACTAGAATAAATTCCGGCTGTGCAGGTTTGATCTCCGATGACTTCTGCTTTGGTTTCGGTCGAATTGAGGTGTGCAACAGCTTCAAATGTGTTCTTTTAGTGTATGCAGATGATTCGTTTGTGAAAATAATATAGATTTTGGACAAATTTGAGAAGAAGTCGACGGTTACAACATAATTATCCATTACTCTGTTTAATTCTCGCATAATGATGTTTTTAATTACTCAATGATGGTTGTTTATGTTAATTAAATGTGTTAGCGGTTAAGATTTCAAAAGAGAATGTGTTAATCGAGTGAATTCGTATCATGCTCGAATGTGTTGACTTTCAAAAGTCAATAGAAATCAAGAATGGGTTAATTACACTACTAGTCCCTCTAGTTTCCTGTTATTAACTTTGAATTTAGGCAGAAAAGGTCCTTGAGGTTTGAACTAGGTTAAGAATGTTAATTTGACTTATCAAAGTCAATAGGATTGGGATTTTGACTTTCTAAAAGTCAACAGTCAACTTTAGGGATATTACATAACTAGTCCCTGGAGTTTAGGTTTGGATTATTGACACGATTAGTCCCTGAAGTTTGAGTTAAGTTATTTAGGTTAACTTTAACTGGATTTTGTTAACGGAGTTAACTAGAAAACTCCGGATTGTCACATCATCCCCTAGTTGAAAGAATTTTTGTCCTGAAAATTAAAATAAATAAAAAAAATTTCCCGGGATATTACATCAACCCTAGTTGAAAGAATTTTCGTCCCGAAAATTAAATAGTACCTTAAGAATTTGCCACGGAGTGCTTGAACAGATTAGGATATTTGCGCATCATCTGATCCTCACGCTCCCACGTGAATTCCGGTCCGTGTTTCGAGTTCCAGTGAACTCTGACAATTGGAATCTTACTGTGCTTTAACGTTTTAACTTCCCTATCCATAATTTCCACAAGTTCTTCGATGAAAGGTAACTGTTCATCAACGTGTAGTTCCTCAAGAGGAACTGCGAGTGATTCGTCTGCTAGGCATTTCTTTAAATTTGAGACGTGAAAGACGTTGTGCACACCACTAAGTCTTTCAGGTAGGTCCAGTTGATACGCTTCTAGTCCGATTCTCTTCATTATCTTGAATGGTCCAACATAACAAGGATTCAGTTTGCCTCGTTTCCCGAAACGAATGACATCTTCCCAAGGTGAGACTTTGAGTAAAACCATGTCACCTATTTGAAACTCTAAGGGTTTACGACGCTTGTTGGCTTAGCTCTTTTGACGATCACGAGTTGCCGCTATACTGTTTCTAATTTGAACAATCTTTTCGGAAGTTTCAAATACAAGTTCAGGACCTGTGAGTTGGCTATCCCTAACCTCGGTCCAACAAATGGGAGAACGACATTTCCGTCCATAAAGTGCTTCAAATGGAGCTGCCTTGATGCTAGTATGATAACTGTTGTTGTAGGAGAATTCCACCAACGGTAGGTGAGACTCCCAAGTGTTACCGAAATCAATCACACAAGCTCGTAGCATGTCCTCCAGTGTTTGAATAGTACGTTCTGTTTGGCCGTCAGTTTGAGGATGGTATGCTGTGCTCATATCTAGACGCGTGCATAAGGCCTTATGTAACGACTGCCAGAAGCGAGAGGTGAATCGTGCATCACGATCCGAAATAATGGAGATTGGCACCCCATGCCGAGAGACTATTTCTTTCAAGTAAGTACGAGTAAGCTTATCCATTTTGTCGGTCTCTTTGATTGCTAAGAAGTGAGCAGAGTTTGTTAAACGGTCAAAAATTACCCAACTGGTATCACATCCGGTAGGGGTTCGTGGTAATTTGGTGATGAAGTCCATGGATATTTGTTCCCATTTCCACATGCGAATTTCTGGTTGTTGCAGAAGACCGGATGGTTTTTGATATTCAACTTTGACCTTCGCACAAGTCAGACACTTACTAACATAGGTGGCTATATCGGCCTTCATCTTCGGCCACCAATATAGTACCCTTAGGTCATGGTACATTTTGTCAGAACCTGGATGTATCGAGTAACGAGATTTATGAGACTCATCCATAACTAGTTCCCTTAGGTTTCCGAATACTGGGATCCATATTCGCTTGGCAAAATAGCGAATACCATCAGATTTGACTTCAAGTTGTGCTTCCAGACCGCGTGTACTTTCCAGCGGTAGATTTTCTTCTTTTAGGGCTTCGAGTTGAGCACTGAGGATTTTGTCAGGTAATCCGGGGTGAATAGTAAGCTGTAATGCTCTAACTCGTTTGGGTTTTGTTTCTTTCCGACTCAGGGCATCAGCTACAACATTAGCTTTACCCGAGTGATATTGGATCGCACAGTCATAATCGTTTAAGAGTTCGACCCAACGACGTTGTCGCATGTTCAAGTCTTTCTGCTCGAAGATGTGCTGAAGACTCTTGTGATCGGTATAGATGGTGCATTTGGTACCGTACAAGTAATGTCTCCATATCTTAAGTGCGAAAACTACGGCTCCCAACTCTAAGTCATGAGTGGTGTAGTTTCTCTCGTGGACCTTTAGTTCACGTGAAGCGTATGCGATCACCTTTTCGCGTTGCATTAAGACATAACCCAGACCTTGAATAGACACATCACAATACACTACAAAATCATCGGTTCCTTCCGGAAGAGCTAGAATAGGTGCACTACAAAGTTTCTGTTTGAGATGTTGGAATGCTGACTCTTGGTTGTCGCCCAAATTATAGGGTTTACCCTTTTGAGTTAAAGCAATGAGGGGTTGAGAAATTTTGGAAAATCCTTCGATGAATCGACGGTAATATCCAGCCAATCCTAGAAATTGTCGCACCTCAGTCGGAGTCGTCGGTGCTGCCCAATTCTTGATGGCTTCTATTTTGGATGGGTCGACATGTATCCCTTTCTCGTTAACCACATGCCCTAGAAACTAAACTTCCCAGATCCAGAATTCACACTTGGAAAACATAGCATACAGTTGTTCTCGCTTAAGTAATTCCAAAATTAGGCGTAGATGTTCCTCATGTTTTTCCTTGTTCTTGGAATAAATGAGGATGTCGTCGATGAAAACGATAATGAATTGATCAAGATAAGGCTTACACACACGGTTCATGAGATCCATGAATACCGCAGGTGCGTTGGTTAACCCGAAAGGCATGACCATAAACTCGTAATGGCCGTACCCTGTTCTGAATGCAGTCTTAGAGATATCCTCTTCTCGGACTCTTAACTGATGGTAGCCGGACCTAAGATCTATTTTGGAATAGAAACTTGATCCTTGGAGTTGATCAAAGAGGTCATCTATGCGAGGTAAAGGGTAGCGGTTCTTGATTGTGACTTTATTCAGCTCCCGGTAGTCAATACACATAAGGAAAGTTTCGTCCTTCTTCTTAACAAATAGTACCGGAGCTCCCCACGGCGATGAACTAGGTCGGATGAAACCTTTATTCAACAAATCTTGCAATTGAGTGGACAGTTCTTGTAATTCACTGGGTGCCAGTCTGTAAAGTGACCGAGCAATCGGTGCTGCTCCGGGTGCTAAATCAATTTGGAATTCAACTTGGCAGTGCGGTGGCAAACCGGGCAGATCCTCGGGAAACACTTCCAAAAATTCACGCACGACGAGAATATCTTCAATCTTCTTCTCTTCTGAGGGCTTCTCAGCAACGAGAGCCAAAATAGCCGTATGCCCTTTTCGAAGGCATTTTTGTGCTTTCATGAAAGATATGATGCCCATGACTGCACCAACTCTTTCGCCTTGGACGGAAAGGGTTTCTCCATTCGGGAAAGGTATACGAACAATCTTCTCATGACAGATAATTTCGGCTTGGTTTTTAGATAGCCAATCCACACCGACAGTTATATCAAAACTACCACATATGACCGGCATAAGGTCGATATCAAATATATGTGTAGCTAGCTCAAGTTTACATCCCTTGAGAATGTGAGTTGCCTCAATTATTTGGCCGTCAGCTATCTCTATTGTATACTTAGCTTCTAATAGAGATGAAGTTCCTTTTATCATATTACTAAATTTCATAGATATAAAACTTCTATCAGCACCGGTGTCAAAAAGGACAGAAGCAAAGTAATTATTTATGAGGAACTTACCGGTGACCACATTATGGTCGTAACGGGCTTCTCTAGATCCTAGTACGAAGGCCCGTCCCTTCGCACCATTTCCTCCACCATTGCCATTGTTACCACCATTGCCATTGTTATTCTGGTTAGGGTTGTGGTTTCCATTACCCCCTTTCTTCAATTGAGGACAATTCTTCCGAATATGCCCTTCCTTTCCGCACTCAAAGCAACCCCTTATAGATCCCGATTGTTGAAAAGGTTGTTTAGTTTGTAACTCACCCCTGCAGTCCTTAGCTGCATGACCTATTTTGCCGCACCTCTGGCAATGATTGCAAAACCCAAAGTGGTGGAAGTTACACTTGTTACACTTTGGAGACTTCCCCGCGTAACCACCCTGGTTTTGACCTGAAGAGGTCGACTGGTGGAAGTTCTTAGTAGGCTCAAACCTACGCTGTTGCTGCTGCTGCGGTTGGTTAAACTGGGGTTGGTTGGGTTGGGGTCCTTTGGAGTGAGACTTGGAGTGGTTGTGGGTGTTGGAATGGTGATCGAACTTGCATTTGTGGGTGTCGGTGGGTTTAGAAACCGAACCTCTCGGAGGTAGGGTCCCTTATGTCACCGCTTGGTCGGTTAACTTATGCGCAAGTCGAATGGTTTGTTGGATAGTGGCAGGATTGGATGAAGTAACCATGCTTTGTATTTGAGGCACTAGGCCTCCAATGTAAAGCTCAATTCTTTTGTAATTAGGAGTTACCATATGCGGGCACATAGTAGCCAGTTCATGGGAACGTGTAGTTTAGAGTTCAATCTCCGAACCCTCCATCTTTAGGTTCCAAAATTTTCCCTCTAACTTCTGGATCTCATCGCGAGGACAGTATTCCTCCTTCATCTTTGCTTTGAATTCCTCCCACGGGAGTCCATTCGCCATGGCCAGACCCAACATTTGGACAGTAATTGCCATGTGCAACTGCCCTGTGGCTAATCAAGTGAAGTTTTCCGCCGGAACAACCTTACCCACCTAGGTTTGAAAAGAGAAATTACATAAGCAAAAGCAAACATGAAAAGGAAGATAGAATAGGAAGATCATCAAGCATCTTCGTCATCGGAAGAAATATACGATTGTGCATCGTCTATCTCTATTGGTTCCTCCTCCACGGGCTCCTTCTCGAAAGGCTCTTCTTCAAAAGGTTCCTCCTCAAAAGGTTCCTCCTCGCCATCAGAATGTGGAATCTCCTCAGGAAATAAAGCGGCTTGCAGTTGGGTTTCCAAGTGAATCACTCTCTCTTGAAGACCTTCAGCAGTGTGGTTTGCTACATGTAGCTGAGCTTCCATAGCATCCAATCTCTCCAGAACTCCTTCCATGTCATCGTCCATAGTGTCGGCCCCCGTCTCCAGATGTGCCACACGATCCACTAAAAGGTTATGGACATGGTCCGTTGCAGCTAGTTCGGTAGTCAAGAGTTCTATTCCTACCTTATTCTCCTCTATTTGAGGTCCATTCTTCAGAAGGTTAGGTATCTCCTCGGTAGCATCTTGCACAATACTCAATTCCTTCGACATATAAGATACGAAGGCTGCGAAAGCTTGTTCCATAGTGCATGGCAAGCTAGGTAGTAGGGATGATGAGGATGCAGAACCGAAGTAGGGTGATGGAACATTTCCCATTTCGATCCACCTTAGGATCATTTGCGGGTATACGTTCCAATTGAGAGTATAATCCATTGCTCGTGCGCTACTCGGTTCACCTTGGTCAACTGAATGGTCACTGGAAGTAGTCCGGCGCCTGTTGGGCTCCGGCGATGGTAGGATAGGTGCCTTATGTCCTAATGCCTTAGGTGATGGAGGTGGAGTTGACGACATTTTCCTGTAACAATATATATAAGTGCCAAACATTCAAATAACATGTAACTAATGTGTAAGGCTATAGTCTAGTATGCAATCCTAGTTCTCTATAACCAATGGCTCTGATACCAATCTGTCACACCCTCAATTTCAACTAACGGAGTTTTACCGTTTGGGAAGTGACGAACCAGGATCTCAGACATTAGTTACTTTGAACGACTCTACAAGGGACTCAAAATGAAATATCTTTTAAATCAGAGTATCAATGCGGAAGCGTAAAGAAAGTAAATGCGCAAAATACATGCGCCCAAAACCAAAGTTCAAAAGTCCAAAAAGTTCAAACGTCCAATCAAAAGCAAGTACAATAGAATAATTCAAACAAACATAAATAGTTATAATCAAAGCAGTTAAATCCCATGCATGCCCTAACGTGCACCTGTGTCTTAGCTTAGCGACATGAGAAAACATGTAAGAAAATATGTCAACACGAGGTTGGTGAGTCCACAGGTTTCAATATAAGCAATTAAGCGTTTACCGGATTTATGTTCATTCAGTACGTATCTATAGGTAGCTAACCAATGTTCATGTTCAGCTCAAGCGCTCACAACCGAAGCTGACTGTTTGTTTATTGCCTCCTTCCAGGTCTATCAACACTGGCGGTGTGAGTAGGCTAACATTTCACCCGTTCGATATCTAATCGAGTTAGCGCGACTAACTCGGGTGGGATTTGTCAGACCCAGTAGTACTACTAAATATTACCTCGCTAAGATCCATATTAACGGTCCGATATTAGTTGAGGACTTTCTGTGATAGCGTGTTACGCATAGCTTTTAACATTGATATCATACGAATTAAAAATCCAAAATCGTTTAGTCATGTTTTCTCCCCCAAGTTAAAACAGTAAAAGGGGCCGTGAAAACTCACCTGCTTTGCGTTGAAGGTAGTTTCTCCCTAGAGGTAAGTTGGAACCAAGAGTGTAAGTCTCAAAAGACCTACGAATGTCCTAAAATTATAAACACATAAATTAGGGATGATAATGGGAATTGTGACAGTGACACGGAAAGAAGCGTCTTAAAGAACCGCTCTAATATTCAAGAGTGGACGAAAGTGTCCACGGAGTTAGGGATTACTTTACGCGACGAATGACAAAAATAATAATAAATAAAATCGGGTGTTTTGTCATTCATGAAAATTTAGAACATAATATATATATATATATATATATATATATATATATATATATATATATACGAGTAAATAATATAACTAATTATATTATTATTTAGTCTCAATCGATACACGATGTTATAAAATGATTTGAAATAATATAAATATATATTATTTAATAATACGGGTCACAGTTTAAAAATAATATAAACGTATTATTTTATACGAATTTACGGCTTAAAAATAATATAAACATATTATTTTTAGTTGATAATAAAAACAATATATTATTTATAAAAGTGGGTATAATTTATAAAAATATGTTAATAATTCAAACCCGAGCCTACGGGCTGTTTCCCGGGTTAAAACATATTTACATAGTAATATAATATTATAAAGTTTGATTTTTATTAATTTAATATATCAGAAATTGCTCAAAAAAATAGATGTGGGAGCCGGCCTCGAACCCGGGTCTCTCCCACACACGCACAAGTTACTAACCAGTCCCGCCCGCTAGGGTATCGCGATGGATACCTAGACTAAATTCTTTTAACATCCAGGCTCAAGTGGTTTTCCTCCCAAACCCACTCGCGATCGAAACTCGGCCCTGATCCATCGATTCCGGTAGTAATCGATCGAAACAGTAAAGGGGTTTTGATAGTCGATTTGAGGCAGTCCTTTGGTTAAGTTTAATTTCAAAATCTTCATGTTTAAGTTTGTTTAATTTAAGAAAGAAAGGCCGTAACCCTATATTATGAACACTGAATCGATTTGAGATATTCTGATAATAAAATTTGATAGAATCATAGGGCTTTTAACAAACACGACATTGCGAATCTGATGATGTGGTTTAATTTTATTTCTTTTGAGTTTAAGATTGAAAACCCCAAATTATTTACAGGATGAACCCTAATTACTGGATCATGATCAATTCGATAATGGAAGCCCGATATTTCATAGGGCTTTCACTCTACAGGCGATTACGAGTCTAATGATGTGATTGAATTTGATTTAAATATGGTTTAGAGTTGAATTTGACAATCTGGTTTCATAAGAACCCTAGATTACGGGTTACAACAATTTGTATAATAAAACATCGAATTGACAAGGGGCTTTCAATGAAAATGGTATTGCGAATCCAACTGTATAGGTTAATTGTATTTTGATTGGGTCTAGACTAGGGTTCTATTAAATATGTCAGAGATGAACCCTAGGTTACAGATTTCGATCGAATTGATAATGTAAGCCCTGGTAATGATAGGTCTTTCACTCTATGGATAAAAACGACAGTGTGAGTGCAAACAATTACCAGAAACGTTGTCGGACTGATGGTGATCGACTAGAATAAATTCCGGCTGTGCAGGATTGATCTCCGATGACTTCTGCTATGGTTTCGGTCGAATTGAGGTGTGCAACAGCTTCAAATGTGTTCTTTTAGTGTATGCAGATGATTCGTTTGTGAAAATAATACAGATTTTGGACGAATTTGAGAAGAAGTCGACGGTTACAACATAATTATCCATTACTCTGTTTAATTCTCGCATAATGATGTTTTTAATTACTCAATGATGGTTGTTTATGTTAATTAAATGTGTTAGCGGTTAAGATTTCAAAAGAGAATGGGTTAATCGAGTGAATTCGGATCATGCTCGAATGTGTTGACTTTCAAAAGTCAACTGAAATCAAGAATGGGTTAATTACACTACTAGTCCCTCTAGTTTCCTGTTCTTAACTTTGAATTTAGGCAGAAAAGGCCCTTGAGGTTTGAACTAGGTTAAGAATGTTAATTTGACTTATCAAAACTCAATAGGATTGGGATTTTGACTTTCTAAAAGTCAACAGTCAACTTTAGGGATATTACATAACTAGTCCTTGGAGTTTAGGTTTGGATTATTGACATGATTAGTCCCTGAAGTTTGAGTTAAGTTAATTAGGTTAACTTTAACTGGATTTTGTTAACGGAGTTAACTAGAAAAGTCCGGATTGTCACATAGTATGTAAGGCCCCAAACCCGGGAGGCCTCACGTGTTGGATATACTCATTCACATACAGTTCTTAAACTTGAACATCAAAATAACGCAGCGGAAAAACTTCATTCAAACATAAGCATAAGTTCAACATGCGGAAGCGTAACAAAGTCTAATACATCATCAAAACGTAAATTAATCATAACGGGATGCCAGCCTTCATATCATCCGGGAAACTCATCAAGCTGCCCAGCATCACCGTTCATCATCATAACCTGCCTTAACCTGAATGTGCATAGTAAAAAGTCAGCTACGCTGGTGAGTTCTACCTTTTCATAAAACATTAACTTCAAATATTTGCCAAACACATAACTTCATACTTTATTTAATAAAAGCGTACGTAAAATAATGCAATAACAAAACATAACACATCATAACCCATAAGTCAACGAACATATCGAATCTGCGCCTTCTCGTAACCGTCAAATCCAAACGTCACAAACTGGCGGAATAACCCTAAGATTGCCACCACTAGGCCATTCAACACCGTACTGTCCTTCGAGCGGAGAAACCTAGGGCCCGACACTTAGGCTATTCAATCGAACTTCAAGCACGACATCACAAGGATGACACGTACCAAACTTTAAGCACTGCACCACGTAAGGCACAAGTCCCAAACTTCAAGCACGACTACCGCATAAGGTAAATCGTACCAACTTCAAGGATCACGGTAATCCCCTTGGTGACCGTCATCACCCTAGTTGTACAACAGTTGGCCAGCCACAAAGGCCCCTAAAAGGTAAAGGACCATAACATACTTCCCATACCCATAACCTTCATTCCCTAAGGAATAATGGCAGATTCGTTCGTTTGTGACTTTCGTAAATATTCACTTCTTTTACTTCAAAATTTCAGTTAAATCATTCGTACGTTTTATTAAAAATCATTCATTCATTCATAAACACTTCGTAAACTTCCTTTGGCAAAATATTTCATAAACACTTTTTTCGTAACCTTTCCTTCCAAAACATCGTTTCATAAAACATCACGTACATCATTCAAAAACATTGTTTTTAAAACAGTCACATCGTTACGTATGCACACCATCCCAAAAACATTTATTTAAAACATTTAAATAAGGGCTTCTAGAACTCACCTGATAAGCTAGTCTCAGTTGTCCTAATCGAGGTCCAACAATGTCACGTACGATCTGGATTGAGTAGTTACATACACATCAGACCTAATCCCGACTCTAACGGGTTAATCATATTGAATTAGGCGAACTTAATGCTAAGTTTGCCCCTTACAAATCTGGCGAACATATAGGCAAACTTAGGCTAAGTTCGCCTGATCCATACCTACCGAACATAATAAGTTCGCTACAATAAGTTCGCCTCCACTACATTAGGCGAACATGCTAAGTTCGCCATCCTTGCTTCAGGCGAACATGCTAAGTTCGCCTGAACTGGTTCTCTTCCCAAACAACCCATACGGTAATGAGGACATCTAGATAAAATATACTTCTCTAAATCTAACGAAAATCGGACAGAGTTCCGTTTGTTTTTATCTAAAACCCGACAATATAAATTGTCTATTTCCACTTCCAAATCATAACAAATAATCCGAATGACCGGGTTTTTAACTTCTATTATCAATATGCATCTTTCTATATTTTTATCAATTATCCTTTATAAAAATATAATTAACCTCCTATTGGTTATGGTTTATCAAATAAGATCGTCACTACATGTCCTCAATGAGATGTTCATATCAATGTTAACATTTCTAATTATCATACTACGGGTTTAGGGATTGTATCTTTTCGTACATGAACACGTAATATACCCAAGGCTCGATTGTACAAACTGCGAATCGGGTGATCCCAGGGTCCACAAACTCGTCTCGACTCGTCAGTTACATCCTCCTTTATTCTAATTGTTCCCGTTATACAAAACATCACCTTCCTTGGCCACGAAACCACCAACGGCAACACCGTTGACCACCGTGACTGCCATAAGCCACCACAACACCCTCTAACAGTCCCCACTATTGTAATATTGCTTTAACAGCTCCACCGTCCACCTGTTGTTCCCGAAGACGACCACCTCTAACTACCGTTAACCATAACCGTCATCACATGCGTAAAACACAACCATGAAACCACCATTTTCCAACACTGTGAGCCACCTTCACGTTCATACCCTCACTGCTACCACATCCCTTTAGCACCACATCAACCACCGTACCTCCACCGCAAACCACTATCAACATCACAACCTACTAACCACCGAGAAGCTTGACTGAACCACCATGCTAACTGTCGTGAACCGCGATAAACCATTATGAAACCCGTTCGACCACTATCATGATCATACGAATCCAACATCTCATTTAATTGCTGCTTCAGGAGCTCACCGGAGGTGTAGGGAGCTCTGATCAGATGGTGGTTGCAACCCCACCGTCACCCTCCATCATCTCAATCATCGTACCCTCACTAACATTTCTGTCACGAAACCCGTACCACCAACACCATTACACTGCCACTGTGAGGTTACTATGTATACAGACCTCGCCATCCTCGTCATTACACCACCAACGTTGTCGCGACCTTTGCGTTAGAGCTCCCTGTTGCTGCCATGAGGTGCCAAGCATCGCCATCCTCATGTGTTTGAAACGGAGCTGGACTTTTCAAAGTAATCCGAGCAAGATTGAAGGTCAACTGGTCGGATTAGGGTTTCCTTCTAGTGGGGGTGGTGTGTGAAGTTGCAGTCGACGAAGGGGAGTAGATGTGAAGGAGTTGGCGACTGAAGATAGGCCCTAGGGTTTTTAACTTTTCTATTTTTTTGAAAATTTTCCTTTTGCCCCCTCCAATTATCTAGGCATTACACTATTAGTCCCTTCTTTAATTAGTTGCTACATTATAGTACCATGCTTTCGTTCTCTGACCATATTAGACTTAAACGAAATCTCGTGTTGTGAGTAAAAAGAATTTGGGACGTTACATACTATATGGGTAATCGTTAGTCGTTTGACAAAATCTGCTCACTCCCTGCCAATCAAGGAGACAGATAAAACTAAGAAGCGTGCAAGGCTAAATATTAAGGAAATTGGGGCTAGGCATGGTACGCCAGTTTCCATTATCTCTAGTAGGGACAGTCGATTCGTGTCAAGAATCTGGCAGTTAGTACAAGAAGCCTTGGGCACACACCTTGACATGAGCACTGCATATCATCCCCAGATGGACGGTCAAGGTAAAAGGACCATCTAAAATTTTGTTTCTTATAGGAAATTTGGATACTCACCGCCATTGGCTGAGTTTTCATACAATAACAGTTACCACACCAGCATCAAAGCCGCTTCGTTTGAGGCTTTGTATGGTCGAAAGTGTCATTTACCGCTATGTTGGGCTGAAGTTGGCGACAAGCATTTAACTGGTCCAAGGTTATTCAGGAAACCACTGACAAGATTTTCAAAATCAAGGATCGTTTAAAGGCCGCCCATGACAGGCAATAGAGTTACGCGGATAACAGACGAAGACAATTAGAATTTCAAGTTGGGGACCGGGTCTTGTTGAAGGTCTCACCTTGGAAGGGAGTTGCAAGGTTTTGCAACTGTGGCATGCTTAACCCTAGGTACATTAGACCATTTGAAATACTAGATAGGGTTGGCCCTGTAGCATACAAGCTCAAGTTGCCACAGGAACTAAACAATGTACATGATACGTTTCATGTGTCAAATCTCAAGAAGTGCTTATCAGACGAGACGTTAATTATACTGCCTGATGAAATTCACATAGATGACAAGCTACACTTCGTTGAGGAACCCATTGAAGTCACATATTGGAAGGTTCAAAAAACAAGGCGTAGCCGTATTAAATTGGTTAAGGTATGTTGGAATTCAAAGCGTGGCCCCAAGTATACGTGGGAATGAGAAGATCAAATGAAAGCCAAGTACCCATCCTTGTTCACGAACACTCCAAGTCAAGATGACATCAACTAAATTTCTAGATGAAATTCTATTTAACATGAGGAGAAGGTGACACCCAGCATTTCAGGTCAATATCCGTATCCATAATTGTACGTTCATATATTATATTTCCTGGTTTATTATTTTGACATAGTATTGTCAAGCAGGCTAGCAAAGGAACACACATATTGTTTTAGTAGTTTTAAGAATTTCTAGGAAATAAACAATGATAACCCGCAAGGTACGTTCGTTGGTGATTAGCAAGATTTTATTTAAATAAAGTATAGTGACACTTTATAATATAAAAACTTAAATATTGGTGACTAAACTCTTAAAAGTTGACGTCTAAATGTTTATTACATGACATTAAGTTATTTTTAGGTGTATACATGTATATTATAGTTAAAATTTTAACTATGTCGGGTTTAACTAATAGATTATTAAAACTAGTCATCACAAATCCCATCAACACTGTAATGATGACACATGAGTTGACAACACCTAACAGGTCAAATCCACTAGTCATCACAAGTCCCATCAACATTGGAATGACAACACATGATATGACAACACCTAACAGGTCAAATCCACTAGTCATCGTCCAATCACGTCAAATCGTCCATGCTTTGAAATAATTACTTTGATGTGACAATACCCTAACCCCTCTCTTGGCCGAGAATGGCCCAAGTGGGACCCAGCCACTCATCTAATCAACCACTCCTCATGATGATGTTGTAAGTGTTAGGTCTATTCAAGCCTTTTTCATGCAAACGTCACATCACATCCTTTCTTCCTTGCCTGGTAATGATGATGATGGAACAACACACCATCTCTGTCTTTCTCTCTTGCTCTCTCTCTCTCTCTCTATATATATATAAGGGCATATACACATATGCACACACTTACACACTCAAAAAATCAAGAACAAATATAGAGAGTTTGAGTTAGATGTTGGAGATTCAAAGAAGATTTGGAGCTAGGAGTCGGGTTTTTATAGCAAAACGAGCATATATCATCTTCTACTAGTAAATCTTCACCTAGCTTTGTCTAGTGGTATGAATCCGTCATGAACCTTTCTTTTCATCTTCATGTTCTTGTTGAAAGCATGTTGTTCACCAAGAAAAACAAAGGATTTTTAAAGATTAAAAGAGTCTTTATGAAGCCTAACCTTATTAAGTTTAGATATTAGGGTTTTGGTATAAAAATGTATATATGTGTCAAAAATAATAAAAGTACATGTATCAATTGTTGTTTTGATCATTTTATGATAAGTTGTTGTTAATCACATGATATTATGATTTAAAAACAAGGAAAACTAAAATATGTATACCTATATTTATAGGCCTAGATATGCAAGCAGATATGTATACATGTTTGATTTGATTAATGATTTGGAAATGATCAATTAGATGAATACTTGTATAAGGAATGTAATGTGTATATATATCTATGATTAGATATTCTCGTGTGAGCATTTGATGATAAAATGGAATTGTTAACTTGAGAAGTATGGTTAATACTTGGATAAGTGAAATATATGTAAATATATGTGTATATAAATTGTAACCAAAGTGTATATGTATGTGTGTATTTTTAGTTGATTAACATGGAATCTCTAAAGATATGTATGCATGTTTACAAACTGGAATATATATATATATATATATATATATGGGTGCAAGATCATAAGTTGTAAAACTTGGAAAAACTAGAAATAATATGCATGTAAATATATATAAATAGAAGTCATACCATACATATATGTGTGAATGATGGAAAAAGTATTAACTCAGGATGAGTAATGGAGTAACTAGATGATGGAAATCATTCATATGTTTCTAAGTTGCTTATAGATGATAACATAGGACGTTGTTATGAATGCAAGAAATCTAAGTGCGTTCAGTTAAAAATGAATAAATGATTGCATGTTAATATTTAAACACCCGTTGAAATGTTGGAAATATTTGTATGCATATATTGGTATAAATAAATGCATGTTCAACAAAAACAAGTTAATAAATGTCGTTCAGAACAAGTATTTGCATGCGGACGTGTTAACATAGTTTATGTGCATGAAGAAAAATTGACATGCGTATAACATACTTGAACGATATTTGTGATTTTATATAATTATTGGTAAGAAATAATTTTATGTTATTACGTGATCATAATATAAATATATTATTAGTTATCGCAAAAATAATATTTATTTTGGTACACCTAACAAGTCACCAATATGGAAACATAATATTTTCATGGAAAATATATAAGCGTCAAGACTAGAAAAATAATCACCAACGACTCGTCACACGAAAAAATTGCTTTAATAAACAAAGACGTACTTAACGGGATTCGTTAAGTCGGGTGAACAACTTGCATTTAAGACGTGTAGTCTTAACACATTAGTACCCTTGTGTGATTAGGGTATGGATAGACATGAACTTTTAGCACACTTTTATTTGCTAGGATTTCATCGGACACAAGGTGAGTTTCACGTCCCCTTTTTGCTTTTTAATGTTTTGTAAACTGCGGGGGAGAAACATACTTACATATTACTTATTACATTATTGTTTAATACATTTGGAAACTTTGTTCTTTTATACACTTGAGAAAACATTGCAAACATTTTTATATGATAACAAGGAAACAAGACACTAACATTATGTTGTACATGAGGAACAATATAGCGCTTAAAGTCCCCGGATTAACACTTTTTGTGACCATTAGCTATGGTCTTAGCCTAGGTTTGTATGGATAGTACTATTGGGGGTGACGCCCCCGGTCATATTTAGTCGCGCTAACTTGGAGTCCACATGGCCGAATGACCACATATTGTCTTATTCTCGTGGTTTAACGAGGGAAGGACATTAATTTGTCATGGTTTGGTTACGGTTTCATGTACGAACATATGTATTTATAAGCCTTGCTAGCTTACGAATGGTTCAATAACACTTGTTTCATTTATCATATGCGTTTAGAATTATTTGTACTTATTTATAACGGTAATGTCATGGGCAATGTTTTCGGTAAAACTACTTATTTTATGACGGTTAAGTCATGGATACGTTTTTTGGTAAAACTACTTATTTTATAACGGTTAAGTCATTGATACGTTTTCCGATGAAAACTACTTATTTTATGACGGTTAAGTCATAGATACGTTTTCGAGTAAAACTACTTATTTTATGACAGTTAAGTCATGGATACGTTTTCGGGTAAAACTACTTATTTTATGACGGTTAAGTCATGGATACGTTTTCGGGTGAAAACTACTTATTTTATAATGGTTAAGTCATAGATACGTTTTCGGGTAAAACTACTTATTTTATGACGGTTAATTCATGGATACGTTTTCGGGTGAAAACTAATTATTTTAGGACGGTTAAGTCATGGATACGTTTTTGGGTAAAACTACTTATTTTATGACGGTTAAGTCATGGATACGTTTTCCGGTGAAAACTACTTATTTTATGACGGTTAAGTCATAGATACGTTTTCGGGTAAAACTACTTATTTTATGACGGTTAAGTCATGGATACGTTTTCGGGTAAAACTACTTATTTTATGACGGTTAAGTCATGGATACGTTTTCGGGTGAAAACTACTTACTTTATGACAGTTAAGTCATGGATACGTTTTCGGGTTAAAACTACTTATTTTATGCGGTTAAGTCATGGATACGTTTTCGGGGAAAACTACTTATTTTATGACGGTTAAGTCATGGATACATTTTTTGGGAAAACTACTTATTTTATGACGGTTAAGCCATGTATACGTTTTCTGGGAAAACTAGTTATTTTTATGACGGTTAAGTCATGTATACGTTTCCCGGGAAAACTACTTATTTTTATGACGGTTAGGTCATGGATACGTTTTCGGGGAAAACTACTTATTATTTATGACGGTTAAGTCATGTATATTTTTTCGGTGAAAACTACTTAGTTTTATGACGGTAAAGTCATGTACATGTTTTCGGGAAAAAAACTATTAGCACTGATATAACTAACTCTGTGAACTCACCAACCTTTGTGTTGACACTTTCAAATATGTTTCTCAGGTAACCCTTAGCCATGGCGCGGTTGGAATAGGCTAGCTATGTTAGATCAGTTCCCAGTAGCTGGAAGGACATAGAATATCAAGTCTCAAGTCTATCGGTGATCTAGAAGAACCTATATCATTGTATTACTTAGTTTTAGTAATTGTATATGTAATCAAGTCTTATAAATCACTATTACAGCTTCCGCTATCGTATAATGAACCAATCGTTGCAACCTGTATTTATTTATTTATTATGAAAATAAATTTGTGGGTGTGACATAAAGTCCCCTGAAACAAACACACTTTGTAACCATTAGCTATGGTCTTAGCCTGGGATTCAATGGATAGTACGATTGGGGGTGACGCCCCCGGTCATGGTTAATCGCGCTAGCCAGGGGTCCACATGTCCGAATGACTGCATATTATCTTATTCTCGTGATTTAGCGAGGGAGGGGCATTCATTTCTCATGGTTTGGTTACGGTCTCGTTCATTACATATTATTTGTATTCCTTGCAAGCTTACAAATGGAGCCAATTGGTCTGGAAATGTTCAATTAATTAGTTATATATATATATATATTGTTTGTTCGAAAAAACTTATTCAATTGAACGTTTGTAAACGTTGGAACTACAAGAATAGTTGATCAAAACCTATGAACTCACCAACCTCGTGTTGACACTTTTTAAGTATGTTTTTCAGGAAATTGAATGTGGTCGCAATGATTAGCAGTGTAGGTTACATGCACGCATGATGGATACGGATTTTGCAGAATTTCTCTTGTATAACTCATTATATGAGTCATATTTGCGAAATCTTAATCTTTTGTAAACTCAAATAGATATTTTGGGATGTAAAACTTTAAATTTGATTATGTATCCAATCATTATGTATGTGTTTGCGGTAATCATATGCTTTGGAAACCAGTGAATGTTACGCCTCACGTTTCTGCCTTGGCGGGGTGTGACACATGCATCCAAGAAAAAGTCATTTTTATGAAAGATTAACCATGGATTCTTGAAAGAAATGAGTTTTCTAACAAAATGGTACATATTGTTGGTGGTTTTGGACTCAGGTTTTGTTCTTAGGCTCGGTTTCCATATAAGGAAACTTTGTTGTATGAGCACTTGTTAGATGATGTGTTCATGATGATTTGATGATGGATTTGTTGTAGTAATGTTTGTAGATGGATAATATGTGAAAACTTTGTTGTCAAAAGTGTTGGGTGATACATGCATGCTCGTTTTTGCTATTTATGGAAACTTTAAATTTCAGGTTTTTGTTAGAAGAGGTTATGAGGTGATTTGTTTGGTGAAAATGATGCATAAATACTATATATAGAGATTGTATGATTTTTTACGGGAAAACCACTTGTCCATGATGCTTTTAAGCTCGTTTTATATTTTTAGAAACTTTATTTCTTGACATGTATGAAAACTTAAAGTTTAGGTGTATTCAAAGCATGAAACTAATATAGTGAACATTATGGAAGCATGATTGACAAAAATGATGGGTTTAAATGCATGTATATGAGTTCTAGAACCCGGTTTCTAAATAAGGAAACTTTATTTTTCCAAGAGTTGTGGTTGCAAGTTGTTAACATGATTAGAAGGTTTAAATGACTTAGTCACATATAACTAAGTGCATTGTACGATAATATATGTTGTATATCCATGAACTTGACAATTTGACATGATCATGCTATAATAGGAAACTTTAATTATCCGAAACTCGCATGTTTGTCTATTTTTAACAAGTAAACATTGAAATGTTCTATATGTGTTATAACATGCCTAATTTCATGTGTGAACATTAAATTTTCATAGTTGCCATGTTTAGGACTCGAATCTTGACTTTCCAATTAAGGAAACTTTCATGTATCAAAAGTTGTGTTTCAAGTCCTAAATACCAATTGAATGTGCTAATGTGATTATTAGAATGATAATAGACTATTTCAAAGGAGGTTTGAATTCTATGTTAGGATTTGAATGTTTAAGTCCAACATGTCACCAACGGTTCATCGAGTAAAAACATATTTGAAACGTCAAAGTCACTTTTCAACTCATTTGGTTGCATAGAGTTCATAGTCAAACATTTGCAATACTTAGACCTTAAAGTCCTAAATGTCTCCTAGGGCACGTGTAGGTCGTCTCATTTAGCCGGATTTGCTAAAACATGGCACATCGTTCACTGCTTTATCAGGTGAGTTTCACGGCCCCTATTTACTTGCTTTATACTTTGGGGTAAAAACATGCAGAGTATTACAAAACATACCCACTTTACAAAGACATTTCAGCTTTACAAAGGCATTCCAGTTTTATAAAGACATTCCAGTTTTACAAAGACATTTCCAGTCATACAAAGACATTCCAGTCTTACAAAGACATTCCAGTCTTACAAATACATTCCAGTTTTACAAAGACATTTCAGTTTTACAAAGACATTCCAGATTTACAAAGACATTTCAGTCTTACAAAGACATTCCAGTCTTACAAAGACATTTCAGTTTTACAAAGACATTTCAGTTTTACAAAGACATTCCAGTTTTACAAAGACATTTTAGTCTTACAAAGACATTCCAGTCTTACAAAGACATTTCAGTTTTACAAAGAAATTTCAGTTTACAAAGACATTTCAGTCTTACAAATACATTCCATTCTTACAAAGACATTTCAGTTTTACAAAGACATTTCAGTTTTACAAAGACATTCCAGTTTTACAAAGACATTCCGGTCTTACAAAGACATTTTAGTTTTACAAAAACATTTTAGTTTTACAAAGACATTTTAGTTTTACAAAGACATTTTAGTTTTACAAAGACATTCCAGTCTTACAAAGACATTTCAGTCTTAAAAAGACATTTCAGTCTTATAAAGACATTTCAGTTTTACAAAGAAATTTCTGTTTTTCAAAGATATTCCAGTCTTGCAAAGACATTCCAGTTTTACAAAGACATTCCAGTATTACAAAGACATTTCAGTTTCACTAAGACATTTCTGTTTTACATAGACATTCCAGTTTTACAAAAACATACGATGTTTTCAATCATACAAAGTTTACAAAGACATACAAGGTCTTCACATGATAATGAGGTATTCCGATCTCAAATGTGTTACATGGGTTTACAAGGACATCATAACCAAAGTCCCAAGGAACACACACTATAACCATTAGCTATGGAGTAAGCCTAGGAATATATGAATAGTACTATTGGGTTGACACCCCCATTCATCAAGTTGGTCGCGCCAACTATCAGTTAATGGATACATATTATCCGGAAATTTCACTTTAATGTTTGTGATGGAACATTGACGGGGCAAAAATCAAGAACCGTCTAGGGTTGGTTATAGGCTCATGGTGATTGCATTACCTTTTGTTGATCCTAGCTAGACAACAATAGATCATCCTAGGACTCGTTTATCACATTTATGATATTTCATTTTTCCAATTTATCAAAAGCTTTCCATATATGTCAATCATGATGTCCAACAATGAGTTCAATAAGATTATTAAACGTGTGTTTATCATGCTTTTGACGAAACGTTTTACAAACATTTCAAGGGAATGTCCCATGGGGAATTCCAACCATATTATCCAATAAAACGTTTTACAAATATTCCAAGGGAATGTCCAGCGGGAATTCCAACTACATTGCTTTCCAGATTTACAAAGCAAAGTTTTACGAAATCCTTAGGGTATGTTTCAAAAGTTTTACAAGAAAATGATCTTTTATTATGGCACTCAAACCTGTGAACTCACCAACCTTATGTTGACACTTTCAAACATGTTTTTCAGGTATTATCTGGTGTAGGTCCCTCGGGTGTGGCAGATCGTCACATGCAAGTGGGTCTACTAGTCGGACCGGGTGCGGAATACCCGTGACTAGGTGGAGAGTCAAACAACACAAAGTAAACCAACAAGAGAATCACTTTAAACGTTCTTTCTATTATAAACACTTGGAGGTTACAGAGAGAAGTACTGAGATTACAATTTACGTATTTGCTACTTTGACTGCTTATGTCTGCGTACTTAACTTCTGTCAACCTATCCTATTTATACAAGACCTGATGCCAAGTGCGCAGGGCAAAATGCTCTTGCGTACTTAACAAGTACGCAAAGGTATTCTTGCGTACTTGCTAAGTATGCAGGAGCTTTCTCCTGCGCACTTACAAGTGCGCAAAACACTTAGAGAATTTTGCAACATTCAATATGTAAAAGTAAATACAACTCGATAAACTAATACATAAAGACTCTTACATACAAAGATAATTACAAACATTAAAGTATAAACTAAGACTCTATCTATCCAGAGTGTTTGTCACAGTAAAGTGCTTCAACAAACTCCCCCTTGACAACAGCTCTGGATAATCTTCAGTCTTCAGTCTTCACTTCTTCGGTCTTCATAGCACTTGATCTTTAGCTTCCATCTTCTTCTTGTATTCAAGGTAGAACTTAATCACCTTGTCATATTTAGAAGCAAGGAGCTTTGTCCATTCATCAGTGTACACTCAATACCTATCTGCTAGTGCCTCCAGATCTTTCACAGAAAAGTTGATGAAGCAGACTTCATCAAATATTCTGATAAGTTCCTTTGGCACTATGTTCCCACTCTCTGCACGTACCTTCCCCATGATCACAGCCTTGCCCGTCTTTGGATCTACGTACCAGTACCACATGTCACCAAGAATCTCCTGAGATAACTTGCTCAGGGGAATCTTAGTTTCACATCGCACTGGCTTGTATACCAATTTCTTTAAGTGCTTCTTAGTCACAGGATGTCTAGCATGCTTATCCTTGACTCTCTTGGGCACTTGAGGCTTGAACATCTCGAATTTCCTAGATCTTGCTTCCCGCTGCAGAACCACCCACAAACCCATCGCCACTGCGTGATTAGAATGACCTAGCAGCTCTCGGTTTGCTAGGTTCACAAGGTCGTATTTGGGTAAGGAGCTGAACGATTCACTGGTGGGTTTCAAGTATTGAACCCCGCTAGATCTTTTGATTGCGAACAGCTGCTTATCCTCCTTGAACCTTACAGCCAAGATCATCCGTGTTGCTTCTTGTTTGTCTATTATAGACGTCTTTTGCCACACAGGAGCTGGACCCTTTGATGAAGTAGTAGGCATATCTTTTTCTTTCGGTGCCTCTGGGTCCACAGGTGTAGGGTCAACTGGGGAGGCTTCAGAAGAGGCTTCCACATTACTAGCATGCTCGACTGAACCTGTGTCGAGCTGAGCTTCGAAGGATGGAAATTCAAAGATCTCTCCATCTTCTAACTCGTACTCTCCTTCCCCGTCACCCTTAGGAATTTCAATTACAACATCCTAATCATCATCATCCCAATCGTCACCAGAGTCGACCTCTCCTTCTTCTCGATTAAAGAGAGCATCGATCTGTGCTTCCTTGGAATAGTCAGGCTCTAGGTATAGGATCTCATCAATAGATAAGTCCTTAAGCACTTCAGCCGCTGACTTTCCTTTGTCACCACCACCACCACCACCAGAGGTATCACCACCCTCTTGATGAGTAGACTCCCCCTGAGCCATTGGAATAGCAGAGATGGGCACAATTGCTAAAGCTTGGTGCTCACCTCCACTAGGACCGGCTTCGAGATCCTTGTCTTTGTCATCATCCTTAGTCAAGTCAACAGGATGACAATCCTCATCACCAGTAGTTTTGTCCTTCTCTTTCTCTTTCTCTTTCTCCCCCTGAGCATCAAGCTTCTTGGTCAGATCAGCAATTAGTTTGACCATCAGCTCATGCTCTTTCCTTTGAGTATCAAACCTCACCTCCAAGGACGACCTGTGACCCAGAATCATTTCATTTGTCTTGATTAGGAGCTCGTTCTGGGCCATGACGTTCTTCAATCTTTCATCAGTCCCCGTTCTCTGGCTACGTAGGATTCTAACTTCATCTACCAAAGAGTTAATCTGTGCTTGTTAAGCGTCAGACTCCTCCTTTGATTTCCGAATAGTCTCCGGTAATCCAGCAACTTGAGTTTCCAGAACATCTATCATTGCAGCATTCGGATCAGGATGTCTGGATGAAGACGCCTCGGCATTGTGAATAGGGGAGGAGAAGATGGTATCGAAGTCAAACCCTTGTGTGAAATCTCCATAATTGAAGGGTTGACTTACTGGATCAATGGTGGTTGTTGGGATTGAGGATGTGATGAGGGTTGTAGGAGTTATGGTAGGGGTGATGGTGACTGACTCAGTGAGAATTGGAGTAGTCACCGCCACCTGGGCAGATGTGGTAGGGAGGGTCACTATCACAGGAATCTCCTCTGTGATTGAAGTGACGGCCATGACAAGTTGTGTCACACCCCCAAATTTATTTACTTATTAAATAAATACAGGTTGTAACGATTGGTTCATTACACGATAGCGGAAGCTGTAATAATGATTTCTAAGACTTGATTAAATATACAATTACTAAAGCTAAGTAATACTATGATTTAAGTTCCTCTAGATCAAAGATAGACTTGAGACTTGATATTCTACGTCCTTCCAGCCTTTAGGAATTGATCCAACATAGCTAGTCTATTCCAACCGTGCCATGGCTAAAGGTCACCTGAGAAACATACTTGAAAGTGTCAACACAAAGGTTGGTGAGTTCACAGAGTTAGTTATATTAGTGCTTATAGTTTTTCCCGAAAACATGTACATGACTTTACCGTCATAAAACTAAGTAGTTTTCCCCGAAAAACTATACATGACTTAACCGTCATAATAATAAGTAGTTTTCATTTGAAAACATGCCCATGACCTATCCGTCATGAAATAAGTAGTTTTCCTTTGAAAACATTACCATGACTTAGCCGTCATAAAATATGTTTAAACCTGATCATTTTAACTAATCAGAACCCTTTTGTATAAACATGATCACTTTAACCGGATCCAAAACTCTTTTGTTTAAATTCAATTGTTCGTAAATAGTTTCAGGTGTATGTGATAAACAGAATAAGAATTGTTGACCCATTTGTAAACTAGCTAGGAATACAAATAATATGTTCATACATGGGGCGTAACCAAACCTTGACATGTGTACACGCCCCTAATTTCGTTATTCAGTTCTATGCGGCCATAAATCCTCCAGATTGTGGTTAGCGCGACTAACCATGACCGGGAGACGTCACTCTCCATAGTACTATTCATAGGACCCTAGGCTACAGTTAATGGTTACTATGTTGTTCCAGGGGACTTTCGCGGCCTCCATTGTGTTGTTCTCATCCCATGTAAACATAAAGTCGTGTCTTATTCTCTTGTTATCCCATGAAATAGTTGCAAGTATGTTTTTCCCTTAAATCGTTGAGTGTTGTTCATCCGAACAATCGTTGTGTGTTGTTCATCCGAACAATCGTTGTGTGTACTTGTGTCCAGCTGTTTAGTTGAGAAAGTTTTCTCCCCGTTTGTTTAAAAACAATTTAAAAACAAGTAGTAAAAGTGGGGCTGGGAGACTCACAAGAAGTTAAACCAAAATGTTCATATTGTCAAACGTATAAGCAATGTAATTCATGTTTTCAAAACATAACAAGTAAGTATGTTTCTCCCCCGATGTTTACAAAACAGTAAAGAGTTAAAAGGGGGCCGTGAACTCACCTTGAGTTTGTGTATGCTTGCAATGATAATTGTTCTAGCCGAACTTGACTATTCGTACCCTAGATACCAAAGGGTAAATTGTGTTAAGACCGAACGTCTCATATTGCAAATTGTTCATCGACCTAGTAAATCTAGTTGCTTTTGTTTAAATATCTTCTTAGATTTTCAACACTTGTTTTGCTATAAAAACAGTTCTAAGTTACTGCCCAATGTGACTGATGAACAGATGTCGAAACTTCCTAGTTTCGATTGGGCAATTGAGTATCGAAACTTCATAGTTTCGATTGAGTAGTTAGGTATCGAAACTATCTAGTTTCGATTGGCAAGAAGGGTATCGAAACTATCTAGTTTCGATTGAGCAATATGTATCGAAACTACCTAGTTTCGATTGAACAACTAGTATCGAAACTCCCAGTTTCGATTGAGTAAACTGGTATCGAAACTCCTAGTTTCGATTGAATAGGTATCGAAACTCCTAGTTTCGATTGAATAACAGGTATCGAAACTCCTAGTTTCGATTGAATAACAAGTATCGAAACTCCTAGTTTCGATTGAACAGGTATCGAAACTCCTAGTTTCGATTACTGCACTTTGATTGACAGAATTCGTCCTGTATATTTTTATGTTCAAATCTTGAATTTGACACACTTTTCTTGTTATCTTACTTGCGTTTGAACGATTTGTATGTTCAGCTACGATTTTAAAGAAAATGAAATGGATAATATCGAGTTTTTACCTCAAACAGAGAATGATGATTTTCAGGGAAACAGAGAATGATCTTGAGCTCCTTATCTTGATTCTTGAGACAACACTTGGAACTCTTCTTATAGCACCGAAATACGGTGGATTTTTACCTTAAACTGGACTTCGACTTGAAGGAGAATTGGGAATTTGCCGTAAGAAAATGAGAAGTATGAAAGGGATTGTGGGATTTCGATTGAGGAGGTATGGTTTTTATCTGAATTTGAGTGAATTAGCAAGTGGGGGAATGGCTCCCCTGACTTTCGGTCGAGAAAGTCAAGCAAGTGGGTTGGGATTTAAATAAATCAAACCATTTGATTTAAGTGTAATTTTAACCACTAGTGTTCGTATTTAGTCGGGTTATCCTGGTACGTGAACCGGTAACTCCTAGAATTACCAAAATATGAAATGAGACCCTGTACGATTTTTGTTAGACCTTAATGTCCTTGTTTGTGAAATTAAGTAGATCACAAAAACAATTATAATTTAAACTTGTTTATAACATGTACGGATATTGACCTGAATTGTCGGGTGTCACATTCTCCCCATGTTAAAAGAATTTCGTCCCGAAATTCAATTTGTGTCCTCTTGAACTGTTGTATCCTTAAACAAAGATGGGTATTTTTGTTTTCATTTGATTCTCTCGTTCAAATGGTTCAACGTACCTAGGGTTAAGCTTGCCACGGTTGCCAAATCTTGCAACCCCTTTCCAATGTGAGACCTTTAACATGACTTTGTTTCCCACTTGGAATTCTAATGGTTTTCGTCTGTTGCTATCTCAACTCTCTTTCGTCTGTCTTGAGTGACTTTCAGACGATCTTTTATTTCGACGATTTTATCAATGGTTCTCTAGTCAATATCAGGACCAGTCAAAAGCTTTTCGCCAATCACCGCCCAACATAGCGATGAGTGACACTTACAACCATACAAAGCCTCAACGGAGCGGCTTTAATGCCGGTATGGTAGTTAGTATTATATGAAAACTCAGCCAACGGCGGTGTGTATCCCTATTTCCTCTTAAATCGATTACACACACACGGAGCACATCTTTTAAAGTTTGGATGGTCCTTTTACTTTGACCGTTCATCTAGGGATAATATGCAGTGGTCATGTAAAGGCGTGTGCTCAAGGCTTCTTGTACAGACTGCCAGGTTCTTGACATGAATCGACTGTCCCTTTTAGAGAAAATGGAAACTGGCATACCATGCCTAGCCTTAATTCCCTTAATATTTAGCCTTGCACGCTTCTTACTTTTATCTGTCTCCTTTATTGGTAAGGAATGCGCGGATTTCGTCAAACGACTGACGATTATCATATAGTATCATAGTTGCTAGGTGTTCTGGGTAACTTTGTAATGAAATCCATTGAAATTTGTTCCCATTTCCATTGAGGTATCTCGGGTTGTTATAACAATCCCGACGGTTTCTGATGTTCTGCCTTTACCTTTGAACATGTCAGGCATTTACCGACGTAATTAGCAATTTCTCATTTCATGTTCGGCCACCAGTAGAGTTCTTTCAGATCCTTATACATTTTATCCGAACCTGGGTGAATGGAGTACCTGGACTTGTGGGCTTCGTCCATAACCAACTCCCGTAAGTTACCAAAACATGGCACCCAAATTCTATTTGCAAAGTATATAGTATCATCTGATTTTGGCTCTAAATGTCTGATCATTCCTCATATAGCTTCACTCTGAATGTTTTCTTCTTTGATTGCCTCCTGTTGTGCCATCCGGATTTGAGTCGTGAGACTCGCATGAATTGTCAATCCTAGGGCACGAACACGGAGAGTTTTAACCCGTTCCTTACGACTCAAGGCATCTGCTACGACATTTACCTTACCAGGGTGATACTTGATGTCCCAGTCGTAATCATTCAGTAGTTCTACCCAACGAAGTTGACTCATGTTGAGTTCTTTCTGATTAAAGATGTGCTGGAGACTCTTGTGGTTTGTAAAGATAGTACATTTTGTACCATATAAAAAAAAAATGTCTCCAAATCTTGAGTGCAAACACGACAGCACCCAATTTCAGATCGTGAGTCGTATAATTTTTTTTTTCTCATGTACTCTTAGCTGTCTGGATGCATACGTTATGACTTTTTCTCCTTGCATCAATACACATCCCAGACCTTGGTGTGATGCGTCGCAGTACACGATGGAATTGTCAGTTCCTTCGGGAAGGGATATGATTGGTGCACTGCAAAGTTTTTGCTTCAACAATTGAAACGCTGATTCTTGTTTATCAGTCCAATCAAACTTTTTGTCCTTCTGAGTTAACGTGGTCAAAGGCAAGGCTATCTTTGAAAAATTCTCGATAAATCGCCTGTAATATCCTGCCAAACCTAGAAATTGACGCACCTCAGTCGGAGTTCCTGGTGTTTCCCAGTTTTTGATAGCTTCAATCTTGGTTGGGACTACGTGAATACCCTTCTTATTGATGACGTGTCCGAGAAAGTGAACCTCTCGAATCCGAAACTCACACTTAGAGAATTTGGCATAACGCTTCTCATTCCGGAGTAGTTCAAAGATTGATTTCAAATGATGTTCATGTTCCTCCTTGGTTTGTGAATATATTAATATGTCATCGATAAATACAATCACGAATTTATCCAAATATAGCCTGCACACGCGGTTCATTAGATCCATGAAAACGGCCGGTGCAATAGTCAAGCCAAATGGCATAACTAGGAACTCGTAGTGACCGTAACGAGTCCTAAAAGTCGTTTTCGGTATATCTTCTTCCTGAATTTTCAGTTGAGGATACCCTGATCGTAGATCAATTTTTAGAATAGAAACTGGGTCCTGAAGTTGATCAAACAAATCGTCTACTCGAGGAAGAGGATACCGGTTTTTGATTGTCAGCTTGTTCAACTCCCGATAATTGATGCACCTTCTAAAGGTTTCATCCTTTTTCTTTACAAACAGGACCGGAACTCCCCATGGTAAGAAACTCGATCTTATGAAAGAATTACTCGACGAGGTATCCAAGTTTTTGTTGTATATTGGGTAGAAATGAAAAACTATGAAAATGAAACTTTATGTTTGTCCCTCTTATGCTTTTCGAAAGCATTTTCCCGGACTAAGACTTTTCTCTTATTTCAGGTTTCATGTTTTCTATGATTTTCCTCTCCATATGCCTTCATGGAGCTAGGAATTGATTTTCCTTGGGAGCTCTTATTTGCGAACTTCAAGTCTAATCACCACTTTACCCCTTTGCTCGCACTACCTTTCGAGGCAGACTAGCCTTTGGGTTGTAGCGTCCTGATATGTAAACTCATGTCTCGACTACCATACCTTCAAAGTATGTAAGTCATACGAAGTTCGATGTTTGTTTGGGATATTCATATTCCGTCTAGCTGAGGGAATGAATAATAATACTGTGAGAATGGTCTCATCGAATTAGTGTTTTCCCCAAAATGGGCTATGGGTTTGTCAACTCATTAAGTTGGCAGAAAGAGTTGATAGTCAACTATTAGTCATACGGTGTGTATGCACTCCCTTAGTGTTTGAATGGTACTTTTGGTGACTTACCATTACATATTACACTCATTCAGGTTATAGCCTTAAAATCCTTAGCACAAGGATAAACTTGAGGTAATGAGTGTTGAACGTCGAGACTTTTGTATTCTAACTGAGTCTACTCTAAGAGATCATTTCTTAACAATAGATGCTCTAGAGCTTCCCAATTATAGAAAACTAGGAGTGAAAGATGCAATCACACATCTTTTCTAGGCTAAATCCGGGATCCATCCAACAAGATGATCTTTGGGGAAGTGCGAGTATAAAATAGTAATAGATTATTCTTCTCAACTCTTTGTGGACAGTGGCCTGTTGTGAATAGCTCGAGCTTACATCCCTTATGCATATCATGAACTAATGAGATTAGCATGAAATTCCGCATTTGGGACTCCTTTAAGAGTTTTGCATGTCGTTTTGGTTAGTGCGACAATAGTCGTTAGTCCACACTTAGGTTTCTTTGGCATTTGCTCGAGCATCAAACCCGGCTTATCCATTACCGAGAGAATAGTTAGACTTAAAGGTATATTGAATGTCAATGGCTGCGAGAGCAATCCTGTTTGACCGACATTCTGAAATGTCCGATTTCCTACTTGTCTCATGACGAGCTTCCACAATATCCATAAGTGCCATGTGTATGCGGGTCAGAATAATACCCTGCCCTATTACTGAAGTTAGTGCATAACACTCTTGGCGTAACTTTCAAGCAATTATGAGATTGAACTGTATGATGGATCATGAGATTATGCTATAATCTCCCACAATAGTTGTGCAATTACTGTAAGTGTTAGTTGTGGTAACACTCAATTTGAAGCATTCCTGACAAGTAGAATCTCAAAGTATGAATGTGCGAATTTCTTCGTCGTTCATGATTTACTAAGGATTGGTTGAATTCAATTTGAATTTCTCTCGTTCCTCCAAAACTAGGAGAATGCTTTGTGAGCACCAAATTGAGAAGTCTGATTTGTTGAGATCCAATCCTTAATCAAGTGATTGAGAACATGAGTTGATCATCAGCTTAGATAGCAAGACTCACTAAAGTTCCCATGCACTGCAAGTTATGATTACGTGTGCACCCGTAATGATGATTTGCCTTGCCTGATCCCTATAGTGTTTCTTCTATCCCTAGCTTTTAATCAAAAGTGATTTGAAACGATCATTAGATTGCGTTTGCACATTTGTACAGGAGTGTGTATTGTTTTATCGGATTACTGTTAATTATGTGTACCAATACTCATGAATCTGCTGAATATGGCAGTTGTCGGATGAGGCTAAGGGTAGAGAGGCACCACCAGTGTCTCTTAAAAAAATGTGCATGGTGAAATTCAGGCACTATGTGTTGGGCAGAGATCCTCAAACGAGTGTCGAGCAACTCATGCTCCAAGTCTGTATATATGCATGGATCCACATGATCCTGATGTATGTCTGGGTCTCCTGACCCTTGGAGTTCTCTCCCATTTAGTCCTGCTTATTCACCTTGAATTCCCTTCTGTCTGGGCAATCATGCCTGCCATATATCATGGCGAGAGTCTAGGCATCCGTTCCGACAACTTATGAAGGAGAGTATTTATATCGCAAATACGTTAGAAAGATAGTTGCCTCCATGGCTGGAGTAGTTGTGGTGCAGGTATAGGTACAGATTCTGGTACGAGTTCAACCTGTTGCGATACCAAGATCGGTAACTGACGATCGTTGTCGTCGAAGTCCAAGCTCAGCTCGTAACTCGATCTTCTAAGGTTGCAGTATGTTGAGTACCCGTTACTCTTGACTCGTAATCCGAACAGTAACATGTTGTAAGTGTTTATTGTTTTCACATTGTTGTATGTGTTTAAGTGTTCATTACATGTGCTATGTAATTGTATTAGTGTAGCTAATGGTACCCTAGTGTAACTCCATACACTAATAGTCTACAAAAATTGTTCGGCAACGGTTGGAATTCCTATGCTCAAGTCTTGGGTGTTTTTAGTGTGATGCAAGTCTTAGAAATCTTGGTCCCTAAATGAGTCCGGTTAGAGCCTAGGTATCACTAAGGACACCTAATTCGCTAAAACCATTGCTCTGATACCAATCTGTCACACCCCCAAATTTATTTACTTATTAAATAAATACAGGTTGTAACGATTGGTTCATTACACGATAGCGGAAGCTGTAATAATGATTTCTAAGACTTGATTAAATATACAATTACTAAAGCTAAGTAATACTATGATTTAAGTTCCTCTAGATCAAAGATAGACTTGAGACTTGATATTCTACGTCCTTCCAGCCTTTAGGAATTGATCCAACATAGCTAGTCTATTCCAACCGTGCCATGGCTAAAGGTCACCTGAGAAACATACTTGAAAGTGTCAACACAAAGGTTGGTGAGTTCACAGAGTTAGTTATATTAGTGCTTATAGTTTTTCCCGAAAACATGTACATGACTTTACCGTCATAAAACTAAGTAGTTTTCCCCGAAAAACTATACATGACTTAACCGTCATAATAATAAGTAGTTTTCATTTGAAAACATGCCCATGACCTATCCGTCATGAAATAAGTAGTTTTCCTTTGAAAACATTACCATGACTTAGCCGTCATAAAATATGTTTAAACCTGATCATTTTAACTAATCAGAACCCTTTTGTATAAACATGATCACTTTAACCGGATCCAAAACTCTTTTGTTTAAATTCAATTGTTCGTAAATAGTTTCAGGTGTATGTGATAAACAGAATAAGAATTGTTGACCCATTTGTAAACTAGCTAGGAATACAAATAATATGTTCATACATGGGGCGTAACCAAACCTTGACATGTGTACACGCCCCTAATTTCGTTATTCAGTTCTATGCGGCCATAAATCCTCCAGATTGTGGTTAGCGCGACTAACCATGACCGGGAGACGTCACTCTCCATAGTACTATTCATAGGACCCTAGGCTACAGTTAATGGTTACTATGTTGTTCCAGGGGACTTTCGCGGCCTCCATTGTGTTGTTCTCATCCCATGTAAACATAAAGTCGTGTCTTATTCTCTTGTTATCCCATGAAATAGTTGCAAGTATGTTTTTCCCTTAAATCGTTGAGTGTTGTTCATCCGAACAATCGTTGTGTGTTGTTCATCCGAACAATCGTTGTGTGTACTTGTGTCCAGCTGTTTAGTTGAGAAAGTTTTCTCCCCGTTTGTTTAAAAACAATTTAAAAACAAGTAGTAAAAGTGGGGCTGGGAGACTCACAAGAAGTTAAACCAAAATGTTCATATTGTCAAACGTATAAGCAATGTAATTCATGTTTTCAAAACATAACAAGTAAGTATGTTTCTCCCCCGATGTTTACAAAACAGTAAAGAGTTAAAAGGGGGCCGTGAACTCACCTTGAGTTTGTGTATGCTTGCAATGATAATTGTTCTAGCCGAACTTGACTATTCGTACCCTAGATACCAAAGGGTAAATTGTGTTAAGACCGAACGTCTCATATTGCAAATTGTTCATCGACCTAGTAAATCTAGTTGCTTTTGTTTAAATATCTTCTTAGATTTTCAACACTTGTTTTGCTATAAAAACAGTTCTAAGTTACTGCCCAATGTGACTGATGAACAGATGTCGAAACTTCCTAGTTTCGATTGGGCAATTGAGTATCGAAACTTCATAGTTTCGATTGAGTAGTTAGGTATCGAAACTATCTAGTTTCGATTGGCAAGAAGGGTATCGAAACTATCTAGTTTCGATTGAGCAATATGTATCGAAACTACCTAGTTTCGATTGAACAACTAGTATCGAAACTCCCAGTTTCGATTGAGTAAACTGGTATCGAAACTCCTAGTTTCGATTGAATAGGTATCGAAACTCCTAGTTTCGATTGAATAACAGGTATCGAAACTCCTAGTTTCGATTGAATAACAGGTATTGAAACTCCTAGTTTCGATTGAACAGGTATCGAAACTCCTAGTTTCGATTACTGCACTTTGATTGACAGAATTCGTCCTGTATATTTTTATGTTCAAATCTTGAATTTGACACACTTTTCTTGTTATCTTACTTGCGTTTGAACGATTTGTATGTTCAGCTACGATTTTAAAGAAAATGAAATGGATAATATCGAGTTTTTACCTCAAACAGAGAATGATGATTTTCAGGGAAACAGAGAATGATCTTGAGCTCCTTATCTTGATTCTTGAGACAACACTTGGAACTCTTCTTATAGCACCGAAATACGGTGGATTTTTACCTTAAACTGGACTTCGACTTGAAGGAGAATTGGGAATTTGCCGTAAGAAAATGAGAAGTATGAAAGGGATTGTGGGATTTCGATTGAGGAGGTATGGTTTTTATCTGAATTTGAGTGAATTAGCAAGTGGGGGAATGGCTCCCCTGACTTTCGGTCGAGAAAGTCAAGCAAGTGGGTTGGGATTTAAATAAATCAAACCATTTGATTTAAGTGTAATTTTAACCACTAGTGTTCGTATTTAGTCGGGTTATCCTGGTACGTGAACCGGTAACTCCTAGAATTACCAAAATATGAAATGAGACCCTGTACGATTTTTGTTAGACCTTAATGTCCTTGTTTGTGAAATTAAGTAGATCACAAAAACAATTATAATTTAAACTTGTTTATAACATGTACGGATATTGACCTGAATTGTCGGGTGTCACAAGTTGCACCTGTGTCCTCCTCCACCTGCGGTATAGTTGCTGTGAAGGTGGGGTGGAGGCTGAATCAGGACTAGCAGTTGAAACTTGTACTTGCTGCTGAACCTCCACCTCACTTGGTATAGAAAGTTGTTGCCTATCACCCCTGTTTTTGTGAATGCTTTCTCGTCTTTGTCTCTGTATAGCAACGTCAGAGTCAGAGTCTGGCTCATATTCGCTTCTAGAAGACTGTCGCTTTCTCTTGGAGGATGACTCAAGTCGGATTACCTTTGTTGTTCTCCTTGGGTGTACCTGCGATGGCACATCATCGGAATCAGAAGAATCTGACTCTGTCTCATCAGAGTCGGATCCCTCAGCACCATCATTTCCTCCTTCTTCGTCTCCATTATCAGACGATCCATCATCACTTTCCACTTCCTCCGCTTGTTGTTGTTGTTGTTCATCGGAGTGTTCACTCAATTCAGGCTCCGAATCGTGGCTATACCATCTCCAGTCACCTGGTGCCACATATGCTTCATTTATGAGGTGGCTAAAGAGTTCTGTATCCACAGGGGTAGGTTCTACACTGCCTGGCTTTAAGAATTGTGCGAATACTCTTTTGTCCACTCTCTTCACTTGCAGTCTCTCCCCCTATAGCAGGTAGGTTTGGCAACACGTCGTTAATCAAAAGTTGCACAAACCTAGGGTATAATAAGAACTGAAACCTCTCCGCCGTGTTGATCTGGTCATTCATGGCTTTGAAAATGTAGCGGGAGAAGTTGCAGCCCTTATTGAGAGATAGGCCAACCATGGCTGCTGCAAAGTCATGACCCATGGCATCCTTTCCAGCTTTCCTTGAGGAGATGCACAAGATCATGACATGGGTGAAGTATCTCCATTGGTCTAGCACCCACATCTTCTTATATGAAGCATAGTCTCCCGCCCCGACATATCCCATTCTTTGCCTCCAACAGCCGTCCACAAAGTAGTCTGGATAGGCTGTCGGGTCGGTCGAGAGATCTCTGAATTGAAGGATCCTTCTAATAGTATCTTTAGAAAAGGCGATAGCGTGACCAGCAATGGTAGCCCTTATAACTTTGGGAGTTACCGTGCAGTCATGCTCCGCAGTCTCCCAAAACTGCTCCAGATAGGGTCTTGAAACGATCGGGTCAGCAGAAATAGCGTAGCTGATTCTTGAACGGTTCAAGAAATCAACTATTTCTCTATACTGCAGTGCTGCACCCTTCCATTCTGGTTCAGTGTTAGCTAACAGATTGAATTCGTGAGTAAACGCCCGAGCCATAATCTGCAAAAACACACAGAAAGCATAATCAGAACAACAAGTATCATTGGAAATGAATAAACATGACTCAGTATAGCAGTTACTCTTTGAACTGAAATTTCAGACTTAGAAATTTTTCCCAAGTGTTGGTCCTGCGTACTTAGCAAGTACCTAGGATTTTCCTCTTGATTACTTAACAAGTACAAATGACTTGCTTCTTGCGTACTTGTTAAGTGCGCAAGAACTACACTTGGTGAAATATTCCAGAAATTTTGAAATTCAACAGATGTTCAAAAACGGTTTGTATTAGGTCACCACAAGATTTATCAAAACAACCATTGAATTGTTAAAAAACCGCGATTTAAACCCTAATCATTTTTTTCAGTCGAAATCGGTCCATACTAAGTGATTATGTGGATGGATTAATCCTCGTTTCTCCCCGATTGATTGTAATGAAGTGATGAAACTAGAAACGGGACGAAAAATTGGTTTAGGAACACTTTGATTTTTTAAGTAAAAGTCGGAGGGAATTTGAAACGGTTTGAAAGAGATGAAACTCTGAGATTTTTCTAAGTCCAGTTTGTATACCCCACGCAAAAAGGTCGTGCGTACTTAGCAAGTGCACACGCTTTAACTCTTGTGTACTTACAAGTGCGCAAGACTTAACTCTTGCGTACTTGTTAAGTACGCAGGGCTTACTTCATGCGCACATACAAGTACGCACAAACCCTTAAGTGCGCAAACTTTCAACTCAAATTTATGAAGTTTTTCAAATCAAATAACAAACAAGATAGAAAATATTCAATCAGGAGGATTCAAAATACAATTCAGGAAGGTTAAACACAAATATTTTTGGTTTTTCTGAATAGAATTGAACTATGCATAAACTTAAAATCTTTTTGATCTTTTCTCATAGAAATATACAAGTATTTACACAAACTATTTTTGATCAAAGACACGAGCAGAGGATCATATCAGGCTATCTTTTAGTAAAAATGATACAATATAAGCATCAAAGAATATGGGATCATGTCATGGATTACTATTTATTCATACTTAATAAGCAAATAAACAAGTAATTCAAGTTGACAATATTATAAGATTTGAAACTATAAGCATCTTTGTATCACGATCTTGACTATTAAGGTATTAATTATAAGATATACAACGTGTACCCCACTGATACGCTACAATAATGTAAATTGCACTATCTCAAGGCATCTAAGATTTTCCCAATGATTTTCTAAATTTTCAGAATGAAGTTACATCTATTAGCACAGGAAAAATCAAGCAGAATCCATAAGTATTATCAGGAATCATAAGATTCAGAATCGAGTGATTCATATGTCTTGGTTTCATTTGATTTTCTACATTGAATATCGGTATGATGATTCAGGATAATATATATGGTGTTTGAATAAGGTAAGGGGATCCAACTTTTATCTGGATTTGATTTCAATGAATCAGGAGTGATTCAAGGGTGAATATATGCTCAACGGTTGATGTAGAGACATGTGTTGATTCAATTTCTCCTTGCATACTTGTGAGTATGGGCAGTGAGATGAACCGCATTAATTGTGCTAACGACATAACCCGAAACTGACATCAAAAGAAAATTATTGCCAAAATCTAACATCCTTTATCTGATAATGATCTTTTCTATTCTTTTGCGCACACACACTAGCAAACATGGGTTCAAATCACTGTTGTAATTTAGACTTTAGTTTCCACACTACTAGTGATTCAAAGACGCATATAGCCTACTGAAAATTCAAATTACTTGTAAATAAGCAGATTAAAAACATAATAATTGAAACAATTAAGTAAGCATGACGCAATCATTTCCCATATGAGCAGTCTGTGACGTTTAGATCATTTCTGATGTACTGTCATTTCCTCTTTTCTCAAGTTAACTTTGAAATTTTCTCCATTTTCTATTTTGTTTTTGATTTTGTAAAATATTTTGAAACTTAAAAGAACTATAGAGAAAATTTAAAAGAAATAAAATTTAACTTCCATGAATTGAATTGATTTAAGAAAAATTAATTTTAACTCAGGATTGAACATTCTTATCAAGTTGACAAGATGCTCAAAACGGGATCGATCAAATGCCTATGTGAAAAGGTCAGCAAGATTGTCATCCGTGTGAACTTTTACAAGTTCAATTAAATGCTTTTCAGCACAATCACGGATGAAATGATGGCGAATTTCTATATGTTTAGTTTAGGAATGTTTCACCGGGTTATTTATGATGGACATGGTGGGATTGTTGTCAATGAATAAAAGAGTTCCAGTGAAGTTTAAGCCGTAGTCTCTCAATTGCTGCTGAATCCACAATATCTGAGAACAACTGCTCGCCGCAGCAATGTATTCTACTTCACAAGTTGAGACATAAACTGTTGACTGCTTCTTGCACTGCCAGGAGACCAGTCTGTCTCCTAAGAATTGACATCCACCAGAAGTTGACTTTCTGTCAAGGTTACAACCGCCATAGTCTGAATCAGTGTAGGTTTTGAAGTCGAATGACTGCTGCTTAGAGTACCAAAGACCCAATCGGGGTTTCCCTTTCAGATATCTGAAAATCCTCTTCACAGCTAGCATATGTGACTCCTTCGGTTGTGACTAAAACCTTGAGCACAAGCACACAGCAAACATTATATCGGGTCTTGAAGCTGTGAGATACATAAGTGATCCGATCATCCCATGGTACAGTTTGCTATCTACATCCTTTCCATCTTTGTCAGGATGAAGACCATGATTGACTAGGATAGGTGTGCCATAAGTACTGCTATCATTCATCTTGTATTTTGACAAGATGTCCTGCACATACTTGGTTTGATGTAGATAAATGCCATCCTCTCTTTGACTGACTTGCAGACCCAGGAAGAACGAAAATTCACCCATATTACTCATTTCAAACTTGGACATCATCACCTGCTCGAATTCCCTACACATCCCTTCATTGGTAGATCCAAAAATAATGTCGTCGACGTATACTTGTACAAGAAGAATGTCACCTCCTGCTTTCCTAATGAAGAGGGTCGAGTCAATCTATCCACGGTCGAAACCATTAGACAGTAGATGCTTAGATAGTGTCTCATACCATGCTCGCGGTGCTTGATGAAGACCATAAAGTGCTTTGTCGAGCTTATACACTTTATTGATATTATGCGGATCTTCAAAGCTGGGAGGTTGAGTGACATAGACCTCTTCATGAACATTACCATAAAGGAAAGCACACTTCACATCAAGTTAATAGAGCTTGAATCCGACATATGTGGCATAACCCAAGAACAGTCGAATGGCCTTAATTCTAGCAACTGGGGCATATACTTCCGTGTAATCCATGGCCTCTTGCTGATAAAAACCCTGAACATCCAATCTTGCTTTGTTCTTCACAACCACATGACGATCATCCGTCTTGCATTTGAACACCCATCTGGTTCCAATTGGCTGAAAGCCTTTTGGCAAGTCAACCAAATCGCACACGTGCAGCTTTTGGAATTGAGACAATTCTTCTTGCATCGCCTCAATCCAGCAGTTGTCAGTGAGAGCCTCCTTCACATTCTTCGTCTCTAACTGGGACACGAATGCAGCATGCAAACATGTTTCCATGACACCAGTGTCAAGTATCTCTGAGTAAAGACTAGTGTTCTCAGTGATGGTTCGATGACGAGTCTGAACACCGGCATAAGGATCACCGATAATGTTGTCGATTGGATGATTCCTATGCACTCTCATCTTCGGAACAATCGGTTCCTGAATTTCTAAATCTAGATTTGTGCTTAACTCCCCCATTTCCTGTGTTCCAGAAGAAGAAGATTCAATGTTAATTGGATCAGCTGGAGCTTCATTTCCTACAGTTGTGTTAGGATTGGCTTAAGCGTCATCTCCAACAACATGAACATCTTCACTGTTATCATTGTCATGAGTTCCAGATGCAGATGCAACATTGGAATCAGGAGTTATAATTGGTACAGTAGCACGAGTAGAGAAACTGGAGTCATTGTCGGCACCCAATAATTCATAAACATTTGCGGTGTCAACTACAGATAGATCAGGAAGATTGAATGACTTGAATAGCGCATCAAAATCAAAACCCCAAGCTGGACCTGTTGGTTCGGGTGGAATGCTGTGTTTACTACAATCCACTTCAAACCATTCCTCGATAGTATGAGTTCCTATGTTGTACACTCTCTTGCAAGGCGAGTTGGCAACGTATCCTAAAAAGATGCCTTCCACCGCTTTTGCATGAAACTTAGACTGGCGGTCTTTGTACTGTAGCAACAAGGAACAAGGACTACCAAAAGGATCTAGGTAATCAAGATTGGGAAGTCCATTGTTCATCAACTCGTAACAAGTCTTGTTGTGCCTCTTCACAACCAGAAGTCTGTTTAAGACGTGACAAGCTGTATTAACGGCTTCTGCCCAGAAAGTGACAGGAAGCTTTGCATCCGACAGCATAGTCCTTGCAGTCTCAATCAGTGTTCTGTTTTTCCGTTCAGCAACTCCATTCTGCTGAGGCGTGTACGGCGCGCTGAATTCATGACGGATCCCTTTCTTAAGACACAAAAGTTCCATCAAATTATTCTTGAACTCAGTTCCGTTGTCATACCTTATTCTTCTAACTTTCAGCTTGCAAAGAGATTCCAAGCTCAGGATCAAGTATTGAAGAATATCAGCAGTCTCATCCTTAGTACCTAAAAAAATGCACCCAAGAAAAACATGAGAAATCATCAGTTACAACTAGACAAAACGACTTACCTCCAATACTCCTGATACTTATGGGGCCAAACAGATCCATGTGTAATAGCTCCAAAGGGGTATCAATAGAGTTTTGGAGCTTGGGCTTGTGAGACTTCCGTTGTTGTTTGCCCTTTTTACAAGGCATACAGTCATCTGCAACGGTAAATCTCAGCTTAGGAATCCCGGTTACCAAACCGTTTCGGACAAGATGATTCATTTTACAATACGAAATATGTCCGAGTTTCCTATGCCACAAGATAGAGTCAAGCTCTGTCGCTTTGGTAAGCAAACAGGTAGCAACTGATGAGGTGGTTGTTGCCACGCTCATATCGATCTGATAGGTTTCGTTTGTCCTTGGCGCTCTCATCAGGATCCAGTCTTCGGGAACTTCAAAACCAGGTTTGAGAATCAGGCATTCTGACTTATCAAACATCACCGAGTACTCCTTGTCGCACATTTGGGAGACACTCAACACGTGATGCTTCAGCTGCTCGCAAAAGTTGACATTGTCAAAGTTGACACAACCATTCGAAACCACACCTTGACACGTGATACTGCCGCCTTTTTCTCCGGCAAAGGCCACATAGCCGCCTCTGAATGGTTTAACATCTTGAAGGAAGGCCATGTTTCCTGTCATGTACCGGGAGCATCCACTATCTACATACCAGCGATTAGAGATAGTACCCTTCGGACGTCCCTGCACGAGTCATAAAAGAATTAGTTAGATTTGGAGACCCAAGCCATTGTGGTCTTGGGTCGTCCATCCTTTTCAAAATAAACTACTTCCTTTAACTCACAGTCGTGATGACTGTTCAAAATTGATGAATCGTTAAAAGAATTTGAATTAGGAGATTGAGAATTTTTGGATTTGGCAGTCTAGGATCTCTTCTGTTTCTTAACCGGAACAGGAGACTTTGATTCAACTACAGCAGGTGAACTTGTGGAAGCTTCACCTGATTGAACTGAAGTCAGTTGTTCTAGCTTTCTCAACCCCTTGTTCCTTCTTCTTCTCTGTGGTTTAGAGAGTCTCGCCATAGGTTTCTCACCAGTACGTGTACTACCAGAGGTAGATACACAAGGTACAGCAGGTTGCGTTACCTTTCTTGAAACTGATGGTTTAGCTTCAGATTTGATATTAGGCTTTACCATCGGTTTGACTGGTGGTTTCACCACATTTTGCTTTGGACATTTGGGAGTTGGTTTCACCACATTTTTCACTGATGGCGATCTAGGGATAACAGTTGGTTGTGAAACAACAGGCCGTTTCCCTTGGTTCTTTGAAGGACAGTTCACAAGAATGTGACCAACCAAGCCACAGTGAAAGCAAGTCCTCTTGTCTACATAAGTTCTCTTGTAAGGCTCATTAGATCTGGCCTTAGATAACTCAACATTATGAGCATGAGGAGTTGGTTTATGAACAGGAGTCTGAACCTTTATAGTTTGGTTTTTGGGAGTATAGTATTTTTCGAAATTTTCTTTGTAACCAAGCCCATAGTGAGCTGAAAAAGCCTCTTTCTTTACTTGGTTAAGATTTTTAAAACCCCCATAAAGCATTACCTTTAGTTTATCATTTGTTTCAATGATATCGGGTTCAGTTAAAATGCAATTATCACCATTAGTGATAATGTTTTTTTCTTTACTTTCTGTTCAGTTAACAGCTCCTCAGATACTACTCCTTCAGGGCAAGAGTTAACCGACCCATCTTTAGAAGCAGTAACGAACTCCTCACTAGATGTGGAGTTAGCCTTACTTGAGGATTCATCCTTTTTTGGGGAATCATCCTTATCAGAGGACTCATCTAGACAAGTGAGATCAATGTCTATTAAGCTATTGACAAACTTCCCGCTTACTGGTGGAGGAATGGCATTAGTACCCAACCCTAACCCATTCATTTGTCTCACTACAGATTCGTAGTGTTCCACCACAAAACGAGAGTTTTTCAACTTCTCATTAGAACATTTTAATTGCAAGATCTCATTTTGCAGTTTGTTAATTTCATTGTTCTGTTTTTCCAACCCCCTGTATGAAACATCTAAGTGAAGTTGTTGATCGCTTATTTTTAGAGAATATTCACATTTTTTCTTTTTCAACGTTTCAATTGAATCTTTAAAACGTTTTTCGTTTTCTTTATAGTTTAGAGCTGCCATACTTAGGGGTTCGATTTTGTCTTGGAGCCTAGAATTTTCAAGTTTTAGCCCTAGACATTTAGAACATGAAATAACAGAAAAAGGATTAGAATCTACCTCAGATGATGAACTTGTTGCTTCTCCAATGGCCATGAGAGCAACAGCAGTAGTCGATTCCTCTTTATCAGCTACAGAAGCTTCCTTTTCTTCAGCTTCCTTCACCTCCTCTGTAGCAGCAGTAGTAGAATCTTCTAGTCAGCCATAGAAGCTTCCTTTTTCTCAGCTTCCAGCATCTCCATGATCTCAGCCATGAGACCAACCTGAGTTTGAGCAATGATGGCGTCCTCCAGATGAACACCCCAATCAAAGTTGTCGTCCTGTTGACCTACCAGTGCATTGGACGTTCCAGTTTGGCTTTGATTGTGGTTGTTTGAGTTGTTGTAGCCATGGCTGTTTCCTTGGCTAGGTCTGGTAAAACCCGAGGCCGGTGCTCTGTCTTTTTGACATTCATGAGCAAATTATCCATAGTTCAGACACTTGTAGCATTTGGCCTTAGATTTGTTAAACCCGACCTTGGCATTAGAATGCCCGCCAATGAACTTTCTTCCTGTTCTGTTAAGGAAACGCTTGGCTCTCCTCAATATCATGGCCATATTTGTAGGTCCTCATGACACTTCTACAGATCATTCTCTTGATAAGACGTGTCGTTAACTCGGAGTGCGGATTCCACAGAATCAACGATTGCATACACAAAAGACAATAGAAACAATCAGGTAAATAAACTTCACGCTTGTATTTCAATTCACAATAGAGTTTACAGACTCAATCTTTTCTGATCTATCTTTTTCTACTTGAATATCTACACTGACTCTGTAAACATCTATATATAGACTACTGACCTGCATTAGGCGAACTTAACAAATTCGCCTCTAACAGACTAAACGAACTTAACCAGTTCGCCTCAGATAGACTTAAGCGAACTTAAAAAGTTCGCCTCTGTTAGACTAGGTGAACTTAACAAGTTCGCCTCTAGCAACTTGCATAAAACACTTAGAACATTAATACATTACAAAAACATAAAGAAATTAGATCTAAACTATTAAAAAGCTTTTGTCATTATAAACTATGTCCTAACAGACTCCCCCTTGACAATAGCTTGATCTTCAGTCTTCTGTCTTCATGATGAGCTCTTCCAATTATCCGGCAATCTGCTTCCTGCATGCACTCTATATCTTCTACATATCTCCAACACTCGCTTGTACTGCAATCCTTGTTCTTTCCATTCATCAGTGAACATAATTTCATTCTTTCTCAGTGTTCTCTGATCTTTCTTAGAAAAAATTATAAGATTCATTGCATCATAGAAACATACAATGACTTTATTATCTTTGTCTTCAATCCTTGCTTCACCGGTATTAACATCGACATACCACCATTTCATATTCCCAAGGAAATCTTGAGGAATCATCTTCAATGGTATCCTGTGTATAGCACGTACTCGTCTGAATTTGTACTTTCAGGTCACTTTCCCAGTCTTGTGATCTATGTTCTTCACTCTCTTTTCTTTTTGAGGCTTTAACCTTTCATACTTCCCCGAACCACCTTCTCTTTTGATCAGATTTGCTATCACATCAGCTAATCCAAACTTGGATCTATTAATAAGTGGCTTTGAAGATAGACCATTCATTTCACACCTTGGCAAGGTATTGAAATACTTGATCCTCGGCTTTAAGTACTGAACACCATCAGATCTTTTAATAGCAAATAGTTTTATGTCATTATCATAAAACCAGCTTATGATTCTTCCTACACACCTCTCTTTATTCACATAGTTTTCTTTCTGAGCAGGTTGTGTTTGAGAGTTGGGTAGCACCTTCATCCAACTATACACTACTTCTCTCCACTGTTCTCTGGACATACCTGTATTTCTTTACATCACACGTTCTTCATTTACCTTTGGAGACTTAGTGTGAGTAGTATTAGCTTCAGCATCTGTATTGGATTGAATATTTTCATCATCAGTATTAATCTTAGAATCAGCAGTATCTTCAGGCAGTGTGATGTCTTCAAATGGGTCCATAGAATCTGTTGCTCCTTCAAAATTAAACTCAGGAATAACATCATCTTGGATGAAGTTATAAGGAACATTAAGACCATCACAGCCTTCATAAATCACTTTATCTTGACTTTTCTCTATCTCTATCTCCACTATCTCTCCTTCTTCTATTTCAGTATCTGACACATCATCTTCTATGTCATTGAATAATTCATCTATGTCATCAAGACATGCTATCTTTTCAGCTTCTTCCTCCTCAGACTCTGTAAAGAACTCTAATAATAAGATTTCTTCATCATTAACTCCAGAAGTATCTTTGTTTCCATCAATTGATTGTGATGTCGACTCCCCCAGAACTTTAGAAATAGGATCAACGTCAGCGTATTGACGATCACCCTCAATATTACCAGAAGGATCATTGTCTTCATCTTCATGTCGTTGAATAGAGTCAGTATGACATGCATCACGTATCCTTAACTCCTCCCGAGCGTCAAGACGCTCAACAAGCTTGGACACTAATGCATGCATAGCAGCAATCTGCGTAGCTTGAGTTTGAATCACCAGCTGTCATTGAGTATCAGTAGATACAAGAGTATCCACCTGGGTTTGTAAAGCAAGCACTTGCGATTCAAGGAAAGTAATCCTTTCAGAATCAGAAGGCTTAGAAGGACCAGTTGAAGATTGAGGAACAGAAGTATTAGGAGTAGGAATCACTGAAGGAACAGGAGTGAGAACAGGAGATTGTTCTTTAGAGCTTGGAGGTGTGACAATCAAGGAAGCAACAAAAGTAGCATCCTCCACACCTTGTGAAGATTGAGCAGCAGCAATTGAAGCAACCATAAGCTTTGGAGCTTTAGGATCCGGATTAAAATCACTATCTGAACTCTCATCCACTAATGTTCTCTTTCCAAGTACTGATCCGGAAGGAGGATCCCGAATAGACTTTCGTCGTTGTCGTTTGGCTGTAGATTTAAGGCGTTTACCAGCATTAGCCAAAGGTATACAATCCAACCGTTCATAATGATCTGAAGAGAAATCTCTAGACTCATCAGAATCTGTATCTTCATAAATAGGTAAGATTGTATCACTTGAGCTAGAACTCGACTCATTCTCTGTCACCACATTCACTTCAGCTTCATGAATTGGCGAGTTCACATCGTCATCAACAAAGTCATCCATATTCATTCCTAGATCTTGTTCATGTTCATGAACGACCTCTTCTAGAACAGGCTCATTAACATGTATATCAACCTGATCTTGTGGAATTGGAACTTGTTCTTGAATAGGAATTTGTTGTTGTACGGGAACTTGTTGTTGTTGTGGAACTTGTACTTGTGGAATAGGGTGTTGTTGTGGTTGTTGCTATTGTGGTTGAACATTCTGACCTTGCCCTTGAGCTATTTCATCAGGATGAAACCAGTTATCATTTGGTGGTTCAACATAATCAGGATTGATTAAGTGACCAAACAATGGAGCATTAACTGGAATCAACACTTGATTCTGTTGTTTCACTTTAGTGCAATCCATAAAGATACGCTTAGACATCGGCGTCAAAGTTAATCTAATCGGATGTTGTGGGAGATCAGGAAGAATATGATTCAGAATCATCTGGATAAATCTTAGATACATCAAAAATCCTTGACCTTCAGCAGGTGTAATTTTCATAACCATCTCCCGATAGATATATCTTGCAAAATTGAAGCGCTTATTCAATGTCAAAGCGACGATTGCAGCTTGAAGAGCAGTCTTTAAGCCATCAGTACCAGCTTTACGAGGAGAGAGACATTGGATAATCACATGCATGAAGTATCTCCATTCACCCAGCAAACCACCTTTACGCGCTTGTGTGTCATTAGGACGTCCACGGTAACCCATTCTTTGAAAGCATCCCATGATCAAAGGATTCGGATAGGATATAGGATCTTCAACATCACCACCTAATGCAAAAGCTGCACGAATAGTGTCTTCAGATACAGCAATCTCAGTATTGTTGACAGTGGCACGAAGAACATGAGGTTCTATGTCAGTATCTGAATGAACTATGTCCCAAAACTGTTGAATATACACCAGACTGATGTATGGATCAGCAGATAATGCGACACGTAGTCGTGAGCGATTCAAAAATCCTATAATCCCTTGAAAGTGTATGGCCTCTGACACGTTAGGATCTAACAATGCCACCTGGTTGTGCTTGTATTCGACACGACGAGCCATCTGAAAAAAGATTTGGACAACAAACACATATTAGACAAATATCAAAACACAAACAATACGAAAAACAAATTTGAAATAAAAACAAAACAAACAAACAAACAATAAATTTTTCTTTAAAATTTCAAACACAAAAACAATTTTTACAAGTCCAAAACTCTTCTAACCCCTAGGCGAACTTAATAAGTTCGCTTAGGGTTTCAAGAGGCGAACTTACAAGTTCCCTTGAACAAGTTCGCCTGAACTGTCTGTCGATTCAAATTCAATCACAGAAATCAAAAACTTTCAAACCATATAGAAACATGAATTTAACCATTGTAAACCCATCGACTAGCACTACTAAGTCAGTAGCAATGAACAATTTCAAGATGTAAGTCTGAAGAAACATCGATTTTAGGGCAAACCGTCACACGATGTAAACCGAGACAAAAATCTTACATATCTCACAATTGAACGGACAAAAATCGATGAAAGTACCTTAGTTATGTTCGTAAATTGATTTTGATTTAGAATGTACTGGAAAACAACCAAACAACCACGTAATTTGAAATTTAAAAAAAATTCAACAACTAATAAGTTCGCTTCACTTTTTGAAGAAGATGAGTGAATAAGTTCGCCTGGACACCCTTATACAGATTAAGTTCGCTTAATTAGGTGAACTTGTTAAGTTCGCTTAATTAGGTGAACTTGTTAAGTTCGCTTAACAAGCCCTAGGCGAACATAATAAGTTCGCTTCACCAATTTCAGGCGAACATATTAAGTTCGCTTCTCTAGAAGTAGGCGATCTTAATGCCTTCAACTTTTCCCTTGATCAAAATTTTTACCAACTTTCAACCCCTCACTTCTTGAACTTCCGTCAGCAACATGTATTTGACCCAATCCCGAACAATTCAATAAAAGATTAAAATTTTCATGGAAAATAAAAAACAAAATCTTTTTGAATTTTATCTATACAAACGGAATCACATATTTTTGGATTTTTATCTGTACAAACGGAAACACATATTTTTGGATTTTTATCTGTATAAACTGAAATCACATATTTTTGAATTAACATCATGAGTAAGAAGATCATATCAGTATCCGAGTAGTTCATCACACATTTTAGCAATAACCATGGGTAACCTATGATATGAAACTATCCAACTCATCTTGTACTTTATGTATCTTTTTCAGTATTTGTAAATCATTCAATTTGCATAATATTTGAAATGACACGCAATAAATTTCAAAGTAAATGCAATCAGGTTATGAAATTATTCTCCAAATTCATGTGATTTAGTACCATTTAGATGAAAATCATCATGTACCCCACATATATGCCAAACAGAAATATAATTTGCACTATCTTCAAGACATATACAGTTTATTTTAAGATTAGATCAATTTTCAAGATGAAATTATCTCTATTAGCACAAGAATAGAAGCAGATCCCAAAGGAGATAAGTATCATGATGATTCAGAATCCGAAGATTCTAATGAATTGGCTGTATAATGTGAATCAACAGATTCATGTATGAGGATCCAACTATTATCTGGACAAGTTGCAATGTATTCAAACTAGATGATGTATCTAACTGATCCAAGGGCGAATATATGTTTCAACAGATTTTGAAAGCATATCTTAGTTCAACAATACATTGCATGTTTTTCGGGGCATGGGCAGTAATTTGAACTGAAATAGATTTGTGCTAAAGATATAATTCGATATCGGTCTCATGAAATTCTTTAAAACCATATATTCTTTATCTGATAATGATCTTTTACACACACACCCAGGCATACAATGGATTCAAATCACAGATGTAATCATATCATATTTAATTTTAACACTACTATTAGTTTCAAAACGCTTCTAGTCTATTGACAATTCAAGTTTCAAAACTCATACACAAATTTGAAAACAGATTACCAAGATTAGAGCATTCACAACTCTATCATTTCTCATTTATGCAGACATTGAAATTTAGATCAAATCAACTTAGTTTAATCAATCATATATCAAAGGTCTACTATGGTCGTGTGAAATGAACTAATCACTGATTTACTATCATTTATTCTCTAACTTCAAATGATGTCAAATTTTATATTTTTTAATTTGTTTTGACTTTTTATAAATTAAGAACTTTTTGACTGAAAATTTAAAATGCATAAATGTAATAAAGCAATAAAAGAAATTAAAAACAAAATTTTCCATGAAAATTTGATTTTGAAAAACTTTTATTCGGGATTGATCATACCAATCATTTTGATTATAAATTCAAACCTGGTACGATCAAATGACTTGGTAAACAAATCAGCAAAATTATCATCAGTGTGAACCTTTACCAGCTCAATCAACCTTTTCTCTACACAATCACGAATAAAATGATATCTAATCTCAATGTGCTTTGTTTTACTGTGCTTAACAAGATTATTAGTTATAGACATTGTAGCATTATTATCAATAAGCATAGGGGTTCCTGTGAAATTCAAACCGTAATCTCTTAATTGCTGTTGTATCCACAGGATCTGTGAACAACAACTCCCAGCAGTGATGTATTCTGCTTCTTATGTAGAAATTGAGACTGTGGTTTGCTTTTTGCATTGCAAGGAAACAAGTCGATTACCCAAGAACTGGCAACCACCTGTTGTAGATTTCCTGTCCAAACAACAACCACCAAAATCAGAATCAGTATAAGCATTGAAATCAATGTTAGAACCATGTGGATACAATAGTCCCAATCTTTGTTTTCCTTTCAAATAACGAAAGATTCTTTTTACAGCTATTAAGTGAGATTCTTTTGGTTTTGCCTGGAATCTGGAACAGATGCACACAACGAACATTATATCTGGGCTTGAAGCGATTAAGTACATGAGAGATCCAATCATTGCTTTGTAAAGTCGACAGTCCACATCTTTTCCATCCGGGTCAGAATTCAGCTTATGATTGGCCGGAATCGGAGTATCATATGTGGTACAGTCCTCCATCTTGAACCGGCTCAAGATGTCTTTGACATACTTGGACTGATGAATAAAGAAACCATATTCCTTTTGATTTACTTGTAAACCTAAGAAAAACGATAACTCTCCCATAGCTGACATTTCAAACTTCGACTTCATTACACTCTCAAAATCTTTGCATAACCCTTCATTTATTGATCCAAAAATAATATCGTCCACATATATTTGCACCAGTAGGTAATCTCCCCCTGATTTCTTTATGAATAAGGTCGAGTCAATCTTGCCATGGACAAAATCATTTGCCAAAAGAGATGCAGACAATGTTTCATACCACGCGCGAGGAGCCTGATGAAGACCATAGAGGGCCTTATCAAGCTTGAAAACTCTAGTCGGATGAAGTGGATCTTCAAACCCCGGCGGCTGGCAAACATAAACCTCCTCCTTGACCTTGCCATATAAAAACGCACTTTTCACATCCAATTGAAACACCTTAAAACCTTTATAAGAAGCAAAAGCTAGAAACAACCGTATAGCTTCAAGCCTTGCAACAGGCTCATAAACCTCGGTGTAATCAATTCCCTCTTGTTGATTGAGGCCCTGGACAACTAATCTTGCCTTGTTTCTTACCACGACACCTCGATCGTCTTTCTTACATTTAAACACCCATTTAGTACCAATCGGATATACACCCTTCGGAAGATCTACAAGATTCCAAACCTTAAGTTTGTCAAACTGAGCAAGTTCTTCCTGCATAGCCTCTATCCAATTGTTATCATTTCAAGCCATTTCAACATTTTTGGGTTCAACCTGAGAAATAAAACATGAATGTGAGCAATCATCAAGAACACCAGAATCTTTAATACATGTATACAAACAAGTATTGTCTACAAGAGAACGTGTTTTCACTCCATCTTGCAAATTTCCAATTATATTTGTCACTGGATGATCTTTGAGTTCCTTGATGGATGCGACCTCAGGAACCTGTAACACTTCAACACGAGTTGTATCAGATTGATAAGATAAACCATGATTAATTGGAATTTCCGAGTCTAAATTTGTAGGAATCTCCACCGAATCCTGTGTCGAAGGTAATGAATCATCACCCAACAAAGGATCAGCAGAAAAATCTTAAAAAATAGCATTGTCTTCCTCACTCTCTGAATCTTGTGGTCCTGAACAAGAAGCAACATTAGGATCGGGAGCAGAAGTAGATGGAACCGATGAAGTTGGAACTGTATTTGGTAGAAAGCCATTGTGCTGTGCATCCTGACATGGCTCATAAAGAACAGCAACTTCATCAGGAGAAATATCAGAAGGTAAATGAAAAGACTTGAATAAGGTTTCATAATCAAATGCCCAATCTGGTCCAATTGCCATTTGAGGTAAAGACCGATTTGAACAGTCAATATGGAACCATTCTTCAACTTGGCGCGTCTCTTGTTAAAAACCCTCTTGGTAGTCAAATTGGCAACATACCCCAGAAAAATCCCTTCAATAGCCTTAGCACTGAATTTTGTTGGGACATCAAGAACTTTCATCAGGCTGCAAGGATTACCAAAAGGTAGTAAATAATCCAGATTCGGCTTTCGATTATTCAGCAACTCGTAGCAAGTCTTGTTGTGTCTCTTGACGGTCAAGACTCTATTCAAAACGTGACACGCAGTATTCACAGCTTCAGCCCAAAAAGTAACTGGAAGCTTAGAATCTACAAGCATCGTGCGTGCCGTTTCAACCAGCGTCATGTTCTTTCGTTCAGCAACACAGTTTTGTTGAGGAACCTATGGCGCACTGAATTCATGATGAATTCCCTTTTGTAGACAGAGTAAGCCCATCTTGCTATTCTTAAATTCGCTGCCATTGTCACTCCTAATTCTTTTGACCTTCAGATTGAAGAAATTCTCCAAACCCAGGATTAAGTATTGTACCAACTCAGTGGTTTCAGCTTTAGAAAAGAAACTTATCCCATGAAAATCTAGAGAAATCATCTGTTACTACCAAACTGTATGATTTTCCACCAATGCTACTAATACTAATCGGACCGAACAAATCCAAATGCAGCAGCTCCAAAGGAGTTACAATAGAATTCTTCGATTTAGATTTGTGTGATTTCTTCTGTTGTTTCCCTTTCTTGCACGAAATACAATCATCAGGAACTGAGAATTTCATCTTCGGAATACCAAGAACCAGATCATTCTTAACAATATAGTTCATCTTCCGATAGTTGATGTGAGCTAGCTTCCTGTGCGACAAAATAGAATCTGATTCCGACGCCTTGGAGATTAAACATGTAGGAATTGAATCCATTGTGTTAGCGACACTCATGTCAAGGACATACGTGTCATTTCTCCTCGGGGCCTTCATGAGAATCCATTTGTCAGGAATAACAAAACCAGGTTTAAAGATATAACACTCAGCATCATTGAAATGGAACAAAAACTTCTTGTCACAAACTTGTGATACACTCAAAAGATTGTGTTCCAGCTGCTCCACATAATTCACCTTCTCAAATTTGACTTTATTGTTGGGTATAATTTTGAGACTGATGCTGTCAATCGAAATTACAGTATCGAAACTACTAGTTTCGGTTGAACTTTTGTTCAATCGAAACTACTAGTTTCGGTTGAACATCTGTTCAATCGAAACTACTAGTTTCGGTTGAACATTTTTTCAATCAAAACTAGGTAGTTTCGATACCTGTTTTTCAGGCCCATTGGGCGGTGGCTTGGAAAACAAGGCGCATGTGCTTCGCCTCCTATATATAGCAGATTATGCCCTAGGAGTGAGTGTGTGTCTGTAGAGGGAATCACCACCCCAGGGGGAGCTCACCCTGGGGTGAGATAAATGTAGAGTGTGTGAGGAGCCTTTTAATTTTCATATCAATCAAAGAATCATACGTTTTATGCTCCAATTATCTGTTCTTTTCACTTTTATATATTTCTGTTCGTGTTTGTGATTCCCGCACCCGTCTCTACCATTTCTGATTTGAGAGTGATACCGGATCCAGAGATTCCGCCTCTCGATCCGGACTGCATGAAGAATTTCTCCGCAGATCTGTGTCTACAGTTCTGCTCAGGACCTACATTTATCATTCTTTAAAGTTCCCTGTCCAGTTATGTACCAGCCTTTATTCCCCGCAAAATCGACATAACCTCCATCAATCTTTTTAACATCTTCAAGCAATCTGATATTCCCTGTCATATGTCGAGAGCAACCACTATCCACATACCATGTATTGTTGATAGTCCTCCTTGGTTGTCCCTACATAAACAACGAAAATCAGTTAGAAATAGGAACCCAAGCCATTGTGGTCTTGGGTCTTCCAGATTGATCAAAATAAACAACATCTAGTAATTCACAATCAATGTTATCATTAACCTTTGAAATAGAAGTTTTACTAACAGACATTTTCAAAGGAGACAATTTTTTATTATTTTGAAAAACATTATTTGATATATTATTATCAGTTTCAGATGTTTCCAAAATTTTCTTCAATTTTCTGTTTCGTCTTCTCCTTTGTGGTCTAGACAATTTTCCTTCAGATTGAGAATCTTTTGAAATTCTAACATGAGGAATCTCAAGTTTCTCTTGACACACAAATGATTTAGAGTTCAATTTATCCTGCTGTTTAAATCCAGAGGATTTAACAAAAGATCGACAGGACATATTTTGCTCCAAACTAAATGATGACTTTCCCTCATCTGTTCTTTTCAGAATCTTCACCACTTTTGGTTGTGAAGGAACAGTCTTCAATTTGCCCTTGTTCTTATAAGGACAATTGACCAGAATGTGACCAGCTTCGTTGCAATGGAAACAAACTCTTCTCTCTTTAAAAGTTCTAAAGTAAGAAGAATTCTTTGAATTTGAGGAGCCGTCAGAGGAATATGCTTCAAAAGATTGTCCAGAACATTTTATTGTCTTCTTTGGAACATAAACCTGTGTAGGCACCTTTGATGAATGCACCTTTTGATGACCCGCAACGACAAAACCACTTCACTGTAAAATTGGGGAAAGCTTAGGGGTAACAACCTTCACCTCATCAGGTTCAGTCAGAATGCATCTATCACGGGTAACAACTTTTGCAACTGTTGGTTCATCAAGTTTCACCTCTTTCGGGATACCTTCGACCTTTTTCTCATCAAATACCTCATCATCAGAATCAGACTCATACACCATATCCTCACTAGTTACCGGGTTCACTTTCAATACTGTTTTTGGATCTATTTCCTCTTCATGTATGATTTCAGGTTCAACCACATAATTTGCATTAAATGGTGGAGGAACAAATCCAATCCTAGCAACCTGTTTAGTAGGACCAGCATTTGAATTAAAATAATCCAAAACAACAGAAGAATTTGTAAAATTTTCCAACTTTCTATGAAGTTTGATCACCTCATACTCTTTGTCAGAAATGTCCTTATTCTTTTAAGCAATAACTTCAGTTCGTTTTTCTATTTCAGCATAAGCCATATCCAGATGATAAGCTTGTTCTTTATATTTCAACCCCAAAGAATTTAAGTCTCTTTTCAAAGACTCAATTCTATCAACGCACAATTTATCGTTATCTTTCAGTTTCTGATTAACGGAATGCATCGATTTCATATCACAAATCAAGTTTGTGTTATCATCCATGACCTTTTGTAATTTATCTTTAACAACAATGCAGTTAGAACAGTAAATATGAATAACAGAGTCTTTTACCTTTAACGGATCAGACATGTTTGCCATGAAAACTTTGGCAATGGGATTATTCTCAAAATCAGCACAATCCGAAGCATTTTGTGTTAGAACAATATCATCTTCAGCAACACCTGATACAACATCAGAATCAATATTCTGCTCTTGTTCTATTTCTTCATCAACAATCTGCACACTTTCACCATCACTCGAACCATCACTTGAACTCTCACTCGAACCATCATTTGAACCATCACTTGTACCATCATCATCAGCCACCTCTTCTGATTTTTTAGAATGAATTTCTGCTACAAAGGCTTGACTTACAGCACCCACTAAATCTTCCAAATGAATACCCCTGTCATAGTTCTCATCATTTTGTGCAACCAATGCCGATGATGCAGATGCATGATTTGTATTTCCAGATGAACCATGTGATTGATTACGATTATTCTAAAAATTATTCTGCTTCTTCTGAGAATCAAACTCAACATTTTGCTTTACACACTCTTTAGCAAAGTGACCATACTCTTGATAGTTATAACAACGCACTTTGGTTTTATCAAATCCCATGCGTGATCGACTATTAGATCCAATATACTTTCTACCAGTTTTCTTCAAGAAATCCTTTGCTTGACGCATTAACATGGCCATATTCCATTAGATGTTCATTTCTTCCAGATCAACAGGGTCAATCTGTCTGAAATCTTCTTCAATAACCTCAGGATCATGAATTTTCCCTCCAATAAAATTCTCATATGAAGCCATGAATGAGGAAAACATAGCTAGATAATCATCAGCAACCTTTTGATTTATATGAGATCAAGAAGATGTAGAAGCTGTTGTTGCAGAAAAACCAGAATGACTAGAATGACCAGAATGAATTGGAACTCCAAAACACTGATCATTAGAGGAATCTTGAGCATCGCCAGAAAAGAATGCAACTCCTGTACCAGTTTTACCAGTAGTCTTAGCAAAATACATTGAAGGATCCTGGATGTGCTCCTTGTTATTCTCCTTCTTCTTCATATTCAGGTCATGCGATTGAATCTTCTCAAGAACTTCTTCAAGAGACATGGTTTTGTACTTGATATTTTCTTTGATCAAAACCGTATACACATCAAATTTTGATGGTAATGCCTCCAAGAACTTATCATTAATTTCTTCAGTTTCATACACCACAGAAGCACTCGACAGTTCACTAAGCAGATGATAGAATCTGGTAGCAAGATCATCCAAGGATTCATTTTGAAAATGTTTGAAGACCAAGAATTGCTTCTTCAATAGCTCTTTTCTACTCTTCTTTACATCTAAACTGCCTTCACATATTTTCTGTAATGCTTCCAACAGTTGTTGAGAAAACTTGAATTGTTTGAAACTGTGATATATTTCCTTCGGAAGAGACATCAAAATACTTGCCATTGCTTTCTTTTCTCTATCAAACAGCAACTTTTCTTCATTTGTTAACGCAGAAACCGGCTTTGGAACATTATCCGGTCCCATCCATGAATAAGTCGGATGCGTATAACCTTCTAAAATAGGAATCCAGAGACTGGTGTCGGTAAAAGATATGAACTGATCAAACCTGTCTTTCCGATTTGAATAATCAGCAAGATTCAATAACTTCGGTGGTTTTTGAGATGTCCCAATCTCATTATCATAATTGAACATATTCGTTACTTGAACCATATTTGCCATTTTCCTAAAAAATTTCCTGAAAAATTTCTAAATGTTTAACCTTCACTAACCTTAGGCGAAGATAATAAGTTCGCTTCTATGATACCCAAGCGAACTTAATATGAAGCGAACTTAAGTTCGCTTAAACCAGAAATCTGAAAATCTGATTAAGTTCGCCTAAAAATAAGTTCGCTTAATTTGTGAGAAGCGAACTTGACAAGTTCGCCTACACACGAAATCAGCAAGTTCGCTTGCTTCAGCAGATTCAAACTCAAGAACAGTTCAAAGAGAGACCGCGAACCAGGAATCACCAAAAAACTTCATAATTCACTGATTTGAAGGTATTAATCAAAATTGAACCGTAGGATTGTGTAATTTCTCAATTAGAACCTTTCTATCGGATCAAATTCTTCAAAATCCTCTTCAAAAACAACAAATCAGAACCAAATTAAGCTTGAAAACTCCATGGAAATGAAAATGTCAAAGATGATGAATTTTTGTCAATTTGCATACAAAACTGTCTAGAATCACCAAGAATCATGAGCAAAAGTTCTGATACCACTTGTAGGTCCTCATGGCACTTCTACAGATCGTTCTCGTGATAAGACGTGTCGTTAACTCGGAGTGCGGAATCCACCAAATCAACGATTGCATACACAAAAGACAATAGAAACAATCAGGTAAATAAACTTCACGCTTGTATTTCAATTCACAATAGAGTTTACAGACTCAATCTTTTCTGATCTATCTTATTCTACTTGAATATCTAAACTGACTCTGTAAACATCTATATATAGACTACTGACCTGCATTAGGCGAACTTAACAAGTTCGCCTCTAACAGACTAAGCGAACTTAACAAGTTCGCCTCAGATAGACTTAAGCGAACTTAACAAGTTCGCTTCTCTTAGTGTAACATCCCAAAAATAAAACGACAGTTAAAAGGACGAAATAAACGAACGAGGCATGTCGGGTCGGGTTGGATGGGCCGGCGGGCTGGAAGGGGACTCTCCCCTATAAATAGCTTAGACCTCCACCATTTCTCTCATTTGCAAGTTCTAGAGAGAGAAACTGTAGAGAGAGAAAGTTGGCGGATCGACCCGAGATTTCAGCAAACTGTTACTCCACAACTCGTGAGAAGAACCTCTGGATCAGAAACTCGATTCAGGTAACGATCCGACCTAAATCTGAGTTTTAGTTCGTTTTTGGGTTTTTCGGGTTTTGGGTGAAAATGTAACATTTTAACGGATGAAGCTGAAGGATAAACATAGATTTGAGTTCCTTAATGGAAAACGAACATTTTGAATGCAAACAGGTTCGGGATCTTGACATGATCAGACCCGAATGAGAAAGTTAGGGTTCTGGCGATGAACAGGTCGTGCGCACTTATCAAGTACGCACGGAGCAGGTCGTGCGTACTTACCAAGTGCGCAAGAAGAGGAACCTGCGTACTTACCAAGTGCGCAGGAAGATGAACCTGCGTACTTACCAAGTGCGCAGGAAGAGGAACCTGCGTACTTACCAAGTGAACAGGAAGAGGATCCTGCGTACTTACCAAGTACGCAGGAAGCAGGGTCTGCGCACTTGCTAAGTGCGCAGGCATCAGATTGTCTAAGTAAAGTTAGTATGTTTAGAATGGTTAAACCATTAGTGCCAGGATTGAGTCTGATGTGTATTTAATTACCTAATTCAGATCGTACGTGACGTTGTTGGGCCTTTGTTTAGGACAACCTAGACTAGCTTATCATGTGAGTTCTAAAAGCCCTCTTTTAAATGTTTTAATAATGTTTTTGGGCTGGTGTGCATACGTAACGATGTGACTATTTTATAAAACGATGTTTATGAATGTTGTATGTGACGTTTTATAAAATGATGTTTATGAACGATGTTTTGGAAGGAAGGGTTATGAAAGAAGTGTTTATGAAATATTTTGCCAAAAGAAGTTTATGAAGTTTATGAAGTGTTTATGAATGAATGAATGTTTTTAATAAAACGTACCAATGCTTTAACTGAAGTTTTGAAGTAAAAGAAGCGAAGGTTTACGAAAGTCACAAATAAACGAATCCGCCAATATTCTTTAGGGAATGAAGGTTAAGGGTATGGGAAGTATGTTATGGGCCTTCACCTTTTAGGGGCCTATGTGGCTGGCCAACTGTTGTACAACTGGGGCGATGACGGTCGCCAAGGAGATTATCGTGATCCTTGAAGTTTGGTACGATTTACCTTACGGGGTAGTCGTGCTTGAAGTTTGGTACTTGCGCCTTACGGGTCGCAGTGCTTGAAGTTTGGTACGTGTCATCCTTGTGATGCCGTGCTTGAAGTAGTGTTGAATAACCTAAGTATCGGGCCCTAGGATTTCTTCACCCGAAGGACAGTACGATGATTGATGGGCCTAGTGGTGGTGATCTTTAGGTTATTCAGCCAGTATGTGACGTTTGGATTTGACGGTTACGAGAAGGCGCAGATTCGATATGTTCGTTGACTTATGTTTATGAAGTGTTATGTTTTGTTATTGCATTATTTTACGTACGCTTTTTATTAAATGAAGTGTGAACTTATGTTCTTGGCAAATTATTTGAAGCTAAAGTTTTATGTTAAAACTAGAACTCACCAGCGTAGCTGACTTTTTAGTGTGCACAGTCAGGTTAAGGCAGGTTATGAGTATGGACGGTGATGCTTGGCTAGCTAGAGGAGTTACCCGTCTGACTATGAAGACTGGCATCCCGTTATGTTTAGTTATGGTGTATTTATGTTTTAAACAATGTTTACGCTTCCGCATGTATGAACAATGATGACGTTATGTTTGAATGAAATTTTCCGCTGCGTTATTTGATATTCATGTTTAAGAACTGTTTGTGAATGAGTAAATCCAACAAGTGAGGCCTCCCGGGTTTGGGGCCTTACACTTAGACTAGGCGAACTTAACAAGTTCGACTCTAGCAACTTGCATAAAAACACTTAGAAAATTAATACATTACAAAAACATAAAGACATTAGATCTAAAATATTACAAAGCTTTTGTCATTACAAACTATGTCTTAACAATATTCCACAGAATATCCATGTCCTCCATGTCATCAGGATCCACTTGATTAAAGTCTTCTTCTATTGTTTCAGGATCCGTTAGCTTGCCGCCAATGAAGTTCTCATAGGCAAGCATACATGATGAGAATAATGCTACATGATCTTCAGCTATTTTGGCTATAGCTGATTGATTAGCTGAAGTTGTAGCGGGGGGATTTCTTGAGGTATGTTGATGATGAGACCCCAATCCTGATCCAGATGCATAGTATGCATGAACACCACAACCATTTGAGTGGTCTTTTTCAGTAGGGTTTCCAGTGAAAAGGGAAATTCCAGAGCCCAATGACTTAGATGTAGAAGTCGTCCCATGATACATAGAAGGGTCTTGTATCTGAGGTCTTCCTGAGCTCTCCTTTCTTTTTAGGTTCATGTCATGAGCTTGAACCTTTCCTATTGCCTCCTCCACTGTAAACTCATAGAATTTTGGATTTTCCCACATCAGGGTTGTGTACATCTCAAATTTGGGTGGCAAAGCATTCAAACACTTTTCCACCATCTCTTCATCTGGATACATGAGTTCAAAAGCCTTCAACTTAGTCTGTAGATTAATCAGAGGACGACGGGGATGACAGAGACCGCCATGGAAACGATGGAGGAGTCGTTCTCTAAAAATTTGAAGCATTCATACTGCTTCCAGAGTAGATCCCTCTTACTCTTCTTGATATCACTATTTCCTTCGAATATTTTCTGTAAAACTTTCCACAGATCCTTAGAATTGTCATAACCTCAGAAACTGTGGAACAATTCCCGAGTTAATGCCATAGTGATTGAACCAAGTGCCTTCTTTTCTCGATCATAAGCTTTCTTTTCTTCGTCAGAAAGTTTAGAGATAGGTTTGGGCATGGCTTCATCAAGATAGATGTGTGTGGGATGCTTATATCCCTCAAGGATTGGTATCCATAGCGATGAGTCGGTATAAGAAATGTAGTGCTCAAAACGTGATTTCCAATTAGAATAATCATTTACGTTCAGCAACTTTGGCGGTTTCTATGGTGTACCGATCTCATTATCATAGTTTAACAGGTTTCCAAGATTCTAAAGATTCGACATAGTGAACACTTAGTCAAATTTCATAAAAATCAGACACAGTTGCGCACTTGAATTTGGCCTTGCGCACTTGAGAAATGGTCTTGCGTATTTAGATTTGCTCTTGCGTTCTTGATAAGTACGCAGGAGTAAATGATAAGTACGCAGGATATATCTTAAGTTCGCACAAGATCAGTCTTGCGTACTTGTAAGTACGCAGGAGATTAGTCTTGCGTATTTAGTAAGTACGAAACAGAACTGTACTTTTTGCCAGAAATGGTAAGTACGCACAACACCTTTTTCAGCAACTCTCACCAAACTATTCCGGTCACTGGAAAATCACCGGAGATGGTAAAAGTTGGACTGATGAACAATGCAAATGAGCCAAAGTGTCAGAAACTTGTTTCTAACCAACCTTTGATACTCAAATCACTCAAATACATGACAAAAATCAGTTTTTGAGTGATTTTTGCTTCTAAAATAGTGCTCAAGAGCTACCCCTATTTTATCACAAAAATCAAAAAAAATACCTCTTTTTGCTTGTAAAAACTCGGTAGAAACTCTCCAAACTCACTCACAACACTCGAAATCAGGAGCAAAGCTCTGATCCCACTTGTAGGTCCCTCGGGTGTGGCGGATCATCACATGCAAGTGGGTCTACTAGTCGGACCGGGTGCGGAATACCCGTGACTAGGTGGAGAGTCAAACAACACAAAGTAAACCAACAAGAGAATCACTTTAAACGTTCTTTCTAATATAAACACTTGAAGGTTACAGAGAAAAGTACTGAGATTACAATTTGCGTATTTGCTATGGTGATTGCTTATGTCTGCGTACTTAACTTCTGTCAACCTATCCTATTTATACAAGACCTGATGCCTACGCACTTAGCAAGTGTGCAGGGCAAAATGCTCTTGCGTACTTAACAAGTACGCAAAGGTATTCTTGCGTACTTGCTAAGTACGCAGGAGCTTTCTCCTGTACACTTACAAGTGCGCAAAACACTTCGAGAATTTTGCAACATTCAATATGTAAAAGTAAATACAACTCGATAAATTAATGCATAAAGACTCTTACATACAAAGACAATTACAAACATTAAAGTTCAAACTAAGACTCTATCTATCCAGAGTGTTTGTCACAGGAAAGTGCTTCAACATCTGGGAATGGCGCGGTTGGAATAGGCTAGTCATTTGGATTAAACCCTAGAATCCGAAGAGACCTAATTGTCAAACCTCGAGACAGATTTGACTTATATTGTTCTAGAACATTGTACTAGTTTATGTTAGTACATGTAATGGTGTTCAACACTTTAGAAATCTTCATTTAGCTTCCGTAACTATGTAATGATATCAGTCGTTACAACCTTGAGTTATTTATCAAGTAAATAATTTTCGGGGTGTGACAGATTGGTATAAGAGTCAATGGTTTTAGCGAATTAGGTTTCCTTAGTGATACCTAGGCTCTATCTACAGGTATCTAGGGACCGAGATTTCATACACTTGTATTACACCAGGAACACCTCAGACTCAAGTATAGAAATTCCAACCGTTGCCAGACCATTTGAGTCAACCGTTAGTGTATATGATTGCACTAGCATATCATTAGCTTCATTGACTCTAGGAACAATTGTGTGTCATACGTGGCTAACATCTAACATATGTATCAATACGAAAATGATAGACAGCTACATTATGACCCACTACAGGAGAATACTAGTATGATCAAGTGAAGTAAATTGACAATTACACTTGATATCACGTAATTGTGAATTTACATGCACTAATTCTAGGAAATCCTAAGGTGATGACCTAAGTAGGACGTAATAACTAGCAACTACTAATGACACAAGCATAACCATAAGTCTATGCCTTATCTCATCGTTGCAAATCTGACCTTCTATTCAGCAGTTTAAACAAACCGACAATATGCACTAGAAATCTTGACGATCTTGTCTTCTGTTCTTTAGTAATCGCTCTATCACCTTTGATGTTAATCTTTTTATGATGCTACAAACCTAGTACCTTGAACATATCTTCAATTTTTATGTTATACAACCTCATGGCGATGTAGGATCTAACCCTTATTCATATTCAAGCCCTACTTCAACTCTCCGGACACACCGACCATATTTTCTAGCCGGACGCTCTACAAGTCCTACAGGGATTGCTGATATTTGAGGCTGCTCCGACAGACACTTCAACTACCCACACACACTATGAACTCATTCAACTTCTATCCTTATTAAATCATTTCTATTACTACAACTCCTTCACCATGGTTTTCTACCAACTCGTGACATCGATTGGAACTTATGCATACACCTTTGTACACCTAATTTCATCTCCTTCATTCAGTTAGTTACTACCAATTGTCCTAATACGTCTTAGGGTTATATTAATTGGTGCACGTTGAATTTAAATACACTTCGGTACGCCTCCCATGCTCTATCACATCGAATCTTGATGGATGTCATTTCAACTACTAGATAGAGACGCAAACATAAAGGAGTAACCAGCAAGGTCTACGTGGAAGTCTAGCCCAGAAATATTCAACCCCTGAGCACAAAACCCTGAGTGAACTATTATGATTCACCTCTCTTAGCAGTCTTTAAATTCATGCATGTACGCAAAATGAGCCATGGAAATCGAACATAACTTACTTGTTCCTACCTTATCTAAGACTGACCTATTATATACAAGAAATGTCACACCTATGAGAAATCTTGTCAACGTCCCTTTGATGCATAATTCTTATCACCCCATGAGAAGGAAAAAAAAACGTCTTCAACAACTGATTAGTTGTGAAGGTTATAGACGACAATACTATTTCCGTAGATAGTACGCCAACTAACCGCAACTGCAACTCGTAAACATCACATGATCATGCTTCACCGCAAAGAAGCAAGCTCTTAATATAATTTTTTTTGATAATGGGGTTGTTCACATTACTCGTGCTTAACCTTGTTAGCTGAGATCAAAATGTTGTGCTTCTAAATCATTGAAATATAATCTGTTCTTACAAAGTGAATGTCGACCCTTTCCAACATCAAATAATAAGTGTAAGAGTGAGATTGATGTCAAGAAGTATTCCTTTGCAAAACGCTCAAGTTCAACTTTTAGTACCTATGTGTATCATATATGCAGCCTAAAATCATCAATGATGAGAGCCATGACAGTGACTGTTGTGTACAGATTCAAGCTTACTGCTTCCTTTAAACGCTATGCTTTGACTGTAAAGTCACGAGTACGTGATTCGTGACCATACACCCTTAAAGTCAAACTCTTATAGACACGTCTTGTGTTAAAACACCCACTACCTGTTGAATAGCAAAGTATGAAAGACACGATATATCCAAACAAAAGTTGAACTGTATGACTAACAGTCGATGCTCGAGGACGAGTATCATGTTCATTTCCTTGGAAACACCGAACCCAACTAGTTCAATGTGTTCCTCACATTTGAATCTTCTAACCGGATTATTTAAATTCCACCTTATCATGAACCTTGACTTGAATCATCTTACCGATCCATAGCAATAACCGATCCCACAACAGTAAATGACTGACATTATTCGACTTCTCCATAGTTTGGATTGTGATTAACCCTATTCCCAATCAGCGTCTCATGGTGTAAATGATCATTATATGCCAAAAGGTACATTATGAATCACAATAGCCTTAGCTAACGACATGTCACCTCGATGACTATTTCGAATAGCATGCTCACCTTTAGAAATGATGACTAGCTCGTAGTATAGTCCCAGGTTTCAAGAATCTGATACAAGACATAACTAATGTTATGGGAATATTAGTTCATGGGCTCGTCTATGAAAATATTCACATGGAAATTTCATTCAGAATAACTCCCAACTTCAAGTATGGACAAATTTCATTGAGCCATCTATCAAAGACGTATATTCTATTTATGGCCACACTTTGAACTATGAGCATTACAGGAGAATGTTTCATGAAAGATCAAACATTTATATGACGGTATTCATGAGATCTGAAAGGTAACTTCTTACCCAAGGGAGTATAAATCTTGTGAAATTGAAGGATTGATCTCCGAACCTCCTAGAGTCAGTACACTATGGTGGTAACCACCTCAATGGATTTACTCGACAACATTGCATGATAGTGTACCCTTGCCACGCTCAGACTTCAGTGCTAGTATAAGCATATCTCAGTTCAATGACCCTTCAAGAACCGCTTGCCCTCATTCAAAATAAGGAACTGTCAATTACCAGATTGTGGGACTAACACATAATCGTTTCATTAAACCATCCAATCTATCGTTACTGAACTTTTAATAATTCTCTTTTAAACTCTATCATAAGTTGGTTCCCATGACAGGAAACACATATATAAAGTTGGAGTATGTGTTCGCATACTTTTAAAAACCCATGTGCATGAATGCATATCTACCTCTCGTTACTAAGTATGGTGATCGTACTGTACCAGGCTGAGGATAATGATCACATAATGAAATGCTTCGGCATCAAATCCTTGATGGGTTACTCTCGTATGTGAGTTCACTTGATTTGTGAAAACTCGCTAATTCAATTCACACCGAGTAAACATTCTTTTCATGACTTTATCATCTCGGGGCATAGCTAACGTCGTTCACATGGCGACATAATCAAAGGATTCCCTAAATCAACTCATTCGCTTTAATTCATGCTCAACAGTAACGTTATAATGTTATTCGATACAATGACATCTCAATTCCTCACACAACCAATATATTTAGCTGATAAGATAACCTCTTTGCCTACATTACCGCCTATTGTTTGAAATAAGTTACAATTTTCCCTAGGCGTCCAGAATTAGAGACAGATTTCGAAAGCTTAATCCGAGTAAGGTAAACAAATTTCGAAGGATGAAATTTCTTTAAAGATGGGAGAATGTGACACCCGTCAAATTCGGATTAATATCCGCTTACACGTATCGGTAATCCGGGAGATTACCAGGTCAAACAGACGTCCTACAGCACGACCATTGGTGATAATTTAAAACAAATACCTACACATATAATATGTGCGTATAAATTATATGTAACATTGTGATTTAATTAATCATGCGTATATGAATTTTTTGGTGATTTATAGAAATACTTTTATTTTCAGTATAGTCCGGTGGACATGCAGTGTGCACTAGCTAAGTTAATAATTCTAAGTACACACTTAGACCTATATTTGGTGTGCATAAATTACATGTAGTACTGTGATATGTTATTTTAAGTCTCTGTGAATTTTTCGAGAATTTTCGGAGAAACTTTCTGTTTCAACACAGTCCAACCAGTCCGTAGTATGTACCGACAGTTTCAAATAAAAATCCGAACATTTTATATTTTAAACATACCGATATGAGTCAAATTATTTTTAAATAATTTCGTTCATACCAGTTCGGGAATTCCGTCAATAAATCGGTGACAATTCGTTTTCCACCACCCGGTATCCCAAGACCCTATAAATACCCCCCATTTCCCCATTTCTCCATCCACCACTCCCACTCTCTCTTCCTCCCCTCTCCTTGGCCGATATCACCCCCACCACCACCATATTCACCATTTTTTGATATTTGATCTTGTTTTCTTCAAATCCAAGCTTCCAACATCAAGAATCAAGCATTTGCAAGAGATTTCATCCATCATTTCATCATATTTTCGAGTTTGGTAAGATCAAAACCCACTTTTTCTCCATTTCCATCTTCATGTTCTTATGAACATACATCAAAGAAAAAGTCATTTTTATGAAACATTAACCATGGATTCTTGAAAGAAATGAGTTTTCTAACAAAATGGTACATATTGTTGGTGGTTTTGGACTTGGGTTTTGTTCTTAGGCTCGGTTTCCATATAAGAAAACTTGTTCTATGAGCACTTGTTAGATGACGTGTTCATGATGATTTGATGATGGATTATGTTGTAGTAATGTTTGTAGATGGATAATATGTGAAAACTTTGTTGTCAAAAGTGTTGGATGATACATGCATGCTTGTTTTTGCTATTTATGGAAACTTTAAATTTTGGCTTTTTGTTAGAAGACGTTATGAGGTGATTTGTTTGGTGGAAATGATGCATAAACACTAGATATAGAGATTGTATGATTTTTTTCAGGAAAACCACTTGTCCATGATGCTTTTAATCTCGTTTTCGATTTTTAGAAACTTTATTTCTTGACATGTATGAAAACTTGATGTTTGGGTGTATTCAACGCATGAAATTAGTATAGTGAACATTATGGAAGTATGATTGGTAAAAATTGTTAGGACATAGTTTGTAATGACAAAAGCTTGTAATAGTTAGATCTTATGTCTTTATGTTTTTGTTATGTAAAAAGTCACTAAGTGTTTATTCAAGTTTACCTAGAGGCGAACTTGTTAATTTCTCCTGGTCTAATAGAGGCGAACTTAATAAGTTCGCTTAAGTCTATCGGAGGCGAACTTGTTAAGTTCGCTTATTCTGTTAGAGGCGAACTTAATAAGTTAGCTTATAGCAGGACAGACGGCTATATATATGTGTGTTTATAGAGTCAGTTAGAGGGATTATTGAGAGACAGAACATAGAATTATCTGATTGAGTCTGTAAACCAGTGTGATTTGGAATACAATTGAGAAGGTTATTTACGTGATTGTCTACATTGTCTTTTATGCATATAAACGTTGATTCGTTGGATTCCGCACTTCGAGTTAACGTCACGTCTTATCACGAGATCGATTCGTAGAAGCGCCATGAGGACCTACAAAAATGATGGGTTTAAATGCATGTGTATGAGTTCTAGAACCCAATTTCTAAATAAGGAAACTTTATTTTTCCAAAAGTTGTTGTTGCAAGTTGTTGACATGATTAGAAGGTTTAAATGACTTAGTAACATGTAACTAAGTGCATTGTATGATAATATACGATGTATATTAATAAACTTGACAATTTGACTTGATCATGCGATAATAGGAAACTTTAATTATCCGAAACTTGTTTGTCTATTTTTAACAAGTAAACATTGAAATGTTCTATATGTGTTATAACATGCCTAATTTCACGTGTGAACATTAACTTTGCATAGTTGTCATGTTTAGGACTCGAATCTTGACTTTCCAATTAAGGAAACTTTCATGTATTAAAAGTTGTGTTTCAAGTACTAAACACCAATTGAATGTGCTAATTTGTTTATTAGAATGATAATTAACTATTTCAAAGGAAGATTGAATTCTATGTTAGGATTTGAATGTTTATGTCCAACGTTTCACCAACGAGTTGTCGAGTCAAAACATCTTTGAAATGTCAAAGTCACTTTTCAACTCATTTGGATGCATATAGTTCATAGTCAAACATTTGCAATACTTAGACCTTAAAGTCCTAAATGTTTCATAGGGCACGAGTAGGTCGTCTCATTTAGCCGGATTTGCTAAGACTTGGCACGTCGTTCACTGCTTTATCAGGTGAGTTTCACATCCCCTTTTTACTTGCTTTATACTTTGGGGGAAAAACATGCAGAGTCTTAAAAACATACCCGCTTTACAAAGATAATTCAGCTTTACAAAGGCATTCAAGTTTTACAAAGACATTCCAGTTTTACAAAGACATTGTAGTTTTACAAAGACATTTCCAGTCTTACAAAGACATTCCAGTTTTACAAAGACATTCCAGTTTACAAAGACATTCCAGTTGTACAAAGACATTTCATTCTTACAAAGACATTCCAGTTTTACAAAGACATTTCAGTCTTACAAAGACATTCCAGTTTTACAAAGACATTCCAGTCTTACAAAGACATTCCAGTCTTACAAAGACATTCCAGTCTTACAAAGACAGTTCAGTTTTACAAAGACATTCCAGTTTTACAAAGACATTCCAGTTTTACAAAGACATTTCAGTCTTACAAAGACATTTCAGTCTTACAAAGACATTCCAGTCTTACAAAAACATTTCAGTTTTACAAAGACATTTCAGTTTTACAAAGACATTTCAGTCTTACAAAGACATTTCTGTCTTACAAAGACATTCCGGTCTTACAAAGACATTTCAGTTTTACAAAGACATTTCAGTTTTACAAAGACATTCCAGTTTTACAAAGACATTTCAGTCTTACAAAGACATTTCAGTCTTACAAAGACATTTCAGTTTTTCAAAGACATTTCAGTTTTACAAAGACATTTTAGTTTTACAAAGACATTCCAGTCTTACAAAGACATTTCAGTCTTACAAAGACATTCCAGTCTTACAAAAACATTTCAGTTTTACAAAGACATTTCAGTTTTACAAAGACATTTCAGTTTTACAAAGACATTTCAGTTTTACAAAGATATTCCAGTCTTGCAAAGACATTCCAGTTTTACAAATACATTCCAGTTTTACAAAGACATTTCAGTTTCACAAAGACATTTCAGTCTTACAAAGACATTCCAGTTTTACAAAAACATACGATGTTTTCAATCATACAAAGTTTACAAAGACATACAAGGTCTTCACATGATAACGAGGTATTCCGATCTCAAATGTGTTACATGGGTTTACAAGGACATCACAACCAAAGTACCCAGGAACACACACTATAACCATTAGCTATGGAGTTAGCCTAGGAATATATGAATAGTACTATTGGGTTGACACCCCCATTCATCAAGTTGGTCGCGCCAACAATCAGTTAATGAGTGCATATTATCTGGAAATTTCACTTAAATGTTTGTGATGGAACATTGACGGGGCAAAAATCAAGAACCGTCTGGGGTTGGTTATAGGCTCATGGTAATAGTATTACTTTTGTTGATCCTAGATAGACAACAATATATCATCCTATGACTCGTTTATTACATTTATGATATTTCATTTTTCCATACATGTCCATCATGATGTCCAACGATGAGTTCAATAAGATTATTGAACGTGTGTTTATCATGCTTTTGACGAAACATTTTACAAACATTTCAAGGGAATGTCCCAGTGGGAATTCCAACCATATTATCCCATAAAACGTTTTACACATAATCCAAGAGAATGTCCTGCGGGAATTCCAACTACATTACTTTCCAGATTTACAAAGGAAAGTTTTACAAAATCATTTGGGTATGTTTCAAAAGTTTTCCAAGAAAATGATCTTCTATTGTTGTAGTCAAACCTGTGAACTAACCAACTTTATGTTGACACTTTCAAGCATATTTTTTAGGTATTGTCTGGCAATAGCACGGCTGGAATAGGCTAGTCATTTGGATTAAACCTAGAAGCCGAAGAGACCTGATTGTCAAACCTCGAGACAGATTTGACTTATATGGTTCTAGAACATTGTACTAGTATATGTTAGTACTTGTAATGGTGTTTAACACTTTAGACATCTTCATTTAGCTTCCGCAACTATGTCATGATATCAGTCGTTACAACCTTGAGTTATTTATCGAGTAAATAATTTTCGGGGTATGACAATAGTGTTCGACTAAACCGAAAACGTATGAACCCTAGGTATTGATTCATGTTAGATTCGATAATGAAAGCCTAAGTTATGTTAGGGCTTTTGATCTAGAGACTGAAACGAAAGTATGGAAGGTTTCAATTACCAGAATGGAGTCTGAATTGATAGTGTTCGACCAAATGGACCTTCGGCTATGAACAACTTGGTTCTCGACGACTCCTGTTGCTTCTCAATGGATATGATGTGTGCAAAAGTTCCTGGGGGCTTCGTACAAGATGTGTAGGGTGTTTGATTTCGAAAGTGATATACCAAATGGTCAAATCGAGTGGTTTTAGTTACGGTTTCGACGTTTATGGTTTGATTACCCATAATTGGGTTCAATTCGAATCAATGTCGGTGTTTAAAGCCTTATTAATGGTCGTTAATGTCATGGACATGCTTAACGGTTACGGATTATAACGAAAATCAGATGAGGAGTTCCAATTTGAGTCAAGAACATCTGGTTTTGACTTTCGAAAGTCAACTAAAGCCAAAACCTTTGATTTTGACTTTTCTAAGTCAACAGGATGGGTTTAGGTTAATTACACAACTAGTGCATTTAGTTTATATGAATTAGGGTTTGGGGAAATGGTAGAATCAGTCCCTCAGGTTTGTGATAGGGTTAAATAGGTTAGGATTTAACATAATTTGTTAACGGGGTTAACTTAAAATGTCCGGATGTCACAGTTTCGTCGGAAAACGGGTGGAGTAGAGGCTCCTCCTCTCTCTCTCCCTCACCATTTGTGTGTTTGTATGTGTTTGGATAAAATGAGGAAAACAAAGGGGATAATATCTTTATATATATAGGGTTTAGATAGTCTCCTAATCAGTGTAGCTTGGACTGTATGCGGGTAAAACGCATCAACTCTCGACCCTATAACACAACTAAAATTCCCGCATTATTATATTAAAATTCTTAGGGTCGTGTAGTGCTATTATATATTTTATTTCGTTATTCAATTTATGAGGTTTCTGCTCCGACTGTTGTCCAAATTAGTACGCACCAGTACCGCATGTCTAACGCGTACGCTTGTTTTAACGTTTCACGCGTTATTGAAATTATTATTTTCTCAAATAATAACACTAGAAATTAGATAACGAAGATATAGATATTCATTTATATTATTTAATCGCATAATGTAATAAATAACAAAAATTTTAAGTTTATGCCGGTATTAGTCATATCCGCGCGTTCTATGTCGTATGACTCACATGTTAATTTCTAAAAAATCGTTTGAAATAAATACAAATAATTATTATAATTATTTAATGTTAGAAATTAATATCATGTCGTGTGTCGGTTACTAACTGCGAACGCGTTAATTTGTTTAACCGTACATTGTAAGGGCACTGTAATTACTATGTATTAACAATATGTTATCTAGAATCACCATATGATCTGTCAAGTAAGGTTGCGTAACAATTTAGCATGTTGGGCCTATAACTGGGCCGTTAATGGGCCTAACCCATTTATGATGAGTTAATTATTCAAGATTATTGACCCTAATTTAGGGTTGTCACATTAAGTATGCACACCACCCAAGAATAGTAAAATAGGGATCTTGAACTCACCTGTTTGTCGACAACTATCCTGAAACGGGATGCATAAGCTAAAACTGGTGCTAAAAGATCTGCACGAAAGTTAACACACAAAAACCATCAAAACTCATCTAAGTGTCGCTAGGGTCCTAAGTTCGAAGAATCGACCGAACAGTCGCCGGACAGTTACCCGGATAGTCGGCTCGGACAGTCGACTCAGACAGTCAATAGTCGGCCCTGACAGTCGACTCTCATAGTCGATAGTCGGCCCGACTCTTGCCGAAAGTTACATTCCAGACTTTCACTCAACAGTCGCCAATGATGGGTGGCGACTCTGCAGAGTACGCAGACCCTCCACATGGCACCAAATCCTTTGCTTTCGCACTGTAACCTCACGTTATAAACGCGTGTCCGATTTCAATCAAAACTTTTTTGGTTCAAAACATTCCTTTTACTTTCGTGATACTAGATCTATGATCAGTTTCTTAATCCATACATAAAAACCTTTCCTTTTTATCAAAATAACCCGAAAACCTTTAAACATACAAAAACTCACTTTTCAAACACAAACTCAGATCTGAACCTTTAAATACGTAAAGTTTTCAACTTTAACTATTCATCAGACTTGAAATCATCTTATATCTACAAATCATTCATAACTTGTTGCAAAAAATATAAACTTTGCGCAAAGTTCTTACCTTTGTGAGATTTGCTGACACGCATACTAGTAGCTCAAAACTATAGCAAACAAACTCTAATTGAGGTGATTAAGGAGTCCACAGAACCATCTCACCGAGATCTACCAGATCCCCACTTTTCCGCTGATAGAAACCACCTCCGCCGTAGCCGGAAAACCAAAACAGTCTCCGGAATCCCTTAAAAATCGCTGTTCTGTTCGTGACAGCAAAATCCGACCTCCGGGCATCCAAATCAAAAACCCTACGGTGGAAGTGTTCGTTATGTTCTATGAAGCTCCAGTCCAAATTTGAGAACGATCGGACGGCTAGATCTCTAGGGATCGTCCGATCTTTACTGCTGGGTACCCCAAAAACGAGATTTCCTTCCTTTTCCTCTTCTTTCTTGTGTCTTGGCAGAAAATTTAAGGATAAATGAGGGGGTTTGCATCCATTTATTGTTAGTGTAACCCTAACTTCCCCTCCAAGTTTGTCCTTCCTTTTTACGTTTTTAACCTCAAACTTTACAATAATTACAATTTCATTCTTATCCATTTGTTTCTGAAATCGGGATATTACAAGTCTACCCAACTTACAAAAGGTTTCATCCTTGAAACCTGTTACAAGTAAAATTGTTGAGGGTATAATTCTCTCATCTATGCTTCGGCTTCTCAAGTAGCTTTTGATCCCTTTCTATTTTTCCCACTGTGCTTTAACTAGTCGGATTACATGGTTGCGTATACGCTTTACCTTCTTGTCCAGGATTTCCACGTGCTGTATAATGTAGTTCAAACTGTTACCTACCCTGATGCCCATAATTTGCACATGTGCTGATTTTCAATCTTATGCTGAATTTCAATCTCGTTCCCATTCATTTATGAGATATTTTTCAGTACCGTGATATGAATCGCTTGTTTTGGTCAGATAAAATTGACAATTGCACCCAATGTCGTGCCATCGTCACACTAATGGATGCTCTGGCAAACTCCTCTGATGAACATGTCTCATGAATTATTAGGTTTTCTGCCTTGAGTATCTCTATATGTGCTTTCTCTATTCCTGTCATGAAATTTGGTGTCATCACCAGATGGCATGCTTTCACCCTAAAAGGAGTTTGTCACTCCTTTCGACTTAGGACGTCAGCAACCAAATTTCCTTTTCCCGGTTGGTATAGGATCTTACAATCGAAATCCTTTAATAGTTCTGATCACCGTCTCTGTCTCATACCCTACTCTTTCTGCTCGAAGTAATGCTTACCAACTCTTGTGATCATATCATGTGGTGCACTCAACTCCACGGATATAACGTCTCCATATCTTTAATGCAACCATCAATGTAACAAACTCTAAATCATGTGTTGGCTAGGTCACTTCGTGTTCCTTCAACTGTCGTCAAGCATTAGCAATCACTCTTCCCTTCTACATAAGAATACAACCCAAACCTTGACCCGAAATACCGAATTAGGCCACCAAGTTATCGTTGCCCTTTGGTAGGGCCAAGACTGGGCACTGGGTCAATTTCTCCTTAAGCTTTTCAAAAGCACTGTCGTGGGTTGATCATACTCATACTTTACCTTTGTTCGGTTCGACTTGTCCACTGCGATGCTATTTCTGGGAAATCCCAACCGCATCTCCAATAGTAGTCTTCAAACTCTCAAGAAACTTCGAACTACGATCGACGTCTTTGGGATGTTCCATTCCGTTGCTTTTTCTATCCTTTTGTGTCTACCAGGATTTCATGTGGCTAATAACATAACGTAGGAATTTGAACTTTATTAAGCCAAAACGCGCATTTCAAAAACCTTGCATAAGGCTCCTCTCTCTGCAAGGTCTCCATACTTCTCTCAGATAACAGGCATGATCGCCTTTACTCGTCAGGTAGACTAGAATATCATCTAAAAATACTATCTCTGACCGGTCCAACACTAGATGGCAGACTCTGTTCATTAATTCCATAAATGCTACAGGGGCATTGGTTAACCCGGACGACCTCGCGAGAAACTCGTAGTGTCCATAACACGTGCGAAATAGCATGTTCCGATACGTTCTTTTCTGAAACTTTCAACTGATGATAATCCGCCCTAAGATCAATTTTCGAGAACCATCTTGCCCCTTGCAACTGGTCATCAGATTGTCTGTCCTTGGTGACTGGTACTTATCCTGTTGAAGCACTTTTGTGTGACAAGGCCAGTATCAAGTGCGCAAGTGTCTTTGACCCTTGTGAAATTTGACTAAGTGTTCACCATGTCGAATCTTCAGAACCTCGGTAACCTTCTGAACTATGACAATGAGATTGGAACACCTCAGAAACCGTCAAAGTTGCTAAATGTAAATGATTATTCTAACTGGAAAGCACGCTTTGAGCGTTACATTTCTTATACCGATTCTTCATTATGGATACCAATTCTAGAGGGATATAAGAATCCCACACACATTTACCTTGATGAAGTAATGCCCAAGCCTATCTCTAAACTCGATGAAGAATAAAAGAAAGTTTATGATCGAGAGAAGAAGGCTCACGGTTCTATCACTATGGCCTTGACTAGGGAGTTATTCCACAATTTCAGAGGATATGATAACTCCAAGGATCTTTGGAAGGCAATACAGAAAAGATTCGAGGGCAATAGTGACATCAAGAAAAGTAAACGGGATCTCCTCAGGAAGCAGTATGAGTGCTTCAGATTTCTGGAAACGAATCTATAGACGAGCTCATCTCTACATTTTATCATCTGCAGACCGAGTTGAAAGCTTTTGAGCTAAAGTATCCTGATGAAGAATTAGTTGAAAAGTTTCTGGATTCTTTGCCTCCCAAGTTTGAGATGTATTCAACCCTGATGAGAGAGAATTCTAAGTTCTATGAGATGACAATTGATGAGGCAATTGGAAAGGTTCAAGCTCATGACATGAACCTAAAAAGGAAGGAGAGCTCAGGAAGTCCTCAGATACAAGACCCTTCAATGTACCATGGGACGTCTTCTACAACCAAGTCATCGGGCATTGGAATTGCCCTTTTCTCTGGAAACTCTCATGAGGAAGAAACTGTGAAGGCTTGTGGTGGTCATGCATGCTATGCAGCATTCGGATCAAGTTCTGGATCTCATCAACAACATCCCTCAAGAAATCCTCCCGCTACATCTTTAGCTAACCAGTCAGCTATAGCCAAAATAGCTGAAGATCATGTAGCTTTATTTTCGTCATGTATGCTTGCCTATGAGAACTTCATTGGTGGCAAGCTTACAGATCCTGAAACAATTGAAGAAGATTTTAATCAAGTGGATTCAGATGACATGGAGGACATGGATATTTAGTGGAATATGGCCATGATATTGAGGAGAGCCAAGCGTTTCCTGAACAGAACATAAAGAAAGTTCATTGGTGGGCACTCTAATGCCAAGGTTGGTTTTGACAAATCCAAGGCCAAGTGCTACAAGTGTCTGAAATATGGACACTTTGCTCGTGAATGTCAAAAAGACAAAGCACCGGCTTCGGGTTTCACCAGACCTAGCTATGGAAACAACCAAGGCAATAACAACTCAAACAACCACAATCAAAGCAAAAGTGGATCGTCTAATGCATTGGTAGCTCAACAGGACGAAATCTTTGATTGGGATGTTCATCTGGAGGATGCCATTATTGCACAAACTCAGGTTGGTCTCATGGCTGAGATTATGGAGATGATGGAAGCTGAGGAACAGGAAGCTTCTGTGGCTGACCGAGAAGAGTCTACAACTATTGTTTCCCTCATGGCTATCGGAGAGGCATCACATTCAACGAATGAGGTAGATTCTAATCCTTTACTGTCATTTCTTGTTCCAAATGTCTAGGCATAAAAATTGAAAACTCTAAGCTTCAAGACAAAGTCGAACCCCTTCGTATTGCAGCTTTAAGCAACAAAGAAAACGAAAAACTATTTAAAGATTCAATTAAAACGTTGAAAAAAGAAAAACGTGTTTATTCACTTAAAATGAGCGATCAACAGCTTCACTTGGATATTGCATACAAGGGGTTAGAGAAAAGGAACAATGAGATCAACAAGCTGCAAAATGAGATCTTGCAGTTGAAATGTACTAATGAGAAGTTAAAAAATTCTCGTTTTGTGGTCGAACACTACGAATCTGTAGTGAGACAAATGAATGGCTTAGGGCTGGGTACTAATGCCATTCCTCCACCAGTTAGCGGGAAATTTGTCAACGGCTTAGTAGACATTGATCTAACTTGCCTTGATGAGTCCTCAGGTAAGGATGATTCCTCTAACAAGGATGATTCCTCAAATAAGGCCAACTCCGCATCTAATGAGGAGTTCTTTACTGCTTCTGATGATGGGTCGGTTAACACCTGCCCTGAAGGAGTAGTATCTGAGGAGTTGTTATCTGAACAGAAAGTCAAGAAAAACATTATCCCTAATAGTGACAATTGTATTTTAACTGAACCCGATATCATTGAATCAAATGATAAATTAAAGGTAATGCTTTATGGGGGGTATAAAAATCTTAATCAAGTTAAAAAAGAAGCTTTTTCAGCTCACTTTGGGCTTGGTTATAAAGAAAATTTTCAAAAATACTATACTCCCAAAAACCAATCTATATCGGGTCAAACTCCTGTTCACAAACCAACTCTTCCTGCTCATCATGCTGAGTCATCTAATGCTAGATCTAATGAGCCTTATAGGAGGACTTACACAGACAAGATGACTTGCTTTCACTGTGGTATGGTTGGTCACATTATTGTGAACTGCCCTTCTAAGAACCATGGGAAACGACCAATTTTTTCACAATCGGCTGTCATCCCTAAGTCACCACAAGTGAAGCATCCCAAAAGTCCAAAGACAAATGTGGTGAAACCACTAGTAAAACCGATAGTAAAGCCAAAGATAACCTCTGAGGCTAAACCATCTGTTTCAAGAAAGGGAAAGCAACCTGCTATACCTTGTGTATCTACCTCTGGTAGTACACCTACTGGTGAGAAATCTGTGATGAAACTCTCTAAGCCACAGAGGAGGAGAAGGAATAAGAGGTTGAGAAAGCTAGAACAGCTGACTGGAGTTCAATCAGGTGAAGCTTCCATTAGTTCACTGGCTGTTGTTGAACCTAAGTCTACTGTTCCAGTTAAGAAACAGAAGAGGTCCTGGATTACCAAATCTAAAAGTTCTCAATCTCCTAGTCCTAATTCTTCTAAAGATTCATCCATTTTGAACAGTCACGACTGTGAGTTAAAAGAGGTTGTTTATTATGAAAAAGACGGACGACCCAAGACCACTATGGCTTGGGTCTCCAAATCTAACTAATTCTTTTTGTGACTTGTGCAGGGACATCCGAAGGGTACTATCTCTAACGTTGGTATATAGATAGTGGATGCTCCCGGCACATGACAGGAAACATGGCCTTGCTTCAAGACGTGAAACCATTCAGAGGCGGCTATGTGGCCTTTGCTGGAGAGAAAGGCGGCAGTATCACGTGTCAAGGCGTGGTGTCAAATGGTTGTGTCATCTTTGACAATGTCAACTACTGTGAGCAGCTGAAGCATAACTTGTTGAGTGTCTCCCAAATGTGCGACAAGGAGTACTCAGTGATGTTTGATAAGAATGAATGCTTGATACTCAAACCTGGTTTTGAGGTTCCTGAAGATTGGATTCTGATGAGAGAGCCAAGGACAAACGACACCTATCAGATTGATATGAGCGTGCCAACAACCACCTCATCAGTTGCTACCTTTTTGCTTACCAAAGCGACAGAACCTGACTCTATCTTGTGGCATAGGAAACTCGGCATATTTCTTATCGTAAAATGAATCATCTGGTCCGAAACGGTTTGGTAACCGGTGTTCCTAAGCTGAGATTTACCGTTGCAGATGACTGTATGCCTTGTAAAAAGGGCAAACAACAACGGAAGTCTCACAAGCCCAAGATCCAAAACTCCATCAATACCCCTTTGGAGCTATTACATATGGATATGTTTGGCCCGATAAGTATCAGGAGTATTGGAGGTAAGTCATTCTATCTGGTGATTTCTCACGTTTTTCTTGGGTGTATTTTTTAGGTATGAAGGATGAAACTACTGACATTCTTCAATACCTGATCCTGAGCTTGGAATCTCTGTGCAAGCTGAAGGTTAGAAGAATAAGGAGTGACAACGGAACTGAGTTCAAGAATAATTTGATGGAACTTTTCTGTCTCAAGAAGGGTATCCGTCACGAATTTAGTGCCCCATACACACCTCAGCAGAATGGAGTCGTAGAACGGAAGAACATAACATTGATTGAGACTGCAAGGACAATGCTGTCAGATGCAAAGCTTCCTGTCACTTTCTAGCAGAAGTAGTTAATACAAATTTTCACGTCTTGAACAGAGTGCTGGTTGTGAAGAGGCACAACAAGACTTGTTATGAGTTAATCAACATTCGACTTCCCAATCTTGATTACCTAGTTTCTTTTGGTAGTCCCTGTTCCTTATTGCTACAATACAAATACCGCAAGTCCAAGTTTCATGCAAAAGCGGTGGAAGGCATCTTCTTAGGATACGTTGCCAACTCGCCTTGCAAGAGAGTGTACAACATAGGAACTCGTACTGTCGAGGAGTGGTTTGAAGTGGATTATAGTAAGCACAGCATTCCACCAAAACCAACTGGTCCAGCTTGGGGTTTTGATTATGATGCGCTATTCAGATCTTTCAATCTTCCAGATTTGTCTACAGTTGATGCCGCAAATGTATATGAATTATTGGGTGGCAGCGATGACTCCAGATTCTCAACTCGTGCTACTGTACCAATTGTAACTCCTGATTCCCATGCTGCCTCTACATCTGGAACTCTTAATGGTGATAACAGTGAAGATGTTCATGTTGACGGAAATGAAGCTCAAGCTAATCATAACACTAGTGTAGGAAATGAAGCTCCAGCTGATCCAATTAACATTGAATCTTCTTCTTCTAGAGCACAGGATATGGGGGAGTTAAGCACGAACCTTGATTCAGAAATTCAGGAACCCAATGTACCAGAGACGAGAGTGCATAAGGATCATCCAATTGACAACATTATTGGTGATCCTCATGCCGGTGTTCAGACTCGTCATCAAACCATTACTAAGAACACTAGTCTCTACTCTGAGATACTTGACACTGGTGTCATGGAAACATGTCTGCATGCTGCATTCGTGTCCCAGTTAGAGCCGAAGAATGTGAAAGAGGCTCTCGCTGACAACTGCTGTATTGAGGCAATGCAAGACGAACTGTCTCAATTCTAAAAGCTACATGTGTGGGATTTGGTTGACTTGTCAAGGGGTGTACAACCAATTGGCACCAGATGGGTGTTCAAATGAAAGACGGGTGATCGTCATGTTGCTAGACTTGAAGCCATTCGACAGAAGTATATGCCCCAGTTGCTAGACTTGAAGCCATTCTACTGTTTCTTGCTTATGCTTCATATGTTGGCTTCAAGGTCTATCAACTTGATGTGAAGAGTGCTTTCCTGTACGGAAAAGTACATGAAGAGGTCTATGTCACTCAACCTCCCGGCTTTGAAGATCCGCATAATATCAATAAAGTGTACAAGCTCGACAAAGCCCTTTATGGTCTTCCTCAAGCACCTCGGGCATGGTATGAGACTTTATCTAAGCATCTACTGTCTAATGGTTTCGACCGTGGACAGATCGACTCGACCATCTTCATACGGAAAGCAGGAGGTGATATTCTTCTTGTACAAGTGTATGTCGATGACATTATCTTCGGGTCTACAAATGAAGAGATGTGTAGGGAATTCGAACAGGTGATGAAGTCCAAGTGTGAAATGAGTAACATGGGTGAACTGTCTTTCTTCCTGGGTCTGCAAGTCAGTCAAAGAGAGAATGGCATTTATCTGCATCAAACAAATTATGTGCAGGACATCTTGTCAAAATACAAGATAAATGATGGCAGTACTTATGGCACACCTATCCCAGTCAATCATGGTCTGCATCCTGACAGAGATGGAAAGGATGTGGATTGTAAATTGTACCGTGGGATGATCAGATCTCTTATGTATCTCACAGCTTCAAGGCCAGATATAATGTTTGCTGTATGCTTGTGCTAAAGGTTTCAGTCACAACCGAAGGAGTCCCATATGATAGTTGTGAAGAGGATTTTCAGATACTTGAAAGGGAAACCCCGATTGGGTCTTTGGTACTCTAAGCTGCAGTCATTTGGCTTCAAAGCCTACACTGATTCAGACTATGGTGGTTGTAACCTTGATAGAAAGTCAACTTCTGGTGGATGTCAATTCTTGGGAGACAGACTGGTTTCCTGGCAGTGTAAGAAGCAGTCAACGGTTTCTGTCTTAACATGTGAAGCAGAACACATTGTTGCAGCTAGCGGTTGTTCTCAAATATTGTGGATTTAGCAGCAATTGAGAGACTACGGCTTGAACTTCACTAGAACTCCTCTGTTCGTTGACAACAATGCCACAATCTCCATCACAAATAACCCGGTGAAACATTCCAAAACTAAACATATTGAAATTCGCCATCATTTCATCCGTGATTGTGCTGAAAAGCGTCTCATTGAACTTGTAAAGGTTCATACGGATGACAGTCTTGCTGACCTTTTCACTAAGGCGTTTGACCGATCCCGTTTTGAGCATCTTGTCAACTTGATAGGAATGTTCAATCCTGAGTGAAAACTTGTTTTTCTTAAATCAATTCAATTCATGAAAGTTAAATTTTATTTCTCTTAAAATTTCTGTATAGTTCTTTTAATTTTCAAATATTTTACAAAACTTCAAAGAATATAGAAAATGGAGAAAATTTTCAAAGTAATCTTGAGAAAAGAGGAAATGATAGTACATCAGAAATGATCTAAACGCTATAGACTGCTCATATGGGAAATGATTGCGTCATGCTTACTTAATTGTTTAAATTGTTATGTTTTTAATCTGCTTATTTACAAGTAATTTGAATTGTCAGTAGGCTGTAGGCATTTTTGAATCACGAGTAGTGTGGAAACTAAATCAAGACTACAACTGTGATTTGAACCCATGTATGCTAGTGTGTGTGCGTAAAAGAATGCAAAATATCATTATCAGATAAAGGTTGTTAGATTTTGGCAATAATTTTCTTCTGAGATCAGTTTCGGGTTTTGTCTTTAGCACAACTAATGCGGTTCATCTCACTACCCATACTCAAAAGTATGCAATGAGAGATTGAATCAAGACATGTCTCGACATCAACCGTTGTTAGGACATGTTTTGTAACTGTTGATAAAATTCTCTGTAAGTTCATAGAGAGGCGAACTTAACAAGTTCGCTTTGTCTATCTGAGCGAACTTGTTAAGTTCGCTTAGCCTATTAGAGGCGAACTTAATAAGTTCGCCTAAGCATATTTTAGGCGAACTTGTTAAGTTCGCCTGGTGCAGAACTGATGCATATAAATAGACAGTTTACAGAAGGAGATATCATAGCAGACCAGAGAGAATTATGTGAATCTTGTAACCAGATATTGTGGTGGAAATACAAAGAGTTTATTTACACCGTTGTTGTTGATTGAGTTACACGAGCACGTTGATCATGGATTCCGCACGTTATCACCGTGTCGTACCGCGAGTCTAGAGATCCGTCACGCACCGAATTAGGGACCTACAAGTGGTATCGGAGCTTTTGCTCTTGATTAGCAGAAGATTAGTGGTGTTTTCGTGTCCAATCAACATCAAATTTTAGAGATTTTGAAGATTTTTCATCTTTTTTTGTGTTCTTGATAAAAATGGAGAATTTTTTATCATTTTGGATTGATTTTGGATTCTTTTGATGAAATTGATCCGATAGAAGTGTTCCTAATCAGTTCCTACACATTCCTACGGTTCAATTGAATCAAATTCCATCAATTCAGCAAGATATGATGATTTTCGAAATTTTTGGTTCGTGTTTGGTTGAACAACTGATGCAGGCGAACTTAGCAATTCGGTTGCAGGTGAACTTAGAGAGGCGAACTTAATAAGTTCGCATGGTGCAGATTAGGCGAACTTAATCAGGAGAACTTAACAAGTTCGCTCGGGTCAAGTTCGCTTGGGGTCAAGTTCGTTCGGGTCAGTTTCAGGTGAATTTTGTCAGGGGAACTTATTAAGTTCGCTTGATATTAAAAAAAAATATTCTTCTTGTTCAAATTTTTGAGGGAAAGTTTATATGCTTGTTTTGAATCATTTTTGAAATTTTTAATTTTCGAAATTTTTTAAAAGAGTATTTTGGCGGGAAAATTCTTCTTGTTCAAATTTTTTAGGGAAAGTTTATATGCTTGTTTTGAATCATTTTTGAAATTTTGAATTTTCAAAATTTTTTAAAAAGAGTATTTTGACGGGAAATTTTTTTCCGGATATTTTCGCAAAAATTTCAAAATTTCAATTTCATGTTATGATAATGAGATTAAAACTGTGCAACCGAGGCTTTTGTGCATATCAGATTTTCGTAGCTGGAAAGTCCGGTTCGAACAGTTCGTATCAGAAACTAATGAAAATTTTTGGAGACCAATTACAGAAGGATATGTGCATCCTACTTTTAACTTTCTAGAATTTAGTGATGTTCCTAAACCAGTGACAGCTCTTACTAAAGTAGAAAAGCAGACGTTTGATCGAGAGATGAAAACGTGTGAAACTTTAACGATATCTTTACGTAAATAAATCATTGAGGAAGTGTCCAACTTCAAGAGATCTATGGGAAGCATTGAAGAAAAAGGGTGAAGCAACTTCTCAAGCGTTTGAGGTCTTGATCAAAGAAGTATTGGAGAAGCCGAGTTATTCTCAAAGTGATTCTTCTACAGATTTAACTGATAGTGAGAAGATTCGTTCTGGTGAAAGTACTCAATCTACTGAGACTGATGTGATGAGTGAAGAAAGCTTTCAGACAGTTGAAGATGATCTGAGTGACTTAGAAACTAATGCAGAGCCTGTCATTGTTGATCAAAAGGGTGAAGCTAATTATGACGTATTCATGGCTCCTGCTGCATCTTCTTCAGAAGTCAAACCTGAGGTACTTTCTAACTCTGAAACTTTTTGTTCTAACTGTATTTCAGTGAAGGATAAAATGATGAGGGTTATGGATGATAATGTAAACCTCATTTGTGATATGAAATTGATGCACACGGTAAACCAGAAATTAAAAGATAATGAGAATGTGTGTATTGAAAGGATAGAATCACTGAAGAGGGATATAAGTTCTCTGACTTTGAAGATCAAAGAGCAGACATATCACCTGGATATGTCCTTTGCAGAAATTGAGAAACGAAATAATGATCTTGTTACGAAAGATAAGGAACTAGCTGAATCTAAAGCAGAGGTGATCAGATTGCATATAAAGTTAGAAAGCTTTGGAAATTCATCATTCTTATTAGGACATTATCATAATAATCCTAAAGATGGGAAGGGAACTAGTGGTATTAGTTATGTTCCTCCACCATTCAACGAAAATTATTCTTTTACACTTGAGATTATAAACGTTGAGGATTTAGATCCTAAGACTGTGTTGAAAGTTAATCCAGTCACAGGTGAAGATATGGTGTATTTTGATGAGAGTGATGATGAATATTTTGATGAAGCTAAGGTAGAGGGAATACCAAAAGCTGTTAAGAAAGAAGACTCAAAGATTGATTCTAACTCATCTGGAAATTATACATTTGGAAATTCTTCAAATTCAAGGAGAGTTCCATATGTCAGAGATTATAAAGACAGGCGTACTTGCTTTCATTGTAATGAGATGGGACACACTATGGTGACCTGTCCTTACAAAAATAAAGGGAAGAAGCATGTATTTCCTGAGAAGATGAGGCCTGAATCAAACCTGTTGCAAAATCTAGAGTTCCGGAGAAAATAAAGCCAAAAGAAGTTCATGTAGGAGAATCTTCTTCAAGTGCATCTTATCGATTCCTTATATGAGAGAATATCATGAGACGAGATCTTGCTTTTATTGTGGTCTTGTGGGTCACATTCGGATTGCTTGTCCTCACAACGCCAAAGGTAACCGACATGTTACTCCAGAAAAGGTAAGAACTCATGGTAAGCCTTATGTTAACCCAAATGTGGTTAAACCTCATGATACACCAAAGGGTATCTCAAAATCTAAGGTTAGGCTTTCTAGACCTCAAAGACGGAGGAGAAACAGAAGATTGAGAAAACTTTTAGAACAACAAGAGTTTTCACAATCAAATCAATTTTCAAATGAAAGAAAATGTTCAAACACTTGACATTTTAAGCAAAAAGAACTTAATAAAAAAGAAGTATGTTTGGAAATCTAAAGTTTCTGTTTCTGACTCGTCGGAGCAATCACCGAAAATTGATGAGAGATTCGATTGTGAATGGAGTGAGGTTTATTATTTTGATATAGATGGACGACCCATGACTACCATGGCTTGGGTCCCATATTCAAATTAATGTTTCTTGTTAGATGTGCAGGATTTACCAAGAGGGACAATTAATAACATTTTGGTTGTTGATAGTGGTGGTTCTAAGCACATGACAGGGAATGACATCTGCAAGAGTAACGAGTTGTTGATAACTGAGAAATCTATTTGATTCAACGACTTCATGCTCAAGGGGGAGAATATGTCACACGCAATGTTTTGGAAAGAGTTTTACAAAGTACAAATGATAACCTGAAACTTAGGATGACAATGGTGAGCATAAAGTCGTTGATGCAACCATTTGACTAGTTGAGGGGGAGTCTATAGGACAGGGGGAGTACAGAACTGTGTTGGTGATAGAGGCAATGACATTCAGTTACATTACATCGGTTTGAGTTTTTAATTGATTGAATTGCTTAATCATGAGTAACCAAGTAAAATGTTTTTCATAAAATGTTTTCATGGAAGGTTTATTTTCGTTTGTTTTACTTTCTTTGAAAAAGATTTTGAAAAAGCCAAACAAATTGAAAAAGATAAAATCGACATTACTTGAAGTTAAAGAAGAGATTATAGTACATCAGTAGATGTTCTTTCACACATGACCTTAGATTGACTGGTTGGTGCTTTATGTTAATATATCTGAATTATATGTTTTGATCTAAACTTTAGAGACTGCACAAATAGGAAATGATAGTGTTGTGTATGCATATAATTTGAATTGTCAGTAGACTAAAAGCGTCACTGAACCATTAGTAGTGTGAAAACATAATTGCATATGTTACAACTGTGATTTGAATCCATTTTATGCCTGGGTGTGTGTGTTAAAAGTTCACTATCAGATAAAGAATATTAGCTTTTAATAAAGATTTTCCTATGAGATCAGTTTCGGGTTATGTCCTTAGCACTATTCATTCAATTTGCTTCAGTGCCCATGTCCCGAAAAGCATGCAATTTGAAGTATATTCAATATATGTACTTGATGACATCTGTCAAACATATACTAGCCCTTGGATCATATTGATAAATCATCTTTACTGATTCCATTGAATTCATAATCCAGATAACAGTTGGATCCACGTACCTGAATCTTATGATTCCACATTTATAAGCCAAGACATTGAATCATTTGATTCTGAATCTCATTGATTCCTATATAATCCAATTTGGATTCTGCTATTCATGTGCTAAGTAATGTCTCCTCATTCTGGAAATTCGAATAATCTTTAGTAAAATCTCATATGTCTTGAAGATAGTGCATTTACTTTCTGTTGGCATACTAGTGGGGTACACGTTGTATTTCATACTTAAATGGTACCTTAACTCACAAGAAAGTGGGAATGAGATGCTTTAGTTTCAAATCTTATAATATTGACAATTTGAATTTGTGTGTCATAGCCTGATCCTATTTTCTTTGAATGTTTATTGCGTATCATAACATGCAAATAGAAAGTCTTGAAAAGATAGAGTGTGATAATCTTGAAAAATATTGGTTTGATTGATCAAGGCTTGAAAGAATGACATAGGATACCATTTGATATTATATGGATTTTATATCCAAGATGTGTGATTGATATCTCATATATACTGATATGATCTTCTTACTCGTGATGTTCGACCAAAAAGATATGATTTTGTATTTTATATTTCAGTTTATATAGAGAAAAACCAAAAATATTTTGTGTTTCTTATGTTTGAAAAACCAAAAAGATTTTATTTTTCTAGCTTCCATGGAAATCTTAATTGTTAGTTATTCTTGGTTGTTCTCCTTTGCAAAAACTGAATATTGCAGACAGAAGTTGATAAGGGGTCCTTCTCCCAAGTTTTCATCTAGAAATAAAGAGAGAAAGTGCAGATGAACAAGATGAAGACTACAGTGTGTTTGATGATATATGTAGACGGATGACAATCTTCTGAAGTTGTTGTCAAAGGGGAGTCTGTTGGAGCATATTCTGGTGACAACGAGCTTGAAGATATTATGTCTTAGTCTTAGAGTCTTTGACTTGTAATTGATAGAATTGTTAGCAACAGTTAAAGGGGAGTCTGTTAGGACATGTTTTGTAACTGTTGATAAAATTCTGTGTAAGTTCATAGAGAGGCGAACTTAACAAGTTCGCTTAGTCTATCTGAGGCAAACTTGTTAAGTTCGCTTAGCCTATTAGAGGCGAACTTAATAAGTTCGCCTAAGCATCTTTTAGGCGAACTTGTTAAGTTCTCCTGGTGCAGAACTGGTGCTTATAAATAGACAGTTTACAGAAGGAGATATCAGAGCAGACCATAGAGAATTCTGTGAATCTTGTAACCTGATATCGTGGTGGAAATACAAAGAGTTTATTTACACCGTTGTTGTTGATTGAGTTACACGAGTACGTTGATCATGGATTCCGCACGTTATCACCATGTCGTACCGCGAGTCTAGAGATCCGTCACGCACCGAAGTAGGGACCTACAACCGTGGAGCGTGTATTCACCCTTGAATCACTCCTGATTCATTGAAATTAAATCCAGATAAAAGTTGGATTCCCCTACCCTAATACTCAAACTCCATATTCATTATCCTGAATCATCATACCGATATTCACTGAAGAAATCAAATGAAACCAAGACAAATGAATCACTCGATTCTGAATCTTATGATTCCTGATAATTCTTATGGATTTTGCTTGATTTTTCCTATGCTAATTGATGTAGCTTCATTCTGAAAATTTAGAAAATAATTGGGAAAATCTTAGATGCCTTGAGATATTGCAACTTACATTACTGTAGCATATCAGTGGGGTACACGTTGTATATCTTATAATTAATACCTTAACACACAAGAACGTGATACAAAGATGCTTAAGTTTCAAATCTTATAATATTGTCAACTTGAATTACTTGTTTATGTGCTTATTACATATGAATAAATAGTAATCCATGACATGATCCCATATTCTTTGATGTATATATTGTATCATTTTTGCTATATGTTAGCCTGATATGATCCTCTGCTCGTGTATTTGATCAAAAATAGTTTGTGTGAATATGTGTATATTTCTATCTTGAAAAGATCAAAAAGATTTTAAGTTTGTGTATAGTTCAATTTTATTCAGAAAAGCCAAAAATATTTGTGTTTAACCTTCTTGAATTGATCTTGAATCCTCTTGATTGAATATTTTTTATCTTGTTCGTTATTTGACTTGAAATCTTCATAATTTGAGTTGAAAGTTTGTGCACACAAGGGTCTCTGCGTACTTGATAAGTGCGCATGAGGTAAACCCTGCGTACTTGAAAAGTATGCAAGACTTAAGTCATGTGTACTTAGTAAGTACGCAGGAGTTAAGTCCTGCGCACTTAGTAAGTACGCAAGACCAATTTGGAGTGGGTATATATACAGGACTTAGAAAAATTTCATAATTTTATCACATTCAAATTATTTTCGCCTGTTAAATTCCCTCTACCACTTTTACTAAAAAAAACCTTCGAGTGTTCTTAACCGGTTTTTCGTCCCGTTTCTAGTTCCATCATCGTATTACAATCACTTGGTGAGAATCTAAGGACATTTCATCCACAAAATCGTGACTTCTGGACAGATTTAGACTTTAAAATGGTTAGGGTTGAATCTTGATTTTTGGACAATTTTTTTGGTTGTTTTGGTAACACACTATAATTAAAACTTGCTTAGAATAAACAATCGATCCTTATTCAGTCCTTAATCGTCCTTAATGTCTATTGATTTTGACCGTCGGTTCGTTGGTCGTCATTTTGGTCAAAATGTGACTAATGTAGCAGGTAATTGGTGTTGATATTGGTCCCATAGGCTAGAATCATGTATATCGACCTGGTGGTGACCATATTCCACATCAATTTTGACCATCTGTTGAAAAAGTTGGATTTCTGAAAAACTGAACAAGTGCGTTTCTTGTGCACTTAACAAGTACGCAAGAAGTAATTCATGCGTACTTGTTAAGTACGCAAGAAGTAATTCATGCGTAATTCATGCGTACTTGTTAAGTACGCAAGAAGTAATTCATGCGTACTTGTTAAGTACGCAAGAACAAATCCCTGCGTACTTGCTAAGTACGCAGGACCAACACTTGTGAAATTTTCTAAGTTTGAAATTTCAGTTCAATGAGTAACTGCTATACTAAGTCATGTGTATTCAATTCCAATGAGACTTCTTGTTCTTATTATGTTTTCTGTGTATTTTTGCAGTGATGGCTCGTGTGTTTACCAGTGAGTTCAATCTCCTAGCACATACAGAACCAGAATGGAAGGGTGCTGCACCACAATACCGAGAGATAGTTGACTTCTTGAACCGTTCAAGGATCAGCTATGCTATATCTTCAAACCCAATAGTATCAAGACCGTATCTGGAGCAGTTCTGGGAGACCGCAGAACATGACTGCACGGTAACCCCCAATGTTATACGGGCTATCGTGGCGGGTGATGACATTGCCTTTTCTGAGGACACAATTAGACGGGTCTTATAGTTCCGAGATCTCTCCACTGACCTAACAGCTTATCCTGACTACTTTGTGGATGGATGTTGGAGGCAGCGTATGAGATACGTCGGTGTAAGAGATTATGCTTCATACAAGAAAATGTGGGTGCTCGATCAATGGAGATACTTTGCCCACGTCATGATCATGTGCATCTCTTCAAGAAAGGCAGGAAAGGATGCAATGGGTCATGATCGTGCAGCAGCCATGGTTGGCTTATCTCTCAACAGGGGTTACAACTTCTCAAAATACGTCTTCAAAGACTTAAATGATCAGATAAATACGGCTGAGAGGTTTCTATTCCTGTTATACCCAAGGTTTGTGCAACTACTGATTGATGATGTGTTTCCAAATCTACCTGCTACTGGGGAGAGATTGGAAGTCAAGCGGGTGGACAAGAGGGTGTTTGCACAATTCTTAAAGCCAGGCAGTGTAGAACCTACCCCTGAGCACACCGCACTCTTTGGCCACCTGATAAATGAAGCGTATGTGGCACCGGATGACTGGAGATGGTTTAGCCATGACTCAGAGCCAGAACTAAGTGAATATTCTGACGAACAACAAGAAGAGGAGGATGTTGAAAGTGTGGATGAATCGTCTGAAAGTGGAGATGAAGAAGTAGGTAATGATGGTGCTGAAGGATCCGACTCCGAAGAGACAGAGTCTGATTCTTCTGATTCTGATGATACACCATCACAGGCACACCCGAGAAGAACGACGAAGGTGTCCCTTCCTGAGTCGTCTTCGAAGAGAAAGAGACAGTCAACAAGCAGTGAATACGAGCCAGACTCTGACGCTGCTATTCAAAGAAAAAGACGTGAAAGTGTAAATAAACGTAGGGGGGATAGGCAGCAACATGCTATTCCCAGTGAGGTAGAGGTTAGTACTCAACAACAAGTACAAGTTTCGGCTAGAAGTACTGATTCAGCATCTACCCCACCTTCACAGCAACTATACCGGCGACAGCGGAGAAGGCCACGGGTACAACCTGATGTGGCGGTCACTTCTATCACAGAGGAGGTACCTGTGATTGTAACCTTCCCTGTATCATCTGACCTTGTGACGGTGACTACTCCGATTCTTACAGAGTCAGTCGCCATCACACCTTCCATCACTCCTACAACCATCATCACATCCACAATCCCTACTAACAACGTTGAACCTATCAGTCAACCCTACAACTATTGAGATTTTACTCAGGGGTTTGACTTTGATACTATCTTCTCATCCCCACTTCATAATGCTGAAGCGTCTACATCCAGACATCCTGATCCAAATGATGCAAGGATAGAAACTCTGGAAACCCAAGTCGCTGCTCTACTTGAAACCATTCGGAAATCAAAGGAGGAGTCTGAGGCTCAACATGCTCAGATAAATTCGTTGGTGGACGAGGTTACCATTCTGATAAGCCAAAGGGATGGGATGTAGGAGAGACTAGCTAATGTGATGGCCTAGAACGAGCTACTGATCAAGACAAACAACATGATTCTGGGACACAGGTCGTCTCTTGAGCTTCGGTTTGACGCGCAGCGAAAAGAGCATGAAATGATGGTCAAGTTAGTTGCTGATTTGACCAAGAAGCTTGATGCTCAGGGGGAGAAAGAGAAAGAGAAAGAGAAAGAGAAGAAGAAGACATCTAAACCTACTGGTGATGAGCCTTGTCGTCATGTTGATTTGACAAAGGACGATGACAAAGACAAGGATCCAGAAGTCGGTCCTAGTGGAAGTGAGCAACAAGCTTTGGCAATCGTGCTCATTTCTCTTATTCCAATGGCTGAGGGGGAGTCTACTCATCAGGAATAAAGGAAAGTCAGCGGCTGATGTTCTAAAGGATCTATCTGACGATGAGATCTTATACTTAGAGCCTGACTATTCCAAGGAAGCACAGATCGAGGCTTTCTACAATCTTAAAGAATGAGAGATCGACTCTGGTGATGATTAGGATGAAGATGATGATGATGATGTAGTTATTGAAATTCCCATGGGCGATGGGGAAGGCGAGTATGAGTTTGAAGATGGAGAGACCTTTAAAGTTCCATCCTTTGATCCATCCTTTGATCCATCCTTTGAATCTCAGCTCGACACAGGTTCAGTCGAGACTGCTAGTAATGTTGACGCATCGACTGAAGCCTCCCCAGCCGACCCTACACCTGTGGATCCAGAGGCACAAAAAGATAAAGATTTGCCTGCTAGTTCATCAAAGTATCCTACTCCAGTCTGGCAAAAGACTTCTATAACAGACAAACATGGAGCAACAGGGATGATCTTAGCTGTGAGGTTCGAGGAAGATAAGCAGTTGTTCGCTATAAAGCGATCTGGGGGGTTCAATACTTGAAACCAACTAGTGAAGCTTTAAACTCCTTAACTAGATACGACCTCGTGAACCTAGCAAACTAAGAGCTGCCGGGTCACTCAAATCACACAGTAGCGATGGGTTTGTGGCAGGTTCTACATCGTGAAGCAAGATCTGGGAAATTTGAAGTGTTTAAGCCTCAAGTGCCCAAGCGAGTCAAGGATAAAAATGCTAGACATCCTGTGACTAAGAAACGCTTAAAGAAACTGGTATACAAGTGATTGCTATGTGAAACCAAGATTCCCCTGAGCATGTTATCTCAGGATATCCTCGGTAACATATGGTACTGGTACGTAGATCCAAAAATGGGCGAGGCTATGGTGATAGGAAAGGTATGGTCAGATAGTGGAAACTTAGTGCCAAGGAAGCTGATCAGAGTATTTGATGAAGTCTGCTTCATTAACTTCTCTGTTAAAGATCTGGAGGCACTAGCGGACAGGTATTGCATGCATACGGACGAATGGAAGAAGTTCCTTGCTTCTAAATATGACAAGGTGATCAAGTTTTTCCTTGACTACAAGAAGAAGATGGAAGCTAAAGATGCAGAGCTGTGAAGACTGAAGATTGAAGACCAAAGATGATCCAGAGCTGTTGTCAAGGGGGAGTTTGTTGAAGCACTTTTGTGTGACAAACACTCTGGATAGAGTCTTAGTGTTGTACTTTCATTGTATGTATTTGCCTTTGTTTGTAAGCGTCTGTATGTATTAGTTATCGAGTTGTATTTACTAATGCATATTGATTGTTGCTAAAATCTCTAAGTGTTTTGCACACTTAGTAAGTGGGCAGGAATTAGTTCCTGCGTACTTAGCAAGTACGCAAGAATACTATGCGTACTCGCTAAGTACGCATGAGCAATTTGCCCTGCGCACTTGCTAAGTGCGTAGAGTTCAGGTCGTGTATAAATATGATAGGTTGACAGTAGACAAGTACGCAGTCATATACGCAGACATTGTATACTTAGTATTTCTCTCTGTATCCTTCAAGTGTTTATAATAGATGAACGTTTAAAGTGATTCTCTTGTCGGTTTACTTTGTGTTGTAAGACTCTCCACCTAGTCACGGGTATTCCGCACCCGGTCCGACTCAGGAACACACTTGCATGTGACAATCCGCCATACTCGAGGGACCTACATATCCTTCACTGTGCGCTTGTTCAGTTCTCCGTAGTTAGTGCACATATGCATGCTACCTACTTTATTCTTTACAAGTCGTACCAGAGCATCCAACGTGAAATGCTCGCTCTGATGAAAATTTTCTCTAGATTATCTTCCTATTGGTTCATTAGTTCTCTCATTTATGATGGAGCTAACTGATAGGGTTCTTTCACAATGGATTGGCTCCTGGTGTCACATCTATCTGAACTCTATCTCCCGATCAGGTGGCATCCTAGGCAAGTTCGCGGGGAATGCCTCCAAAAAATCGCACACCATGGGTACACCTTTCAACTCTGTAATTTTCTTTCTATCATCAACGACGCACGCCAAGTGAGCCTCGCAGATGCGCCTCGTAAAAACTGTCATCTTTGATCATCGAGATGACGTTAGGCGTTGTACATTCTTTGTCCCCATAACCGAAATTAGACTACCATCAGAAGCTTTGAGACGAATCGTCTTTCTTTTACGTACTATTTGGGCTTCGTTGGCGGCGAGCCAAACCATTCCCAATACTATAACAATCCATCATCAGGCTATCAGAGACAACCTATCAGGAATTCCATGGCCCTTATTTCTTATCAAGCAGTCATCTACCATTTCTATCACTTTTGTGGTTCTACCAATGATAGTTTCTATAAGAAAGGTTCGCGCTATAGTTCCATCATGACACTCATTAGTGTTGATAACCTCACTCATTCTTTCTATCCCGCAATAGGTAACAGTAACCCCTTCCTTTCCATCCAATATAGGTGAATCACAACTTCGGAAAGCTTTGTAATCATTTCTGTAAAACCAGTTCAGCATCTAAGTTGCCATTATCGGTATCTCCAGCAGTTCTAGCACTTCCTCTTTCTCTGTCCTTCAGGTTTCCTTTCATTCCCATTCTGATTTCTTTCATAGCATCAGGTAGGGCTGCTGGCAAAGCGACTCCTAAGATTGAAGCAAGCTTCATGGCTACAGTCACCCGATCCGCATGCTCCAAGGTTGGCATTCCATCATCCTCTGCACTGTGGTCGGTTATACCGTGCCCCTTCTTATTTTCACCGACTCAGAAGGATTTAGAATCGTTGCTTGAGTATTTACTTTTCTCTGCCTGTCGGTTGATTGGTGTTCTATCGCTACTATCCTTACGGTTCTCACTCTACCTTTCTCATTTATTCTTTCTTTATTCTCTGTTTTGCTTGCCCAAGGCAAGACTCATCTTAACATTTCCATATCATAACATAACTATATCTTTACTCTTTCTATTCTCTATGCAGTAGTATTTCTATCCCCCGAACAAGGAATACTCATGTCCTCGTGATAGGTAATTATTTAGAACACCTCGAGTAATGTAAATTACTAATTATAGAGACTGGTATGAAATTACTAATTTACTTTACTACTCGGGTTCTGAACATTCTCTTTCAGAGTAACGTTTGCATTCAAGATCAAAGTTTCTACATTAAGGCACATTCTGTCTACTTTCGGTTCTAAGGCATTTACTGTCTATGTTCTATACTAGGACATGGACTACCTTCTATTCTAAGGCCTTTACTGTTTGCTATATTAAGGCCTTACTGTTCTTCTCTCATGGCTTGGCTGCTCTGACTGACATCCCATTCTTCTGTCACATTCTCAGTTTAAGTTCAGACATTTTAGTGAATGTCCGAATCTCTCAAACTATGTCCTCTCATAGTTAACATTGAAAAACATAGAAAGTCAACAACGGAAGTCTTTACAAAATTATGAAATAATTAAAACTTTCATTGTCATAAACATAAATAATGGGGATGTCAGTCTTGCCAGCAGCAGCCATCCAGTCATCATCTCCTAAGTCCTTGTAACTTCATTTCATTTTCTTTCCTTCGCTACCTGATATGCATACTAAAATAATCAGCTAACGCTGGTGAGTTCAAGTTTTATTTTTATCATAAAAGCATTCTTTCTCGTGTTAATCATATAAAACTCATTTTTATGAAAACATGCGTTAAACATACTTTAAACATTTTTTATACTACTAAGTTAAATGTATTACAATATAACATGTAAATTGATACTTAGTTATTTTGTGCTCTGTTCTGTTAAGTCATACATTAATAGTCTACAATCTGTTTCTTTCTCATTCTCGTGTCCAGCAAGGACTTATCGTGTCCATAAAGGACTTCTATCTTTCTTAGCGAGTATCATTCCCTAAGGCTCATCTTCCAAAGGCCGATACTCATAACTTGTGTCCACAAGGGACTTCTCAGGTAACCGTCATCACCGGAGCAACCGTCGTTGCACTTCTTAACAAGTCGTACAACATCCTCGTTACAGTGCCCTGTCGAGCACTGTCCTGATTTTTCTCATGGTACGTCATGGTCTCGGTCCATGACGCAACATCGGCTTCGGGTAGCACTAATCTCAAGGACTATACTACTACCTCAAAACTTGCTACTATGCTTAGGGTAGCACTAGCCAATGGGACTACACTACTACCCCAAGTCTTTTCTTATCTGGGTCACATACTCTAACAGATTAGACAATGTATTTGACTTATTTTTCTTCTCTTTGTTTATAAAACATATTGTTAAATAAACCATTATCTTCTCTTTGTTTGTAAAACATATAGTTAAATAAACCATTCTTCTTCTCTTTGTTTATAAAACATATAGTTAGATAAACCATTCTCTTCTCTTTGTTTATAAAACATATAGTTAAATAAATCATTCTTCTTCTCTTTGTTTATAAAAAGAATAGTTAGATAAACCATTCTTCTTTCTTTCTCTTGTTTATAAAACGTACAGTTAAATAAACCATTCTTATTTCTTATCTTTCTTCCTTGTAAAATGTTTGGTTAACAATCGTTACCTTTCGTATCTTTCTTTCTCGTAAAACGTTCAGTTTAACAAAACGTATCTTTCTTATCGTTCTTTCTTACAAAACGGTTCGGTTATATAAACCGTATCTCTCTTATCTTTCTTTCTTACAAAACGTTCGGTTATATAAACCACATCTTTCTTATCTTTCTTTCTTACAAAACGTTCAGTTATAAAAACAATATTTTTCTGATCTTTCTTTCTTATAAAACGTTCGGTTTAACAACTGTTATCTTTCTTCTTACAAAACGTTCGGTTTAACAACCGTTATCTTTCTTGCAAACGTTTAAAGTAATAAACATACATTTGTTATAAACGTCTAATTCTTAAGTATGCACACCACCCTAAAACAGTAAAGAGGGATCTTGAACTCACCTGTTTGTCAGCAACTATCCTGAATCGGGATGCATAAGCTAAAACTGGTGCTAAACGATTTGCACGAAAGTTAACCCATGAAAACCATCAAAACTCATCTAAGTGTCGCTAGGGTCCTAAGTTCGAAGAATCGACCGAACAGTCGTGGGCAGTTGTGTGACATCCCAAAGTTTCGAAGTCTAAACACGGTTATGACTCAACTAACTGGGTTTTAAGTTAAGGAAAAAAGTGAGTAATTAGTGAAATAATAGGGGCCAAAGGTGCATTATGGGAGAACTAGAGGGGTGCAAAAGGAAAATTGTTTAACCTAAATACCATTTCATATCATTCAAGCCGCAAACTCCTGATTCTTTCGTTTTCTCCCTCGTCGACCTACAATCCAGCCTCCCATACCTCCGATTAAACCCAAATCCGGCAAACAATCATCGTATGTTGCTCGGTTCACTTGAAGGCAACGAGAAACCTGGTAAAGGCAAGACAATAACATGTAGTAAATGGTAACGGGGTTCATGTTCCTACTGAGGGAAGTGACAATGGATACGGGAACTCCAATTACCCTAACCGCGGCGGCAACGGGCGTGTGAGCTGCTGCCATGGCTCCGGCAGCATCAATGTCTTCATTGTGATAGCATTACGGTGGTGACAACAAGTATTGACATGGATGGAAATCAATAACGTTAGAGAAGGTGAAGGGTAGTGTTAGCAGTGTGGGTTCAGGCGACGGATTCACGGCTGAATGGGGGTGAGCTTCAGTATGGTGGTGGTCGTACATGTCTCATGGTGGAGATGATGGGGATTGGGTTTCACGCCAAACGGACCTGTGGGAGGTGAACGATAGAGAATGGTGGTTGTATGAGGTGAAGAAAGGTGGTGAATATGGCAGTTGTTAGCGGCATGGGGGCGGAGACTGTACTGGTGTTGGTGACAGCAGTGGAGGCACGGTGGCAGCGTGGTCTGTTATGGCGGTGGTGGCTGTGTGAGAAAGATAATGAAGGAGATGAACGATGAAGGTGGATGGTGACGGTTGTATGGTGGTAAACGATGGTAGCTCAGTGAAGGATGTGGGTGACGGTTGATGGTGGTAGTTCATGGTGGTTCATGATGCTCCGTGGTGGTGACTGGTGGTGGATTCGTGGCTGAGTATGGTCACGTTTTGCATAACGGAAACTGTTAAGGTAGATGAGAATGTAACCGGTGGGCCGAGATGAGTTCGTGGATCTTCGAATCACCCGATTCGGAATCCGTATGGTCGAGTTACGCGTATGATACGGGTTCATATTCTAGATGCCATGTTCGGGAAGGTACATTCCTTATAACCCTAGGATTCTAATTATTATTATTATTGGCTCGGGTCAGGAATACCGTGTTGAGGATGATGTGCAAGAAATATATTTGTGACAATTAATAACCGGCAAAGATTAACTATTTTGATAAGTGTCACTTGATAGACGTAGAGAAAGATGGTTATTAATGTGTATTTAACTAATCAATTCAGATCGGAAGTGACGTTGTAGGACCTTTGTTTAGGACAACCTAGATTAGCTTATCAGGTGAGTTCTAGAAGCCCTTCTTTAAATGTTTTAATTAAATGTTTTTGGGCTGGTGTGCATACATACGGAATGATGTTTTGAAATGAGGTTTACAAAACGATGTTTACGAAATGTTGTTTACGAGATGATTTTTATGAAATGTTTTGCCAAATGAAGTTTACGAAAGCTTTACGAAAGAGATGATGTTTTGTTTAATAAAACGTACGAATGATTTAACTAAAATGAGGTAAAGGTTTTATGAAAGTCATGAATGAACGAATCTGCCACGAGTTCCTACAGGAGCTAAGGTATGTATGTATTGGCATCACCCTTACGGGGGGCCTTTGTGGCTGGCTAACGGTCGCACAACTGGTTGATGATGGGGTGACGACAGTCACCCATGGGATTACTGGGATCCCGAAGGAAGGTACTATTCATTGCGGGAAAATATTGCCTAAGGTATGTTTAGTCTTCCTAGAGGTAACGAGCCTTAGGAGACATATGTTGGTCTACCTAGAGGTAACGAGCCTTAGGAGACATATGTCTGGTCTACCTAGAGGTAACGAGCCTTAGGAGACCTGGGTGACGGATGACTTAGAGGTAACGAGCCTTAAGTTCATCCGCTGGTATGCGATGTATGGAATTGACGGTTACGAGAAGGCGCAGATTCGATTCATGTTGACTTATGTTATGATGTTAAGTTACGATGTTATGATAATGTTAAGTTATTGCATGTTCTACGTACGCTTTTGTTAAACAAATGTATGTTATGTTTTTGGAAAAATGTTATGCTAAGGTTTTATGTAAAGCTAGAACTCACCAGCATAGCTGACTTTTTAGTATGCACATTCAGGTTAAGGGCAGGTTATGTTAAAGGACGGTGATGCTTGGCAATAGAGAAGAGTTACCTGGATGTTATGAAGACTGGCATCCCGTTATGATTAGTTTATGTTATGTTTATGTATTAGACTATGTTATGCTTCCGCATGTTGAACAATGTTATGAGTATGTTTTAATGAAATTTTCCGCTGCGTTATTTTGATATTCAAGTTAAGAACTGTTTGTGAATGAGTAAATCCAACAAATGTGGCCTCCCGGGTTTGGGGCCTTACACTTATAAATATTATTACATGATATTATTCCATCATGATAATTATTTTAACCTAAATGTTTTATAAGATATTTATTACATTAAATTTGCATGTAGTACTTATTATTGACAGCTAATTTCCCTTTTATAAACAAAACTTAAAATTATAAATGTTATTCACAATCTCGATTATTCGTCCATTCCAAAAATCCTAAAGTCCCCAATTATTCCATTATTGTTTCTCTTAAGCCTTTGTACATTATAGTAACATATCTTGTTTAACTTAGGGCATCCTTAATTCTTGTTGATACAAGTTACAAGCTCGACCCTCTATTATTCAAGGTGAGTTTACATAGCCCTTTTTCATATTTACATCTTTGGGGTGAAACATGATTACATTCAAACAAACTGCAATTACTACAATTCAAACATTATGATCATGTGTGGAATTTGTGACTTATGCTTGAACACTATTAGTGCAAACAATATTTACATACTTTTTATGCATAGTGCAAGTGCAATCATTAACTCAGTACAAGCCGACGGTATACAATGATAGATCTATTGTGTCTGACTAACCCATCCGGTTAGGGTGATTGTTGCCGAAAACACCTAAGGATAACTGTTGTTTTATGCCTACCACTTAAGGATAAATGTTGTGTTATGCCTATCAGTTACAAGGTTTGATTCTACGCCCCAGTTTTATCTGTAGTGGTTCTCCATAATTGCCTTAATAAACCATGTATCATATGAATTGTACACAAACTCTTGATATTACTTGTGGTGTCAAAACCTATGTATGCTCACCAACTATTTTTAGTTGACCCTGTTTTCATCATGTTTCAGGTACTAGTGTATGAGAACATATCCAAGATAAAACATATAGGATTTGGACTTAGTGAACAAAGAACTTGAACATGTTGATGTATTTGATTTTGGTTGTTGATTGAACTTATGTAATGAAATCTTAATTTAATAAACAATGTGAAATTTAGTTGATCATGTGCTTATGAATAGTTTACACGTCCGCCTCGACGTATTCCACCGTCGGTTGGGGTATGAAAGGCTAGATTGGGAGGACGATTATTGATCAACTCATATCAAGTCTTGTTGTGACGCTTCACCACTAAAACTAGATTAAAAATATGACAAGTTGTATTTACTGCCGCAGCCCAGAAGGTAATTTGCACCTTTGCATGTGATGGCACAGTCCGAGCTACTTCAATCAACGTTCTATTCTTCCTCTCTACTACTCCATTCTGCTATGGTGTATACAGTGCACTGAATTCATAACGAATACCCTTCTCGAGACGGAAAAGCTCCATCACATTATTCTTGAACTCTGTTCCATTGTCACTCCTGATTCTTCTGACCTTTAGATTGCATAAAGTTTCCAAGCTCAAAATCAGGTATTGAAGAATCTCAGCAGTCTAGCCTTTGTACCTAAAAAATGCACCAAAGAAAAACGTGAGAAATTATTAGTTACAACAAGACAGTATGACTTTGTCACACCCGTAACACAGGACAGTTATCTAACCAGAGTAGTACCTCCAACAGAGATGTTCCTAGGAAAGAACGACGGGTCTAGAAGAGATTTATACACTGCTCTTTCCTTAGACAGAACATTCCGCTTGCTAGATAACTACATACAGGTCAGAAGGTCGCCTTCTAATTACTGTGACATTGATACCAAAAACACACAGCGGAAGCTAAGCCATAAACCTCTTTCATTAATAGCTAAACTGTTTTACATCATGAACCAAACTTCTATTACAAACTAATAAACATCAGTTCCTGTCAAGGAACTCAAAACATCCACAGGGCTTACAGCTCTACCAAGCATGCCTTCATCCAGTCTCACCATCACTTGACCATCCAAATGACTATCCACATCTATTATCTACCTGGAATGCCACTAACAGATCCACCCGCAACAACCTTAAAGATAGTAAAAGTGACTAGATCAACATAAGTTGGTGAGTTTATGAATCTTTACCACATGGTGGTTATTCAATCACCATGAATCCCATGTCCCACCCATTAGTACACAAACTAATCAGGCTTTTGTTATATATATAACTAGTCAACCGTTCCGCCACTGGCGCACAGGGGAATGCAGAATAGGTGGGAAACTACTAAGAGCTCCAGATAAGAGAACCAGAGGGAATGATACGGCAGGTTATGGGAAGTGTGGGAAGGAACACACAGGGGAATGCAGAATAGGATCAAACTTGTGTTTTAAGTGTGGCAAGACCGGACACTACTCCCGTAAATGCCCGCAAGGCTTCAAATTCTACAACTGTGGGGAGAATGGTCATATGAGTCGGGAATGCATTAAGCCCAGGATGGGTGAAGTCGGGAAAGGGGAAGGCCCGGAGAAGAAAGAAGAGAGGCCCCGAGAAGACTCGAGCGTATGCACTAACACAAGAATAGGCCAGGGTGGATCCCGATGTGGATTCAGGTACGTTCATCCTTAACAACACTTTTGTATCTATGTTATTTGATTCGGCTGCCAGCAAGAGCTTTATAGCTGCAACTTCTTGTAGAAGAGTGAAATACACTCTTAGTAAGCTAAAAAGGGGCTTTAGCGTAGAAACCGCTGAGGGTAGGACTGCGAGAGTAACTGATGTAGTTGACAATTCAACGATAAAAATAAAAGGCAGTAGATTCCCCGTCAGGTTGTTTATTATTTTTTTTGGTGGGTTTCATGTATTGTTAGGTATGGATTGGCTAACTGCCAATGAAGCGCAGATCATATGTAAGCGAAAGATAATCCGACTTAAAGCTCCGGATGGTAGCGAAGTCAAGGTTTTTGGATATCGTGACCCCTCGATACCTAACATCATCTCGATGATTAAGGCAGTAGATTTCTTGAGACGCGGATACGAGGCTTATCTGGTGTACGTGATTGACAAATGTAAGAAGGCGAAGGAACTAGACGATGTACCCATGGTACGCGAGTACCCAGAGGTATTTGCCTGGGATACCACCTGACAGAGAGATTGAGTTCCGAATCGACTTAGTACCAGATGCCCAGCCCGTAGCAAAGGCTCCATATCGACTAGCACTAGTGGAGATGAAAGAACAAATGGCCCAACTAGATGAATTACTTGAGAAAGGATTTATCCAACCGAGCATCTCGCCTTGGGGTGCTCCTATGTTATTTGAAAAGAAGAAGGATGGTTCGATGAGAATGTTTATTGATTATCGTGAGTTGAACAAACGAACGGTGAAGAACAAGTACCCTTTACCAAGGATCGATGACTTGTTTGATCAATTACAAGGCGCAAGTTGGTTCTCAAAAATCGACCTTCGATCCAGGTACCATCAGTTAAAGGTGAGGGAAGAAGACATACCGAAAACCATGTTTCGCACGTGTCGACCGATGTTGGACCGATCGGTAATAGTGTTCATCGAGGATATCCTCGTCTACTCCAAGAATGAGGGTGATCACGCATGTCACTTGAAGGAAGTGTTGGAGGCCTTAAAGAAGGATAAGTTGTATGCTAAGTTCTCCAAATACGCGTTCTAGCATAGGGAAGTCCAATTCCTAGGTCACGTCATCAACTAAAACGGCATTATGGTTGACCTAGCAAAGGTAATGATGGTAAGAGATTGGGATATTCCTAAGACGCCAACTGAGATCCACAGTTTCTTGGGGTTGGCAGGATACTATCAGAGATTCATTCAGGATTTCTCAAAAATTGCTTCGCCATTGAAAAAATTGACACGGAAGGAGGTAAAGTACGAATGGGGTTCGACCCAGGAATAAGCATTTAAGGAACTAAAGGAGAAGCTAACCCAAGCTCTAGTCTTGGCCCTTCCCGAGGGCAATGAAGACTTAGTGGTGTAGTCTAACGCTTCGGGTCAGGGATTGGGGTGCGTGTTGATGCAACGCAGGAGAGTGATCGCGTATGCGTCATGGCAGTTGAAGAGTCACGAAGCCAATTATCCGACTCATGACCTGGAACTTGCTGCTATCGTGTTTGCATTGAAAATATAGAGACACCACCTATACGGGGTGAAGTTTACGATATACTCCGACCACAAAAGTTTGAAGTACTTCTTCGAACAAAAGGAACTTAATATGAGGCAGAGACGATGGTTTTAACTTTTGAAAGACCGTGACAGTGAAATCATATACCATCCTGGAAAGACAAACGTGGTGGCTGACGCTCTAAGCCGAAAGGATGTGCCTGGTCCTATTAGAGTGGAAGCTTGCAAGTTGGTGGTAACATCAGATGTGATGAGGGAAATTGAAAGGGCTAAAGATGAAGCACTTAAGGAAGAAAACATAAAGAAGGAAAGAATCGTTGGCCAACATGACAAGTTGGAATATAACACCCTTGGTGTTAGGACACGTTTTGGGCGGGTATGGATACCTGTGGGTGGCGAGCTTAGGACCAAAATCTTGGTTGAAGCTAATAAGTCTCATTACTCTATCCATCCCGATACCAACAAAATGTACCAAGATCTGAGCAAAGAATACTAGTGGCCTGGAATGAAATATGAGGTGACGAAATACGTAAGCAAGTTTTTGACTTGCTCACAAGTGAAGGCCGAACACCAGAAACCATATGGGAAGATTCAACCACTTGAGATACCAGAATGGAAGTGTGAACACATTACCATGGATTTCATAACCAAGCTACCTAGCACAGCTAAAGGTCATGACACCATTTGAGTAATTATGGACCGATTAACAAAGAGTACTCATTTCCTACCTATTCGCGAGACGTTCTCGTCGGAAAGGTTAGCGAAAGTATTTATTAACGAAGTAGTAGCACGCATGGGATGCCTTTGACGATTGTATCCGACCGGGACACACGATTCACATCGAGGTTCTGTAAAAGGTTTAACGAGGCGATGGGCACGAGACTTAATATTAGCACGGTATACTACCCGCAAATGGATGGTCAGTCTGAAAGGACCATTCAGACACTGGAGGATATGCTCCGCGATTATATTATCGACTTCGGAGGTAGTTGGGACAGCCATCTGCCATTAGCCGAATTATCAACAACAGTCATCACACGACGATAGGCATGTCGCCTTACGAAATGTTGGATGGGAGAAGACGCCGGACCCCGGTTTGTTAGGGTGAGATTGGACAGAAGGAATTAGGAAGCCTTAAAGTCGTACGAGAAACGTCGGAAAGGTTTGATCAAATCAAAGCACGGATGAAGGCCGCACAAGATCGTCAGAAATCCTTTGCGGATAAACGACGAAGGCCTATTGAGTTTGATGTTGGGGACAGAGTAATGTTGAAAGTGTCGCCTTGGAAGGGAATCATACGATTTAGGAAAAGGGGAAAGTTAAGCCAGAGATTTGTCGGACCATTCAGGATAATGGCATGGCATGGTGAAGTCGCTTACCGGTTGGAGTTGCCTGATGAGTTAAGTGGGATTCATCCTACCTTCCATGTGTCACACTTGCGAAAGTGTTTGGCAGATGAGTCGGGTCATGTACCACTTACTGACATCGAGGTCGACTACAGCCTTAACTACATTGAGGAACCTGTGGCCATCTTAGATAGGAAGGAGAAGCGTTTACGTAATAAGGTTATTCAATTGGTTAAAGTCCAATGGAAACGGAGACGGAAATGAGGGAGTCGTACCCTCAACTATTTGACATATGCTAGGTTTCGGGGACGAAACCTATTGTAAAGGGGGTAGACTTGTAACATCCCAAAAATAAAATGATGATTAAAATAGCAGGTTAAACGCGAGACGAATGGAATAAATGAACGAGGCATGACGGGCTGGGCCAGATGGGCCGACGAACTTGAGGGGAGGAGTCCCTTCCCTTTAAATAGCCAACACACTCCACCATTCTCTCATTTGCAAGTTCTAGAGAGAGAAACTATAGAGAGAGAAAGTTAGCGGATCGACCCAGGATTGAAGAAGTGTGTTACTCCATAGCTCGTGAGCAAAACTTCCAAATCAGAAGCTCGATAAAGGTAACGATCTGATCTAGATATGAGTTTTTGTTCGTTTTGGGGTTTTCGGGTTTTGGATAAAAAGATGGTATTTTTACATATGAAATTTGAATATAAACATAGATCTAGCATCTAGAATGAAAAGCAAACGTTTTGAACGTAAAAAGTTCGGATCTTGACGAGGTCGGATATGCATGCAAAGAGTTAGGGTTTTTGCGGGGAAAAAGGCTGCCCGCAAGCAGGTCCTGCGTACTTATCAAGTACGCAAGAAGCAAAGCTTGTGTACTTATCAAGTACACAAGAAGCAAAGCCTGCGTACTTATCAAGTACGTAAGAATGAAGTCTGCGTACTTATTAAGTACGCATGAACACGGCCCTGCACACTTGCTAAGTGCGTAGGCATCAGGTCTATGGGGATAAATAGCTGGTTAGTGAAGTCAGTATGTTCGCCTAGTTCAGTATGGTTAAACCGTTAAAGTCGGTATAGCATCTGATGTGTATTTAAGTACTCAATTCATATCATGCGTGACATTATTGGACCTTTGAATAGGACAGCCGAGACTAGCTTACTAGGTGAGTTCTAGAAGCCCATTTTTAAATGTCTTAATAATATTTTGGGTTGGTGTGCATACTTACGAAATGATGTGTACGAAATGATGTTTACGGAATGATGTTTATGAAACGTGTTACGAAATGTTTTGTCAAAAGAAGTTTAAGAAGTGTTTACGAACGAAATGTTATTTAATCAAACGTATGATGCTTTAACTGAAGAGAAGTAAAGGTTTTTATGATAGTAACTAAAATGAACGAATCTGCCATGGTTCCCTTGGGAATTGAAGTATGTATGTTACGTAAAGGCCTTAGCTTTATAGGGGCCTTTGTGGCTGGCCAACGGTTGTACGACTGGGTGGGAAAGGGGTGACGACGGTCATCAAGGGGATTACCATGATCCTTGAAATGGGTATTGTTCTCTACGAGGGAACGGTTCTTGAAGTTTGGTACGTGCTATCCTTTGGGACACCATGCTTGAAGGGAATTGACGTTTATATATGGTTGTGAATGGTAAAAGTTACGAACGGTTTACGTTGGTACGTGTGCTCAATCGAGCGCCATACTTGAAGGGAATTGACGGTTACGAAAATGCGCAGATTCGGTTTATTGTTTACTTATGTTTTATGTTTATGTTATAGCATTATTTACGTACGTTTTTATTAAATGAAGTTTGAAGTTATGTTTTTGGCAAAATGTTTGGGTTAATGTTTTACGTAAAGCTAGAACTCACCAGCGTAGCTGACTTTTAGTATGCACATTCAGGTTAAGGAAGGTTATGAGGATGGATGGTGATGCTTGGCTAGCGAGATGAGTTACCCGTCTGATCATGAAAACTGGCATCCCGTTATGTTTTAGTTACGATGTATTTATGTTTTAGACAACGTTTACGCTTCCGCATGTTTAAACAATGTTGACGTTATGGTTGAATGATATTTTCCGCTGCGTTATTTGATATTCAAGTTTAAGAACCGTTTGTGAATGAGTAAATCCGACAAGTGAGGCCTCCCGTTATTTGATATTCAAGTTTAAGAACCGTTACAGAATGATGTTCCAAAAGCTCTAGTATTCAAAATCTATTTATAGGCCAAGTTTGGACTCATGTCGGACCGACATATAGAAGCATATCGGTCCGACATCACTTATGGCGGCTTATTTGACGTAACGCACACACGTCGGACCGACAAGAAAAACATCTCGGTCCGACTTCCACATATCAGACCGACATGAAAAGCATATCGGTCCGACATCTACATATCGGTCCGACTTGGGGCTTAGTCATTAGACACGCTTCTGACTTTCGTGATTTCCTTCCTCTCCACATATCGGACCGACATGGCCTGAGATATCGGCCCGACATCAACCAAATTCCAAAATTCTTCATTTTTAACACTTGATCTTTGGTGTATTTGCAATTCAACCCCTAGACTTCAATTCCTAACATTTTTAGCCTTTATATTCTATAGAAATTTTTGAGTTGTTACAAACCTCCCTTCCTTTAGGAAATTTCGTCCTCGAAATTCGGAAATACTTCTTTAACCGATGATCCTACTTAGGGTATATTTTGTAACTAGGGTGGTTATTTTCTGACATAATTCATTTCTAAAACATAACTTTTATCTTATTCTTATTTCCAAAACACATATTATCTCCTGTGTTTTGTAACTAGGGTGGTTATTTTCTCACAAATCGATGGAATTCGATCTCAATCTTGTCTACCGCATTCTGAGGATAGTATTTACTGTCCGTGTACTCCTTTCCTTTAGTTTGCATTCTGAGGATAGTATTTACTGACTATTAATGTAAGTACATCCTTGGTACTTATCTCCCGTGTTTTGATTTGCAATCACAACCATTTCGGGGGTTTGGGTAGCACCACTATTATTTCCTATAGGATAGGTATGAATAGTATCCTTTGCTCGTGGGTTTGTACCTCTGGCTCCTTCATTCCTATTTCCTTGATTGCTGGAGCCCAGCCTCCTCTACAGAGCATCGTCAAGGATTCCTGGTAAAGTTGTTTGGAGCACTTTGGTGCCCTCAGATGCCACCGCTCCTTCAAACTGGGATTATGTCATAATCATCTGTATGCTGCTCAGGTTCAGTATTGACGTTCGCTTCTACATTTGGGTTAGTATTCGTCGTGTGACGGGTACGAGACCTAGTATTAGAAGTCCTACCCCTACCACCTCCTCGTCCTCTACCTCTTCCTGCCATTTGTTCCTACACATAGATGTATGACATCAGAATTCGTAAAACTGGCTATTAAAATTCAGAAAATCGAAAATTAAATACATTTGGCCAAGAATGCATTTAATTATCTGTTTCCTTGATATTACGTGTTATATTCATAATGAAAGTCAACATCTCAACCTATTGCATTCCAGCTAACTTACAGAACCTTAGTTTAAGTTTAGATACTAAACCTTAGTACCTAAATCCATTAAACTGAAGCTCTGATACCAACTTGTCACACTCGTACCACAAGACAGTTATCTAACCAGAGTAGTACCTCCAATAGAGATGTTCCAAGGAAAAAACGACGGGTCTAGAAGAGATTTATACACCGCTCTTTCCTTAGACAGAACATTCCGCTTGCTAGATAACTACATACATGTCAGAAGGTCACCTTCTAGTTACCGTGACATTGATACCAAAAAACACACAGCGAAAGCTAAGCCATAAACCTCTTTCATTAATAACTAAACTGTTTTACATCATGAACCAAACTTCTATTACAAACTAACAAACATCAGTTCCTGTCAAGGAACTCAAAACATCCACAGGGCTTACAGCTCTACCAAGCATGCCTTCATCCAGTCTCACCATCACTTGACCATCCAAATGACTATCCACATCTATTATCTACCTGGAATGCCACTAACAGATCCACCTGCAACAACCTTAAAGATAGTAAAAATGACTGGATCAACATAAGTTGGTGAGTTTATGAATCTTTACCACATGGTTGTTATTCAATCACCATGAATCCCATGTCCCACCTATTAGTACATAAACTAATCAGGATTTTGTTATATATATAACTAGTCAACCGTTCCACCACTGGTGCACACCACCAATATAAATTGGAGAAATTATCCCACATTACTGGTCCTCCCACACCAGTAATATGAGATAATCGTTCCACCCGTAGGTCCCAGCCTCGCTCGAAACGTAATAAGAACTTAATACGCCTTATATATACTTGGAACAAGGCATTACATCAGGAATATTTTAAATAACAACTGTGTAACAATACACATTTTAATTCAGAGGAACTCACCTGGACAATATTTCAGCTTATCGTATCAATAATATGTCAAATACCTCAGACAGCACCTCGAAGTATATTTAACTGCTAATATTTCTTAAATAAGATCTTATAATAAACATAACAATAGATAATCAAAGCTTAATGGTTAGTAACCAGGTTATTAGAACCTTACCTCAGAACTATCTACGACTATTTGAAGGTGTAAGGCTAGAAACCGGACTTTCGAACGTGTACCGGCACCTTGGCACGGATCCCTAGGCTAAGTGTGTGTGTTTGAGTGTGTTTTGGTGTGTGAATGATGTTCCAAAATCTCTAACATTCGAAATCTAATTATTGGGCAAGTTTGGACTCATGTCGAACCGACATATAGAAGCATCTCGGTCTGACATTGTAACATCCCAAAAATAAAACGACAATAAAAATAGTAACGGGTTTAAATGTTGGACGAACGGAATAAACGAACAAAGATACGCGGGCCGGGGATGGGCTGAGATTGGTCGCGAATGGGCTTCGGGTGGGAGGCCTCTCCTATAAATATCCCAACACACACACCATCTCTCATTTTGCCATCCTAGAGAGAGAAACCGTAGAGAGAGAAAGTACACGGATCGACCCGAGGAGCTAGCATCTTGTTCCTCTACTGCTCGTTAGTGAAACCTCCGATTCATAAGCTCAAAAGAGGTAACGACTCGTGTAACATTTCTGATTTTTAGTATTCATATTTCAATTCAATGTAATGAAATTTCAAGTTCTATACTCGTGCAATGTCTCAATATTTTTCCCGCGGTAAATAAAATGCAATGATTCTATACAAGTTCGCAAGTTTTACTCGATTATATGCACATAAACGCTATACAAGTAACTATATATTTCAAATTTATAAAATCTGAAAAGTCAAGGACTAAAGTTGAAAATTTATCAAGAAACCCTAGTTAGCACGGTCATGCTTCGTTCTAGCACGGTCGCGCTAAGTGCCTCGGCACGATCGCGCGGCTGGTCCTGGAACGATCGCGCCCGGTTCCTAAGCACGGTCGCGCCTGCGAAACAGTCGAAACGTAAATGTGATTTCAAAACGCTCAATCGTTCGAATTTCAAATCCGATTACGTTTCTTTTCCTTTAACGCGAGTTATACCATTTTCAATTACTCAACGCCTCAGTTTTTCTCCATCAATCTCGAATTCTCTCTCAAGCAATTCAAACAAAACTCGAGTCTTCCTCCTGGAACCCAAATTCTCCCGATCAAGAAAGGATTTATCATCTCCCGGCTCTCTCCAAGACTCTGGACTCTCTGGCCTAGCCGGAATCGCAGTCGAAGTCACCGGAAACCTTTACCTCCGTCGCCGGAACTCATCTCTGTCGTTCTTCATCGATTCGTTACGTTTCAGGGTAAGTATACTCTCCATCTCACTCATTTCAGTAACGTTATCAAAAGCCCTCATTCAATTTGGGCTTCCATTATAGAATTCGATCAGAATCAGAAATCATATTTTAATAAAAATGATTTAATCGAACCCATGCTTAAACTCGATTTCCATACAATTAAGTTATATGAAAAGACTCTTAATAACCCATTAATCAAAAGCCCTAACAATTCCTGTGTTCAAAATACAAGAAACTCTCGATTCGTGTCTGATTTGGAATAGACACGGTCGCGCTAATCATCTAGCACGGTCGTGCCTCGTTTAGCGCGGTCGTGTCGTCTAGCAGCGCGGTCGTGTCATCCGTCCAGACCTTGTCATGCCCTTTGGGCTAGTCTCTGTTGTGTCTAAAAATCATAGACGCGACCGTGCCGGGCTAAGGCACGGTCGTGCCTGATGACTTGTCTAGATTGTGCTCCTGATTGATCAACCCGGTCGCGCCCCGACTAGCGCGGTCGCGCCCGTGGCTTGAGCACGATCGTGCCCTTCCGAGGCACGGTCGTGCTAGACTCAGAATTTTTAACAGAATTATAATTTTTATATTTTAATCTGTAAATGTTTCAGATTTTATAAAAATATGTTTTCTGTATTTAAAAATAGATTAAAAGTTTAATCTTGGCATAAATGTAATTTATTGAAAAGTTTATAAAAATTAAATTTATATTTATCATCTTACACTTAAATGATATTTTAAATAATTAAGTTACAAAATTTATAAATAATGATGACTTATTTACTTTACATTTTAAATCAAAATCGTTTTATTTATTTATACTTAATTACAATTAATATTGACATTATTTCATAAACTATAGTTATACACTTATTTATTTAATTCAAACCTAATTAAATTGTTTCAAACATATTTTACCTCAAACTTTATATATTTTATTCAATCCTTTTTAAATACAAACCAATGGTTTTATATACAAATCCAACTTTCATTTTTAAACTTTATACATCTATGTGATTCAATGCATATTACTATTTAGGTTAAAGTGTGCTTTTCAAGGATCTTTTTGCTATCTATATTCCTTGTTAGCTTCACTTCCATACCAAGTGAGTATTCACAACCCCTTTTACTCTTTTACACTTTTGGGGTGGAACATGAACTCTATACTCATTACACATTACACATTTACATTTACACAAACTACACAAGTGCAAAAAAAATCCTATTTACATACATGTGTGCAAAAATTTGAGCTTTGTGCCCGAGTGCTAGGTGTGTTTAACCTTTGTATGCTCTTATGTGCAATCATTAACTATACAAGCCGACGGTTTTCAATGATGGATCTATTGAGTCTGACAAACCCACCCATGGTACGCGGTGATTGAAACCGACAATACACTTTGTTTTTCATGCTAGTTACAAGGTTTGATTGTACATTTGGTTACACAATAGTTACTCCCCATGAACGCCTTATTTATCATGTCATGTAAAGGATTTGTTTTCAACTATAGGCTATCTATATACAACTGTGTTATACTCACCAACTTTTTAGTTGACTTTATTTTATTCATGTTTCAGGCCCCAATATGTGAGATTGATTCAAGACGTGTTCAACATAGGATTTGGACTTAGCAAAATAAATCAAGATTTTATGAATTGTTTATGTTTCTTGTTTGAATTTGATCTTGTACTTGGATTTATTGTAATGCAAATTTGACTTTAATATATTTCAATTTAGTCAACCATGTGCTATGAACAGTCTTACATGTCCCGCCCCGATGATTCCGCCATCGGTCGGGGTGTGACAACTCGACCTAGATCTGAGATTTTAGTTATTTTGGGGTTTTCGGGTTTTGATGGAAAAGTTGACACTTTTATGTATGAAACTTCAAAATAAACATAGATCTAGCTTCATTAATGATAAACGAACGTTTTCGACGTAAAAAGATCGGATCTTGGTAAAACTCAAATCTGCATGCGAAAGTTAGGGTTTTGTGGGGAAGAAGGCAGCATGCAGGGCGAACTTGTTAAGTTCGCCGGGCACTGGGAAGCGAACTTAATAAGTTTGCTTAGGCATTAAAGGGGCGAACCTGATTAAGTTCGCATGATAAGTTCGCTTGGCCAAATCAAGCGAACTTATCCTAAGTTCGCCTATAAGTTCACCTAAAAAGTAAGGGGCGAACTTGAACCTAAGTTCGCCTAATTCAGAAGAGATTAACCGTTAGAGTCGGGATGGATCTAATTTTTAGTTATTAAACAAAACAGATTGTGTGTGACGCTTGTTGGACCCTTGTTAGGACAAAATGTGACTAGCGTATCAGGTGAGTTCTGGTGCCCTCTTTTAAATGTTTTATTAATGTTTTGGGATGGTGTGCATGTTTACGAAGTGATGTTTATGAAACAATGCTTATGAAGGATGAAAGATAGAGAACAAAGGGATTTAACTTCATCAGGTGAGTTCTGGAGCCCTCTTCTAAGTCCTCCACGTCTAGCCATTTCGAACTGAAAGATACAGAACAAAGGTATTTAACTTCATCATGCTAGGGAATATGCAGAACACATTAAGTAAGGTAAGATGTTAATATACACTAGCCATCTACAATTAACCATTACATCACTTCTTGTTTTCTAATTATTCACTTTCATGATTCCACTAAAGCCTCGATTCTTATCTTGACACTCTAAACAAGGAAAGAAATTTACATACCATACTCTTCTGATGCTTTGGCTTAAGTTACCCATACTGGCATCTGTTACTAGGTCCCATTCTCAGTTTAAGTCTGGACATCGTGGATGTCCAAATCACTCAAATTATGGCTCTGATACCAACTTGAAAGACCCCAAACCCGGGAGGCCTCACGTATTGGATTTACTCATCAACCCATAGCTCTTAAACATAAAACATTTACTACTAGCAGCGGAAACAATTTAATCTTTAACATACGCAGCGGAAATACATAACTTGTCTGAAACTACATAACCTTTAAACAACATCAAACTAAAACATAACATAAATGGGATGCCAGACGCTAATCTTTGGGTAACTCTTCTTATCAAGCCAAGCATCCACTTCCATCTACTGCCACATACACTTAACTGATGTGCATACTAAAAATCAGCAACGCTGAGTGAGTTATAACGTTTAGTTTAAATCAGTTATATAAAAGATTTACTAATACATACACACTGCCCTTAAGGCAAACTTTACATACTTTACTCGTCAAATCAGTTTAAATCATATAATAAACCGTCAATTCCTTTACACTGTACTGCCCTCATGGCTTACACCATGAACCGACAAGTACCTGGTCAATACCCTCATAGCTTACACCATGAACCGACACTACATCTTAACCGTCAATTCACTTGTCACTACTGTACCGCCTTCATGGCTTACACCATGAACCGACGAGTACCTGGTCAATGCCCTCATGGCGTACACCATGAACCGACACTACCGTGAAGGGGAGTTACAGTTTTTGAGATGTCCTCCTCTCGGTCTCTCAACTAGTGATAACCTGACCTAAGATCAGTTTTAGAATAGAAACTTGATCCTTGAAGTTGGTCGAATAGGTCATCAATACGAGTTAAAGGATGGTTCTTGATTGTTACTTTGTTAAGCTCATGATAGTCGATACACATTCGAAAAGTCCCGTCTAGGACTAGAGCTCCCCATGGTGATGAGCTCGGTCGAATGAAACCCATATCTAACAACTCTTGCAGTTGTGTTGATAACTCTTGCATCTCACTAGGTGCAAGTCTATAAGGTGCTCGAGCAATGGGTACTGCTCCGGGTGCTTCTCCGGGTGCTAGATCAATATGAAATTTGACTTGTCGATGAGGTGGAAGACCAGGTAGGTCTTCGGGAAATACCTCCGGGTAATCTAGAACTATCAGGATATCGTCAATCTTCCTCTCCTCGGATGGCTGCTCGGCGACGAGAGCCAGAGTGGCAGTGTGACCCTTTCGCATACACTTTTATGCCTTCATGAATGAGATGATGCCAACGACTGCACCACCCTTTTCACCCTGTACAGAAATAGTTTCTCCACTAGGAAGAGGTAGGCGAATGATTTTCTCATGGCAGATGATCTCGTCTTGGTCCTTAGATAACCAATCCATGCCAACAATCAAATCAAAACTACCAAGCGTGACCGTCATTAGGTCAATATCAAGTTTATGACCATTCAATTCTAGTTTTCATCCTTTAAGAAAGTGAGTTGCTTCAATTATCTATACATCAGCTATTTCTATGGTGTACTTAGCTTCTAGTAGGGTTTGAGTACTACTGCACCAGTAAGAAATTTGTGAGGTCATTGAAATGTGAGGCCCCAAACCCGGGAGGCCCCACGCGTTGGATTTACTCATTCACAAACAGTTCTCAAACTAGAATATCAAATAACGCAGCGGAAAATTTCATTTCAAACATAACATTACATCGTTTAACATGCGGAAGCGTAACATTTTCAAATACATGTACATAACAAAAACAACTCGTAACGGGATGCCAGTCTTCACATCATCCGGGTAACTCCTCAAGCCGCCCAGCATCACCGTCCATCATCATAACTTCCTTAACCTGAATGTGCATACTAAAAAGGTCAGCTACGCTGGTGAGTTCTAGTTTTAACATAAATCATTAACATCAAATATTTGCCAAAAACATAACATCATACTTTATTTAATAAAAGCGTACGTAAAATATGCAATAACTTAACATCATCAAAACATCGTAACATAGCATCATAACACTAGTCAATATGAACCGAATCTGCGCCTTCTCGTAACCGTCAAACCCATACATCGCATACCAGCGGATGAACTTAAGGCTCGCTACCTCTAAGTCATCCGTCATCCAGGTCTCCTAAGGCTCGTTACCTCTAGGTGGACCAAACATACGTCTCCTAAGGCTCGTTACCTCTAGGTAGACTAAACATACGTCTCCTAAGGCTCGTTACCTCTAGGAAGACTAAACATACGTCTCCTAAGGCTCGTTACCTCTAGGAAGACTAAACATACCATAGGCAATATTTCCCCGCAAGGAATAGTACCTTCCATCGGGATCCCGGTAATCCCATGGGTGACCGTCGTCACCCCATCCTCAACCAGTTGTACAACCGTTAGCCAGCCACATAGGCCCCCGTAAGGTGAGGCCAATACATACATACATACCTTAGCTCCCGTAGGAACTCGTGGCAGATTCGTTCATTCGTGACTTTCATAAAAACTTTACCTCGTTTTAGTTAAAGCATTCGTACGTTTTATTAAATAACACTTCATTCGTAAACCTTTCATAAACTTCGTTTGGCAAAACATTTCATAACATCATCCTTCGTAAACATCGTTTTATATACCTCATTTCGTAAACATCATTTCGTAAACATCGTTTCGTATGTATGCACACCAGCCCAAAAATATTAATTAAAACATTTAAAGAAGGGCTTCTAGAACTCACCTTATAAGCTAGTCTCGGTTGTCCTAAACAAAGGTCCAACAACGTCACTTCCGATCTGAATTGATTAATTAAATACACATCAGACCTAAATCCCGACTCTAACGGTTTACTCGTTCTGTTACAGGTGAATACACTGACTTCACTTACTGATGCAGACCTATCGAAACTACTTAGTTTCGACAGGTGCAGGCCCATCGAAACTTCTAGTTTCGATACCTGCAGGCCCCTCGAAACTTCTAGTTTCGACACCTGCAGGCCGCTCGAAACTCTAGTTTCGACACCTGCAGGCCGCTCGAAACTTCTAGTTTCGACACCTGCAGGCCGCTCGAAACTCTAGTTTCGATACCTGCAGAACTCAGCTATCTTCCCCGTGAAAAACCCTAACTTTCGCAATGCAGGTCCGACCTGGTCAAGATCCGGACTTTTTACATTCAAAACGTGTATTTTCCCTTCGTGATTCCAGATTTATAACCCTTTCCTCATTTGGTTTATAAAAACCCGTCATTTTCCCGAAAATACCCGAAAACCCAAAAACGAACAAAAACTCAGATTTGGTTCGGGTGTTACCTGATTTCGAGATTCTGATCCGGAGGTTTTGCTCACGAGCTCAGTAGCAACAAGCTCCTTCAATCTCGGGTCGATCCGCCAACTTTCTCTCTCTACGGTTTCTCTCTCTAGATTCTTGCAAATGAGAGAAATGGTGTGTGTGTTGGCTATTTAAAGGGAGGAAACCCCCCCCCCCTTCCTTCAAGTTTGCCGGCCCAACCGGCCCGGCCCGTTACGCCTCGTTCTTTTATCCCGTTCGTCCCGGTTCAACCCGTTATTTAAAATCCTCATTTATTTTGGGATGCTACAAGTCTACCCCCCTTACAATAGGTTTCGTCCCCGAAACCTATCATAAGTCAAACAGTTGAGGGTACGACTCCTTCATTTCCGTCTCCGTTTCCCATGTAGCTTCCGATCCCTTCCGGTGCTTCCACTGGACTTTAACCAACTGGATAACTTTGTTACGTAAACGTTTCTCTTTCCTGTCTAGGATGGCCACAGGTTCTTCGATGTAGTTAAGGCTGTTGTCGACCTCGATGTCCGTAAGTGGTACGTGAGCCGATTCATCCGCCAAACACTTTCGCAAGTGTGATACATGGAAGGTAGGATGAATCCCACTTAACTCATCAGGCAATTCCAACCGATATGCGACTTCACCAACCCGTGCCATAATCCTGAATGGTCCGATAAACCTCGGACTTAACTTTCCTCTCTTTCTGAATCGTATGATTCCCTTCCAAGGCGACACTTTCAACATTACTCTATCCCCAACATTAAACTCAATAGGCCTTCGTCGTTTATCCGCATAGGATTTCTGACGATCTTGGGCGGCCTTCATGCGTGCTTTGATCTGATCAAACCTTTCCGATGTTTCTTTAACGACTTCGAGACTTCCCAATTCCTTCTGTCCAATCTCACCCCAACAAACCGGGGTCCTGCATCTTCTCCCATACAACATTTCATAAGGCGGCATGCCTATCGTCGTGTGATAACTGTTGTTGTAGGAGAATTCGGCTAATGGCAGATGACTGTCCCAACTGCCACCAAAGTCGATAATACAAGCACGAAGCATGTCCTCCAACGTCTGAATGGTCCTTTCGGTCTGACCATCCGTTTGCGGGTGGTATGCCGTGCTGATATTAAGTCTCGTACCCATCGCCTCGTGAAATCTTTTCCAGAACCTCGATGTGAATCGTGTGTCCCGGTCGGATACAATCGTTAAAGGCATCCCGTGCCGTGCTACTACTTCATTAATAAATACTTCTGCTAATCTTTCCGACGAGAACGTCTCGCGAATAGGTAGAAAATGAGCACTCTTCGTTAAACGGTCCACAATTACCCAAATGGTGTCATGACCTTTAGCTGTGCGAGGTAGCTTGGTTATGAAGTCCATAGTAATGTGTTCCCACTTCCATTCCGGTATCTCAAGTGGTTGAATTTTCCCATACGGTTTCTGGTGTTCGGCCTTCACTTGTGAGCAAGTCAAGCACTTGCTTACGTATTTCGTCACTTCGTGTTTCATCCCAGGCCACCAGTATTCCTTCTTCAGATCTTGGTACATTTTGTTGGTACCGGGATGGATAGAGTAACGAGACTTATGAGCCTCATCCAAGATTTTGGTCCTAAGCTCGCCACCCATAGGTATCCATACTCGACCAAAACGTGTCCTAACACCAAGGGTGTTATATTCTAACTTATCCTGTTGGCCAACCATCCTTTCCTTCTTTATGTTTTCCCCCTTTAGTGCCTCTTCTTGAGCCTTTTCAATTTCCCTCATCACATCCGACGTTACCACCATTTGGCAAGCTTTCACTCTAATAGGAGCAGGCACATCCTTCCGGCTTAGAGCGTCAGCCACCACGTTTGCTTTTCCAGGATGGTACATGATTTCACAGTCATAGTCTTTCAAAAGTTCCAACCATCGCCTCTGCCTCATATTTAACTCCTTTTGCTCGAAGAAGTACTTCAGACTTTTGTGATCGGAGTATATGGTAAACTTTACCCCATAGAGGTAGTGCCTCCAAATTTTTAATGCAAACACAACAGCAGCAAGTTCCAAATCGTGAGTCGGATAGTTGACTTCATGAACCTTCAGCTGTCGTGATGCGTATGCGATCACTCTTCCACGTTGCATCAGCACACACCCCAACCCCTGACCCGAAGCGTCAGAGTATACCACCAGGTCTTCATTGCCCTCGGGAAGGGCCAAGACTGGAGCTTGGGTTAGCTTTTCTTTTAACTCCTTAAATGCCTCATCCTGCTTCGGACCCCATTCGTACTTTTCTTCCTTTCGTGTCAACTTTGTCAATGGCGAAGCTATTTTCGAGAAATCCTGAATGAATCTCCGATAGTAGCCTGCCAACCCTAAGAAACTGCGGATCTCCGTTGGCGTCTTCGGAATATCCCAGTCCCTTACCGTCGTTATCTTTGCTGGGTCTACCATAATGCCGTTCGGGTTAATGACGTGACCTAGGAATTGGACTTCCCTAAGCCAGAACGCGCATTTGGAGAACTTAGCATACAACTTCTCCTTCTTTAGAGCTTCCAACACTTCCTTCAAATGACAAGCGTGATCACCCTCATTCTTGGAGTAGACGAGGATATCATCAATGAACACAATTACCGATCGGTCCAGCATCGGTCGACACACCCTATTCATCAAATCCATGAACGCTGCGGGGGCGTTCGTCAATCCGAAAGACATTACGCGGAACTCGAAATGTCCATAACGCGTGCGAAATGCAGTTTTCGGTATGTCTTCTTCCCTCACCTTCAACTGATGGTACCCGGACCGAAGGTCGATTTTCGAGAACCAACTTGCGCCTTGCAATTGATCAAACAGGTCATCGATCCTTGGTAAAGGGTACTTGTTCTTTACCGTTCGTTTGTTCAACTCGCGATAATCGATACACATTCTCATCGAACCGTCTTTCTTTTTCACAAACAACACCGGAGCACCCCATGGCGAGATGCTTGGTTGGATAAATCCTTTCTCAAGTAACTCGTCTAGTTGTGCCATTAATTCTTTCATTTCCACTGGTGCTAGTCGATATGGAGCCTTAGCCACGGGCTGGGCATCTGGTACTAAGTCGATTCGAAATTCAATCTCTCTATCGGGTGGTATCCCAGGCAACTCCTCTGGAAACACCTCCGGGTACTCGCGTACCACGGGTACATCGTCCAGTTCTTTCACTTCCTTACACTTGTCAATTACGTATACCAGATAAGCCTCGCATCCGCGCCTCAAGTAATCTGCTGCCTTAATCATCGAGATGACGTTGGGCATCGGGGCATCGCGATCCCCAAGTACTTCCACTTCGCTACCATCCGGAGCCTTGAGTCGGATTATCTTTCGTTTGCATATAATTTGAGCCTCGTTGGCAGTTAACCAATCCATACCTAACACGACATCAAACCCTCCCAAAACCATAACAAATAATCTGACGGGAAATCTATGGCCTTCTATCTTTATCGTGGAATCGTCAACTACTTCGGTTACCATTACGGTTCTACCCTCAGCGGTTTCTACATTAAAGGCTCGTTCTACTTTACTAACCGTGTACTTTACTCGTTTACAGAAAGTTGCAGATATAAAACTCTTACTGGCACCCGAATCGAATAACACTGAAACAAAAGTGTTGTCAAGGATGAACGTACCTGACGCCACATCGGGGTCATTCCTGGCCTGTTCTTGCGTTAGTGCATACGCTCGAGTCTTCGCTCGGGGCCTTTCCTCCCTCTTCTCTGGGCCTTTCCCTTTCCCGGTCTCGCCCATCCTGGGCTTAGTGCATTCCCGGCTCATGTGGCCACTCTCCCCACAGTTGTAGCATTTGATACCGTTCGGGCATTCTCGGGAGTAGTGCCCGGTCTTGCCACATTTGTAGCACAAATTTGATCCCAACCGGCATTCACCGGCATGCCTTCCCCCACACTTCCCACAGACTGCTAATTCATTTACCCTGGCCCGTTTGTCCTGAGCCCCAAACAACTTCCCACCCGATCGCTTAGCGGGAAAACTCAGCTTCTTCTTAGGCTCTTCAATGGCAACGACATTCAGTGCCAGATCATCAAATACCACGCCGCTCAGTTCTACTACCGAATCGTAGGTAGTAGGGGCGTTTGCCTTAACATATGTGCGGACCTTGTCCGGCAACCCTTGAATATAACAAGCGATCTTTCTTCCTTCAGTAGTGATAAGGTGTGGCACCAGACGTGCCAGTTCATTGAACCGTGTCGTATACTGCCGGTGCGTCATGCTCCCAGCCTTCAAACCCAGAAATTCCCTTTCTACCTTTTCGATCTCATTCCTTGGACAGAAATTCTTGATCACCAAAGTTTTCAAATCATCCCACATCATCGAATCAACCACCTCGTTCCCCTTAGCCTGGCGTACACCTTCCCACCAGTGAGATGCTTCCTCCCTCAAGGAGTTAGCAGCAAACTTCACGACCTGATTCGGTCGACATTCACTCAGACGAATGGCGGCTTCCATACGAATTACCCAGTCAAAAGTAGCCACCGCGTCCTTCTTTCCAGTCAGAACCGGCGGGTCACATACCTTGAATGACTTATAGTCGCAGCCGCGAGCAGGCGGTGCGTTAACGGCCTCAATGTTTGGAATATCAGTTGTCAGTTTAGATCCGCCCTCCTCATTAGCCTTCTTTAGTGCTTCTGCCAGTAGTCCTGGCAAAGAAGCCTTCATCAATTCGGTGAACTCACGTGCCAGAGCCGCTCTTACTTCCGGTTCAAAAGTGAATTGTTGTTCTTCAGCATGAGTCGGCTCAGTCCCGTGCACACTAGCTTCTGGCTCAGTGTGAACACTTCCTTCTTCACTGTACTCCTGGTGAATAGGAGTTCTACCTCGGCCACCACCGGTACGACCACCGGTACGGCCCCCACCACGCTTTCCGTTCCCTCTTCTTGCCATTCCGTTCTACAAGACAAGGAAATCCAATGTCATCACGCTAGTTAACAAATAGAATTCAACAAGCATTGTAAGATGTTAATATACACTGGCCATCTGCAATTAACCATTACACTACCTCTTGATTTCGATTTGACCACCTTTGTGATTTCCATCAGAACCCAAGTCCTAACCTTAACACTTCCTAAGGTATACTATATATGTAAATATATATACACTACCTTCATACCTGATGCTGTGGCTCGAGTTACCCGAACTGGCATCCGCTTTCGGTCCCATTCTCAGTTTAAGTTCAGACACAGGGAGTGTCCAAATCTCTCAAACTATTGCTCTGATACCAACTTGTGAGGCCCCAAACCCGGGAGGCCCCACGCGTTGGATTTACTCATTCACAAACAGTTCTCAAACTAGAATATCAAATAACGCAGCGGAAAATTTCATTTCAAACATAACATTACATCGTTTAACATGCGGAAGCGTAACATTTTCAAATACATGTACATAACAAAAACAACTCGTAACGGGATGCCAGTCTTCACATCATCCGGGTAACTCCTCAAGCCGCCCAGCATCACCGTCCATCATCATAACTTCCTTAACCTGAATGTGCATACTAAAAAGGTCAGCTACGCTGGTGAGTTCTAGTTTTAACATAAATCATTAACATCAAATATTTGCCAAAAACATAACATCATACTTTATTTAATAAAAGCGTACGTAAAATATGCAATAACTTAACATCATCAAAACATCGTAACATAGCATCATAACACTAGTCAATATGAACCGAATCTGCGCCTTCTCGTAACCGTCAAACCCATACATCGCATACCAGCGGATGAACTTAAGGCTCGCTACCTCTAAGTCATCCGTCATCCAGGTCTCCTAAGGCTCGTTACCTCTAGGTGGACCAAACATACGTCTCCTAAGGCTCGTTACCTCTAGGTAGACTAAACATACGTCTCCTAAGGCTCGTTACCTCTAGGAAGACTAAACATACGTCTCCTAAGGCTCGTTACCTCTAGGAAGACTAAACATACCATAGGCAATATTTCCCCGCAAGGAATAGTACCTTCCATCGGGATCCCGGTAATCCCATGGGTGACCGTCGTCACCCCATCCTCAACCAGTTGTACAACCGTTAGCCAGCCACATAGGCCCCCGTAAGGTGAGGCCAATACATACATACATACCTTAGCTCCCGTAGGAACTCGTGGCAGATTCGTTCATTCGTGACTTTCATAAAAACTTTACCTCGTTTTAGTTAAAGCATTCGTACGTTTTATTAAATAACACTTCATTCGTAAACCTTTCATAAACTTCGTTTGGCAAAACATTTCATAACATCGTCCTTCGTAAACATCGTTTTATATACCTCATTTCGTAAACATCATTTCGTAAACATCGTTTCGTATGTATGCACACCAGCCCAAAAATATTAATTAAAACATTTAAAGAAGGGCTTCTAGAACTCACCTTATAAGCTAGTCTCGGTTGTCCTAAACAAAGGTCCAACAACGTCACTTCCGATCTGAATTGATTAATTAAATACACATCAGACCTAAATCCCGACTCTAACGGTTTACTCGTTCTGTTACAGGTGAATACACTGACTTCACTTACTGATGCAGACCTATCGAAACTACTTAGTTTCGACAGGTGCAGGCCCATCGAAACTTCTAGTTTCGATACCTGCAGGCCCCTCGAAACTTCTAGTTTCGACACCTGCAGGCCGCTCGAAACTCTAGTTTCGACACCTGCAGGCCGCTCGAAACTTCTAGTTTCGACACCTGCAGGCCGCTCGAAACTCTAGTTTCGATACCTGCAGAACTCAGCTATCTTCCCCGTGAAAAACCCTAACTTTCGCAATGCAGGTCCGACCTGGTCAAGATCCGGACTTTTTACATTCAAAACGTGTATTTTCCCTTCGTGATTCCAGATTTATAACCCTTTCCTCATTTGGTTTATAAAAACCCGTCATTTTCCCGAAAATACCCGAAAACCCAAAAACGAACAAAAACTCAGATTTGGTTCGGGTGTTACCTGATTTCGAGATTCTGATCCGGAGGTTTTGCTCACGAGCTCAGTAGCAACAAGCTCCTTCAATCTCGGGTCGATCCGCCAACTTTCTCTCTCTACGGTTTCTCTCTCTAGATTCTTGCAAATGAGAGAAATGGTGTGTGTGTTGGCTATTTAAAGGGAGGAAACCCCCCCCCCCTTCCTTCAAGTTTGCCGGCCCAACCGGCCCGGCCCGTTACGCCTCGTTCTTTTATCCCGTTCGTCCCGGTTCAACCCGTTATTTAAAATCCTCATTTATTTTGGGATGCTACATGAAATAACTGTATACGCTGGGGTATAAATCAAATTAGACCAAGGACTAGTCACAGGATGAGGTAACAAGGTTAAATGGAATATATGGTTGGAGTGTAAGGAATAACGTGTTAGTTTAGGAAGAACTTTCCAAATTCCACTTACATAGTTGAAGTCAATGGATTTACCATGAGGTTCTATTAGAGTTCCAATCGAGATGGTTTCATTGATCAAGTCTGGATGAGAGTCTTGAGTTCACTACGGCTCTCACATGAGTGAAATCAAATGATGGATCCTATGGATGATAGTTCAGTGTGTTCGTAAGTACCTTTAACATGATAGTTGCGTATATCAACTGTTAAACAGGTTTAACGATACCAACTAGTCGTTGAGCGGGTCACGAGAATTTCTACTGTCAATGGAAATATAAGTATGTAGATCACAGATTAGGACTATTTATCCACACACTAAGTTTCACCAGGACTTACATGCACCTCAAATTACTATTACGTGTGCACCCGTAATGATAATTTGTTTTGAATGCTCACCCTAGCTTCTCCCTGTCCTGTGTCAAAATGTCCATTAGTTTGTATTGCCGAGTACAGAGTGTTGTCAGATATCATAAGTCATCGAGAAGCTTAGTCATCAACCATAAATTGATCAACTAGAACTCATATCAGGATGAGTAGTCGAGAATCGTTTGATCCGAGTATTCACTCGAGTTGGAACATAATACGAGAGTCCAATCCAGTTGATTGTAGATAGGAATTATGCATGCGAAATGCGACTTTGAGAAGTGAAACTAGTTCATGGTTGTGTGTCACTGGAAGAGGCGAAGTAGCCGTCCTTCCAACTGAGTCAGGATAGGGTTTGGGTATGCAATGAGCAAGGCGTTCTCAACCTTGTGGTCAATCTTTCTTCAACAGAATATCGACCAAAGCGTGAGCCCACGGCTCAGCAAAGTGATGACATCTACGTGTCAATGGATTCTGCAATGATGCGTGCAACAATCTACCTTCACACGGGGTACAGTAGGGACTTGCCTCCGACGATCCCAACTCCCAAAGAGACATGTGCTAGTTCTATGTGTCATCCCCAACATGAACTTGAGAAGACCAACCAATACCTGATTGTGTCCTCGATAGGCTCAAGCCGGTGTTATCTTCGGCTCTGGTGGTGTAACAAGGGTGCAGATGCTGGTGGTGTGAGTAACTCCTCTGAAGGCTCCGTCTCGCTACCCACGGACGGGAGTGGATGTTGTTCTGATGATTCCCCGAGTGTCACCACTAGGAATGATGATGCAATGCGAATGACTTGTTCCTCATCAGTAGAGGGTGATATGAAAGATGTCAACATGCCTGCAATGCAACGTATGTTTAGATGCTACGTGTAGCATGTATGAGTGTCTGTGTCGTGTAACTAATGTCTGTAGGTTATAGTCTAGTATGCAATTCCTAGTTCGCTATAACCAATGGCTCTGATACCAATCTGTCACACCCACAAATTCCACTAACGGAGTTTTACCGTTAGGGATGTGACACACCAGGATCTCAATCATTAGTTACATCAAACGACACTACATGGGACTTAAAATGTCATAACATAAAATTTAGAGTTAATGCAGAAGCGTTTAAACAAAAAAGTAAATACGCAAAACAACGCGCCAAAGTTTAGTTTAATAAAAGTAAGTGAATTGTTATAACGGTTTGCATATGAGTGAATGATAGTAGGACTCCATGCATGTCCTAGTTGTGCAACATGTGCCTTAGCGACCTGAGAAAACATGTACGAAAAGTGTCAACACGAAGTTGGTGAGTTCACGGGTTTCATGTTTGCAATAAGAAAGTGTTTGCCAGATTATGTACATTCCAATATGCATATCTATAGGTAGCTAACCTACGTTCCTGTTTTGCTAAAGCTTTCGTAACCAAAGATGACATGTGTTTGTTTGTTTGCCTCCAGCCAGGTCTATCAACTCTGACTAATTTGATTAGGCTAATATTTCACCTGTTTGACCTTCAATCGAGTTAGCGCGACTAACGCGGGTGGGGCTTGTCAAGCACCAGTACTACTACTTAACATTACCACGCTAAGATCCATATTAACGGTACGATGTGAGTGTGAGGACTTTCATTGAAAGTTGCAATACGCTTAGTCCTAATAGTGATATCATATGAAGTACCATAATCAAAATAGTTTGCGTCATGTTTTCTCCCCCAACGGGAAAAACATGTAAAATAATGTTTGTTTGCGTACCTGTTTCTCCCCCACGGGAAAACAAGTAAAAGTATGATGGTTTGTGTACATGTTTCTCCCCAATAGGAAAACGAGTAAAAAGGGGCCGTGAATCTCACCTGCGTTGCATAGTTGGTAGTATCACACAAGTATGGGATTTGGAACCTCAAGTGTTAGCCTGCACGGCTTACGTATGACCTATAATTATAAACCTAATAGTTAGGGATACAATGGAATTTTTTTTACTACGACACGGAGGATTTGAAAGTCTTAAAACATTCTAAGGATCAACGAGTAGACGAACTTGTCCACGGGAATAAGGGTTTCTCAACATACTTATTAAGATAAAAACATTTCGTGTCGAATGTTTCTAATTACGAATAATATATAATAAATATATTCGTGCGTTTGTACCATTTAAACAATGGCCTAGGAAAATAATATAACTTTTTATATTAATTTTGAACTCGTAGAGTTAATACAATTATCATTTATGCGGCAAAAATAATAAATATAGTATTTTTATACGAGGATATAAACGTGAGTAAATAATATAAATAATTATATTATTAATTAGTTTGAAACGTTACACAAGGTTTATGAACGAGGCGAAAAATAATATCTAAATATATATTATTTTTAATATGGGTCACGGGTTGAAAATAATATAAACATATTATTTTAAAAGTGGGAAATAATACAAAATATGGGTTATAAAACTAGACCCGAACCTACGGGTGTTTTCGGGGTACAAAATATATTAATATAATAATATATTAATATTGGGATAATTTTTATATTAAAAATAACATTTAAAAAATTGATTACAAAAGAGTTGAGGGTGGAGGGACTCGAACCCGGGTCCCCTCCCCACCAACACAAAGCCTTAACTAACTCACCCGCTACGGTTATCGCACAAGAACCCAGACCCAAATGGGTTTTAATCCTCAACACTCCCGAATTCCTTCCCTTATGCGAACCCGATCCCAAGAACCAGTCGATTTCCCATGAATTCGACCACAATTTGATTCAAATGAAAAGGGGTTTTGATAAACTGATAATCATGAACCTGTGTATGGGTTTAATTGCAAAAACGATATGATTACGGCGATTAATTACTTAAAGAAGGATCGAAACCCTAGTTTCTAGTATGAATTCAAATCAGTAGATTTTGATAGTAGAATTGATTGGAATCATAGGGCTTTTGATAAACAAAGGATTGCGAATCTAGCCATGTATATTAATTTGATTTACAAAACTGCCAAGATCGAAAACCCCAAATCTTTTTAAAAACAAACCCTGGTATATGGATCTTGATTTAATTAAGCATAGGGCTTTCGTCGGGTAAGGAATTTTGATTCTAATGGTGTAGATTAATTAGATTTATTCAGAGTCTGAGACAGAGTTCGATTAAACTGGTGTAAGTATGAACCCTAGAATTCACTCGTGGTAAATTCGATATTATAAGCCCTGATAATGATAGGGCTTATGTTCTAGGGGTGAAAACGAAGTTGTGTAGGAGATTAGTTACCTTAAACGTTATCAAGTTGTTGGTGATCGACTAAAACAGCCGCCGACGATGACAGACCTAGTTCCCGGCGACTTCTGTTGCTTCTCCGATGAAACTGATGTATACAGGAGCTTCGCAGTTGTTTGATTTAAGTGTGCAGGGTGTTCAGTTGCGGAATTAACATAGGATTTAAACGAATTTGATGGCTACATGATCACTGTCGATAGTTTTGAGTTAAATGTTCATTATTTGAGTATTAACCGAATCAATGTCCGCATTGAAGATGTTAATGATGGTCGTAAACGATTAATCATGAGGAACGGTTACAAACTCAACATAAATCGATCATGATCGTTTAAATTTGGTTAAAGCCGCGAGTTTGACTTTCTGGAAGTCAAACAGAAATCAAAATTGGATTATTTACAATACTAGTCCCTCTGGTTTCATGTCATGAAGTTTTGAAATGGAAGAATTTGTCCTTAGGGTTTAGGTTTGGTTAGTTAGGTTAAGTTTTTGTTATTTTACCTTTATAAAAGTCATCAGGAACCAATTATAAGTTAATTACAAATTAGTCCCTCAAGTTTTGTGTAAATGAGTTTGAATATCGACAGGATTAGTCCCAGTAGTTTGGGTTGAAGTTAAATACGTTAATATTTAACTGGATTTGCTAACAGAATTAATTGGAAAATCCGAATTATCACACTTCAGAAATGACTTCAGAGGCAATGTCATCATACACAACTCCGCTCAGAACGACCACCGACTCAAAGGTACTCGGTGTATTGGTCTTTACAAAGGTATGTATCGTTGGAGGCAACCCATGAACATAATAGTTAATACTCCTCTCCTCTGTGGCTACAAGATGAGGCACCAGGCGTGCCAGTTCGTTGTACATAGAAGTGTATTGCCTGTGAGTCATGAGCCCAGCTTGCAAAGTCAGGAACTCTCTCTCCACCTTGTGGACTTCGTTCTTGGGGCAGAAATTCTCAATTAATAACGCTTTCAGATCATTCCACCTCACTAGCTCGACCGATTGGTCACCCTTATTGTTTCACAGTTTCCCACCAGTGTGTTGCTTCTCCCTTTAATGATTGTTAGGACATGTTTTGTAACTGTTGATAAAATTATGTGTAACTTCATAGAGAGGCGAACTTAACAAGTTCGCCTGGTTTATCAGAGGCGAACTTGCTAAGTTCGCTTAGCCTATTAAAGGCGAACTTAATAAGTTCGCCTAAGCATCTATAGAGGCGAACTTGTTAAGTTCGCCTATAGCAGGCCTGGTGTTTATAAATAGAGTTTACAGATTCAGAACAAAAAACTGGGAGATATCAGGAGGAACTGATTAGAGACAGAATTATTGTAAACTGATATTGTGGTGGAAATACGAAGAGTTTATTTACACCGTTGTTGTTGATTGAGTTACACGAGCACGTTGATCATGGATTCCGCACGTTATCACCGTGTCGTACCGCGAGTCTAGAGATCCGTCACGCACCGAATTAGGGACCTACAAGTGGTATCAGAGCTTTTGCTCTTGATTAGTAGAAGATTCGTGGTTTTTCGTGTCCAATCAACATTAAATTTCAGAGATTTTGAAGATTTTTCATCTTTTTTGTGTTCTTGATAAAAATGGATATATTTTTATCATTTTGGATTGATTTTGGATTCTTTTGATGAAATTGATCCGATAGAAGTGTTCCTAATCAGTTGCTACACATTCCTATGCTTCAATTTAATCAAATTCCATCAATTCAGCAAGATATGATGATTTTCGGAATTTTTGGTTCATGTTTGGTTGAACAGCTTATGAAGGTGAACTTAGCAATTCTGTTGCAGGCGAACTTAATAAGTTCGCTTAGTGCAGATTAGGCGAACTTAATCAGGCGAACTTAACAAGTTCTCTCGGGTCAAATTCGCTTGGGGTCAAGTTCGCTCGGGTCAGTTTCAGGAGAATTTTGTCAGGCGAACTTATTAAGTTCGCTTGAGATTAAAAAAAAAAGTGTTTGCTCGAGTGTCACCACTGGGAATGATGACGCAATGCGAACGACTTGTTCCTCATCAGTAGAAGGTGATATGAAAGATGTCAACATGCCTGCAATGCAATGTATGTGTAGATGCTACGTGTAGCATGTATGAGTGTCTGTGTCGTGTAACTAATGTGTGTAGGTTATAGTCTAGTATGCAATTCCTAGTTCGCTATAACCAATGGCTCTGATACCAATCTGTCACACCCACAAATTCCACTAACAGAGTTTTACCGTTAGGGATGTGACACACCAAGATCTCAATCATTAGTTACATCAAACGACACTACATGGGACTTAAAATGTCATAACATAAAAGTTTAGAGTTAATGCGGAAACGTTTAAACCAAAAAGTAAATGCGTAAAACAACGTTCCAAAGTTTAGTTTAATAAAAGTAAGTGAATTGTTTTAACGGTTTGCATATGAGTGAAATGATAATAGGACTCCATGCATGTCCTAGTTGTGCAACCTATGCCTTAGCGACCTGAGAAAACATGTACGAAAAGTGTCAACACGAAGTTGGTGAGTTCACAGGTTTCAAGTTTGCAATAAGAAAGTGTTTGCCAGATTATGTACATTCCAATATGCATATCTATAGGTAGCTAACCTACATTCCTGTTTTGCTAAAGCGTTCGTAACTAAAGATGACATGTGTTTGTTTGTTTGCCTCCAGCCAGGTCTATCAACTCTGACTAATGTGATTAGGCTAATATTTCACCTGTTCGACCTCCAATCGAGTTAGCCCGACTAACGCGGGTGGGGCTTGTCAAGCACCAGTACTACTACTTAACATTACCATGCTAAGATCCATATAACGGTACGATGTGAGTGTGAGGACTTTCATTGAAAGTTGCAATACGCTTAGCCCTAATAGTGCTATCATATGAAGTACCATAATCAAAATAGTTTGCGTCATGTTTTCTCCCCCAACGGGAAAAACATGTAAAATAATGTTTGTTTGCGTACCTGTTTCTCCCCCACGGGAAAACAAGTAAAAGTATGATGGTTTGTGTACATGTTTCTCCCCCAACAGGAAAACGAGTAAAAATGGGCCGTGAAGCTCACATGTGTTGCGTAATAGGTAGTATCACACAAGTATGGGATTTGGAACCTCAATTGTTAGCCTGCACGGCTTACGTATGACCTAGAATTATAAACCTAATAGTTAGGGATACAATGGAATTTTTGTGACGACGACACGGAGGATTTTGTCAGGCGAACTTATTAAGTTCGCTTGAGATTAAAAAAAAAGTATTTTGGCGGGAAATTTCTTCTTGTTCAAATTTTTTAGGGAAAGTTTATATGCTTGTTTTGAATCATTTTTGAAATTTTGAAATTTTTTAAAAAGAGTATTTTGGCGGGAAATTTTTTCCGGATATTTTCGTAAAAATTTCAAAATGTCAATTTCTTATGATGATAATAAGATTGGAACTATGCCAGCGAGACTTTTGTGCATATCAGATTACTGTAGCTGGAAAGTCCTGTTCGAACAGTTCGTATCAGAAACTGATGAAAACTTTTGGACATCCATATTTGAAGGATATGTGCATCCTACTTATGATTATATGGGATATTATGATGTTCCTAAACCAGTGACAGCTCTTACTAAAGTAGAAAAGAAGAAGTTTGTTCGAGAGATTTAGGCGCTTGAAACTTTTACGATGTCTTTACCTAAAGAAATCATTCATAGTCTCGGGAAGTGTCCAACTTCAAGAGATATATGGGAAGCATTGAAGAAAAAGGGTGAAGCAACTTCTCAAGCGTTTGTGGTCTTGATCAAAGAAGTATTAGAGAAGAAGAGTGATTCTCAAAGTGATTCTTCTGCAGCTTTACCTGATAGTGAGAGTATTCGTTCTGGTGAAAGTACTCAATCTACTGAGACTGATGTGATGAGTGAAGAAAGCTTTCAGACAGTTGAAGATGATCTGAGTGAATCAGAAACTGATGCAGAGCCTGTCATTGTTGATCAAAAGGGTGAAGCTGATGATGACATTTTCATGGCTCCTGGTGCATCTTCTTCAGAAGTAAAACCTAAGGTATTTTCTAACTCTGAAACGTTTTGTCCTAACTGTGTTTCAGTGAAGGATAAAATGATGAGGGTTATGGATGACAATGTAAACCTCATTTGTGTTTTGAAATCGATGCACACGGTAAATCAGAAATTAAAGGATAATGAGAATGTGTGTATTGAGAGAATAGAATCACTGAAGAGGGATATAAGTTCTCTGACTTTGAAGATCAAAGAGCAGGCATATCACCTGGATATGTCCTTTGCAGAAATTGAGAAAAGAAATAATGCTCTTGTTGAGAAAGATAAGGAACTAGCTGAATCTAAATCAGAGGTGATTAGATTACATAGAAAGTTAGAAAGCTTTGCAAATTCATCATTCTTATTAGGATATTATCATGATAATACTGAAGAGGGGAAGGGAACTAGTGGTATTGGCTATGTTCCTCCACCATTCAACGGAAATTATTCTGTTACACCTGAGATTATAAAAGATGAGGATTTAGATCCTAAGACTGTGTTGAAGGTGAATCCAGTCACAGGTGAAGATATGGTGTATTCTGATGAGAGTGATGATGAATATTTTGATGAAGCTAAGGTAGAGGGGATACCGAAAGAGATTAAGAAAGAAGACTCAAAGGTTGATTCTAATTCATCTAGAAATTATACATTTGGAAATTCTTCAAATTCAAGGAGAATTCCATATGTCAGAGATTATAAAGACAGGCGTACATGTTCTCATTGTAATGAGATAGGACACATTGTGGTGAACTGTCCTTACAAAAATAAAGGGAAGAAGCATGTAGTTCCTGAGAAGATGAAGCCTGAATCAAAACCTATTGAGAAAAAGTTTGTTCAGTCTCAAACTACAAAAGAAGTTCATGTAGGAGAATCTTCTTCAAGTGCCTCTAATCGTGCGAAGATTCCTTATATGAGAGAACATCGTGAGACGAGATCTTGCTTTTACTGTGGTCTTGTGGGTCATATTCGGATTGCTTGTCCACACAAAGCCAAAGGTAACCGACATGTTACTCCAGAAAAGGTAAGAACTCATGGTAAGACTTATGTTAACCCAAATGTGGTTAAACCTCGCGATACACCAAAGGGTAATTCAAAATCTTAGGTTAGGCTTTCTAGACCTCAAAGACGGAGGAGAAACAGAAGATTGAGAAAACTTTTAGAACAACAAGAGTTTTCACAATCAAATCAATTTTCAAATGACAGAAAATGTTCAAACACTTCACATTTTAAGCAAAAAGAACTTAATGAACAGAAGTATGTTTGGAAATCTAAAGTTTCTGTTTCTGACTCGTCGGATCAATCTCCGAAAATCGATGAGAGATTCAATTGTGAATGGAGTGAGGTTTATTATTTTGATACAGATGGAAGACCCATGACTACCATGGCTTGGGTCCCAATTTCAAATTAATGTTTCTTGTTAGTTGTGCAGTATTTACCAAGAGGGACTATTAATACCATTTTGGTTGTTGATAGTGGTGGTTCTAAGCACATGACAGGGAATGACATATGCAAGAGTAAAGAGTTGTTGATAACTGAGAAATCTATTTGATTCAACGACTTGATGCTCAAGGGGGAGAATATGTCACACACAATGTTTTGGAAAGAGTTTTACAAAGTCCAAATGATAACCTGAAACTTAGGATGACGATGGTGAGCATAAAGTCGTTGATGCCACCATTTAACTAGTTGAGGGGGAGTCTACAGGACAGGGGAGTCTACAGGACGATGTTGGTGATAGAGGCAATGACATTCAATTGCAGGATTACATCGGTTTGAGTTTTTAATTGATTGACTTGCTTAATCCTGAGTAACCAAGTAAAATGTTTTTTCATAAAATGTTTTCATGGAAGATTTTATTTTTGTTTGTTTTACTTTCTTTCATAAAGATTTTGAAAAAGCCAAACAAATTGAAAAAGATAAAATCGACATTACTTGAAGTTAAAGAAGAGATGATAGTACATCAGTAGATGTTCATTCACACATGAACTTAGATTGACTGGTTGGTGCTTTATGTTAATATATCTTAATTATATGTTTTTATCTAAACTTCAGAGACTACACAAATAGGAAATGATAGTGTTGTGTAGGCATATAATTTGAATTGTCAGTAGACTAAAAGCGTCACTGAACCATTAGTAGTGTGAAAACATAATTTCATATGTTACAACTGTGACTTGAACCCATTTTATGCCTGGGTGTGTGTGTTAAAATATCACTATCAGATTAGAATATTAGCTTTTAATAAAGATTTTCCTATGAGATCAGTTTCGGGTTATGTCCTTAGCACTATTCATTCGATTTGCTTCAGTGCCCATGTCTCGAAAAGCATGCAATTTGAATTATAATCAAGATATGTACTTGACAACATCTGTCAAACATATACTAGCCCTTGGATCATATTGATAAATCATCTTTATTGATTCCATTGAATTCATAATCCAGATAACAGTTGGATCCACATACCTGAATCTTATGATTCCACATATATAAGCCAAAACATTGATTCATTCGATTCTGAATCTCATTGATTCCTATACAATCCAATTTGGATTATGCTATTCGTGTGCTAAGTGATGTCTCCTCATTCTGGAAATTCGGATAATCTTTAGTAAAATCTTATATGTCTTGAAGATAGTGCATTTACTTTCTGTTGGCATACTAGTGGGGTACACGTTGTATTTCATACTTAAATGGTACTTTAACTCACAAGAAAGTGGGAATGAGATGCTTTAGTTTCAAATCTTATAATATTGACAATTTGAATTTGTGTTTTATAGCATGTTCCTATTTTCTTTGAATGTTTATCGCGTATCATAACATGCAATATGAAAGTCTTGAAAAGATAGAGTGTGATAATCTTGAAAGATATTGGTTTGATTGGTCAAGGCTTGAAAGAATGACATAGGATACCATTTGATATTATATGGATTTTATATCCAAGATGTGTGATTGATATCTCATATATACTGATATGATCTTCTTACTCATGATGTTCGACCAAAAATATGTGATTTTGTATTTTACATTTCAGTTTATCTAGAGAAAAACCAAAAAGATTTTGTGTTTCTTATGTTTGAAAAACCAAAAAGATTTTATTTTTCCAGCTTCCATTGAAATTTTAATTGTTGGTTATTCTTGGTTGTTCTCCTTTGCAAAAACTGAATATTGCAGACAGAAGTTGATAAGGGGTCCTTCTCCCAAGTTTTCTTCTAGAAATAAAGAGAGAGTGTGCAGATGAACAAGAAGAAGACTACAACTTGTTTGATGATATATGAAGACTGATGACAATCTTCTAAAGCTGTTGTCAAGGGGGAGTCTGTTGGAGCATATTCTGGTGACAACGAGCTTGAAGATATTATGTCTTAGTCTTAGAGTCTTTGATAGAATTGTTAGCAACAGTTAAAGGGGAGTCTGCTAGGACATGTTTTGTAACCGTTGATAAAATTCTGTGTAAGTTCATAGAGAGGCGAACTTAACAAGTTCGCCTGGTTTATCAAAGGCGAACTTGTTAAGTTCGCTTAGCCTATTAGTGGCGAACTTAATAAGTTCGCCTAAGCATCTATAGAGGCGAACTTGTTAAGTTCTCCTATATCAGGTCTGGTGTTTATAAATAGAGTTTACAGATTCAGAACAAAAAACAGGGAGATATCAGGAGGAACTGATTAGAGATGGAATTATAGTAAACTGATATTGTGGTGGAAATACGAAGTGTTTATTTACACCTTTGTTGTTGATTGAGTTACACGAGCACGTTGATCATGGATTCCGCATGTTATCACCGTGTCGTACCGCGAGTCTAGAGATCCGTCACGCACCGAATTAGGGACCTACAATGACTTTGCAGCGAACATGACCGCTTGTTCCAGTCGGCATTCACTAAGGCAAATGGTCGACTCCATACCGTTAATCCAGTCTAAAGTATCTGCTGCTTCTTTCTCCCCAGTAAGCACAGGTGGATCACAACCTCGAAATGCTTTGTAGTCGCATTCACGAGTAGGCGGTGCAACGTTCTTTACTAGAACTGGTCCTCCCATAGTTGGAAGCACCACGGGCCTTTCAGGGACTGGAATTGTGTTAGGGTTCTCCTTGGCCTTCCTCAAGGCTTCGTCTAGTATGGCCGGTAAGGTTTCCTTCAGCAGTCGGGTGAGTTCCCGGTCGAGAGCTTCCTGTACACTTGCTTCAAACTCAAATGGATGGTTATCTCCTTCCGCATTTTCAGCATTATGCTGACTAACCTCCGTCTCAGTATGGGTAGTGTAAACACTCCCCTCAATCTCCTGGTTTGTACTAGCTCCACCGCCGCAGCCTGTACGCCCACCACGTCTTCCTCCTCCACCTCTTCTTGCTCCTCCACGTCTAGCCATTTCTAACTGACAGATAGAGAACAAAGGGATTTAACTTCATGATGCTAGGGAATATGGAGAACATGATAAGTAAGGTAAGATGTTAATATAAACTGGCCATCTACAATTAACCATTACATCACTTCTTGTTTTCTAATTATTCACTTTCATGATTCCACTAAAGCCTCTATTCTTATCTTGACACTCTAAACGAGGAAAGAAACTTTGCTTACTATACACTTATGATGTTTTGGCTTGAGTTACCCGTACTGGCATCCGCTACTAGGTCCCATTCTCAGTTTAAGTCTGGACATTGGGGATGTCCAAATCTCTCAAACTATGGCTCTGATACGAACTTGTAAGTCCCCAAACCCAGGTGGCCTCACGTATTGGATTTACTCATCAACACATAGCTCTTAAACATAAAACATTTATTACTAGCAGCGAAAATGATTTAATCTTTAACATACACAGCGGAAATACATAACATGTCTAAGCATAACTTGTCTGAAACTACATAACCTTTAAACAACATCAAATTAAACATAACATAAATGGGATGCCAGACGCTGATCTTTGGGTAACTCTTCTCACCAAGCCAAACATCCACTTCCATCTACTGCCACCTACACTTAACTGATGTGCATAATAAAAATCAGCAACGCTGAGTGAGTTCTAACGTTTACTTTAAATCAGTTATATAAAAGATTTACTAATACATACATACTGCCCTTAAGGCAAACTTTACATACTTTACTTTTCAAATCAGTTTAAATCATATAATAAACCATCAATTCCTTTACACTATACTTCCCTCATGGCTTACAGCATGAACCGCCAAGTACCTGTTCAATGCCATCATGGCTTACACCATGAACCGACACTACCTCTTAACTGTCAATTCACTTGTCACTACTGTACCGCACTCATGGCTTACACCATTAATCGACGAGTACCTGGTCAATGCCATCATGGCTTACACCATGAATCGACACTACCGCTAAGGGGAGTTGCGTGGTCCTCCCGAGCAACCGGCGTCACTCATACCAATTGTACAACTGTTAGCAAACCCAAAGGTTCTTACTAATGGGTAGAACCCATATCTGACGTCTTGCACAAGTAACATCTGTCCTAAGGACCTTTACAGCTGGTACACATTCCCATAGGAATTCTGTTGACTTTATGTTCTTACAACATTCTTTAACTTGATCATAACTTTAACATGTATTATGCTTTTGTTTATGTATATAAAAATAGCTTTTCACTTTTTTTATTAATATATAAAATATCTTTTCACTTTGTTTATGTATTATGCCTTTGTTTATGTATATAAAAATACAGTTATACTTTACTCAAAACGCACTTTTGCCTCTTTTAAACTTTACACTAGAACATAGCTCTTCACTTTGTTTATTAATATATATAATATAATAAACACTTTACACTAAGTATGCACACCACCCCTAAAGCAGGCAAAAATGGGATTAGAACTCACCTGATATTCTGTCTACTGAAACTAAAAGCTCGGGCTACACGAGTGCTACATGATCTATGCGAATACAACGCATGAAATCGGTTAAACTTGCTAGAGTCGGGCTAATACACCGGAGAGTCGGTAGAGACAGTCGGCCGACACTCCTAAGAGTCGGCCGATGCTTTCTCAAGAGTAGATCGACACTCTCTCAAGAGTCGGCTGACACTCTCGAGTGGGCCTGAACTTGCGTTTAAGACTTTTGTCATGCTAAAGGGGCCGATTCTCCTTGGCCGATTCTCCCTAACCGATTATTTCTACCCTTCTTCTTCGCTGAGTGTCGCTACTTGAAGGTAGCGACTCTCAAGAGTCGGCTCAAGAAAACATAATCCAATCAGACTTGTTTTCGATCCAAAACCATAACTTTTACGTCCCAAAACGTTCTAATCTTAACCATGAAGCTAGATCCAAGTTTAACACCTCTTTTTATACGTAAAAAATTAACCTTTAAGTTAAAAACTCCATGAAACCCAAAAACCCATTTTGAATAAAAACTCAGATCTGAGATACTTTCTCACTTCTAATCGGCTCATTTTTTCAGCAAAGCTTCGTGAAATCCCTAGAGACGAAGATTCGATCGATCTTTGGGCAAAATCGACACCTTCTCTCTCTAACTTCCCTCTCACTATCTCTCTAGAAAAACAAAAATGGTGTTGTAATGGGGGTTTAGGGCTTGTCTTGAAGCTTATAAGGGGCCCAACCCTTGCCCTTGTTGTCCCATACACTCAAGCCCACCCTTTTCTCCTTCCTCGTTCTTTGTAAATCTCATGCCCGATCTACGCTTTTGAAATTTCAGGATGTTACAGGTATGTATGTATGTTATGGGCCTTACATTTTAGGGGCTTTGTGGCTGGCCAACTGTTGTACAACTGGTGGATAAAGGGGTGACAACGGTCACCATGGGGGTTACCGGGATCCCTATTGAAGGTACTGGTCCCTACGAGGGAACAGTGCTTACGGTGAATGTACATGCTATCCTTTGGGACGTCGTGCTTAAGGTGAAGGTGCGTGTATCCTTGTTGTATCGTTCCTAAGGTTCTGGTGTTGAATGGCTTTGGGGTATCGGGCCCTAGGTTTCTCCACCTACTGGTAATGTACGGTGTTGAAGGGCCTAGTGGTGGAGTGCCTCGGGGTTTCTCCGCTAGTATGCGATGAATGGAATTGACGGTTACGAAAAGGCGCAGATTCGGTTCATGTTGACGTATGGTATGATGATAAGATTACGAGGTTTTGATGATGTTAAGTTATTGCAGGTTTTTACGTACGCTTTTATTAAATGAATGAATCTTATGTTTTTAGCAAATGTAAATGTTAAAGTTTTTTTTTATGAAACGCTAGAACTCACCATCGTAGTTGACTTTTAGTATCCATATTCAGGTTAAGGACAGGTATGGACGATGGATGGTGATGCTTGGCAAGAGATGAAGAGTTACCCGGTCTATCTATGAAGTCTGGCATCCCGTTATATTTTGAATACGTTATGTTATGTTTTAGACAATGTTTACATTTCCGCATGTTGAACGATGTTATGTTATGTTTGAAATGAAATTTTCCGCTGCGTTATTTCATATTCAAGTTTAAGACTGTTTGTAAATGAGTAAATCCAACAAGTGAGGCCTCTCGGGTTTGGGGCCTTACAAGTTGGTATCAGAGCAATAGTTTGAGAGATTTGGACACTCCTAGCGTCTGAACTTAAACTGTGAATGGGACCGAAAGCGGATGCCAGTACGGGTAACTCGAGCCACAACATCAGGTTTGAAGGTAGTATATATATTTACATACATAGTATGCTTTAGAAGTGTTAGGTTAGGACTTGTGTTCTGATGGAATCACAAAGGTGGTCAAATATAAATCGAGAGGTAGTGTAATGGTTAATTGCAGATGGCCAGTGTATATTAACATCTTACAATACTTGTTGAATTCTATTTGTTAACTAGGGTGATAACATTGCATTCCTTGTCTTATAGAAAGAAATGGCGAGAAGAGGAAACCGAAGGCGTGGTGGGGGCCGTACTAGCGGTCGTACCGGTGGTCGTGGTAGGACTCCTGCTCGTCAGGAGTATAGTGAGAGGGAAGTGTCCACACGAAACCGGAAGTCAGCGTACATGGAACTGAACAGACTCACGTGGAAGACTAGCACTTCACATTCGAACTGGAAGTAAAGGCGGCCCTGGCACGTGAGTTTACTGAGCTGATGAAAGCTACGTTGCCAGATCTGCTGGCAGAAACATTGAAGAGGGATAATGCGGTGGGCGGGTCCAACACGACAACTGATGCCCCGATCATTGAGGCAGTTAACGCACCGCCTGCTCGCGGTTGCGACTATAAGTCCTTCAAGGCATGTGACCCGCCGGTTCTGACTGGAAATAAAGATGCGATAGCTACTTTTGACTGGGTGATACGTATGGAAGCCTCTATCCGTCTGAGCGAGTATCGAGCGAATTAAGTTGTGAAATTTGCTGCTAACTCCTTAAGGGAGGAAGCATCCCATTGGTGGGAAGGTGTACGTCAAGCTAAGGGGGACCAGACGGTTAACGCAATGCTGTGGAACGATTTGAAAATATTGGTGATCAAGAACTTCAGCCCGAGGAATGAAATTGAGAAGATGGAAAGAGAGTTTATGTGATTTAAAGCCGGAAGTAAAACACATCGACAATACCCTACCAGATTCAATGAACTGGCACGTCTGTTGCTGCATCTGATCACGACTGAGGAGAGGAAAATTGCTTGCTACATCCAAGGATTGCCGGATAAGGTCCGCACTTTCATCAAAGCAAACACCCCTAGCACCTATGATTCGGTGGTGGAACTCAATGGTGCAGTGTATGATGACCTGGCACTAAATGATGTTGCCATTGAGGAACCCAATGTCACACCCCGAAAATGACGATTCACAGCGGAAACGAGACGTAAGCATGGTGGTCACATAAGTTGGAGCCCAATGATAATAAGCACACACATTTATTTAAAACATCGAAAAGGTTTAACAAAATAAGGATAAGTCTTACAATTATCCAAATTGAAAGGCATTAAAATTTAAAACGAGAGTTTTCATGATCCAAAATAAAGTTTCAAATCTCCCAACATAATTCCGATGCAAGTGTTTGCCCAAAAGCCCATTTTCATAACCGCACGAAAGCATCTAAGTACCTGAAAAACATGCTTAAAAACATCAACATAAAGTTGAGCGAGTTTCACGGGTTTAACGATAACATAAAAGAATTTAACGAACTATCAAGTAACTTGGACAAACATGTGATATGTCATAAGCTTGCAAGGAATACAACATGATGACAGTACCTAGAGCTTATAATCAAACCGAGACACGAATACAACGTGTCCCCACGAATCCTTTCAAAATATATTATCTCATACGAATGACCGATCAGAGCTACTGATCAAGAGTGGGCAGTCAATCCCAAATAGATCTATCAACACATCTTGCGGCCTACACGAGGCTAATGATTATAACGGCGGGGCTATTCATGAAGGACATAGATGAACACATAACGAAAGCCCTTACTCGAGACCATCAAACGAACACATAACGCAAGTCCAGTATCATGATAAACGAACGAAAGCATGTTCTTCCCCCATAGTTTATAAAACAAAAAAATGGTTTAAAAAGGGGTCGTGTGTGACACCCATCATTTCAGGTCAATATCCATATCACATAATTTCACGTTCATGATTTGTATTTCCTGGTTTATTATTTAGACATAGTATTGTCAAGGGGCTAACAAAAGGAACACAATATATATATATTTTAGTAATTTTAAGAATTACTAGGGAATAAACAATAATAACCCGCAAGGTGAGTTCGTTGGTGATTAACAAGAGTAATATTCAAGTAAAGTTCAAAGACGCGTTTTAAAAATAAACACATAAATATTGGTGACTAAAATCCTAAAAGTTTACATATAAACGTTTGTTACATGACTTCAAAGTTATTTATATGTGTAAACATGTATGCTATATATGTAGTGTCACAGCCCAACCGACAGCGAAAACGTCGGGGCGGGACATGTAGACTGTTCATAAGCTCATGGTTTACTAAAGTTGAAATAATTAAACAACCAATTTCATTTCATAGTTCAAGTAATTGAGTGCAACATTTACAAGAATAAAAATTACATGAATATCTTTATTAAGTTTAAAACTAGGTCCTCAATCCTAAGTGAAGGCAACATGATCAACTCACACATTCATACATGAAACATGATAAAAACGAGGTCAACTAAAAAGTTGGTGAGCATACATAGGTTTTGACACCACAAATAAAGTTCAAAATGTTTTGTGTACAATTCATATGATACATAGTTTATAAAGCATTTATGAGAATCTAAATTAAGCTAGGTGCACAAATGTAACCTTGTAACTGAAGGGCATAACAACACATGTTATCCTAATGTAGGGCATAACAACACATGTTATCCTGATGTAGCGCATAACAACACATGTTATCCTGATGTAGAGCATAACAACACATGTTATCCTGATGTAATGTATTAACAATTGCACTAGTGGGTCATGTATATGTAGCCTGAACAAATAGCATTCAAGCATTAAGCACAAATAAACACATATGATCATATTGTAGAATTGTAAGTGTATAATTGTAAATAGTGTTCGTTGAGTAATCATGTTTGTCACACCCCCAATTTCAACTAACGGAGTTTTACCGTTTTGGGACGTGACACACCAGGATCTCAGACATCAGTTACATCGAACGACACTATATGGGACATAAGTGTAATATAATCAAAGTTAAGAGTTTAAATGCAGAAGCGTAAAAAAAATAAATGCGTAAAATACACGCGCCCCAAAAAGAAAGTCCAAACGTCCAAGTCCAAACAATGATAAAAAAAAAACAATCAAAGTAGCAAGACATCAATAAATCAGAAGCATCCCATGCATGATCCTAGTTGTGCACCTGTGTCTTAACTTAGCGACCTGAGAAAACATGTAAGTAAAAATGTCAACACGAGGTTGGTGAGTTCACATGTTTCAATATATAAATAAACGTTTAACAGATTTATTGTACAATCAACATATATATACCAATGAGTAGCTAACCCATGTTCATGTTTGCTATTACGCTCGCAACCGTAAACTGACTGTTTGTATTGCCTCCCACCAGGTCTATCAACCACGGTGCACGTTTAGGTCAATATTGCACCCGTTCGATATCCAATCGAGTTAGCGCGACTAACGCAGGTGAGGTTTGTAAAACCCAGTAGTACTACCCAACATACCTCGCTATATTCATATTTAAACGGTTCGATGTGAGGACTTTCATGATAGAGTTTACGCATAGTCATAACAAGTGATATAAAATAAAGTACAAAAATCAAAAAGAGTTTGCATCATGTTTTCTCCCCCAGTTTAAAAGCAGTAAAAAGGGGCCGTGAACACTCACCTGAGCTTGAGTAGAGATTTGGATCACACAAGTACGAGATTAAAATCTCAAGCAGTAGCCTGACACGGTTCACGAATGCCCTAGAATTGTACATATAACAATTAGAGATAAGAATGGGAATATATGATGACAACGCGGGAGATTGAACGTCCTAAGGAAACGCTCTAATGATCCAGAGTAGACGAGCGCGTCCACGGAAATAAGAATTCTTGGGTTAGGATATATACGATACGCGACGAAAAACAATAATTACAAAAATTATTAAATACATTTAATCGTCTCCGTCATTAAGTATTGATCTAGAAAAATAATATTATTATCTTATCTTTAAACTCGCAACATGATAACTATTTACGTTATAAAAAAATAATAATGTATTATTTCTTATTTGATAACAACATAAATATATTTGTTTTAAAAGTGGAAAATAATATGGAAATGTTTTAATAAATCAAACCCGAGCCTACGGGTTGTTTTCCGGGTTAAAATACATTTATATAACATAATAATAATATAGGAAAGATTTTAGAAACTTAAATAAATGTTAAAAAAGATTTATAAATAAAAACAGTGTGGAGAGACTCGAACCCGGGTCCCTCCCTCACAAGCACACACACTTAACCAGTCCCGGCCGCTAGGCTATCGCAACAGAAGTCGGATCGAGATGTTTTTAATCAAAACTTCCAGTGCTCCCCCTTTTCAATCCCAACCGCGATCGACCCTCACCCCAAACTCATTCCATTTGACAATAATCGATCAATCCAGTAAAGGGGTTTTAATTATCGGGTATAGGCGAGTCTGAAAGAGTAATTAATTTCAAAGTTATTAAGTTTAAAATCGTTAAATTATGAAAAGGAGGGCCGAACCCTAGCCCAAGGACACGAGATTAATCTAATCGAATTCGATATTGATTTGGATTGAAATAATAGGGTTTTTATTAAACGAGAGGTTAAGAATCTTATCATGAAGTTTAATTTGATTAAAACAGTGTCTAATATCAAAAGCCCCAAATCGAATTCGTAAGAACCCTAGGTTAGTGATCTCAAACAATTTGATGTTATAAGTTTGAATTAGGATAGGGTTTTTAATTAGTAAGGAATTCCAAAACTACTGGCATGATTTAATTGAATTGAAAGCAAGTCTAGAATCAAAATCCCCAAATCGGGTTTCATATGAACCCTAGATTCTGGGTTTCGATTAATTCAATATTGTAAGCCCTTAAAAGCATAGGGCTTTTGATCTAGACACAGAGGCGAGTCTTTAGACATGATCAATTTCAGTATTAACTATCGAATTAATAGGTTTCAATTAAACAGAAACGCATGAACCCTAATTTCTTGATTTCGATCGAATCGATGTTATAATCCCTAGGTTTCATAGGGCTTTTCATCAGGAAGAAAAAACTAAGAGGAGTGGGTGTTCAATTACCATAAATAGTTGTGAATCGACCGAGATTGATTAGGACGGCTCCAACTTCGCACACGGTTGCATTCTCACGACTCCGGCTTCGATTACAGTGGAATTGATGTGTGGAAACGCTCCAGGGAGTTGCATCTATCATGTGTAGAGCTTCAATTCGTGAATTGGTATACGGTAAATGGTGAATTTAATTGTATTTGACATGAAGTCGACGGTTACGAGATAATTACCCATTATTGAGCTTGATTACGAATCAATGATGTGATTAAGCACTTATTGATGAGCGGAAATGCGATTAGTCTGAGAATTCCGTTACAATCTCATAGCAAACGAATCCTAGGATTGAAGATTCGGGTTTGACTTCCTAATTCGGGTTTGACTTCCTAAAGTCAAACAGAAATTGAGAATGAGATAATTGCATGCTTAGCCCTTCTATTTTCATGAATACAAATTCTGGAATCGGCAGAACAAGTCCCCAAAGTTAGGTTTTTAATCGGAAGTTAACGGAATTTACTAACCGAGCTAACCTGAAAAGTCGGGTTGTCACATCATCCCCAGGAATCGGCAGAACAACTCCCCGAAGTTATGATGATTCAGGATAATATATATGGTGTTTGAGTTTTAAGGTAAGGGGATCCAACTTTTATCTGGATTTGATTTCAATGAATCAGGAGTGATTCAAGGGTGAATACATGCTCAACGGTTAATGTAGAGACATGTCTTGATTCAATCTCTCCTTGCATACTTGTGAGTATGGGCAGTGAGATGAACCGCATTAATTGTGCTAACGACATAACCCGAAACTGATCTCAAAAGAAAATTATTACCAAAATCTAACATCCTCTATCTGATAATGATCTTTTCTATTCTTTTATGCACACACACCTGCAAACAAGGGTTCAAATCACAGTTGTAATTTAGATTTAGTTTCCACACTACTAGTGATTCAAAGGCGCATACAGCCTACTGACAATTCAAATTATTTGTAAATAAGCCGACTAGAAACATAATAATTTAAACAATTAAGTAAGCATGACACAATTATTTCCCATATGAGCAGTCTGTGACATTTAGAACATTTCTGATGTACTATCATTTCCTCTTTTCTCAAGTTAACTTTGAAATTTTCTCCATTTTCTATTTTGTTTTTGATTTTGTAAAATATTTTGGAAATTAAAAGAACTGTACAGAAAATTTAAAAGAAATAAAGTTTAACTTCCATGAATTGAATTTATTTAAGAAAAATTAATTTTCACTCAGGATTGAACATTCCTATCATGTTGACAAGATGCTCAAAACGGGATCGATCAAATGCCTTTGTGAAAAGGTCAGCAAGATTGTCATCCGTGTGAACTTTTACAAGTTCAATTAAATGCTTTTCAGCACAATCACGGATGAAATGATGGCGAATCTCTATATGTTTAGTTTTGGAATGTTTCACCGGGTTATTTGTGATGGACATGGTGGCATTATTGTCAATGAATAGAGGAGTTCCAGTGAAGTTCAAGCCGTAGTCTCTCAATTGCTGTTGAATCCACAATTTCTGAGAACAACCGCTCGCTGCAGCAATGTATTCTGCTTCACAAGTTGAGACAGAAATCGTTGACTGCTTCTTGCACTGCCAAGAGACCAGTCTGTCTCCTAAGAATTGACATCCACCAGAAGTTGACTTTCTGTCAAGGTTACAACCGCCAAAATCTGAATCAGTATAGGCTTTGAAGTCGAATGACTGCTGCTTAGAGTACCAAAGACCTAATCGGGGTTTCCCTTTTAGGTATCTGAAAATTCTCTTCACGGCTATCATATGTGACTCCTTTGGTTGTGACTGAAACCTTGAGCACAAGCACAAAGCAAACATTATATCGGGTCTTGAAGCTGTGAGATACATAAGTGATCCGATCATCCCACGGTACAATCTGCTATCTACATCCTTTCCATCTTTGTCAGGATGCAGACCATGATTGACTGGGATAGGTGTGCCATAAGTACTGCTATCATTCATCTTGTATTTTGACAAGATGTCCTGCACATACTTAGTTTGATGTAGAAAAATGTCATCCTCTCTTTGACTGACTTGCAGACCCAGGAAGAATGACAATTTTCCCATGTTACTCATTTCAAACTTGGACTTCATCACCTGCTCGAATTCCCTACACATCCCTTCATTGGTAGATCCAAAAATAATGTCGTCGACGTATACTTGTACAAGAAGAATGTCTCCTCCTGCTTTCCTAATGAAGAGAATCGAGTCAATCTGTCCACGGTCGAAACCATTAGACAGTAAATGCTTAGATAATGTCTCATACCATGCCCGCGGTGCTTGATGAAGACCATAAAGTGCTTTGTCAAGCTTATACACTTTATTGATATTATGCGGATCTTCAAAGCCGGGAGGTTGAGTGACATAGACCTCTTCATGAACTTTACCATAAAGGAAAGCACTCTTCACATCAAGTTGATAGACCTTGAAGCCGACATGTGTGGCATAAGCCAAGAACAATCGAATGGCCTCAATTCTAGCAACTGGGGCATATACTTCCGTGTAATCCAAGCCCTCTTGCGGATAAAAACCCAGAACAACCAATCTTGCTTTGTTCTTCACAACAACATGACGATCATTCGTCTTGCATTTGAACACCCATCTGGTTCCAATTGGCTGAAAGCCTTTTGGCAAGTCAACCAAATCCCACACGTGCAACTTTTGGAATTGAGACAATTCATCTTGCATCGCCTCAATCCAGCAGTTGTCAGTGAGAGCCTACTTCACATTCCTCGGCTCTAACTGGGACACGAATGCAGCATGCAGACATGTTTCCATGACACCAGTGTCAAGTACCTCTGTGTAAAGACTGGTGTTCTCAGTGATGGTTCGATGACGAGTCTGAACACCGGCATAAGGATCACCAATAATGTTGTCGATTGGATGATTCCTATGTACTCTCGTCTCCGGTACAATCGGTTCCTGAATTTCTGAATCGAGATTCGTGCTTAACTCCCCATTTCCTGTGTTTCAGAGGAAGAAGATTCAATGTTAATTGGATCAGCTGGAGCTTCATTTCCTACAGTTGTGTTAGGATTAGCTTGAGCGTCATCTCCAACGACAAGAACATCTTCACTGTTATCACTGTCATAAGTTCCAGATGCAGATGCAGCATTGGAATCAGGAGTTACAATCGGTACAGTAGCACGAGTAGAGAAGCTGGAGTCATTGTCGCCACCCAATAATTCATAAACATTTGCGGCGTCAACTGAAGATAGATCAGGAAGAATGAATGACTTGAATAGCGCATCATAATCAAAACCCCAACCTGGACCTGTTGGTTCGAGTGGAATGCTGTGTTTACTACAATCCATTTCGAACCATTCCTCGACAGTACGAGTTCCTATGTTCTACACTCTCTTGCAAGGCGAGTTGGTAATGTATCCTAAGAAGATGCCTTCCATGGCTTTTGTGTGAAACTTAGACTGGCGGTCTTTGTACTGTAGCAACTAGGAAAAAGGACTACCAAAAGGAACTAGGTAATCAAGATTGGGAAGTCGATTGTTGATCAACTCGTAACAAGTCTTGTTGTGCCTCTTCATAACCAGAACCCTGTTTAAGACGTGACAAGCTGTATTAACAACTTCTGCCCAGAAAGTGACAGGAAGCTTTGCATCTGACAGCATAGTCCCTATAGTCTCAATTAGTGTTCTGTTCTTCCGTTCAGCAACTTCATTCTGCTGAGGCGTGTACGGCGCGTTGAATTCGTGACGGATCCCTTTCTTGAGACAGAAAAGCTCCATCAAATTATTCTTGAACTCAGTTCCGTTGTCACTCCTTACTCTTCTAACTTTCAGCTTGCAAAGAGATTCCAAGCTCAGGATCAAGTATTAAAGAATATCAGCAGTCTCGTCTTTAGTACCTAAAAAGTGCACCTATGAAAAACGTGAGAAATCAACAGTTACTACTAGACAGAACGACTTACCTCCAATAATCCTGATACTTATGGGGCCAAACAGATCCTTGTGTAATAGCTCGAAAGGGGTATCAATAGAGTTTTGGAGCTTTGCCTTGTGAGACTTCCATTGTTGTTTGCCCTTTTTACAAGGCATACAGTCATCTGAAACGGTAAATCTCAGCTTAGCAACCCCGGTAACCAAATCGTTTCGGACAAGATGATTAATTTTACGATACGAAATATATCTGAGTTTCCTATGCCACAAGATGGAGTCAAGCTCTGTCGCTTTTGTAAGCAAACATGTAGCAACTGATGAGGTGGTTGTTGCCACGCTCATATCGATCTGATAGGTGTCGTTTGTTCTTGGCGCTCTCATCAGGATCCATTCTTCGGGAACTTCAAAACCGGGTTTGAGAATTAGGCATTTTGACTTGTCAAACATCACCGAGTACTCCTTATCACGCATTTGGGAGACACTCAACAGGTTATGCTTCAGCCTTGACATGTGATGCTGTCGCCTTTTTCGGACGTCCCTGCACGAGTAACAAAAGAATTAGTTAGATTTGGAGACCCAACCCATTGTGGTCTTAGGTCGTCCATCCTTTTCAAAATAAACTACTTCCTTTAACTCACAGTCATGATGACTGTTCAAAATTGATGAATCTTTAGAAGAATTAGAACTAGGAGATTGAGAAGTTTTGTATTTGGCAGTCCAGGATCTCTTCTGTTTCTTAACCGGAATAGGAGACTTTGGTTCAACTACAGCAGGTGAACTTGTGGAAGCTTCACCTGATTGAACTGAAATCAGCTGTTCAAGCTTTCTCAACTTCTTGTTCCTTCTTCTTCTCTGTGGCTTAGAAAGTCTCGCCACAGGTTTCTCACCAGTACGTGTACTACCGGAGGTAGATACACAAGGTACAACAGGTTGCGTTACCTTTCTTAGAACTGATGGTTTAGCTTCAGATTTGATCTTCGGCTTTACAATCGGTTTGACTGGTGGTTTCACCACATTTTGCTTTGGATGTTTCGGAGTTTTCACTGATGGTGACCTGGGGTAACAGTTGGTTGTGAAACAACATGCCGTTTCCCTTGGTTCTTCGAAGGACAGTTCACAAGAATGTGACCAACCAAGCCATAGTGAAAACAGTTCCTCTTGTCTACATAAGTTCTCTTGTAAGGCTCATTAGATCTGGCCTTCGATAACTCAGCATTATGAGCAAGGTTTATGAACAGGAGTCTGAACCTTTCCAGTTTGGTTTTTAGGGGTATAGTTTTTTTCTAAATTTTCTTTATACCCAAGCCCATAATGAGCTGAAAAAGCTTCTTTCTTTGCTTGGTTAAGACTTTTATAACCCCCATAAAGCATTACCTTTAGATTATCATTTGTTTCAATGATATCGGGTTCAGTTAAAATGCAATTATCACCATTAGTGATAACATTTTTCTTTACTTTCTGTTCAGTCAACAACTCCTCAGATACTACTCCTTCAGGGCAAGAGTTAACCGACCCGTCTTCAGAAGCAGTAACGAACTCCTCACTAGATGTGGAGTTAGCCTTACTTGAGGATTCATCTTTTTTAGGGGAATCATCCTTATCAGAGGACTCATCTAGACAAGTGAGATCAATATCTATTAAGCTGTTGACAAACTTCCCGCTCACTGGTGGAGGAATGACATTAGTACCCAAACCTAACCCATTCATTTGTCTCACTACAGATTCGTAGTGTTCCACCACAAAGCGAGAGTTTTTCAACTTCTCATTAGTACATTTTAACTGCAAGATCTCATTTTGCAGTTTGTTGATTTCATTGTTCCGTTTTTCCATCCCCCTGTATGCAACATCTAAGTGAAGCTGTTGATCACTTATTTTTAAAGAATATTCACATTTTTCTTTTTTCAACGTTTCAATAGAATCTTTAAAATGTTTTTCATTTTCTTTGTAGTTTAGAGTTGCCATACTTAGGGGTTCGATTTTGTCTTGGAGCCTAGAATTTTCAAGTTTTAGCCCTAGACATTTAGAACATGAAATAACAGAAAAAGGATTAGAGTCTACCTCAGAAGATGAACTTGTTGCTTCTCCAATGGCCATGAGAGCAACAACAGTGGTCGATTCCTCCTTATCAGCTACAGAAGATTCCTTTTCTTCCTCTGTAGCAGCAGTAGACTCTTCTAGGTCAGCCATATAAGCTTCCCTTTTCTCCGTTTCCATCATCTCCATGATCTCATCCATGAGACCAACCTGTGTTTGTGCGATGATGGCATCCTCAAGATGAACACCCCAATAAAATATTTCGTCCTGTTGGGCTACCAGTGCATTGGATGTTCCAGCTTGGCTTTGATTGTGGTGGTTTGAGTTGTTGTGGCCATGGCTGTTTCCTTGGCTGGGTCGGGTGAAACCAGAGGCCGGTGCTCTGTCTTTCAGACACTCACGAGCAAAGTGTCAAAAATTTAGACACTTATAGCATTTGGCCTTTGATTTGTCAAACCCGACCTTGGCATTAGGATGCCCGCCAATAAACTTTCTTCCTGTTCTGTTCAGGAAACGCTTGGCTCTCCTAAATTGGATGGCCATATTCCATTGAATATCCATGTCCTCCATGTCATCAGGATCCACTTGATTAAAATCTTCTTCAATCGTCTCGGGATCAGTAAGCTTGCCACCTATGAAATTCTCATACGCAAGCAAACAAGATGAGAATAGTGCTACATGATCTTCAGTTATTCTGGCTATAGCTGATTGGTTAGCTGAAGACGTAGCAGGAGGATTTCTTGAGGTATTTTGATGATGAGACCCCAACCCTGATCCAGATACATAGCATGCATGACTACCACAACCAGTTGAGTGGTCTTCTTCAGTAGGGTTTCAAGTGAAGAGGGCAATTCCAGAGCCCGATGACTTGGATGTAGAAGTCGTCCCAGGATACATAGAAGGGTCTTGTATCTGGGGTCTTCCTGAGCTCTCCTTTCTTCTTAGGTTCATGTCATGAGCTTGAACCTTTCCTATTGCCTCCTCTACTGTCAACTCATAGAATTTAGGATTTTCCCTCATCAGGGTTGTGTACATCTCAAATTTGGGTGGTAAAGCATCCAAAAACTTTTCCACCATCTCTTCATCTGGATACCTGAGTTCAAAAGCCTTCAAATCAGTCTGTAAATGATAGAATCTAGAGATGAGGTCATCTAAAGATTCGTTCTCTAAAAATCTGAAGCACTCATACTGCTTCCTGAGAAGATCCCTCTTACTCTTCTTGATGTCACTATTTCCTTCAAATCTTTTCTGTAAAGCTTTCCAAAGATCCTTGGAATTGTCATAACCTTGGAACCTGTTGAACACTTCCCGAGTTAATGCCATAGTGATCGAACCAAGTGCCTTCTTTTCACGATCATAAGCTTTATTTTCTTCGTCAGAAAGCTTAGAGATAGGTTTGGGCATGGTTTCATCAAGATAGATGTGTGTGGGATGCTTATATCCCTCAAGGATGGGTAGCCATAGCGATGAGTCGGTATAAGAAATGTAGTGCTCGAAACATGCCATCCAATTAGAATAATCGTTCACGTTCAGCAACTTTGGCGGTTTCTGTGGTGTACCGATTAAATTATCATAATTTAACAGGTTTCCCAAATTCTGAAGATTCGACATAGTGAACACTTAGTCAAATTTCAGAAAAATCAGACACTATTGCGCACTTAATTTTTGGCCTTGCGCACTTGAGAAATGGTCTTCGTATTTAGTAAGTACGCAGGAGATAAGTCTTGCGTATTTAGTAAGTACGCACAAAACTGTACTTTTTGCCAGAAATGGTAAGTACGCAGGATACCTTTTCAGCAACTTTCACCTAACTATTCCGGTCACCTGAAAGTCACCGGAGATGGTAAAAATTGAACTGATGATAAATGCAAATGAGCCAAAGGGTCAGAAGCTTGTTTCTAACCAACCCTTGATGCTCAAAACACTCAAATACACAACAAAAATCAGTTTTTGAGTTATTTTTGCTTCTAAAATAGTGCTCAAGAGCTACCCCTATTTTATCACGAAAATCAACAAAAATACCTCTTTTTGCTTGTAAAAACTCGGTAGAAACTCTCCAAACTCACTCACAACACTCGAAATCAGGAGCAATGCTCTGATACCACTTGTAGGTCTCTCGGGTGTGGCAGATCGTCACATGCAAGTTGGTCTACTAGTCGGACCGGGTGCGGAATACCCGTGACTAGGCGGAGAGTCAAACTAAACAATGTAAACCGACAAGAGAAAACACTTTAAACATTCTTTGTATTATAAACACTTGAAGGTTACAGAGAGAAGCACTGAATTTACACTTTATGTATTTGCTGTTCTAACTGCGTACTTAACTCTTGTTAACCTAACCTATTTATACAAGACCTGATACCTGCGCACTTAGCAAGTGCGCAGGGAAAAATGCTCTTGCGTACTTAGCAAGTACGCAAAGTTACTCCTGCGTACTTGCCAAGTACGCAGGAGCTTTCTCCTGCACACTTACAAGTGCGCAAAACACTTAGAGAATTTTGTAACATTCAATATGTAAAAGTAAATACAACTCGATAAACTAATACATAAAGACTCTTACATACAAAGACAATTACAAACAAGACAAAACAACCTAAGACTAAGACTCTATCTATCCAGAGTGTTTGTCATAGGAAAGTGCTTCAACAAACTCCCCCTTGACAACAGCTCTGGATAATCTTCAGTCTTCGGTCTTCACATCTTCAGTCTTCACATCACTTTATCTTTAGCTTCCATCTTCTTCTTGTAATCAAGGCAGAACTTAATCACCTTGTCATATTTAGAAGCAAGGAGCTTTGTCCATTCATCGGTGTAGACACAGTACCTGTCTGCTAGTGCCTCTAGATCATTCACAGAAAAGTTGATGAAGCAGACTTCATCAAATATTCTGATCAGTTCCTTTGGCACTATGTTCCCGCTGTCTGAACGTCCCTTACCCATGATCATAGCGTCGCCCGTCTTTGGATCTACGTACTAGTACCACATGTCACCAAGAATATCCTGAGATAACTTGCTCAGGGGAATCTTAGTTTCACATCGCACTGGCTTGTATACCAATTTATTTAAGTGCTTCTTAGTCACAGGATGTCTAGCATGCTTATCCTTGACCCTCTTGGGCACTTGAGGCTTGAACATCTCGAATTTCCCAGATCTTGCTTCCCGCTGCAGAACCACCCACAAACCCATCGCCACTGCGTGATTGGAATGACCCAGCAGCTCTCGGTTTGCTAGGTTCACAAGGTCGTACTTGGGTAAGGAGCTGAACGCTTCACTGGTGGGTTTCAAGTATTGAACCCCGCGCAGATCTTTTGATTGCGAAGAGCTGCTTATCCTCCTCGAACCTTACAGCCAAGATCATCCCTGTTACTCCTTGTTTGTCTATTATAGACGTCTTTTGCCACACAGGAGCTAGACCCTTTGATGAAGTAGAAGGCATATCTGTTTCTTTCGGTGCCTCTGAGTCCACAGGTGCAGGGTCAACTAGGGAGGCTTCAGTAGAGGCTTCCACATTACCAGCATGCTAGACTGAACTTGTGTCGAGCGGAGCTTCGAAGGATGGAAATTCAAAGATCTCTCCATCCTCTAACTCGTACTCTCCTTCCTGGATTACTTTGGGTTGGGTCGGCCGGTCCGCCTTTAGGTGTGCACCGGTTTACTCGTCCCTTCTGTCGGTGATGCGTTCCTAGCCTTAATTGGCTGGGTCGTGCCTTCGGCGTTGTTACTTTGAAGAAATTAGAGTGCTCAAAGCAAGCCTACGCTCTGATACCACTTGTAGGTCCCTCGGGTGTGGCGGATCGTCACATGCAAGTGGGTCTACTAGTCGGACCGGGTGCGGAATACCCGTGACTAGGCGGAGAGTCAAACTAAACAAAGTAAACCGACAAGAGAAAACACTTTAAACGTTCTTTGTATTATAAACACTTGAAGGTTTCAGAGAGAAGCACTGAGTTTACACTTTGCGTATTTGTTGTTCTAACTGCGTACTTAACTTCTGTCAACCTAACCTATTTATACAAGACCTGATGCCTGTGCACTTAGCAAGTGCGCAGGGCAAAATGCTCTTACGTACTTAGCAAGTACGCAAAGTTACTCTTGCGTACTTGCCAAGTACGCAGGAGCTTTCTCCTGCGCACTTGCCTACTTGCCAAGTACGCAGGAGCTTTCTCCTGCGCACTTACAAGTGCGCAAAACACTTAGAGAATTTTGCAACATTCAATATGTAAAAGTAAATACAACTCGATAAACTAATACATAAAGACTCTTACATACAAAGACAATTACAAACAAGACAAAACAACCTATTTTTATGAAAGATTAGCCATGGATTCTTAAAGGAAATATGTTTTAAAACTCAAATGGTACATATTGTTGGTGATTTTGAACCCGGATTTTGTTCATAGGCTCGGTTTCCATTTAAGGATACTTTATTATATGTGGATGTGTTAGATGATGAGATTTTGTTGATTTGATGATGGATTATGTTGTAATAATAGTTGTAGATGGATAATATGTGCAAACTTTGTTATCAAAAGAGTTGGATGATACATGCATGCTCGGTTTTGCTATTTTAGGAAACTTTAATTTTGTGTTTCCTATTAGATGCCATGTTTAGGGTGATTTGATGATGGAAAATTATTAGATATGCATAAAGAATGGATAATATGTGTCGATTTGCTATCTAGAACTTTTGGTCATATGAGATTTCATGCTCGGTTATATTTATAGTAACTTTAATTTTCGGGTTTTTGTTAAAAGAAGTTATGATGTGATTTGTTTTGTGGAAATGATGCATAAACACTAGATATAGAGATTGTATGATTTTTTTTCGGTAAAATCACATGTCCATGATGCTTTTAAGCTCGTTTTCGGTTGAAGCACGTTTGTGTGACAAACACTCTGGATATTGTCTTAGCTTTTGTACTTGTCTTGTATGTGTTAGTCTTTGTATTGTAGTGTATGTACGTTTTAATTATCGAGTTATAATTACTAATGTATGTACTAGTCGTCTGTTTTCTCTATGTGTTTTGCGCACTTAGCATGTGCGCAGGAATAACTTCCTGCGTATTTAGCAAGTACGCAAGAATACTCTGCGTACTTGTTAAGTACGCAGAAACAATTTGCCCTGCGCACTTGTTAAGTACGCAGAAATCAGTTCTAGTATAAATAGGCTAGGTTAACAGAAGATATGTATGCAGGCATTTTGCACTCAGTTGTATTCTCTCTGTAACCTTCAAGTTTATAATAGACGGAGTTTTAAAGTGATTTGGTTGTCGGTTTACTTTGTATTACTTGATTCTCCACCTAGTCACGGGCATTCCGCCGGTCCGACTAGTCACACACCCACACGTAACGATCCGAGACACCCGGGGACCTACAAGTGGTATCAGAGCATAACTCTTGATTTTGAGTGTTGTGAGTGTGTTAGGAGCATCTTCTACACATCCTTCAGAGATTTTGCAAGCAAAAGTGGGTGTTTTTTTGTTGATTTTTGTGATAAAATAGGGGTAGCTCTTGAGCACTATTTTAGAAGCAAAAATCACTCAAAAACTGACTTTTGTTGTGTATTTGAGTGTTTTGAGCATCAAAGGTTGGTTAGAAACGAGATTTTGACCCTTTGTCTCATTTTGTTTGGTCATATCTTCAACTTTTTCTGTCTCCGGTGAGATTCCAGTGATCGGAAAAAGTTGGTGAGGGTTGGTGAAAAAGTGACCTGCGTACTTACCAAGTACGCAAGACCATTTCTTGTTGCGTACTTAACTCATTGCTGCGTACTTATCATTTACTCCTGTGTATTTGTTAAGTACGCAAGAGCAAATTCAAAATACGCAAGACCAGGTCTTTAAATGCGCAAGGCCAGATTCAAGTGCGCAAGTTGTTATGACTTTTCTAAAATTTGACTAAGTGTTTCACTATGGAAAATATTCAGAACCTCGGTATCCTTCTTAATTATGACAATGAGATTGGAACCCCACAGAAACCACCAAAGCTGCTTAATGTAAATGATTATTCGAACTGGAAAGCACGCTTTGAGCATTATATCTCATACACCGATTCTTCACTTTGGATACCCATTTTATAGGGTTATAAGCATCCCACATATACATATCTTGATGAGGAAGTTCCCAAGCCTATCTCTAAACTTGATGAAGAAGAAAAGAAAGTTTATGACAGAGAGAAGAAGGCACGCGGATCTATCACTATGGCCTTGACCTGGGAGTTATTTCACAGCTTCAGAGAATACGATAACTCCAAGGATCTCTGGAAGGCTTTGCAGAAGAGATTCGAGGGAAATGGCGACATCAAGAAGAGTAAGAGGGATCTTCTTAGGAAGCAGTATGTGTGCTTCAGATATTTGGAGAAAGAATCTATAGATGAGCTTATCTCTAGATTCTATCATCTACAAACTGACCTGAAAGCTTATGACCTAATCTATCCGAATGAGGAGTTAGTTGAGAAATTTCTGGATGCCCTACCACCAAAATTTGAGATGTACACCAGTCTGTTGAGAGAGAACTCAAAGTTTTATGAGATGACTATTGATGAAGCAATCGGAAAGGTTCAAGCACATGATATGAACCTAAAACGAAAAGAGAGCTCCGGGAGACCACAAATACAAGACCCTTCTATGTATTTTTGGACGTCTTCCACAGCCAAGTCATCTGGTTCTGGAATTGCCCTTTTCTCAGGGAACTCTCATGAGGAGTATAACTCAAATGTCTGTGGTGGTTATGCTTGCTATGCAGCATCTGGATCTGGTTCTGGATCTCATCACCAGAATTCCTCAAGAAATCCTTCTCCCACATCTTCAGCTAACCAATGAGCAATAACCAAGATAGCTGAAGATCATGTGGCTTTATTATCATCATGCATGCTTGCCTATGAGAACTTCATTGGCGGTAAGCTCATGGATCCTGAAACCATAGAAGAAGACTTCAATCAGGTGGATCCGGATGATATGGAGGATATGGATATTCAATGTATTATGGCCATGATCTTGAGGAGGGAGAAGCGTTTCCTGAATAGAACTGGCAGGAAGTTTATTGGTGGACATTCAAATGCCAAGGTGGGATTTGATAAATCCAAGGCTAAGTGCTACCAATGCAATAACTTTGGGCATTTTGCAAGAGAATGTCTAAAGGACAAAGCACCGGCCTCAGGGTTCACCAGACCTAGCCAAGGAAACAATCAAGGGTACAACAACTCCAACAACCGCAATCAAATTCAAGGTGGAACGTCCAATGCTTTGGTAGCACAACAAGATGACAGCTTTGATTGGGTTGTTCATTTTGAGGTTGCCTTTATTGCTCAAACGCAAGTTGGTCTCATGGCTGAGATTATGGAGATGATGGAAGCATAGGAATGGGAAGCTTCTGTGGCTGACCAAGAAGAGTCTACAACTGCAGTTGCCCTTATGGCTATTAGAGAGGCATCATGTTAATCTAATGAGGTAGATTCTAACTCTTTTTGTAGGTCCCGGGAGCCTCGTCGCGCAGCGGAAATAACACGATCTGTTCTGTGATTTGTGTGGGAACCAAGAAAAGAGACAGAGAAACACGAACATAGACAAAAGATAATGAAACGAAACGTAATCCATAACAAAGAAGTCATCCCGTATTACAGACTACATACCGAAGGAACACACATCTCTCATCTAAGCTCACGGTCCAGGGGTCGGGAGAGCTCTTCCCGACCCGGACATCTCTCAACCTGTTCCAGAGTTCCACCTACAAATGAAGACAAGTCTTCTATTTATAGGGGCAGGAACACTTCCTACGTACTTGACAAGTACGCAAGGCAAAAGCCTTGCGTACTTACTAAGTACGCATCGTTTGGTCATGCGTACTTGACAAGTACGCAAGGCAAAAGCCTTGCGTACTTACTAAGTACGCATGACCAAACTGGTGTGCAGGCTAAGTACTCAGGAACACCCTCCTACGTACTAGTCACGTACACTGATACATAGAATTTAATCTATAGTTACAAAACATGCTTCTACACTTTTGTTGTCATTTCTTGTTCCAAATGTCTAAGCTTAAAGGTTGAAAATTCTATGCTTCAAGACAAAGTCGAACCCCTTCGTATTGCAGCTTTAAGCTACAAAGAAAATGAAAAATGATACAAAGACTCAATTGAAACGTTGAAGAAAGAAAAATATGATTATTCACTTAAAATCAGCGGTCAACGGTTTCATTTGGATGTTGCGTACAAGGGGTTAAAGAAAAGAAACAATGAGATCAAAAGCTGCAAAATGAGATCTTGCAATTGAAAGGTAATATTGAGAAGTTGAAAAATTCTCGTTTTGTGGTGGAACACTACGAGTCTGTAGTGAGACAAGTGAATGGCTTAGGGATTGGTACTAATGCCATTCCTCCACCAGTATGCGGGAAATTTGTCAACGTCAACTACTACGAGCAGCTACTACTACGTCAAGGCGTAGTTTCAAATGGTTGTGTAAGCTTCTACAACGTCAACTACTACGAGCAGCTAAAGCATAACCTATTGAGTGTTTCTCAGATGTGTGACAAGGAGTACTCAGTTATGTTTGACAAGACAGAATGCATGATTCTCAAATCTTATTTTGAAGTTCCTGAAGACTGTATTCTGTTGCGAGCACCAAGGACAAACGACACTTATCAGATTGATATGAGTGTGGCAACAACCACCTCATCAGTTGCTATTTGTTTGCTTACCAAAGCAATAGAGCTTGACTCTATCTTGTGGCATAGGAAAATCGGACACATTTCTTATCGTAAAATGAATCATCTTGGTCTGAAACAGTTTGGTAACCGGTGTTCCTATGCTGAGATTTTCCGTTGTAGATGAATGTATGCCTTGTAAAAAGGGCAAGCAGCAACGGAAGTCTCACAAGCCCAAGCTCCAAAACTCCATCGATACCCCTTTGGAGCTATTACATATGGATCTGTTTGGCCCCATAAGTATCAGGAGTATTGGAGGTAAGTCTTACTGTCTAGTTGTAACTGATGATTTCTCACGTTTTTCTTGGTGCATTTTTTAGGTACAAAGGACGAGACTGCTGACATTCTTCAATACCTGATCCTAAGCTTGGAATCTCTTTGCAAGTTGAAGGTTAGAAGAATAAGGAGTGATAACAGAACTGAATTCAAGAATAATTTGATGGAACTTTTCTGTCTCAAGAAGGGGATCCGTCACGAATTTAGTACCCCGTACACACCTCAGCAGAATGGAGTTGCAGAACAGAAGAATAGAACCTTGATTGAGACTGCAAGGACAATGATGTCAGATGCAAAGCTTCCTGTCACTTTTTAGGCAAAGCAGTAAATACAGCTTGTCACGTTTTGAACAGAATTCTGGTTGTGAAGAGGCACAACAAGACTTGCTATGAGTTGATTAACAATCGACCTCCCAATCTTGAATACCTAGATCCTTTTGGTAGTCCTTGTTCCTTATTGTTAAAATACAAAGACCGCAAGTCTAAGTTTCTGCAATAGCCGTGGAAGGAATCTTCTTAGGATATGTTGCCAACTCGCCTTGCAAGAGAGTGTACAATATAGGAACTCATACTGTCGAGGAATGGTTCGAAGTGGATTGCAGTAAACACAGCATTCCACCAGAACCAACTGGTACAGCATGGGGTTTTGATTATGATACGCTATTCAAGTCTTTCAACCTTCCTGATTTATCTGCCGATGATGCCTCAAATGTTTATGAATTCTTTGGAGGCGGTGATGACTCCAGTTTCTCAACCCGTGCAACTGTATCGATTGTAACTCCCGATTCTAATGCTGCATCTTCATCTGGAACTCATGAAAATGATAACATAGAAGTTGTTCATGTTGACGAAAATGACGCTCAAGCTAATCCTAACACTCGTGTAGGAAATGAAGCTCCAGCTGATCCAATTATCATTGAATCTTTATCTTCTGGAACATAGGATATACGAACCTAGGAACCGAATATACCAGAGACGAGAGTGCATAAGAATCAACCAATTGACAACATTATTGGTGATCCTCATGCCGGTGTTCAGACGTGTCATAGAACCATTACTGAGAACACTAGTTTGTACTGTGAGATACTTGACACTGGTATGTCATGGAAACATGTTTGCATGCTGTAGGTCCACATGCCACATCTTAGATCGATCTCGTGATAGGACGTATCGTTAACGCGGAGTGCGGAATCCTACGGTATTAACGTTTTGTATATCAATTGACAATAGAAATAGCAGGTAAATAAACTTTCTCTTTTATATCACCAAACAGAGTTTACAGAATACTTGATTGTTCAATCTATCTTAAGCTTACTAAACAAACTCTGCAAACTCTATATTTATAGACACATGTTCTGCAATAGGCGAACTTAACAAGTTCGCTTCAAAGATGCTTAGGCGAACTTAACAAGTTCGCCTCTAATAGACCAGGCGAACTTATCAAGTTCGCCTCTAGCAGAACTTGTATTTATACTTAGACAAATCTAAACAATTACATACAAAAACATAAAAACAATAAGACCTAAACTATTACAAAGCTTTTGTCATTCAATCTATGTCCTAACAGACTCCCCCTTGACAATAGCTTAATCTTCTGTCTTCAGTCTTTATGTTGAACTCTTCCAGTTGTCTGGTAATTTGATATGCACAAAAGCCTCAGTGGCATAATTTCAATCTCACTATCATCACATGAAATTGACATTTTGAAATTTTTGTGAAAATATCCGGAAAAAAATTTCAGCCAAAATACTCTTTTTAAAAATTTCAAAATTTCAAAATTTTCAAAAATTATATAAACCAACCATATAAGCTTTCCCTAAAAAATTTAGACAAGAACAAATTTCCCGCCAAAATACAAGCGAACTAGATAAGTTCGCCTGATACTGCCTAAGCGAACTTAATAAATTCGCCTCAACTTCACTGAGCGAACTTGACCCCGAGCGAACTTGACCCCAAGAGAACTTGTTACGTTCGCCTGATCTTCACCGAGCGAACTTATTAAGTTCGCCTCCGTAAGTTCGCCTGCAACTGAGTCAGTAAGTTCGCCTAAAACGCCGAAACTTCAGAAAAATGAAAACACGAACTCAAACCTTCGAAAATCATGATTTCTGATGTATATGATCAAATTAGACAAATCTGAACCGTAGGAATGTGTAGGGACTGATTAGGAATACTTATATCGGATCAATTTCATCAAAAGAATCCAAAATTAATCCAAAATGATCAAAATTCTTCCATTTTTATCAAGAACACGAAAAAGATAAAAAATCCTTCAAATCCTCATCAAATTTAGTGATATTTGATGTTGATTGTACACGAAAACACCACGAATCTTCTGCTAATTAACAAGCATTACCGTAGCTGGAAAGTCCGATTCGATCAGTTCGTATCAGAAACTGATGAAAATTTTTGGAGACCAATAATAGAAGGATATGTGCATCCTACTTTTGACTTTCTGGAATTTAGTGATGTTCCTAAACCAGTGACGGCTCTTACTAAAGTAGAAAAGCAGAAGTTTGATCGAGAGAAGAAAACGTGTGAAACTTTAACTATGTCTTTACCAAAATAAATCATTCATAGTCTCGGGAAGTGTCCAACTTCAAGAGATCTATGGGAAGCATTGAAGAAAAAGGGTGAAGCAACTTCTCAAGCGTTGGTCTTGATAAACAAAGTATTGGAGAAGCAAGGTGATTCTCAAAGTGATTCTTCTGCAGATTTAATAGTGAGAGTATTCGTTCTGGTGAAAGTACTCAATCTACTGAGACTGATGTGATGACTGATGAAAGATTTCAGACAGTTGAAGATGATCTGAGTGAATCAGAAATTGATACAGAGCCTGTCATGGTTGCTCAAAAGGGTGAGGTTGATGATGACATTTTCATGGCTCTTAGTGCATCTTGTTCAGAAGTAAAACATGAGGTAGTTTCTAAATCTGAAATGTTTTGTTCTAACTGTATTTTAGTGAAGGATAAAATGATGAGGGTTATGGATGATAACGTAAACCTCATTTGTGATATGAAATTGATGCATATGGTAAATCAGAAATTAAAAGATAATGAGAATGTGTGTATTGAGAGAACAGAATCACTGAAGAGGGATATAAGTTCTCTGACTTTGAAGATTAAAGAGCAGGCATATCACCTGGATATGTCCTTTGCAGAAATTGAGAAACGAAATAATGATCTTGCTGAAAAAGATAAGGAACTAGCTGAATCTAAAGCAGAGGATATCAGATTGCATAGAAAGTTAGAAAGCTTTGGAAATTCATCATTCTTATTCGGACACTATCATGATAATACTGAAGAGGGGAAAGGAACTAATGGTATTGGTTATGTTCCTCCACCATTCAATGGAAATTATTCTGTTACACCTGAGATTATAAAAGATGAGGATTTAGATCCTAAGACCGTGTTGAAAGTGAATCCAGTCACAGGTGAAGATATGGTGTATTCTGATGAGAGTGATGATGAATATTTTGATGAAGCTAAGGTAGAGGGGATACCGAAAGAGGTTAAGAAAGAAGACTCAAAGGTTGATTCTAATTCATCCGGAAATTATACATTTGGAAGTTCTTCAAATTCAAGAAGAGTTCCATATGTCATAGATTATAAAGACAGCCGTACATGCTTTCATTGTAATGATATGGGTCACATTATGGTGAACTGTCCTTACAAAAATAAAGGAAAAAAGCATGTAGTTCCTGAGAAGATGAAGCCTGAATCAAAACATGTTGAGAGAAAGTTTGTTCCGTCTCAAACTCCAAAAGAAGTTCATGTAGGAGAATATTCTTCAAGTGCATCTTATCGTATGAAGAATCCTTATATGAGAGGATATAGTGAGAAGAGATCTTGCTTTTACTGTGGTCTTGTGGGTCACATTCGGATTGCTTGTCCTCACAACAACAAAGGTAACCGACATGTTACTCCAGGAAAGGTAAGAACTCTTGGTAAGCCTTATGTTAACCCAAATGTGGTTAAACCTCATGATACACCAAAGGGTAATTCCAAATATGAGGTTAGGCTTTTTAGACCTCAAAGACGGAGAAGAAACAGAAGATTGAGAAAACCTTTTGTACAACAAGAGTTTTCACAATCAAATCAATTTTCAAATGAAACAAAATGTTCAAACACTTCACATTTTAAGTAAAAAGAACTTAATGAACAGAAGTATGTTTGGAAATCTAAAGTTTCTGTTTATGACTCGTCGGAACAATCTCCGAAAATCGATGAGAGATTCAATTGTGAATGGAGTGAGGTTTATTATTTTGATACATATGGACGACCCATGACTACCATGGCTTGGGTCCCAATTTCAAATTAATGTTTCTTGTTAGTTGTGCAGGATTAACCAAGAGGGACTATTAATAACATTTGGTTTGTTGATAGTGGTTCTTCTAAGTATTTGATAGGGAATGACATCTGCATGAGTAAAGAGTTGTTGATAACGAAGAATCTATTTGATTCAACGACTTGATGCTCAAGGGGGAGAATATGTCACACACAATGTTTTGGAAAGACTTTACAAAGTCCAAATGATAACCTGAAACTTAGGATGACAATGGTGAGCATAAAGTCATTGATGCAACCATTTGACTAGTTGAGGGGGAGTCTACAGGGCAGGGGGAGTACAGAACTGTGTTGACAAAGGCAAAGGCATTCAATTACATTACATTGGTTTGAGTTTTTAATTGATTGAATTGCTTAATCCTGAGTAACCAAGTAAAATGTTTTCTTCAAAAGTTTTCATGGAAGAGTTTATTTTCGTTTGTTTTACTTTCTTTCATAAAGATTTTGAAAAAGCCAAACAAATTGAAAAATATAAAATCGACATTACTTGAAGTTAAAGAAGAGATGATAGTACATCAGTAGATGTTCTTTCACACATGACCTTAGATTAACTGGTTGGTGCTTTATGTTAATATATCTGAATTATATGTTTTGATCTAAACTTTAGAGACTGCACAGATAGGAAATGATAGTGTTGTGTATGCATATAATTTGAATTGTAAGTAGACTAAAAGCGTCACTGAACCATTAGTAGTGTGAAAACATAATTGCATATATTACAACTGTGATTTGAACCCATTTTATGCCTCGGTGTGTGTGTGTTAAAAGATCACTATCAGATAAATAATATTAGCTTTTAATAAAGATTGTCTTATGAGATCAGTTTCGGGTTATGTCCTTAGCACCATTCATTCGATTTGCTTCAGTGCCCATGTCCTGAAAAACATGCATTTTGAAGTATAATCAAGATATGTACTTGACAACATCTGTCAAACATATACTAGCCCTTGGATCATATTGTTAAATCATCTTTACTGATTCCATTGAATTCATAATCTAGATAACAGTTGGATCCACGTACCTGAATCTTATGATTCCACATATATAAGCCAAAACATTGAATCATTCGATTACGAATCTCATTGATTCCTATACAATCCAGTTTGTATTCTCCTATTCATGTGCTAAGTGATATCTCCTCATTCTGGAAATTTGGATAATCTTTAGTAAAATCTCATATGTCTTGAAGATAGTGCATTTACTTTCTGTTGGCATACTAGTGGGGTAAACGTTGTATTTCATACTTAAATGGTACCTTAACTCACAAGAAGGTGGGAATGAGATGCTTTAGTTTCAAATCTTATAATATTGACAATTTGAATTTGGGTGTCATAGTCTGATCCTATTTTCTTTGAATGTTTATCGCGTATCATAACATGCAATATGAAAGTCTTGAAAAGATAGAGTGTGATAATCTTGAAAGATATTGGTTTGATTGGTCAAGGCTTGAAAGAATGACATAGGATACCATTTGATATTATATGGATTTTATATCCAAGATATGTGATTGATATCTCATATATACTGATATGATCTTCTTACTCGTGATGTTCGACCAAAAAGATGTGATTTTGTATTTTTCATTTTAGTTTGTACAAAGAAAAACCAAAAAGATTTTGTGTTTTGTCACACCCCAACCGACGGCGGAAACGTCGGGGCGGGACACGTAGACTGTTCATGAGCACAAGGTTGACTAGATTTCAATATTTTAATCATCAAATTTAACTTCAAATAATTCAACACAACCAAATTCAAACAAGTACATAACGAAATGCATAATAGTCTTTATTTAAATTTAACTAAGTCCAAAACCTATGTGTAGCATGCCTTGATCAAATCCACTCATTAGCACCTGAAACATGATTAAAATAAGGTCAACTAAAAAGTTGGTGAGCATACACAGGTTTGTATATAGATAGCATATAGATTATGAATAAACAAATCCTTACATAACATGATAAAATAAGGCATTTATGGAGAGCAGTTATTGTGTAACCAAGTACAATCAAACCTTTATAACTAGCATGCAAAATTGTGTTGTCGGTAACAATCACCCCAATCTAGGTGGGTTTGTCAGACTCAATAGATCTATCATTGTTAACCGTCAGCTTGAATAGTTAATGATTGCACATAATTGCACAAAAAAGTTAGCACAACTAGCAATCAGGCATAAAAGCTCAAATTTGCACACATGAATGTAAAGAGGATTTGTACTTGTGTAGTTGGTGTAAATTTAAGCAATAGTTTGTATAGAGTTCATGTTTCACCCCAAAAGTGTAAAAGAGTAAAAGGGGCTATGTAATACTCACATGATTCAAAAGGCATAGCTAACACGAGAGACTAGATAGTAAGATGATCCTTGTAATGCACAACATTAACCTATTGTGGAATGTATATTGAATTAATAGTGTGCACAATAGTCTATGTCTATGTCTAGGGTTGAATTGAACGCGTGTATAAAGCTTGTGGTTTGTACTTGAAAGGTATTGTATAAAATGAAAGATTTGAAATGGATATTTTTAGAATATTTTGATCAAGGTTTGAGTTTGAATAACTAAATAAATAAATTACATAATTATTATTTATTCACTTAGTTATAAAAATAATGTAGGTATTAGGAGTAATTAAGTATAACCTAAATAAATAATTTTTGTTCAAATGTAAATTAAATAAATAATTGTTACCTTATTTATTTATTTATAAAATATGTAACTTAGTCATTTAGTTATAAAAATGTATGGATGTTTTATATTAAATATAAATTTCTTTACTTTATTTTCATAAAGATATGTAAATAAGTTGGGTAAATAATATTTAAGTGTAGGATTTAACAATAAGTACAAATTTAATTTTGTAAATTTAAATAACTAACTTCTATTTATTTTAGGATTAAGAATTTGATTTTTTTACATAAAGTTAATATAAATCTTTATAAAATCAATTATTTTTATTTGAAAATTAATCTGAAATGCCTATTGTTTTTAAAATATAAAAATAATTGTTCTACCAAGATTTTTCTCACACACACGATCGTGCCTGGGACAAGGCACGATCGGGCTAGAACCACGGGCACGACCGTGCTAGTTAGGGCGCGACCGTGTTAACCAAACAGAAGACATAACTAAGCTGTTCACTAGGCACGACCGTGTCTTAGCTAGGCACGACCGTGTCTAGGGTTCTGAGGCACGACCATGTCTAGTCAAGAGGCATGACCGGGTCTGAGTGTGTGTGAGGCACGACCGAGCTGGGATTAGCACGACCGTGTCTGTTCCAAAACAGAGACGAATTGCTTAAATCTTATATTGTAAATGTTGGAAATCATAAGGCTTTCACCCATTAGGTTATTATGAGTCTTTTGGTATAGGTTAATTGTATTTAAAACGTGTCCAAAGTAGGATTCGATTTAACCATTTTAGAGTAAAATATAGATTCGGGTTCGTGTTGATTTCCATATTGTAAGCCCAAATTAAGTTGGGGCTTTTGATCTATAGACTAAAACGAAGGTGTAGGAGATTTCAATTACCCGAAAAGAGGATGAATCGATATCGTACGGTAGAGGTGAGTTCCGGCGACAACAGTTTGATCTCCGGTGCCCTTTTGCTGCAATTCCTATGACTCAGTGTTTTCGGGAGCTTCAGAGAGGATTTATAGTGCGTTTGCTTGGTAGAATTGCAATCAAAATGTTGGATTCGATGGTCTCGTGAGAGGATTAGGCGGTTATGAGATGAATCGACGAAATTGAGTTTATTTGTTGTAAATGTGATGATTAAAAGATTTAATTGGGTTCGTTAATGGTGAAAACGTGTAGAACGGTTACGAAATCAAACGATTATGTGATTAAAGGCTGCATTTACGTTTCAACTGATGAGAGGCGCGACCGTGCCCATATGAGGCGCGACCGTGCCAAGGCACCGGGCGCGACCGTTCCAAAGCAAGGCGCGCGACCGTGCCAGAACGAGGCGCGACCGTGCCTGTTAGGGTTTCTTGTTAATTTATAAAATCAGTCCTTGCAAGTTTCAGTATTGACAGATTTGTATAAATATGGACTTATGTATAGTTTAATAGGATATACTCGTGCAAAATTTATGGATTTGCATTGGAATATAGTATTTAATTGTTGGTACAAATAGAACAAGTCAGTGTACTAGAATTTGGTTTGAAATGTATCACATTGAACTGAAATATAGATAATGAAAATCAGAAATGTTACAGTATCCCCATGTTGAGGGAATTTCGTCCCGAAATTTAGCTAGTGGAGGCGACGGTATCAGTGAAGAGATGGGGGTACTTGAGCTTCATTTGGTCCTCTCGTTCCCAAGTAAACTCAGGACAACGTTTAGATTCCAAACAAACTTTGACAATAGGAATACGGCTTTGCTTGAGCTGTTTGACTTCGCGATCCATGATTTACACTGGTCTCTCAACGAAGTGCATCGTTTCGTCAATGTGCACGTCGTCAAGAGGTATGTGAAGATTTTCATCAGCAAGACATTTCTTCAGATTAGACACGTGAAAAGTAGGATGCACATTGCCAAGTGATGGAGGTAAGTCGAGTTTGTAAGCCACTTTCCCAATCCTTTCAAGGATCATAAATGGACCCACATAGCGAGGTGCTAATTTTCCTTTCTTTCCAAAACGGATCACACCCTTCCACGGAGACACCTTCAGAAGAACAAGGTTGCCGACTTGGAATTCCAAGGGTTTTCGTCGTTTGTCGGCATAACTCTTTTGCCGACTTCTCGCTACTCGAATGTTGTCACGGATTTGGATAATCTTGTCGGATGTTTCTTGAATCAGCTCGGGACCGGTGATTTGTGCTTCACCAATCTCGTTCCAACAGATAGGGGAACGACACTTGCGACCATAGAGAGCTTCAAATGGAGCCATGTTGATACTCGTGTGGTAGCTATTATTTTAACTCTATTAGAGATAGATGTGAATCTCAATTTCCACCAAAATCAATTACACAAGCTCTAAGCATATCCTCAAGTGTTTGGATTGTTCGCTCGGTCTGACCATCAGTTTGGGGATGGTAGGTCGTGCTCAAATCCAATCGTGTACCAAGAGCAGTCTGGAAAGATTGCCAAAAGCGAGAGGTGAACCGAGCATCTCTATCGGAGATTATGTTTAAGGGAACACCGTGACGGCTCATAATTTCGTCAATGTAAATTTGGTGAGACGGTCAATAATCACCCAAATGCTATCATAACCACTTGAGGTGCGAGGAAGTTTGGTAATGAAGTCCATAGCTAAGTTCTCCCATTTCCACACGGGAATTTCCGGTTGTTCGAGTAAGTCGGAAGGATGTTGATGTTCGGCTTTGACTTTGGAGCAAGTTAGACATTTGGCAACATAGAGAGCAATGTCTTTCTTAATACCCGGCCACCAATATTGTTGGCGAAGATCTTGGTACATTTTATCCGCACCAGGATGAATAGAATAACGAGTCTTATGAGCCTCGTTCATGAGAAATGTACAGAGATCATCGCGAACGGGTACCCAAATACGGTTCAGGTAATAAAGTAAGCCATTGGGTTTTGATTCAAGCTGAAGTTCAACACCACACGACATTTCCTCGTACATGTTACCCTCGGTGATTGAGACGTGTTGAGCTTCTAAGATGCGATTTTGAATGTCGGTTTGAATTCGGACACATTGAAGCATGACATGGTCCTTTGGACTCAAAGCGTCGGCTACAACATTCGCCTTGCCGGGATGATAACGAATCTCGCAGTCATAGTCGTTAAGGAGTTCAACCCAACGTCGTTGCCTCATATTGAGTTCCTTTTGGTTGAAGATGTGTTGGAGACTTTTGTAGTCGGTGAACACCACACATTTTGTGCCATAGCGGTAATGTCTCCAAATATTTAATGCGAATACGACCGCACCCAACTCGAGGTCGTGCGTCGTATAATTCTTCTCATGAATCTTAAGTTGCCTTGATGCATAAGCGATTACTTTGCCTCTTTGCATGAGGACACAACCGAGACCTTGGTTGGAAGCATCACAGTAGACAACTAGATCATCATTCCCATCAGGGAGAGTCAAAATAGGAGCATTGCACAACTTTTGCTTGAGAGTTTGGAAAGCTTCTTATTGTTTTGGTCCCCACTCATAAGTTTTACCCTTGTGGGTCAAAGCGGTAAGAGGGACAGCAATCTTAAAGAAATTTGAGACGAAACGACGATAATATCTTGCAAGACCAAGAAATGAACGAACTTTGGTGGGGGTCTTCTGGGCATTCCAATTTTTAACCGCTTCGATCTTAGCAGGGTTAACATGAATTCCCTTGCCGTTGATGATATGACCAAGAAATTGAACTTCCTTTAGCCAAAATTCACATTTGGAGAATTTGGCATTTAGGTTTTCCTTCCTTAAGAGGTCTAAAACCAACCTAAGGTGTTGCTCATGATCGGATTTAGTCTTGGAGTAGATTAAGATATCATCAATGAAGACGATCACAAATTTATCAAGGTACGGTTTGCACACACGATTCATGAGGTCTATGAAGACCGCGGGTGCATTGGTTAGTCCAAAAGGCATGGCCATGAACTCGTAGTGACCATACCTTGTTCGAAAGGCAGTCTTTGGAATATCTTCCTCTTGTACACGGAGTTGGTGATAACCAAATCGAAGATCAATCTTCGAAAAATAAGTAGAACCTTGAAGTTGATCAAAGAGATCATCAATTCTAGGCAATGGATAACGGTTCTTGATGGTAAGCTTGTTGAGTTCGCGGTAGTCAATACACATGCGGAATGATCCATCCTTCTTCTTGACGAATAAGACGGGTGCACCCCACGGTGAATGACTTGGACGAATGAAGCCCTTGTCGGACAGATCTTGAAGTTGGCTTGCAAGTTCTTGCATTTCAGAAGGTGCAAGGCGGTAAGGAGCTCTAGCCACGGGGTTAGCTCCGGGTACAAGGTTGATGCGAAATTCTACTTGTCGAACGGGTGGAAGACCGGATAGATCTTCGGGAAATACTTCGGGAAAATCCCGAATGATGGGAATGTCTTGGATATTCTTCTCCTTGACATCCTTTTGAACAACATGAGCTAAGAAGGCTACGTATTTCTTTCGTAAGTACTTTTGGGCGGCAGTGCATGACATTAACTTGAGTCCTTTGTAAGGTTTTTCACCAAAGACTCTTAATGTTTCTCTCGACGGTAGAGGTATTCGGATGCACTTCTCGAAACAGATGACTTCGGCATGATGATTTGAGAGCCAATCCATGCCTATGGTGATATCAAAACTTCCTAGTGGCATTGGTACAAGGTTGATTGGAAATGTATGATCATTAAGTTCTAGCGAGCAGTCGTGAATAACAGAGTCAATTGTAAGGGAGTCACCATTTGCTACTTCGACGGTGAATGTTTTCTCTAATTGGGATCGTGTCTTTGCAAGTAAGGGTTCAAAGTTAAGTAACACAAAACTTTTGTCAGCACCGGTATCAAATAAAATGGAGGCATATTGACTATTAACAAGGAACGTACCGTTGACCACATCATTGTTGGTTTGAGCTTCATTGGCGTTTGTGTTGAAAGCACGCCCACGGGCTCCGCCTTGTCTAGCACTGATTAACCTTGGGCACTGATCACGGAAATGATTTGGGTTACCACATTCATAACAAGCACGCCTATTTGCAATAGCGGGAACACCTTGATTAGACACCTGAGGGTTGGTTCGGTTTGGTGGGTTGACTTGGCCTGCAAGTGCTTTGGCCCTACACACATTGACTGTATGGCCATATTTCCCATAGTGAGTGCAAAGGCGACATGGAATGTTTTGGAGATGGTAATAATTGCATGTGGCACAGAGTGGGTAGATCCCAACATATTGCTTTTTGGCTGGTGCTTGAACCATAGGCGCAGCTTGGTCAACAGGGATAGCAGGAGTGACCATAGCATAGTTTCTAGCCTTTCTTTTCTTATTATTACGGGAGGGTTCAGTTGTGGCTTCTTTGATGTGTGTGGGAGGAGTTATGGTGTCGGGAACTTTCTTGGTGCCTTTTCTAGTCAGAGTTCCCGCTTTCACATGGTTGTCGGTTAATGTAGCAGATAAGCGGATAGCATCTTCGAGTGTTGAGGGATTTCTCCCTAAGACAGTATCTTGGATTTGCCTAGGTAATCCACCAATATACTTCTCAATGCAGCGGGATAAAAGTGTGACCATATGGGGCACAAGGAGAGTCAACTCGTGGAACCGAGTTGTATAAGCTAGACTTTCACCACCATCTTGGGCAAGATCCTAAAACTCGGCTTCCAGTTTCTTTACCTCATTTCGAGGACAAAATTCTTCGGTCATTAGCCTTTTAACCTCATCCCAAGGTAAGGCCATTGCTACTTCCACACCACTAGTTCTCTTTTCCCCATTCCACCACGTGAGTGCCCATTCCCAATACTTTCGAACCATTGAAGAAGTCTCGTAGCTCCTTCGGTACCATAGAACTTAAGAGGATTACATGAGTTGAAATGCTTGAAGGTGCATTGTGGTGGGTTGGCACCACCACCCCCATTAGCTCCATGGTTACCATTGGTGGCCCCATTAGCTTGAGTGAGTTGATTTACAAGTTGTGCAAGGATGGTGGCAATATCGGTGTTGTTGTTGGTCACGGTAGCACGACGGGGAGGCATTCTACAGAATTGCACAACACAAGAAAAGATGTAAGAACTTATGAATTTTGTTTGGATTTAAAAGAATAAGATAACAAATAAAATAGTTAATCATACTTTGGATTGTACTCAAATAGTGATAAAATCACTTGAATACTATGACACATTAAGGTTAATTAAACTCATATAATTTTCAAGGAGACATGCTTTAGCCTATAAGTAAACACTCATCCCGGGAATTCCCAGGAAAGCATACGGGTCCCTCGGTTGATTGGGATTTATGCGAAATGCTTTCCTAGACAGAAAACCCAGAATACAGGTGTCACTCTTCCAGATTGCACGTGTCCTCAAATAATTATCAAAGTTTAAAAGCCTTAACGAGGAAATAATTTTTATTTTTTTTATAGATTTAGATCTATGGAGTTTCCACATGCTAAGAGGATGATGATAGAGGAGTAGGTAAGAATATTATGAGGTTTTAGGGTATAAGTAGAGATATGGTTTATTTAATTATTATATAAGTATATCTTAATAAATCATGAATTTTTTTTTTTTACAAGTAAGGCTTCAAAACGAAATAATAACTAATCATAGTAAACATGTAACACATAGCATGTAGCACATATCACATAATCATGAAGCATGGCATAAGTGGGGGTCCTAAAGTTATAGTCTAGGTCAAGGGTGTCTAATAGCCTAGTTCCCTATAACCAAGGCTCTGATGCCAATCTGTCACACCCCAACCGACGGCAGAAACGTCGGGGCGGGACATGTAGACTGTTCATGAGCACAAGGTTGACTAGATTTTAATATTTTAATCATCAAATTTAACTTCAAATAATTCAACACAACCAAATTCAAACAAGTACATAACGAAATGCATAATAGTCTTTATTTAAATTTAACTAAGTCCAAAGCCTATCTGTAGCATGCCTTGATCAAATTCACTCATTAGCACCTGAATTATGAATAAAATAAGGTCAACTAAAAAGTTGGTGAGCATACACAGGTTTGTATATAGATAGCATATAGATTATGAATAAACAAATCCTTACATAACATGATAAAATAAGGCATTTATGGAGAGCAGCTATTGTGTAACCAAGTACAATTAAACCTTTGTAACTAGCATGCAAAAATTGTGTTGTCGGTAACAATCACCCTAATCTAGGTGGGTTTGTCAGACTCAATAGATCTATCATTGTTAACCGTCAGCTTGAATAGTTAATGATTGCACATAAATTGCACACAAAAGTTAGCACAACTAGCACTTAGGCATAAAGCTCAAATTTGCACACATGAATGTAAAGAGGATTTGTACTTGTGTAGTTGGTGTAAATGTAAGCAATAGTTTGTATAGAGTTCATCTTTCACCCCAAAAGTGTAAAAGAGTAAAAGGGGTTATGTAATACTCACATGATTCAAAAGGCATAGCTAACACGAGAGACTAGATAGTAATATGATCCTTGTAATGCACAACATTAACCTATTGTGGAATGTATATTGAATTAATAGTGTGCACAATAGTCTATGTCTAAGTCTAGGGTTGAATTGAATGTGTGTATAAAGCTTGTGGTTTGTACTTGAAAGATATTTGTATAAAATGAAAGATTTGAAATGGATATTTTTAGAACATTTTTATCAAGGTTTGAGTTTGAATAACTAAATAAATAAATTACATAATTAATATTTATTCACTTAGTTATAAAAATAATGTAGGTATTAGGGGTAATTAAGTATAACATAAATAAATAATTTTTGTTCAAATGTAAATTAAATAAATAATTGTTACCTTATTTATTTATTTATAAAATATGTAACTTACCCATTTAGTTATAAAAATGTATGGATATTTTATGTTAAATATAAATTTCTTTACTTTATTTTCATAAAGATATGTAAATAAGTTGTGTAAATAATATTTTAGTGTAGGGTTTAACAATAAGTATAAATTTAATTTTGTAAATTTAAATAACTAACTTCTATTCATTTTAGGATTAAGAATTTGATCTTTTTACATAAAGTTAATATAAATCTTTATAAAATCAATTATTTTTATTTGAAAATTAATATGATATTCCTATTGTTTTTAAAATATAAAAATAATTGTTCTACTAAGATTTTTCTCACACACACGACCGTGCTTGGGACAAGGCACGATCGTGCTAGAACCACGGGCGCGACCGTGTTGACCAAACAAAAGACATAACTAAGTTGTTCACTAGGCATGACCGTGTCTTAGCCAGGCATGACCGTGTCTAGGGTTCTGAGGCACGACCATGTCTAGTTAAGAGGCATGACCGGGTCTGAGTGTGTATGAAGCACGACCACGCTAGAAGACTAGCGCGACCGTGTCTGTTCAAAAACAGAAACGAATTGCTTAAATCTTATATTGTAAATGGTGGAAATCATAGGGCTTTCACTCATTAGGTTATTATGAGTCTTTTGGTATAGGTTAATTGTATTTAAAACGTGTCCAAAGTAGGATTCGATTAAACCGTTTTAGAGTAAAACATAGATTCGGGTTCGTGTTGATTTCCATATTGTAACCCCAAATTAAGTTGGGGCTTTTGATCTATAGACTAAAATGAAGGTGTAGGAGATTTCAATTACCCGAAAAGAGGATGAATCTATATCGTACGGTAGAGGTGAGTTCCGGCGACGACGGTTTGATCTCCGATGCCCTTTTGCTGCAATTTCGATGACTCAGTGTTTTCGGGAGCTTCAGAGAGGATTGATAGTGCGTTTGATTGGTAGAATTGCAATCAAAATGTTGGATTCGATGGTCTCGTGAGAGGATTAGGCGGTTATGAGATGAATCGATGAAATTGAGTTTATTTGTTATAAATGTGATGATTAAAAGATTTAATTAGGTTCGTTAATGGTGAAAACGTGTACAACGGTTACGAAATCAAACGATTCTGTGATTAAAGGTTGCATTTACGTTTCAACTGATGAGAGGCGCGATCGTGCCAACGCACCGGGCGTGACCGTTCCAAAGCAAGGCGCGCGACCGTGCCATAGCACTTGGCGCGACCGTGCCAGAACGAGGCGCGACCGTGCCTATTAGGGTTTCTTGTTAATTTATAAAATCAATCCCTGCGAGTTTCAATATTGACAGATTTGTATAAATATGGACTTATGTATACTTTAATAGGATATACTCGTGTAAAATTTGTGGATTTGCATTGGAACATAGTATTTAATTGTTGGTACAAATAGAACAAGTCAGTGTACTAGAATTTGGTTTGAAATGTATCACATTGAACTGAAATATAGATAATGAAAATCAGAAATGTTACATGTTTCATATGTTTGAAAAACCAAAAAGATTTTATTTTTCCACCGTCCATGAAAATTTTAATTGTTGGTTATTCTTCTTTGCAAAAATTGAATATTGCAGACAGAAGTTGACAAGGGGTCCTTCTCCCAAGTTTTCTTCTAGGAATAAAGAGAGAGTGTGCAGATGAACAAGACGAAGACTAAAGTGTGTTTGATGATATATGAAGACAGGTGACAATCATCTAAAGCTGTTGTCAAGGGGGAGTCTGTTGAAGCATATTCTGGTGACAACGAGCTTGAAGATATTATGTCTTAGTCTTAGAGTCTTTGACTTGTAATTGATAGAATTGTTAGCAACAGTTAAAGGGGAGTCTGTTAGGACATATTTTGTAACTGTTGATAAAATTCTGTATAAGTTCGAAGAGAGGCGAACTTAACAAGTTCGCCTAGGCATCTTTAGAAGCGAACTTGTTAAGTTCACCTAAGGTGCTGAGTCATAGAGAGGCGAAATTAACAAGTTCGCCTAAGCATCTTTGAGGCGAACTTGTTAAGTTCGCTTAAGGTGTTGTGTGTTCCTATAAATAGGAGTTACAAGTTCATATTCCATAGAACACTAGAGAACACAAGAGAAGAAAAAGGTGTAAGTGTGTGTTTTGGAGAGAACTGTTGTAATCAAGGATTATAGTAATACAAAGCGTTTATTTACACCGTGATGTTGATTGAGTTACACGTTGCACGTTGATCATAGATTCCACACGTTATCACTGTGTCGTACCACGAGTCTAGAGATTCGTCACGCATAGAATCGGGACCTACAAGTGGTATCAGAGCTTTTGCTTGTGTTCTTAAAAAAAATCCTTCAAATCCTCATCAAATTCAGTGATATTTGATGTTGATTGTACACGAAAACACCACGAATCTTCTGCTATTTAAGAGCAAAAGCTCTGATACCACTTGTTGGTCCAGATTCGATGCGTGACGGATCTCTAGACTCGCGGTACGACACGGTGATAACGTGCGGAATCCATGATCAACGTGTAACTCAATCAACAACACGGTGTAAATAAACGCTTTGTATTACTATAATCCTTGATTACAACAGTTCTCTCCAAAACACACAGTTACACCTTTTTCTTCTCTTATGTTCTCTAGTGTTCTATGGAATATGAACTTGTAACTCCTATTTATAGGAACACACAGCACCTTAAGTGAACTTAACAAGTTCGCCTCAAAGATGCTTCACCTCTCTATGACTCAGCACCTTAGGCGAACTTAACAAGTTCGTTTCTAAAGATGCTTAGGAGAACTTGCTAAGTTCGCCTCTCTATGAACTTATACAAAATTTTATCAACAGTTACAAAACATGTCCTAACACATGCTGCATTTGTGTAGAGCAGAAGAATGTGAAGGAGGCTCTCGCTGACAACTGCTGGATTGAGTCGATGCAAGATGAATTGTCTCAATTCCAAAAGTTGCATGTGTGGAATTTGGTTGACTTGCCAAGAGGTATACAACCAATTGGAACCAGATGGGTGTTCAAGTGCAAGACGGATGATCGTCATGTCGTAGTGAAGAATAAAGCAAGGTTGTTCAAGGATTTTATCAACAAGAGGGCCTGGATTACACTGAAGTATATGCCCCAGTTGCTAGACTTGAGGCAATTCGACTTTTCTGGCTTATGCCTCCTATGTCGGCTTCAAGGTTTATCAACTTGATGTGAAGAGTGCTTTCCTGTATGGAAAAGTTCATGAAAAGGTCTATGTCACTCAACCTCCTGGCTTTAAAGATTCGTATAATATCAATAAAGTGTATAAGCTCGACAAAGCACTTTATGGTCTTTATCAAGCACCCCGGGCATGGTATGAAACGTTATCAAAACATTTACTGTCAAATGGTTTCGACCGTGGACAGATTGACACGACCCTCTTCATTCGGAAAGCAGGAGGTGATATTCTTCTTGTATAAGTGTATGTCGACGACATTATATTTGGGTCTACAATTGAAGTGATGTGTAGGGAATTCGAACAGGTGATTGTAACATCTCGGAATTTAGTATTCATATTTCAAAGCAATGTAATGCAATTTCAAATTCAATGTTCGTGCACTGCCTTATTATTTTTCTTACCTTAAACGAAATGCAATAATTCAATACAAATTTACAAGTTTTGCTCGATTATATACATTTAAACACTATGCAAGAAACTATTTGTTTCAAACTAATTAAACTTGAAAAGTCAAGGACTAAAGTTGAAAAATGTCAAGAAACCTAGTCTAGCACGGTCGTGCTTCGTCCTTACACGGTCGCGCCAAGTGCCTCGGCACGATCGCGCAACTGGTCCTGGAACGATCGCGCCCGGTGCCTAGGCACGACCGTGCCTCATAGAGCGCGGTCGTGCCGACTAGCAGCGCGGTCGTGTCCTCCTACCCAGACCTTGTCATGCCCTCTGGGCTAGTCTCTGTTGTGTCTAAAGATCATAGACACGACCGTGCTGGGCCAAGGCACGGTCGTGCCTGTTGACTTGTCTAGATTGTGCTCTTTTTGATCAACCCGGTCGCGCCCGTGGCTTGACCACGATCGTGCCCTTCCGAGACACGGTCGTGTGAGACTCAGAACCTTTTATCAGAATTATAAATTTTTATATTTTAATCAGTAAATGTTTCAGATTTTATAAAAATATGTTTTATGTATTTAAAAATGGGTTAAAAAGTTTAATCTTGGCATAAATATAATTTATTTAAAAGTTTATGAAAATTTAATTTATATTTATTATCTTACACTTAAATGATATTTTAAATAATTAAGTTACAAAATTTATAAATAAATGAGATAATGATTATTTATTTAATTTACATTTTAAATCAAAAATCATTTATTTATTTATACTTAATTACAATTAACATTTACATTATTTCATAAACTATAATTATATATTTATTCAATTATTCAATTCAAACTTAATCAATTTGTTTCAAAAATATTTTACTTCAAACTCTATGTATTTTATTCAATACTTTTTAAATACAAATCAATAGTTTTATACACAAATTCAACTTTCATTTTAGACTTAAACTTTATGCATCTATTTGATTCAATACACATTACTCTTTAGGTTAAATTGTGCATTTCGAGGAACATATTTGCTATCTATAATCCTTGTTAGCTACACTTCCATATCAAGTGAGTATTCACAACCCCTTTTACTCTTTTACACTTTTGGGGTGGAACATGAACTCTATACTCATTACACATTACACATTTACATTTACACAAACAACACAAGTGCAAAAATCCTATTTACATACATGTGTGCAAAATTTGAGCCTTGTGCCCGAGTGCTAGGTGTGCTAACCTTTGTATGCTCTTATGTGCAATCATTAACTATACAAGCCGACGGTTTTCAATGATGGATCTATTGAGTCTGACAAACCTACCCATGGTACGCGGTAATTGAAACCGACAACACATTTGTTTTGCATGCTAGTTACAAGGTCTGATTGTACATTTGGTTACACAATAGCTGCTCCCCATAAACGCCTTATTTATCATGTCATGTAAAGGATTTGTTTTCAACTATATGCTATCTAAATACAACTGTGTTATACTCACCAACTTTTTAGTTGACTTTATTTTATTCATGTTTCAGGCCCCAATATGTGAGATTGATTCAAGACGTGTTCAACATAGGATTTGGACTTAGCAATTTAAATCAAGAACTTTATGAATTGTTTTACGTTTCTTGTTTGAATTTGGTTTGTACTTGGATTATTTGTAATGGAAATTTAACTTTAATATATTTCAATTTAGTCAACCATGTGCTATGAACAGTCTTACATGTCCCGCCTCGATGATTCCGCCATCGGTCGGGGTGTGACAGATTGGTATCAGAGCCTTGGTTATAGGGATTTAGGTTATTAGACACCTTGACCTAGACTATAACTTTAGGACACCCACTTATGCTATGCTTCATGATTATGTGCTATGTGCTACATGTTATATGTTACATGCTTAATATGATTACTTATTATTTCATTTTGATGACTTATGTGTTTTAAATCCATGACTTATTAGGATATTCTTAATAATTAAATAAATAATATCCGTTCCTATATTCTAAAATCTCATAATATTTCTATTATCTTTTCTATCTTTATCCTTCTTAGCATGTGGAAAAATTCTTGAAGCAAAAATCTCTAAAATTTTTATTTCTTCGTTAAGGTTTTTAAACTTGTTAAATTATTTGAGGACACGTGCAATCTGGAAGGGTGACACCTGTATTTTGGGTTTTCTGTTTAGGAAAGCATTTCGCATAAATCCCAATCAACCGAGGGACCCGTATGCTTTCCTGGGAATTCCCGAGATGAGTGTTTACTTATAGGCTAAAGCATGTCTCCTTGAAAAAAATTATATAAGTTTAAATTAACCTTAATGTGCCATAGTATTCAAGTGATTTTGTCACTTTTGAGTACAATCCAACTAAGAATATCTATTTTATTTTGTTATTCTATTCTATTAAATCCTAGCAATTCTCATAAGTTCTTACAATCTTTTCTTGTCTTGTGAAAATCTGTAGAATGCCTCCTCGTCGTGCTCCCGCAACCAACGCCAACTCCGACATTGCTGCTATTCTCACCCAATTGGTGACACAACTCACCCAAGCCAATGGTGCCACCAATGGCAACAATGGTGGAAATGGAAGCAATAGTGGTAATAATGGTGGAAATGGTGGAAATGGTGGTAATAATCCATCTCAATGCACCTTCAAACACTTCAATTCGTGCAATCCCCTAAAGTTCTATGGTACCGAAGGAGCTACTGGACTCCTTCAGTGGTTCGAAAGCATTGAGAATACCTTTCTCAATAGTGACTGTCCCGACAACCTCCGTGTTCGTCATGCTACAAGTGTCCTACAAAAACGGGCACTTACATGGTGGAATGGGGAGAAAAGGAATAGGGGTGTTGACATAGCTATGGCCTTACCTTGGGATGAGGTCAAAAGGCTTATGACCGAGGAGTTCTGTCCTTGAAATGAAGTGAAAAAGCTAGAAGCTGAATTTTGGGATCTTGCCCAAGATAGTGGGGAAAGCTTAGCATATACAACTCGGTTCCATGAGTTGAGTCTTCTAGTGCCCCACATGGTCACTCCTTTGTCCCGTTGTATTGAGAAGTATATTGGTGGACTACCAAGACAAATCCAAGATACTGTCTTAGGTAGAAATCATGCTACTCTGGAGGATGCTATTCGTCTATCTGCTACTTTAACTGATAATCATGTGAAAGCTGGAACTCTTACCAAAAAGGGTTCTAAGAAAGTTTCTGAAACCGTAACCCCCCCTACCCACAACAAAGAAGCCACAACTGAACCCTCTCGCAATAACAAAAAAAGGAAAGTTAGAAATTTTGCTGTGGTTACTCCTGCTGTTCCCGTCAACCAAGCTGCACCTATGGTTCAAGCACCGGTCAAAAAGCCATATGGTGGAATTTACCCACCTTGTGCCACCTGCAACTACCATCATCCCCAAAACATCCCATGTCGCCTTTGTACTTATTGTGGGAGATATGGTCATACGGTTAGTGTTTGTAGGACCAAAGCTCTTACGGGCCAAGTCAACCCTCCAAACCGAACCGTACCTCAAGTGGCTAACCAAGGTGCTCCCGCCATTGCTAATGGGTGTGCTTGTTATGAGTGTGGTGACCCGAACCATTTTCGGAATCAATGTCCAAGACTTGCAAATGCTAGACAAGGTGGAGCTCGTGGGCGTGCGATCAACATAAACGCCAACGAAGCTCAAGCCATCAACGACGTGGTTAATGGTACGTTCCTTGTTAATAGTCAATATGCCTCCATTTTGTTCGATACCGGTGCCGATAAAAGTTTTGTGTCACTTAATTTTGAACCTTTACTTGCAAAGACACGATCCCAATTAGAGAAACCCTTCACCGTTGAAATAGCAAATGGTGACTCCCTCACCATTGAGTCCATTATTTATGATTGCTCCTTAGAACTAAATGACCATTCATTCCCAATCAACCTTGTTCCAATGCCACTAGGAAGCTTTGATATTATCATAGGTATGGATTGGCTATCAAATCATCATGCCGAAGTCATTTGCTTTGAAAAGTGTATCCGAATTCCGCTACCATCGGGAGAAACCTTAAGGGTTTTTGGTGAAAAGCCTTGCAAGGGACTTAAGTTGATGTCGTGTACTACCGCTCAAAAGTACTTACGAAAGAAGTACATTGCTTTCTTAGCTCATATTGTTCAAAAGGATGTCAAGGAGAAGAGTATCCAAGACATTCCGATCATTCGGGATTTCCCCGAAGTTTTTCCTAAGCATTTATCCGGTCTTCCTCTTGTTCGTCAAGTAGAGTTCCGTATTGATCTTACGCCCGGAGCTAACCCCGTTGCTAGAGCTCCTTATCGTCTTGCACCTTCCGAAATGCAAGAGCTTGCAAGTCAACTTCAAGAGCTCTCCGACAAAGGTTTCATTCGCCCAAGTCATTCACCGTGGGGTGCACCCGTCTTATTTGTTAAGAAGAAGGATGGATCGTTTCGCATGTGTATTGACTACCGCGAACTTAATAAGCTTACTATCAAGAACCGTTATCCCTTACCTAGAATTGATGATCTCTTTGATCAACTTCAAGGTTCTACTTGTTTCTCAAAGATTGATCTTCGATCCGGTTATCATCAGCTTCGTGTTCAAGAAGATGACATTCCCAAGACTGCTTTTCGAACAAGGTATGGTCATTACGAGTTCATGGTTATGCCTTTCGGGTTGACCAATGCACCCGCAGTTTTCATGGATCTCATGAATCGTGTGTGCAAACCGTACCTTGATAAATTCGTGATCGTTTTCATTGATGATATCTTAATCTATTCCAAGACTAAAGCCGACCATGAAGAACACCTTAGATTGGTTTTGGACCTTTTAAAGAAAGAACAACTATATGCCAAGTTCTCCAAGTGTGAATTTTGGTTAAAAGAAGTTCAATTTCTTGGTCACATCGTCAACGACAAGGGTATTCATGTTGATCCTGCTAAGATTGAAACGGTTAAGAATTGGAATGCCCCGAAGACTCCTACCGAAGTTCGTTCATTTCTTGGTCTTGCGGGTTATTATCGTCATTTCATCTCAAACTTCTCAAAGATTGCTGTCCCTTTTACCGCTTTGACCCACAAGGGTAAGACTTATGAATGGGGACCGAAACAAGAAGAAGCTTTCCAAACCCTCAAGCAAAAGTTGTGCAATGCTCCCATATTGACTCTCCCCGATGGAAATGATGATTTAGTTGTCTATTGTGATGCTTCTAACCAAGGTCTTGGTTGTGTCCTCATGCAACGAGGAAAAGTAATCGCTTATGCATCAAGACAACTCAAAATTCATGAAAAGAATTATACGACGCACGATCTCGAGTTGGGTGCGGTCGTATTCACGTTAAAGATTTGGAGACATTACCTATATGGCATGAAATGTGTGATGTTCACCGACCACAAAAGTCTTCAACATATTTTTAACCAAAAAGAACTCAATATGAGGCAACGACGTTGGGTCGAACTCCTTAACGACTACGACTGCGAGATTCGTTACCATCCTGGCAAAGCGAATGTTGTAGCCGATGCTTTGAGTCGAAAGGACCATGTTATGCTTCACTGTGCCCGTATTCAAACCGATATTCAAACCCGTATCTTAGAAGCTCAACACGTCTCGGTAACCGAGGGTAGCATGTATGAAGAAATGTCGTGTGGTGTTGAACTTCTTCTTGAATCAAAGCCCAATGGCTTACTTTATTACTTGAACCGTATTTGGATTCCCGATCGCGACGATCTCCGTACATTTCTCATGAACGAGGCTCATAAGACTTGTTATTCTATTCATCCTGGTGCGGATAAAATGTACCAAGATCTTCGCCAACTTTATTGGTGGCCCGGTATGAAGAAAGACATTGCTCTTTACGTGGCCAAATGCTTAACCTGTTCCAAAGTCAAAGCCGAACATCAACGTCCATCTGGTCGACTCGAACAACCAGAAATTCCCGTGTGGAAATGGGAGAATCTAGCTATGGATTTCATTACCAAGCTCCCTCGCACCTTGAGTGGTTATGATAGTATTTGGGTGATCATTGATCGACTCACCAAATCTGCTCATTTCTTGCCTATTCGTGAAGACTATCGGGTTGAGAAACTAGCCCGAATTTACATTGATGAAATTATGAGCCGTCATGGTGTTCCCGTGAACATAATATCCGATAGAGACGCCCGGTTCACTTCTCGATTTTGGCAATCTCTCCAAAAGGCTCTTGGTACTCGATTGGATTTGAGCACGGCTTACCATCCGCAAACTGATGGTCAAACCGAGCGAATAATCCAAACTCTTGAAGACATGCTTAGAGCTTGTGTAATCGATTTTGGTGGCAATTGGGATTCACATTTATCCCTTATTGAGTTTTCGTACAACAATAGCTACCACACAAGTATCAACATGGCTCCATTCGAAGCTCTCTATGGTCGCAAGTGTCGTTCTCCTATCTGTTGGAACGAGATTGGTGAAGCACAAATCACCGGTCCCGAGTTAATTCAAGAAACATCCGACAAGATTATTCAAATCCGTGACAATATTCGAGTAGCGAGGAGTCGGCAAAAGAGTTATGCCGTCAAACGTCGAAAACCCTTGGAATTTCAAGTCGGTGACCTTGTTCTTCTAAAGGTGTCTCCGTGGAAGGGTGTGGTCCGTTTTGGAAAGAAAGGCAAGTTAGCACCTCGTTATGTTGGTCCATTCAAAATCCTTGAAAGGATTGGGAAAGTGGCTTACAAGCTCGAGTTACCTCCATCTCTTGGCAATGTGCATCCTACATTTCATGTATCTAATCTAAAGAAGTGTCTCGCCGATGAAAATCTCCATATACCGCTTGACGACGTGCGCATTGATGAAACGATGCACTTCGTTGAGAAGCCGGTGGAAATTATGGATCGTGAAGTCAAGCAGCTCAAGCGAAGTCGCATTCCTATTGTCAAAGTTTGTTGGGAATCTAAGCGTGGTCCTGAGTTCACTTGGGAACGAGAAGACCAAATGAAGCTCAAGTACCCTCATCTCTTTATTGATACTGTTGTAACCTCTAGCTAAATTTCGGGACGAAATTCTCTCAACATGGGGAGACTGTAACATCTCGGAATTTAGTATTCATATTTCAAAGCAATGTAATGCAATTTCAAATTCAATGTTCGTGCACTGCCTTATTATTTTTCTTACCTTAAACGAAATGCAATAATTCAATACAAATTTACAAGTTTTGCTCGATTATATACATTTAAACACTATGCAAGAAACTATTTGTTTCAAACTAATTAAACTTGAAAAGTCAAGGACTAAAGTTGAAAAATGTCAAGAAACCCTAGTCTAGCACGGTCGCGCCAAGTGCCTCGGCACGATCGCGCGACTGGTCCTGGAACGATCACGCCCGGTGCCTAGGCACGACCGTGCCTCATAGAGCGCGGTCGTGTCCTCCTGCCCAGACCTTGTCATGCCCTCTGGGCTAGTCTCTGTTGTGTCTAAAGATCATAGACACGACCGTGCCAGGCCAAGGCACGGTCGTGCCTGTTGACTTGTCTAGATTGTGCTCCTGTTGATCAACCCGGTCGCGCCCCGACTAGCGCGGTCGCGCCCGTGGCTTGAGCACGATCGTGCCCTTCCGAGGCACGGTCGTGTGAGACTCAGAACCTTTTATCAGAACTATAAATTTTTATATTTTAATCAGTAAATGTTTCAGATTTTATAAAAATATGTTTTCTGTATTTAAAAATGGGTTAAAAAGTTTAATCTTGGCATAAATATAATTTATTTAAAAGTTTATGAAAATTTAATTTATATTTATTATCTTACACTTAAATGATATTTTAAATAATTAAGTTACAAAATTTATAAATAAATGAGATAATGATTATTTATTTAATTTACATTTTAAATCAAAAATCATTTATTTATTTATACTTAATTACAATTAACATTTACATTATTTCATAAACTATAATTATATATTTATTCAATTATTCAATTCAAACCTAATCAAATTGTTTCAAAAATATTTTACTTCAAATTCTATGTATTTTATTCAATACTTTTTAAATACAAACCAATAGTTTTATACACAAATTCAACTTTCATTTTAGACTTAAACTTTATGCATCTATTTGATTCAATACACATTACTCTTTAGGTTAAATTGTGCATTTCGAGGAACATATTTGCTATCTATAATCATTGTTAGCTATACTTCCATATCAAGTGAGTATTCACAACCCCTTTTACTCTTTTACACTTTTGGGGTGGAACATGAACTCTATACTCATTACACATTACACATTTACATTTACACAAACAACACAAGTGCAAAAATCCTATTTACATACATGTGTGCAAAATTTGAGCTTTGTGCCCGAGTGCTAGGTGTGCTAACCTTTGTATGCTCTTATGTGCAATCATTAACTATACAAGCCGACGGTTTTCAATGATGGATCTATTGAGTCTGACAAACCCACCCATGGTACGCGGTGATTGAAACCAACAACACATTTGTTTTGCATGCTAGTTACAAGGTTTGATTGTACATTTGGTTACACAATAGCTGCTCCCCATAAACGCCTTATTTATCATGTCATGTAAAGGATTTGTTTTCAACTATATGCTATCTACATACAACTGTGTTATACTCATCAACTTTTTAGTTGACTTTATTTTATTCATGTTTCAGGCCCCAATATGTGAGATTGATTCAAGACGTGTTCAACATAGGATTTGGACTTAGCAATTTAAATCAAGAACTTTATGAATTGTTTTATGTTTCTTGTTTGAATTTGGTTTGTACTTGGATTATTTGTAATGGAAATTTAACTTTAATATATTTCAATTTAGTCAACCATGTGCTATGAACAGTCTTACATGTCCCGCCCCGATGATTCCGCCATCGGTCGGGGTGTGACAGTGATGAAGTCCAAGTTTGAGATGAGTAACATGGGTGAATTGTCGTTCTTCCTGGGTCTGCAAGTCAGTCGAAGAGAGGATGGCATCTATCTATATCAAACTAAGTATGTGCAAGACATCTTGTCAAAATACAAGAAGAATGATAGCAGTACTTATGGCACACATATCCCCGTCAATCATGGTCTGCATCCAGAAAAATATGGAAAGGATGTGGATTGTAAATTGTATCGTGGGATGATCGGATCTCTTATGTATCTCACAGCTTCAAGGCCCAACATAATGTTTGCTGTATGCTTGTGCTCAAGGTTTCAGTCACAACCGAAGGAGTCTCATACGATAGCTATCAAGAGGATATTCAGATACTTGAAGGGGAAACCCCGATTGGGTCTTTGGTACTCAAAGCAGCAATCATTTGACCTTAAAGCCTATACTGATTCAGACTATGGCGGTTGTAACCATGATAGAAAGTAAACTTCTGGTGGATGTCAATTCTTGGGAGACAGGCTAGTTTCCTGGTAGTGTAAGAAGCAGTCAACGGTTTCTGTCTCAACATATGAAGCAGAATACATTGCTGAAGTGAGCGGTTGTTCTCAGATATTGTGGATTCAGCAGCAATTGAGAGACTATGGCACCATGTCCATCACAAACAACCCGGTAAAACATTCTAAAACTAAAAATATTGAAATTCGCCACCATTTCATCCGTGATTGTGCTAAAAAGCATCTCATTGAACTTATAAAGGTTCACACGGATGACAACTTTGCTGACCTTTTCACTAAGGCATTTGATCGAACTCGTTTTGAACATCTTGTCAACATGATAGGAATGTTCAATCCAGAGTGAAAACTTGTTTTTCTTAAATCCATTCAATTCATGAATGTTAAATTTTATTTCTTTTAAGTTTTCTGTATAGTTCTTTTAATTTTCAAATATTTTACAAAAATCCAAAGAAAATAGAAAACCAGAAAATTTCAAAGTTCTCTTGAGAAAAGAGGAAATGATAGTACATCAGAAATGATCTAAACGTCATAGACTGCTCATATGGGAAATGATTGCATCATGCTTACTTGATTATTTAAATTGTTGTGTTCTTAATCTGCTTATTTACAAGTAATTTGAATTGTCAGTAGGCTGTAAGCATCTTTGAATCATTAGTAGTGTGGAAATTAAATCAATACTACAACTGTGATTTGAACCATTGGTTGCTAGTGTGTGTGCGTAAAAGAATGCAAAAGATCACTATTGGATACAGGATGTTAGATTTTGGCAATTATTTTCTACTGAGACCAGTTTCGGGATAGGTCGTTAGCACAATTAATGCGGTTCATCTCACTGCCCATACTCACAAGTATGTAATGAGATATTGAACCAAGACATGTCTTTACATCAACCGTTGACCGTGTATTCACCCTTGAATCACTCCTGTTTAATTGAATTCAAATCCAGATAAAAGTTGGATTCACTTACCTAAATACTCAAACACCATATTCATTATCATGAATCATCATACCGATATTCACTGAAGAAATCACATGAAACCAAGACAAATGAGTCACTCGATTCTGAATCTTATGATTCCTGATAATCCTTATGGATTCTGTTTGATTTTTCCTATGCTAATTGATGTAGCCTCATTCTGGAAATTTAGAAAATCATTGGGAAAATCTTAGATGCCTTGAGATAGTGCAATTTACATTCCTGTAGCATAACAGTGGGGTACACGTTGTATATCTTCAAATTAATACCTTAACACACAAGAACGTGATACAAAGATGCTTATGGTTTCAAATATTATAATATTGTCAACTTAAAGTACTTGTTTATGTGCTTATTACGTATGAATTAATAGTAATCCATGATTTGATCCCATATTCTTTGATGTTTATCTTGTATCGTTTTTGCTATAGTTTAGCCTGATATAATCTTCTGCTCGTGTCTTTGAACAAAAATAGTGTGTGTGAATATGTGTTAATCGTTACTCTGAAAAGATCAAAAAGTTTTTAAGTTTGTGTATAGTTCAATTCCAATCAGAAAAACCAAAAATATTTGTGTTTAACCTTCGTGAATTGACTTTGAATCCTCTTGATTGAATATTTTTATAATGTTCGTTATTTGGCTTGACTTCTTCATAATTTGAGTTGAAAAATCTGGGTACACATGAGTCTCTGCGTACTTATTAAGTGCGCAAGGGTTAAACCCTGCGTACTTAGCAAGTAAGCAAGACTTAAGTTATGCGTACTTAGTAAGTACGCAGGAGTTAAGTCCTGCGCACTTAACAAGTACGCACGACTAATCCTATGTCGGTATATATACAGGACTTAGAAATTCTTCTGAATTTATCGCATTCAAACTTCTTTGACACTGTTGTATATCCCTGATCTTTTTCACTCAAAATTCCGTGTGTTCCTAAATGGTTTTTCGTCCCGATCTTAGGTTCATCATCATCTAACTTGCATTTGGTGAGAATCTTGGAGCATTTCATCCGTTAAATCTTCATTTTTTGACCGATTTGTGATCTTGAAGAACTAAGTTTTGGACTTTGATTTTTGACAAATTTTGGTTGTTTTTTATGAAAACCGTTTATTCGAGCAAATCAAACAATCAATTGGTAGAAATGAGAATCCATTAGAATAATCAAGATATGAGATTGGATCAAAAACACGTAGTTAAATGTGTAACTCTCTCTATTGTATTGATATATCAAATGAAGTCCACCTTACAAAAGTCAAACTAAACAAGTATTTATACTAAGAAGACAAAGAATGAGTTCGTCCGAAATACATTTCGGTCGAAATGCATTTCGTCCGAAAACTATAAGATTTCGGTCGAAATCTTTTAACTTCAAAGAATTCTTCCGTCTTTAGACTGTTTATATGCGATGGCCCAAAAAAAGTTCCAACAATCTCCCCTAGGCCATTGCATATCAAAATACAATAATTATGCCAAGCTCCCCAATATACTTTGCATCATCAAAGCTAGATCTTGGACTCGAATGTTTAACTCTCCAAACTTGTCGTGGTTTAGATTTGTCTTTCCAATCTTGTTTTCGTTTCGACATATTATATGTCCAAAATGTCTTCAAACTATTAAAGACATTAACAACCTTTTCTTTAAACTTTCTCTGAGGTTGAGAAACGACGTTCTGTTTGAAAGACTTGTGTTTCTTGATACAACAATCTATTGATAAATGACCATGCTTTCCACAGCTGAAACATTTCTTCAAAGCAGGACATGGTCTTTGATAAGGCCCCTTTCGAGATTCTGACTTGTCTTTTGACTTCTGTTCTACAACTTTTGACATTTCTACTCCCTCTTTAACAAACATGAGCGGAGTAAATTTATTTGAAACGAATGGGATGGCATTAGCATTAAGTGGACTGTCTTTCTTGAACCCTAAGCCACCCTTATTGTCAAAATAATCCACACATTCTTGATTTTCTTCAGATTTGTCGCTGACGCAATCATCATCAGAAGTAAGATCATTTGGAATCTTCAATTCAACTTTATTTTCTTTGAAATTTCTCTTTCGCTCTAACGAAGGATAAACATTTGGCACAAATGGCTCTGGAATGTATGGTTGAGACATATGTGAATAAAATCCATTTGTAGTAAATGGAGGAAAAACACTCTTGTATCCCATCTCGATATTCACCTTATCATTAAATTTAGCCTCAATACTTTCACCACTTCCTTTATATCCAAGCCCAGAAATTACTTTGTCATGTATTTGAGCTTCAATGATTCCACGAGCCACTTTCCCAGAAATGTTTATTTTATCAACTTTAATTGTTGTATTTGCTATCTTTTCCATCTTCTCGATCATCAATTTCTTTTATGTTTCTCTTTCAGTAATCAACAGTTCAATCTCATAATTCTTTCTCTTTAACTAAAGCTTAACATGAGAATTTTCTTTGACACAGTCATCAATCTTCCTTTTATACTCTTTCTCACGATCTTTTAGAATTTTGTTTGTAGTATGTGCATGTTTCAATGCATCCATCAGAAGTTGATTTCGATTCTTGTAATAAGCAATTTTCTCAAAACACTCTATAGAACACATATTTTCGTTGAGGAGTTCAGAATAAGCTGTAAGTTTCTGTGACTCTTTCACTGCTTCAGCAACCAAATCTGATTCTTTACATTTACAATTTCCTTGAAAATCATAACTGTATCCTCCTTTGATCACTATTTTGTTCCGATCAGCTTTGAGTGCATACAACTGTAGCTTTGCACACAAATCCTCTAATGAGTTAAACTGTAATCCTTTATTTCTGATATTAAGTTTATAAATCTCCCATTCCTGTGGTTGAGCATTGATAAATTTATCCATGACTTCTGATTTTTCGTATTCAAGATCAACCTCCTTTAGATCATTGATCAATTTCACATATCTGTGATACTGTTCAGTCAAAGATTCTCCTTCTGCGCGTGTGAATACTTGATATCGTTTCTTTAATTGGTCTTGTCTAGCTTTTCCTTTCACATCTTCCTTAGACAGATCTGGATGAACATACCTCAATCCATTTACAAAGACCTTATGCACACCCCCTTCGTCAACCATTGAAAATCCTTTTTTTATAACTATCTCTTTTTTTCAAAACAGCGCCAAACATAGCTCCGAACATCCTCTAAAAATTTTGAAAAAGAACGTTTTTCCCGCCTAAAAACTCTTTTTTTTTACTCCCACACTTTTCGACCGAAAACTTTGAGAATTCGGGCAGAACTTTTTGACCGAAAAGTAAGATTTCGATCAGAAGGGATTTCAGACAAATATTAAGATTTCGATCAAAGGATTTTGATCAGACTTTTCGATCGAAAAACTTGTAGAGGAGACTTTTCGACCGAAAAACTTGAGATGAGATTTTCGACCGAAAACTTGAGATGAGACTTTTCAACCAAAAACTTGAGAAGAGACTTTTCGACTAAAAAATTCAAGATTTCGACCCCTTCAACAGAGATTTCGGGCGATTCAACTGAAACTCGAAAAATTTTAACCTGCAACCTCTGAACCTCAAATTAAGCCCCGAAAATCATCCCAAACTTCATCTCCACTGTTTTGCATGCTAAATACTCTAAAATGACACTGAAAACGATCCAATTTGATGACTTTTGAATCTTAAAAAGTTGAAAACTTAAAAAAAAACTTTGAAACGTGCTTGAATCTCCCAAAACCGATCACCGAAAGCTCTGATACCACTTGTGATTCCCTCATATCTATTGATATTCAAGGATAAATTCTTCATTCACTCTCTGAATTGGCGGAATCAATTCAGAAATCAAATCCACATCAAAATGAACAAATCAACGAAGAACAATTTCAACACTATCAATCACACCAAATGCATACTTCCTGATGATTAGTTTCGTTAATCAAGTAATGTAATCAAGTATTAACAGAAGAAACACACAGAAAATCTCTTGATTAACTTGTAAAATCACAATACAAAATGAGAAAGTTACTTGAAATACAAAAGACACGACTATTTATACTAGAGAGTTTTCGATCGAAATCTTCTTGATCGAAAAAATGTTTTCGACCAAAAACATAAAGTTTTCGACCGAAAACTCGGAAGTTAATACTTCTAAAACCTAATTGATTTCTATTGACTATTAGGTTCCAACATTTTTAACTAACATAAAGTTTTCTAAAACTTGAAGACGGAAGAATTCTTCAAAAGTTGTCAACAAATGAAGCTCTTTACAAAGTATTCGAAAAGTTATGAAATTAAAGTTTGAAGTGAGCTTGATGGGAAAAATGCAGTTTTTTCTAGGGTTACAAGTAGAGAAGTCTGAATCAGAAATTCTTATTCATCAGGCCAAATATATGAAAGATATTCTTACAAAATTCAAAATGACTGATTGCAAATCAGCTTTAACACCAATTGCTCCTCATGAACCTTTAACTGTTGATGTGTCTGGAGTTGAAGTAAATCAAAAGATGTATAGGTCAATGATTGGCTCGTTGATGTATTTGACTGCTAGTCGACCAGACATCATGTTTGCTGTTTGCTCTTGTGCCATATATCAGGCAGCTCCAAAAGAATCTCATGAATCAGCTGTTAAAAGAATTTTTTGAAATCTTAAGGGTCGAGTAAATTTAGGTTTATGGTATCCTTCAGATTCTGAATTTAATTTCTTTGCATACACTGACAGCGATTATGGAGGTTGTAATTTGGACAGGAAGTCAACTTCAGGTGGATGTCAATTTTTGGGGGAGAGACTGGTGTCTTTGCAGTGTAAGAAACAAACGAATGTATCCACATCAACTGCTGAAGTTGAGTATACTGCTGCCTCGAGCTGTTGTTCGCAAGTTATCTGGATTCAACATCAAATGCTAGATTTTGGAGTAAATTTCCTTGAAACTCCGATTTATTGTGACAACGAGACAGTGCTAGGAATAGTAAAAAATCCTATTCAGCAATCCAAAATAGAGCACATTGCGATCAGGTTACATTTCATTCATGACTGTTTTGAGAATGGGCAGATTAAAGTGGTCCATGTCGATACCTTAGAGCAAAAAAGCCGGTATTTTTACAAAAGCTTTTTCAACGGATCGGTTTAACTCTTTGGTTGAGATGTTGGGGATGATATCTTTTTAAAAAATAAAAAATAATAAATAAAAAAATATTTAATAATAAATAGTCCATTTTTGAACTGAAAGACCTTAGATATCTGTTCCTCAAAATGATTTTCTTTTAAGTGTTAAAATTGTGTTGTGTATGCTTTATATGTGTGTTAGCTTAATGAATGTTTGTTCTCATACATGATATAATTAGTAAATAAAGTCACATCACAATTTTAGGGGGAGAATAAAAGAAAAAGAAAATTTGTGTGTCTGAATAACGTATATATAGGAAATGATAGTACAAGTGTGTGTTGAGCTTATACATGAATTGGATATGATGGTGACATCGGTGATAATTTTTTATATGCTGGTAGGCTCTGCATATGTAAATTAGGCGATATTTGTGTGAATAACTAAATCGCAATCTTTGTGTTTTACCCACATTGAATATCGATACTTTCATCATTCATTCGATTGCAAAGTGAATCTAGTCATACCATGAGACCAGGATCTTGATGAGTTCTTAGCACAATTTGTTTGCTCTATTGACTATATACATCAAATATATGATTTAGAGTTAAACACCTTCATACAGCTGATGACTCTGGTGAAAATCTCGGATGGAAACCAGGAAGTCAGTCTGTTTCACCCTTTGAATCATTCGTGATTTCAATTGACATATCCAAAATCTTACGGATATCCGCATACCCAAATCATTCATGATTCTTCACATCTCATATGAATCAATATAATTTTGTACTATCTCAGAAACCAAGACAATGAATCAAAATGATTCTGAATCAATATGATTCCAATCAAATCCACTTGGATTATTTTTCCTGTGCTAAGAACGCTACTTTCATGCTGGAGATTGGATCATGATCTGGTGAAATTTTATGTTAATTCTAAGTTCATTCCATCTCGATTGTGGGGTACACATTGTATTGATTAATATAACCTTAAATGTCACACAGTACTGGCAATCAAGGTTGAACTGTTTATATCCTGATTTGATATGCAGTGTAGTTAAGACAATATACATTTATGATCCTATGTCATTTCAGTTCATCAAAAGAAAATGTATGTGAATAAAGTAGTTGTTATGATCTGGATTTTATGTTTAAAGTTTTTTGTTTTGTTTGTTTTGTGTGTGTGTGAAAAATAAAGTTCTGAAACAGGTCTTAATGATGTCAAAATGGACTTAAATAAAAAAAATAATAAATTAAAATATGTTTAGAGTTTTCGGTCGAAATCTCTTGACCGAAAATAAATCATCTAATAAAGTTTTTGATCGAAAAGTCATGACTGAAGTTTTCGGTCAAGATTTGAAAAGTCTATATATTCAAATTTTTTGATTGAAAAGATTTTTTCCACTTGTATTTTTCCTCTCGACCGTACCATTTCAAAATTCATCTTGTTTTACAAGTGTTAAAGATTCGCACGAAAAAGTGGTCGATCGTGACGTCATCTAGATTCTCAGTGTTTTTCGATCATCCAGGTATGTTCTCGTGATTCATAGAGATTGATAGGTTAGATCCAAAGCCATAGTTTTAATTTGAATTTATGAGTTTTTGAATCGCCCGAAAACTTGGAAGAATGAACCGAAAAGTGTAACATTTCTGATTTTTCCATGTAACCGTTTTTGATACAATGCACAAGTATTCAATTTCAATTCTTGTACAATAACTATGCTATAAGTACTTATATACGATTGATTATGTTGAAATAATAGCTGAAACAAACCTTCGTCATCTCACTAAACTCGAGGATCAAATTCGACTAAAACTCAAAGCGACGCTAAGACTACAAAGATACAAGGACTATTCTTGAAATTTCCAAAAAAAATCTACACAAGCACGGTCGCGCTTAGCATAAGCACGGTCGCGCTTATAGTTTCAACCACGATCGTGCTCACTTTGAGGCACGGTCGCGCCTCCGACGCAGTTTGACTTCTGAAAAGTCAAACCGACTCAAATCTTGTCCAAAAATAGAATTGAGACGCGTTTTAGAAACCGCGGTGTATACAGAAGTCGATATTCGGTAAATTAAGACCTAGACACGGCCCAATACACATCCAATCGAACGAATCCTTGCAATTTTACCCGGACTTTCCATTTTTAATCGAATCGTGTAATTATGATAGAATGAAACGAATTAAACTATTATAATAACATCGTACGACTTCCATAAACCTATCTCAACCCAAAAATCGTCTGATCATCACCGCTATTCCTCTGCCGATCCTCGAGAACCACGATTTCTTCCTCGAAGCCGACGTCACTCGTTGCCCCATTCTAAACAGGTTAGTAGTAGTCCAATTGGTTCGTCTCTTCACCCTGATCAAAAGCCCTAAACTAATTCGTTGCTACATTACACAAATAATCAGATTTTAAAACTTGGTTTTGAAATAAAAACGATTTAATCAAACTGCACAATGGATGTGTTATAAACGCAATTAATTAGTAGGGTTGGGTTCGCAAACATCCATTGAACGAAAGCCCTGTAATATCAAACGATTTTATTACAAGGATTAAGCGAATTGTGTTCTGGACAAGACCAGACACGGTCGCGCTCATCATGGAGCGCGGTCGTGCCTGACCTAGCACAGTCGTGCCCGAGTCATGGCCTGGTCGTGTTTGCCGAGCAAACAAAGTCCTGACCTAAACCAACCCTAGACGCGGTCGTGCCGGACACGAGCACGGTCGTGCTCTAGGGACAGACCCTTTTGAAGCCTTCTGACTCGACCACGGGCGCGCCTCAGACACCACGGTCATGCCCGGACAAGAGCGCGGTCGTGCCTTTCACAAGCGCGGTCGTGCTCCTTAAAAACAGAATCTTTATTTTTATTTTCTCCTTATTGAACTCGATAAGCTATATTAAATAACAATTCCTATAGTTATTTTTATATAAATACTTATATATCTCACACTTGGCCTTAAACGAAAATTATTTATTTAAACCTATTTTTAAATGAATAATATACCATAAAACGAACCCTAATCGTACCATCAACCAAATTCACCTTCGATATAATCTAACACAAACAATAACACAAGATTATACGTTTATTTATTAGGTCGAATCTAGCGAATCCACAACACACCGCCATTACATACTTGCTTGTGTGACCTACACTCTGCATAACAAGTGAGTTACATAGCCCCTCTTTTACTCTATTTACAAAACTTTTTGGGGTGGAACATGCGTTCAATTACTATGTTTTCAATTATACACGAATACAGTTTCCATCTTACATACATGTATGCAATTCTGTGCTTTATGCTTGAGTGCTAGGTGTGTAGACTATATACGCTATTCACAATCATTAACTATTAGCCGACAGTATACAGTGATAGTACTATTGAGTCTGACAAACCCACCCAGGTAGGGTGACTGTTGCTGACAACACGATTTGATTTCAGTTACAAAGGTTTGATTGAATACACAGGTCACACGATGGTTCCTCTCCATAAACGCCTTTATTGACATGTTTTGTATGAACTGTATACACACAACACGTTTTTGCTATCACACAACAAAACCTATGTTTTCTCACCAACTCTTGTAGTTGACCCTCTCATTTTAACCATGTTTCAGGTACCAATGTTTGAAGTGATCAAGATATGCTACACATAGGATTTGGACCTAGTTTTAATTGAACCAGTTATATTTTGATGTAATTTTCATTATTGTTTGGTGGATTGAATCTATGTTTTGTTGAACTTGTTTGATTGCAATGAAAACGATTATTAATTATTTAAACTTTTGTAAACCATGAGCAATGAACAGTCTGCACGCTTCACGCCCCGATGTTTCCGCCGTCGGTTGGGGTGTGACAGATTGGTATCAGAGCCTTGGTTATAGGGATTTAGGTTATTAGACACCTTGACCTAGACTATAACCTTAGGACACCCATTATTTACCATACTCTATGAATATATGATATGCTACATGCTATGTGTTACATGCTATGTGTTACATGCTTACCATATTTTATTTTATCATGGTACCTAAATTGTTAGAATTCATAACTTACTAGACTATATCTAAACAGTAAATTAGATAAAATAACGTCCCTACCCTTACCCTAAACCTCATAACCTTCTTGTCTACTTCTTTATCATTATCATCATAGCATGTGGAATCTTCATGGAGTTAAATCTATAAAATTTAATTATTTCTTCGTTAAGGTTTTAAACTTTGTTAATCATTAGAGGACACGTGCAATCTGGAAGGGTGACACCTGTATTCCAGGTTTTCTGTCTAGGAAAGTATTTCGTATAAATCCCAATCAACCGAGGGACCCGTATGCTTTCCTGGGAATTCTCGGGATGAGTGTTACTTATAGGCTAAAGCACGTCTCCTTGAGAGTTATATAAGTTTAATTAACCTTAATGTGTCATAGTATTCAAGTGATTATGTCACTATTTGAGTACAATCCAAACTAGGAATATCAGTTTTTGTTTGGATATTTTTACATGTTACCCTAAGTAATTTCAATACATGCTACAATACATGATAGTTTATGTATCACACTACTTGATAACCCTTGTGCTTACATTCATTACTATCTACATACTACCTATGTGTTTCATTAAAGTGTTATCCTAAGTTTTAAACACACAAACACACACACCAAAGTTTTCATACACCCTTAAATTCACACATATAATGCCACCACCCTTGTGATCTAAATCTAAACTATTGAGCCTAAGGCCCACCAATAATAAACTAAGAAGCCCATCTATCTTTTAGGAAGAAGAAGTCCACTGAATGCATAAACCTTACATTCGGGCCACAAGGCCCAGTCCATAATAATTCTCATCATGACCATGAGCCCAACAATAGTACTATTAATACATGATGGCTGGAAGAGTGTGTAGGCCCATGGGGGATTCTGGCTAAGGAAAGACAGGGCACTTAAGTGTGTTTTAGTGACCCACCCCCCCTTTCCTGGGAATGCTCCTCAGGGATGCATGCTTATAGGTCAAGTGTGTTTCTAAAATACTATTGTGGAGACTCGGTGTTATGACTAGTCAAACTCTAAACCTATGAGATCCCCTACATCTAACACTCGATATTTCACTATCACTTACAACCTTTTCATTGTTTCTCTGCTAGATATGGACTCCTACACTCCTTCCTCCCCTGTATACCGCCCCAGAGTAGAATCTGATTGGGAAGAAGACATCGGGACACCCGTATATCGGTCACCAACACCTCCAGCTGCTAGACCAAGAGTTGATGTAAGTGCAGATTGGACTAGGAACACCGGCCCAAGACTTCGAACACCTGGATCACACCCATTAAGAGACCCGTATCTGATGCCCGACCCGTATCATCCTAACCCTTGGGCAAGGCATACCATGGCACCCATTAGTGCTATGGGAATCCCAATCAGCGACATTCACCGATATGTGAGGACCTCCGAGTTTGAGAGGCAAAGGATGGAGCACGAAGTAATACACGACTTGCAAGGACAAAGAATGGATAGCCTAGTGAATCAATTAGGGCACCAAAAGGAGTTAATTTCCATCCTCGAAAGAGAAATGCTTGAGAATCGCACGGAAACAGCTAGGGCCGAGGCCAGATCAACTACCCGAATGACCATAGCGGTGCTCGTCTTGGTGATTATCTCCCTTCTAGTGGGAAACTACCAGAGGCGTTAGCAGAAATTTCTATTTATTGTCCTTAAATTTCCAACTTGAAAACCTTTCCTTATGTTTTTGAATAATGTCTACCATTTCAGCATTTAATAAATTTTATATTTTTCCAAATTCTAAAGTTTATTATTCATTGTTCATCCATCATATTTTCATTAAGATCCCTCAAGTATCACCTTCATCATTCAATACGATTTCATCTTCTTCGTAACCAAAACATCATATTGGAATTTAAACAACCTCGTTATTTTCAAAACCAAACGTTTATCGAAATTTTAAAAATATCAGAAACATAAATTTCCCATAAACATTTTCGCTTTACAAGGAAAAATTAATACAACCTATTTTATGGAAATATTACTTCAAATTGATACAAGCATGATTTTCCTCATTACAGTAATTAATTTTAAACATTGGCTAAATTAATATACGACTACTTGTTTAGCCAATAAGTCATCTTAAAATAATCCCTTCATAATAATTGAATTTTTTTTTTTTTTTAAATTTAAAGATTTTTCCTGTAAATGGTCTATTCATTTAGGTTATTTAACTCAATAGTTTCATTACTTTATACATCTATAACCAAGAACAATTTACAATTTCCTATTTTCAAACAAAGATCAATTATTTGTAAACACATTCCTCTGAGTGTTTTCAGAACCCCACGTTACTTTTCACTTGCCGCTTCAAGAGACGATCCGTACCGCGTAGATGTTAAACATCCCCACAAACCTCAACGATATTTAAAGGGGCTAGAACCTAACTACCACATCTTACAAGAACGACAATAACACACTTCTCCGCAACACTAAATCGTATACAAAACCCGTCAGTACACATCACCCGCGAAGTTCAATACTCACGTTCACAATATATTCAATGCAATCTTATGGTACATAAAACTCAATTATTCTCAATATATCCAATACTACACAAATTACATAATACATGAAACTAGTTTGCCTACAAATCACAATTTGCTCGATTAATCACGTAATGCACGAAACAGGTTTAATTGCAATACACATACTACTGGTTTGAGCACATGATACACGAAACTTAAATTGTTTGCAATATACGTGATTGCGTCATTGATACATAGTTCTAGATTGACCACACTATACATGAAACTCATTTTGTTACAAAGCACTTTATACTAAATGGTGTACATTATACAAAATACATGATGCTAAGTTGCTAACACTATACATGAGATCCATTTCATACAATACACATGATACTATGTTGTTTACATTACACCTTAGAGCTTATTGAATTACAAAATACAAGACGCTAAATTATTTACGCTATATATGAGACCTATTTGATTACAAACTACGTGGCACTAGATCATACATGAGACTTGTGTGTTTACTATATACTCGAAACAAAATTGCTTACAATATTTGCAATAGATTGATTACATCATACACAAGACATGGTCATGCACTTTGTACTCCAAAGTTGAAGACCATAATACATTGAAACGACTCGGGGTTTGACGTATTCTTGTTCAAACACGAGCAAACTAAGAAACTCTAAGTGTTACTACTTTACTAGTCTTTAGTTGCGAACTGACCTGATTAGGGACATAGTTACTTGGTAGCGACTTTTATGTGTAATCAATAGAAGTGATCATAGTGAAAATTGTGCCCCTTACCCGCACACAACGAAACGATCTATACGGACCATACGATGATTTGAATAATTACGGGTGCACACGGAATTATACAAATCAGCGCAGGGAAAGCATAGTGAAATTTCGTCGTGTGTTATGACCAAAAACCTATCATGATATATGACAACGAGACTAATGTGATGTGACAAAGGCATGGTGGATACGCCGCTGGTACTTCCTATACATAGGTGTTCTTGTCATATTGTAAGTAGTAGCGTTGTTTGTATCACGAGAAGTTTTATGAGATTCTAACATTGACTAATGTTTGTGAAATCTCTTAGCCATTAACAATTCTTGAGCACATTAGACCACATCACAAACAAACACTAATCATCAAATCTCCATCGTTCCCATTTCAAGTAATGCAATGTTATCTTTAAAAGGCTAGAGTATTCTTGATAGTCTTCTCCTTAAACCTTCTCAAACTAAATCCACTACCACCCTCTATGCCCGACATGATGACAAGTTCTAATCTTGAGTATCGGACCCGAACCCTGTCATCCGTCACCACACCTCTTCACTAATGCAGCAGCCTCAACCAGTTGAATTTCGGGACAAAATCCCCTCAACATGGGGAGACTGTAACATTTCTGATTTTTCCATGTAACCGTTTTTGATGCAATGCACAAGTATTCAATTTCAATTCTTGTACAATAACTATGCTATAAGTACTTATATACGATTGATTATGTTGCAATAATAGCTGAAACAAACCTTCGTCATCTCACTAAACTCGAGGATCAAATTCGACTAAAACTCAAAGCGACGCTAAGACTACAAAGATACAAGGACTATTTTTGAAATTTCCAAAAAAAATCTACACAAGCACGGTCGCGCTTAGCATAAGCACGGTCGCGCTTATAGTTTCAACCACGATCGTGCTCACTATGAGGCACGGTCGCGCCTCCGACGCAGTTTGACTTCTGAAAAGTCAAACCGACTCAAATCTTGTCCAAATATAGAATTGAGACGCGTTTTAGAAACCGCGGTGTATACAGAAGTCGATATTCGGTAAATTAAGACCTAGACACGGCCCAATACACATCCAATCGAACGAATCCTTGCAATTTTACCCGGACTTTCCATTTTTAATCGAATCGTGTAATTATGATAGAATCAAACGAATTAAACTATTATAATAACTTCGTACGACTTCCATAAACCTATCTCAACCCAAAAATCGTCTGATCATCACCGCTATTCCTCTGCCGATCCTCGAGAACCACGATTTCTTCCTCGAAGCCGACGTCACTCGTTACCCCATTCTAAACAGGTTAGTAGTAGTCCAATTGGTTCGTCTCTTCACCCTGATCAAAAGCCCTAAACTAATTCGTTGCTACATTACACAAATAATCAGATTTTAAAACTTGGTTTTGAAATAAAAACGATTTAATCAAACTGCACAATGGATGTGTTATAAACGCAATTAATTAGTAGGGTTGGGTTCGCAAACATCCATTGAACGAAAGCCCTGTAATATCAAACGATTTTATTACAAGGATTAAGCAAATTGTGTTCTGGACAAGACCAGACACGGTCGCGCTCATCATGGAGCGCGGTCGTGCCTGACCTAGCACAGTCGTGCCCGAGTCATGGCCTGGTCGTGTTTGCCGAGCAAACAAAGTCCTGACCTAAACCAACCCTAGACGCGGTCGTGCCGGACACGAGCACGGTCGTGCTCTAGGGACAGACCCTTTTGAAGCCTTCTGACTCGACCACGGGCGCGCCTCAGACACCACGGTCATGCCCGGACAAGAGCGCGGTCGTGCCTTTCACGAGCGCGGTCGTGCTCCTTAAAAACAGAATCTTTATTTTTATTTTCTCCTTATTGAACTCGATAAGCTATATTAAATAACAATTCCTATAGTTATTTTTATATAAATACTTATATATCTCACACTTGGCCTTAAACGAAAATTATTTATTTAAACCTATTTTTAAATGAATAATATACCATAAAACGAACCCTAATCGTACCATCAACCAAATTCACCTTCGATATAATCTAACACAAACAATAACACAAGATTATACGTTTATTTATTAGGTCGAATCTAGCGAATCCACAACACACCGCCATTACATACTTGCTTGTGTGACCTACACTCTGCATAACAAGTGAGTTACATAGCCCCTCTTTTACTCTATTTACAAAACCTTTTGGGGTGGAACATGCGTTCAATTACTATGTTTTCAATTATACACGAATACAGTTTCCATCTTACATACATGTATGCAATTCTGTGCTTTATGCTTGAGTGCTAGGTGTGTAGACTATATACGCTATTCACAATCATTAACTATTAGCCGACAGTATACAGTGATAGTACTATTAAGTCTGACAAACCCACCCAGGTAGGGTGACTGTTGCTGACAACACGATTTGATTTCAGTTACAAAGGTTTGATTGAATACACAGGTCACACGATGGTTCCTCTCCATAAACGCCTTTATTGACATGTTTTGTATGAACTGTATACACACAACACGTTTTTGCTATCACACAACAAAACCTATGTTTTCTCACCAACTCTTGTAGTTAACCCTCTTATTTTAACCATGTTTCAGGTACCAATGTTTGAAGTGATCAAGATATGCTACACATAGGATTTGGACCTAGTTTTAATTGAACCAGTTATATTTTGATGTAATTTTCATTATTGTTTGGTGGATTGAATCTATGTTTTGTTGAACTTGTTTGATTGCAATGAAAACGATTATTAATTATTTAAACTTTAGTAAACCATGAGCAATGAACAGTCTGCACGCTTCACGCCCCGATGTTTCCGCCGTCGGTTGGGGTGTGACAAAAAGTCTGTTGAATGGATCGAAAAGTGTTTCAGATGGAAATGAAGTTAATTCTGATTCGTCCTGTGATAATCCGGACTTTTCAAATTAACTCCGTTAATAATCCTGTTAAATATCCTATCTAAAACTTAACCCCGTTAACTAAACCAAGTTAAATCTAACCCCAGGGTCAAATTCTGCCATTTCCTGATCTCAAACTTCAGGGACCTGCCAAGTCTCTAAACTTGACCTGTTGACTTACAAAGTCAAAATCAAAGGAAATTTATCCCTGTTGACTTGCTAAAGTCAAAATCGAGTTCTCTTTAATTCAATTCACCCGTAAACCTTCACAACTGTCCAAATTCGAAACTGAAATTCATTAACACAATAATGTCGACCATGATTCAAACATTTAACTTCATTAATGAGTATGAATTAACCCCATTATGGGTAATCAAAGCCGTAAACGTCAAAATGTCCCTCACCCTATCAAAGTCGATCAATTTGACCATTCAATCTGCAATTGAGCTCATGCGCATCCTATACGAGTGTTAGAGAATCACTTGCACACAACAATTCAATCGTAGGAGAATCCAGTAGCACGGGAGATCGACTCGCGTAAATCGGAACTCAACTTAATCGATCACCATCAATCCATCAACGTTTTTGGTAATTGTTTTCATCCACACTTTCGTTTTTATCCATTGAATGAAAGCCCTATGTTAATTGGGGCTCATATCATCGAATTGGTCGAGACCCAGAATCTAGGGTTCATACGAAACCCAATTTGGGGCTTTTCATTCTAGACTCGATCATAATCCAATTAATTCACATGGTTAGCTTCGTAATAAGTCACTCATCGAAAGCCCTATGTCTAATTTATCAATTAACATCGAGTTGATCACAATGCGTAAACTAGGGTTAATAATAAAAAAGTTTTGGGGTTTTTTTTACCATAGACCCAATGTTAATCAAATTAAACCTCGAGGTTAGATTTGTAAGGTTTCAATCTGTAAAAGCCTCATTAAATCAACCCCAATCATTATAAGATTTATTCAATTTGATTTCAAGTTTTAACCTAGGGTTTTCAAACCTTGAATCAGAGATTAAACGCACGTAAACTTGTTGGTTTTGAAATTAAACTACACCATCTGATTCGCAATTCTTCACTAACTGATAACCCCATGAAATCAAACCATTTCATTACAAGAATCACCCATATCGATTTTAAACTCTTATCCCAGGGTTTCAATACTCAATCCGCAAATAATCAAGTCTGTAGTTGTTGCTTTTGCAATTAACTTGACCCACAGGCTCGGACTACCCTAATGAACAAAACCCCTATACCCCTGTTTCCAACCGTGATCGAATTCATGGGGTTTGGGATGGATTTGGGTTCGGAATCGCGAATGGGGTAGGGACTGGATGTGGTTTGGGATTAACTTGACCCACAGGTTCGGACTACCCTAATGAACAAAACCCCTATACCCCTATTTCCAACCGTGATCAAATTCATGGGGTTTGAGATGGATTTGTGTTCGGAATCGTGAAAGGGGTAGGGACTGGATGTTTGTGATGATTAAAACTGTTATGGGTTGGTTCATATCGCAATACCCTGGCGGGCGGGACTGGTTAGAGCTGTGTGCGTGTGTGGGAGAGACCCGGGTTCGAGTCTATCCACACCCTTTTGTTTTTAAAAATTGTTTGTATTATTATTTTAATATAAAACCAATACTCCACATTATTATATTAATATATTAACATGTTTTAGCCCGAAAAACTACCCGTAGGCTCGGGTTTGGTTCGTAAACCATATTTATTAATAAAAACTCATTTATAAAATAATATTTATATTATTTTCAACCCAAAACTCCAACTAAAAATAATATTTATATATATATTATTTTCATCGCGTTCATAAACATTTTTGTAGCGTTTCAAAGTTATAAATAATATAATTATTTGTATTATTTGCACTCGTTACACCCTCGAATAAAAATAATAAATTATTATTTCTGTCACGCAAGTTAATTGTTTACGTTACTTCGCTAAACCTAAAAATAATGTAATAAATTATATTATTTTACTAGACTTATAGTAAACGACAAAACGCTCGAATATATTTATTATTTATTATTTTTTCATTCGTCGCGTAACGTATACATCTTAATTACTAATTAAAAAATTCTTATTCCCATGGACACGTTCTTCTACTCTTAATCATTAGAGAGTTTCTTTAGGACGTTCAATCTTCCGTATTGTCGTCAAATATTCCCATTATATCCCTAATTATTATTTGTATAATTCTAGGGCATACGTAAGCCGTTGCAGGCTAACACTCGTGGTTCCAATCGTATTCTAGTGTGAACTACCTACGCCGTTCGGGTGAGTTTTCACGGCCCCTTTTTACTGTTTTATCTTGGGGGAGAAAACATGTCGCAAACTATTTTTGAGATTATTATAATTCATATGTTATCAACGTTAAAGCTAAGCGTAACACGCTATCACTGAAAGTCCTTAACACACATCGAACCGTTAATATGGATCTTAGCGAGGTAATGTTTAGTAGTACTACTAGGTTTGACAAATCCCACCCGTGTTAGTCGCGCTAACTCGATTGGAGATCGAACGGGTGAAATATTAGCCTACTCACATCGTCGGGGTTGATAGACCTGATAGGAGGCAAATAAACAAACAGTCAGCTTCGGTTGCGAGCGCTTAAGTTAAACATGAACATAGGTTAGCTACCTATAGATACATATTGAATGATCAATAATATGGTAAACGTTTATTTATATACTGAAACCTGTGAACTCACCAACCTCGTGTTGACATCTTTTCATGCATGTTTTCTTAGGTCGCTAAGATAAGGCACAGGTGCACACATAGGACATGCATGAGATTTTACTTTTGATTTATGTTTTATTAAATTGTTTGGACTTTCTGTGAATTATGTTTAGGTTGGACTTTTGGACTTTTTGGGCGCGTGTGTTTTGCGCATTTACTTTCTTTACGCTTCCGCATTAAAACTCTGATTAATATGATATTTTCATTTGAGTCCCATGTAGAGTCATTCGATATAACTAATGACTGGGATCCTGGTTTGTCACTTCCCAGAACGGTAAAACTCCTTTAGTTGAAATTTGGGTTTGACAGATTGGTATCAGAGCCATTAGTTATAGAGAACTAGGATTGCATACTAGACTATAACCTCACACATTTGTTACATTTCATAAACCTTGGATGTTGGGCACTTATATGCTATATTACAGGATCATGTCGTCAACCCCACCACCATCACCTAAGGCACCTACTGTATCGTCCATGGAGCCCAAAAGGCACCGGACTAGTTCTAGTGATAACTCGGTGGAACAGGGTGAACATAGTAATGCACGAGCAAGGAACACGAAACTTAATTGGGGTGATTATCCGAAGATGATCCAAAGGAGGATCGAGATGGGAAATGTTCCATCGCCTTACTTTGGTTCAACTTCCTCATCCGCTACTTTACCTAGCTTGCCATGCACCATGGAACAAGGTTTTACAGCTTTTGTGTTTATCATAACTATGGAGTTAAAGGAGATGAAGGAATCCACTGATGAGATACCGGGCATTCTAGAACCAGAGTCACAAATGGAAGAAAACAAGGAGCAAATAGAGCATCTGACCGCTGAACTAGCAGCAATGGATCAGGTCCATAACCTATTGGTGGATCGGGTTACACATTTAGAGATGAGGGTGGACACCTCGGACCAGGATGTAGGAGGGATTCTGGAGAGAGTGTCTCATCTGGAAGCCCAACTTCAAGTAGCAGACCATGCTGCTGAAGGACTTCGGGAGAGAGTGACTCACTTAGAAACCGAACTACAAGCATCCCTATTTCCAGAGGACATTCCACTTTCGGACGAGGAGGAGGAGCCCTTCGAGGATGAGCCCTTAGAGGAGGAGCCACCCGAGGAGGAACCGGTGGAGATCGACGATGCACAATCATACTTTTCTTCCGATGATGAAGATGTTTGATGATCTATCTATTCTTTCTTTCCTTTTCATTCATGCTTCGTTCATGTTATTTATTTTTTCAAACCTAGATGGGTAAGGTTGTTCCCATTCAATAAAAGCATGAGAAGTTTAAAGTTTGAGTTATTTATTTTGTAGCCTTACAATTTATTTAATTTTTAAAATGTTAGATGTTGTATTCACTTACTTGTACATAAATAATGTTTAATATGCGACATATTTCTCATTGTTTTGTATTTGTGAATGTGAAGAATAGTGTCGGGAAGAGGACGTGGAGGTCGTGCTGGTGGCCGAGGTACCATCAACATGACAGTAGCTGAGCTGGCGCCACTAATCAACGATAGTGTGGCAGAGGCTCTCGCAGCACAGAATGCTGCAGGTAAATACTTTAGCTATTGACTAATGAGGTCAATTCATCTCTTAAAGCGCCTTTCCTAAGCTCTATAATCCTAACCCTATATTATGCTTCTAAATCCAGGTCAACAGAATCAGCAGCCAGCCTGCAACTTCAAAACATTTATGGACAGTAAGCCCCACACCTTTAGTGGAGCCGAAGGAGCTATCGGACTACTCCGTTGGTTCGAAAAAGTAGAATCAGTGATTGCCATGTGAAACTGCCCAGTGGCCAATCAGGTCAAGTTCACCGTTAGAACTTTGGAGGGCCTGACTCTCACGTGGTGGAACGCTCAGGTCCAGATGTTGGGTCTAGTCATGGAAAATGGACTCCCGTGAGAAGAGTTTAAGACAATGATGAAGGAGGAGTACTGTCCTCGCGATGAAATTCAGAAGTTGGAAGGTTAATTTTGGAACCTGAAAATGGAAGGTTCTGAAATTGAGCTGTATACCACTCGCTCCCATGAGCTTGCTACCATGTGCCCACTTATGGTGACTCCGGACTAAAAGAGGATTGAGTTGTATATTAGAGGTCTAGTGCCACAAATTCAAAGTATGGTTACTTCATCCAACCCTGCTACCATCCAGCAGACGATCAGACTAGCCCACAAGCTAACCGATCATGGGTGACTCAAGGGACTTTACCCCCGAGGGATTCGGTCTCTAAATCCACGGACAATCATAAACGCAAGTTTGATCACCACTCCAACTCTCACTCCAGCTCCAAGGGACCCCAGTCCAATCAAACCCAGCAGTAGCAGCGAAAGTTTGAGCCTGCTAAGAACTTTAACCAGACGACCTCTTCAAGTCAAAATCAGGGTGGCTACGCGGGGAAATCTCCCAAGTGTAACAAGTGCAACTTTCATCACTTCGGAATTTGCAATCGTTGTCAGCGGTGTGGCAAAATAGGCCATGCTGCCAAAGATTGTAGGGGTGAGTTGCAAGCCAAGCAGCCTTTTCAACAGCCTGGGTCTACAAAGGGTTGTTTTGAGTGTGGGAAAGAGGGATATTTTCAGAAGAATTGTCCTCAGTTAAAGAAGGCAGGTAATGGAAACCACAACCCAAATCAGAATAACAACAATGGTGGCAACAACAACAATAACAGAGGGAATGGTGCGAAGGGACGAGCCTTCGTGATAGGATCTGGAAAAGCTCATTATGATCATAATGTGGTCACCGATAAGTTTCTCTTAAATAATTACTTTGTTTATGTCCTTTTTGACACTGGTGCTGATAGGATTTTTATATCTAAGAAACTTAGTGATATGATAAAAGGAACTCTAACTCTATTAGAAGCTAAGTATGTAATAGAGATAGCTGATGGTCAAATAATTGAAGTAACTCACATTCTTAAGGGATGTATGCTTGAGCTAGCTAGTCATAAACTTGATATCGACCTTATGCCGGTCACACTTGGTAGTTTTGATGTAATTGTCGGCATGGATTGGTTATCTAAAAACCAAGCTGAAATCATCTGTCGTGAGAAAATTGTTCGCATTCCTCTCCCGAGTGGAGAAACACTTTCCGTTCAGGGCGAAAAGGTCGGTGCAGTCATGGGCATCATATCCTTTATGAAAGCACAGAAATGCCTTCGAAAAGGGCATACTGCTATTTTGGCTCTCCTTGCTGAGCAGCCATCAGAAGAGAAGAAGATTGATGATATTCCCATCGTTCGTGAATTTCTGGAAGTATTTCCCGAGGATTTTCCTGTCTGCCACCACACCGTTAAGTTGAATTTCAAATCAATCTAGCACCACTCGGAGCGGCACCAATTGCTCGGTCACCTTATAGACTAGCACCTAGTGAATTGCAAGAGCTATCTACTCAGTTACAGGAATTGTTGGATAAAGGTTTCATCCGACCAAGCTCATCGCCGTGGGGAACCCCGGTCTTGTTTGTCAAGAAAAAGGACGGGAATTTCCGTATGTGCATCGACTATCGTGAACTAAATAAAGTGACAATCAAGAATCGTTATCCCTTGCCTCGTATAGATGATCTCTTTGATCAACTCTAAGGATCAAGTTTCTATTCCAAGATAGACCTTAGGTCCGGTTACCATCAATTGAGAGTCCGAGATGAGGATATCTCTAAGACTGCTTTCGGGACAAGGTGCAGCCATTATGAATTTATGGTCATGCCTCTCAGATTAACCAACGCACCTGCGGTATTCATGGTCCTCATGAACCGTGTGTGTAAACCATACCTTGATCATTTTGTCATCGTTTTTATCGATGACATTCTCATTTACTCCAAGAACAAGAAGGAACATCTACGTTTAATCCTGGAATTACTTAAAAAGGAGCAGTTGTATGCTAAGTTTTCCAAGTGTAAATTCTGGATTCGAGAAGTTCAATTCTTAGGACATGTGGTTAACGAGAAGGGAATACATGTCGATCCATAAAAGATTGAAGCCATCAAGAATTGGTCAGCACCGACGACTCCGACTGAGGTACGACAATTTCTGGGATTGGCTGGATATTACCGTCGATTCAACGAGGGATTCTCTAATATCGCACAACCTCTCACTTCCTTAACTCAAAAAGGTAAAGCCTATTACTGGGGCGATAACCAGGAGTCAGCGTTTCAGCTCCTTAAACAGAAACTTTGCAGTGCACCCATTCTAGCTCTTCCTGAAGGAACAGATGATTTTGTGGTGTATTGTGATGCATCCATTCAGGGTCTGGGTTGTGTATTAATGCAATGAGAAAAGGTGATCGCATATGCTTCGCGTCAACTAAAGATTCACGAGAAAAACTACACCACTGATGATCTATAGTTGTGAGTTGTAGTTTTCGCACTTAACATATGGAGACACTACTTGTACGATACCAAGTGCACTATCTACACCGATCACAAGAGTCTTCAACACATCTTCGAGCAGAAAGAGCTGAACATGACACAACGTCAATGGGTCGAGCTCTTGAATGATTATGACTGTGTGATCTGGTATCATCCGGGTAAGGCTAATGTTGTAGCTGATGCCCTAAGTAGAAAGGAAACCAAGCCCAAACGAGTTCGAGCATTACAGCTTACCATTCACCCTGGATTACCTGCCAAAATCCGTAATGCTCAACTTGAAGCCCTGAAAGAGGAAAACCTACCGCTATAAGGTACACAAGGTATGGAAGCACACCTCGAGGTCAAATCTGACGGTATTCGCTACTTCGCCGAGCGAATATGGGTCCCAGTATCCAGGAACTTAAGGGAACTAGTCATGGATGAGGCTCATAAATCTTGTTACTCTATCCATTCAGGTTCCGACAAGATGTATCATGACCTAAAGGTGCTGTATTGGTGGCCAAAGATGATGGCTCATATAGCCACCTATGTGAGCAAGTGCCTGACCTGCGCGAAGGTCAAATTTGAATATCAAAAGCCTTCTGGTCTACTCCAGCAACCAGAGATTCCCATGTGGAAATGAGAGCAGATATCCATGGACTTTATCATAAAATTGCCACGAACTCCTACTGAATGTGATACCATTTGGGTAATAGTCGATCGTTTAACAAAGTCCGCTCACTTCTTAGCAATCAAGGAAACCGACAAAATGGATAAGCTTACTCGTATTTACTTAAAAGAAGTAGTCTCTCGGCACGGGGTGCCAATCTCTATCATTTTGGATCGTGATGCACGATTCACCTCTCGTTTCTGGCAATCGTTACATAAAGCTTTAGGCACATGTCTAGATATGAGCACAACATACCATCCTCAAACTGATGGCCAGACGGAGCGTACAATTCAAACTCTGGAGGATATTCTACGAGCTTGTATGATTGACTTCGGTAACACCAGGGAGTCTCACTTACCGTTGGTGGAGTTCTCCTACAACAACGGTTATCACACTAGCATCAAGGCAGCAGCACTATATAGACGAAAATTTCATTCTCCTATTTGTTGGGCCGAGGTTGGGAAAAGTCAAGTTACAGGTCCTGAACTCATACTTGAAACTTCTGAGAAAATTGTTCAAATTAAAAACCGTATGGCAGCAGTTCGTGATCATTAAAAGAGCTATGCCGATAAGCGTCGTAAACCGTTAGAATTTCAAGTAGGGGATATGGTCTTGTTAAAAGTCTCACCTTGGAAAGGTGTCATTCGTTTTGGGAAAGGAGGCAAGCTAAATCCTTGTTATGTTGGACCATTCAAGATAATGAAGAGAATTGGTCCAGTAGCGTATCAACTGGACCTACCTGAAGGACTTAGTGGTGTACACAACGTCTTTCACATCTCAAACTTGAAGAAGTGTCTAGTAGACGAGTCACTCGCGGTTCCTCTTGAGGAACTACACATTGATGAACAGTTACGTTTCATCGAAGAACCTGTCGAAATTATGGATAGGGAAGTCAAAAGGTTAAAACACAGTGAAATTCCTATTGTTAGAGTCCGTTGGAACTCGAAACGCGGACGGGAATTCACGTGGGAGCGTGAGGATCAGATGATGCGCAAATATCCTAATCTGTTCAAGCACTCCACGTCAAATTCTTAAGGTACTATTTTAATTTTCGGGACGAAAATTCTTTCAACTAGGGGATGTTGTGATATCCTGGGAAAATTTTTCTTATTATTTAATTTTCGGGACGAAAATTCTTTCAACTAGGGGATGATGGGACAATCCGGACTTTTCAAATTAACTCCGTTAAATATCCTATCTAAAACTTAACTCCGTTAACTAAACCTAGTTAAATCTAACCCCAGGGTCTAATTCTGCCATTTCCTAATCTCAAACTTCAGGGACTGATCCTGCCTAGTCTCACCATCTTGGAAGCCACACTCAGAAAACATCTTAAGCTTCAAGATGAGGGAGCAGCCATCTCATACTCGAAGGACGAATACATGAGGACCTTTGTCTCCATTGGATACATTGGATATCAAACCGAGTATACGATTGAGAAGGCACTGATGGGCCCTCCATGGAAGTATCTTTGTCACACTCTTCTCCAATGCATATCTCAGAAGAGGAGTGAATGGCATCAGGTGAGCTCTGCACTTGCCTCCGCCTTCCATGTTATGGTCACTAACCAAGGCTTCAACTTTGCACACATCATCTTTGAGGGTTTGAGATATAACCTTCAAGAGGGTGCAAAGCAGTAATTTTTTATGTACCCAAGATTGTTGCAGGAAGTTTTCAATCAAGAACTAAAAGAGGGGCCAATGTTCCATTGTTATCTACAATGCTGAACATACAGAGTACCCCAGGTGACAGTTCAGCAATCCCAACTGATACTGATCTCACACCCTCCACCCCACATCCTGAACAACAGTCTGCTTCAACCATTCGAACCCCTGTGAATACTACTAACGATGCACAGGCACAAAAATTACTTACACCTGTTTTGGATGTTATCGTTCAACCGAAACACAGGGCCCCGGTTGCAACGACATATACTAGGAAAAGGGGCAAGAGAACACCTTCTTCTCTTGCCTCCAAGGCCCAAACCCAACCTAACAGCCCTCACTCAGAATCACAACATTCTGGTGAGAATATCATATGGGAAAGCCACATTATTAGGGAGACTCCTTTGGATGTCTCTCTATTAGGATCAAGATCACTTCCCGGATCTATAGAACCCCCCCCTGAGCCTTTCCTTTCTCTTCTGAACTTAAGTGTTGAGGAACCTGTCAAGATGATGTACCTTCTCCAACTACCACCATCTCAGAGGTTCTGATTGATCTTGCTTCCAACACACCCATCCCAAGTTCTTCTACCCTGAAGGTCCACTCTAGGAGCTATGACAGAATGGATATGGAAGAGGCTATCACTACTGATGGTCCATCAAATAACCAGGAGGACAGTGACAACATTGCTAAGACCTCAACAATGGCAACTCACAGTGAGGATGCTTCCTTGGAAACTCCCCTTACTGAGAGGAATCCCAGGTGCCAAAAAACCATGAGTGATGGGGATGAAGAGGCTAGGCCTAAGGCCCCATCTGAATCCAAGGATTCCACAACTGTGGATGAGGACAAACTGAAACTTCATAACTTGGAATTGACGGCCAGGGTGGCTATGCTAGAGGCTGAAGTGTCCAAACTAAGACACCAAGTCTCTATGCATGAAGCCCATCAATGCCCAACTGTACCTTCTCCCTCACTTGTATCAGTGGGCACCCAAACTAATGCTTATTTGTCCACTGATGCAACCAAAAAGGGGGAGATGGTCCCAATGGAGGAAGACACACACAGTCGTGATGACTGGATTCAAGAGCAGGCTGTTTTTCAAAGCACACTTTTCAAGCCAGCTTTTGTACAGTTTCATGACTTGCCAGCTTCAGATAACAAAGAAGAAGAGACATCTGAAGACTGGAAGTTAGTCGTCAGGGCTGTTGATGAGATGATGAATGATGCTAAAGACACAGAACAAACATATACATCTTTCAGCATCATCCCTGAAGCAGCAACCATCATAAGTCATTCCACTGCCCCCCAATTTCCACTGACTTCAACACAGTTAGAGTTTGATACAATACTAGCTTGGGGGTATGATGGAAAATCTGAGAGGTTCTGGATTGGTTGGGAGTTTAGCGGAGTAGAAGAGCTAAACTGGGACTTTCTCAACATCATCCAAGTCCTTCACCTATACCATCTACAATGCATCAACAACTCAACGGACCCCTCAGCAGAACTTGCCATCGGCAGGTTCTATGACTTGATGGAGGATAATCTACCCAACTTTCAAAGACAAATGCAAGCAGCAAAAAGGGTAGCCTATCCTGAATCTTCAACAGCAGCAGAAAGAAGACTGACTCCTAGAAGACTTGAAATAATAAGGAGCAGTCTTCTCATTGAAGAAGAAGTTCTGTGCATAAGAAGATTTCTGTAAAACTCCTTTGTCAAGGAATTAGATGTGCTAGGATGGGTAAGTACTAAGTCTCTTGACCACACCTTTCTGCTAAGCAATGGCTCATCTCTCACCATCAACACCAGGAACATCCTGCTACTGCCTATAGACTTTCTTTACAAGATCTTTCAACTCAGAGCAAATATCTGCAATGTCAACTCCCTCGAAAGCCGGGCAATGATGGCTAATATCAGAGCACATATTAAACAAGAAGGAAGGATTGCTGAAGCGGTATATGTGTCAAATTCTGACACTGATTCTGACTCAGCTTCCACTTGAGTAGACATCTTTGCTGCTGCTTATGAATCAAGATCCACTGTTAAAGAAATGCTGATAGAACTTACAAGTCCTGACTGCAAAACAGATGAAGCTAAGGACCTTCCCTTATCAACCTCTCAAATTGCCAATGAAGCTGAGGTTGAGATTCCCACAGCGGCACAATCATCCGCTGTTGTGATCAGTGAAGCCGAAGCAGAGGCATCTACAAGTCCTGAATGCAAAACAGATGAAGCTAATGACCTTCCCTTATCAACCTCTCAAATTACCAATGAAGCTGAGCCTGAGATTCCCACAGCGGCACAATCATCCGCTGTTGTGATCAGTGAAGCTGAAGCAGAGGCATCCAACAAAGAAAAGGGAAAGGGAATTATAACCGAAGAAGACGAAGAGAGGTTACAAAGAGAAAAGAAAGAGAAAGAAGAAAGAAGAAAGAAGAAGAAGAGAAGAAGAGGAGATGGCTGAAACTAAGAAAGCTCAAGATAGAATCACATCCATTCTCCTCAGAGAACAACAGATCCAACTGTATGCAAAACAGTTGGATGCTTTGAAGATAAAGATTCCTGCAGTTTATCAGATTTAAGAAGATGAAGCTCTTGCTCTTCAACTGCAGGAACAATTTGATAAAGAAGAAGAAGAAATAGAAAAGAAGAAGAAGGAAGAGGCTAAGTTCAGAATAACTGATTCTGAACTAGCCAAAGAAATAAGAGAGGAGTGGGTAAAGGCTCTAGTTTCTCAAGGTGAGAATGCAGACTACCTTGAGAAACTATCAAATAAAGAAATCTACAGAGCCTTCATGGGTCAGCAAGGTCAATTGGTAAAGAAGAAACAGGCTAAAGAAGAAGAAAAAGCCAAACAAAAGTCCAAAAAGACCATTGCCTTTAATAAACAGACCCATGAAGAAAGGAAAGTCATGATTGACTTCCTTAAGGCTAGAGGAGAGAGTGGAAAGAGGCTAGGTCCCATGAATTTCATGAACCTGCAAGCCCTCTATTTTAAAGTCAAGAAGGATGAGGAAGAAAGATTGGAGAAGAAAGGCTCGAAGAAAAGGGTAAACATTCAAGAAGAAGAAAGGAAATCAAAGAAACCCAACACTTCCTCAATCCAACAACCTTCCACTCTCCTTCCTATACCTCCCTCTTCTCCTCCCTCAAAGTCCAAATCCACATACCCAGCTCCTACTCATCAACAACCTCCCAAAAAGAAAAATAAACCCACTTCCAAACCTGAAGACTCAATAGAAATAATCAGATGGTCATACAGCCCTGAAGACCAATGGTTTGAAGTGTTCAGGGGGAGGACAGAAGCTAAAAGATCAATCTATACTTCTGTTGATGAGGTACTACAGCTTCCAGATTCTGATCTAAGAAGAATGATGGAGCTAGGTGAATCCTCAGAACCTGAGAATGAAGGTGGGAGACATCTTTTTCTGGCCATCAGACATTACTTTAACCCCAGCAAAGATGAAATCATTGATGCCAAACCTCTTCAATCCCGCACTCCATTCATCAGCTGGTCCTACAATGCTGAGAAGAATGAATTCACTCTGACAGATGTTAAAGGACAGAAGATGAGGTGTTCAAGCAAAGTTATCTTTAAAATGGCAAGCAAAGACATCAAGACTCTATCTGAGCTTCCTCTTAACAATCCCAGCATGGACCAGAGAGGATATGAGGTTGAAAGAATAGTCAGCAATATGCAAAAGCTTCAGCAACAAAGGCAGAAAGAGAATTTTGGTAGCATCAGTCTAGGGGGAGTTTGTAGAACCAAAGACTGATGACTACAAAATTCTCTAAGTACAAATGTTGCTGATCTCAGAGTTTGCTACTGACCAATAAACTGTTGCGGACAAGCTTATCTTCTGCGGATAATTGTTCTCCTGCTGAAGAACAAATCTGCTGCAGATAGTCTTATCTGTTGAAGACCAAAGTTGATGCGGATAGGCTTCTCAGCAGCATCAACACTGCTGCTGACAGGCAAATCATCAGCAGCTTTGGATGGTTACATCTTGCTGCTGATCAACATCTTTGTTGCTGACAGCCTTGTGCCTTGAAGACAAATCGTTGCAGCTGACTATCCATACCAAGCGTCACTGACAACTTTCTGCAAAAGCAACTGACACACTCAAAGCAGAAGGAACCTCAATGGCACAACCAATGACGGACAACAATGCTCTTCTCCAAGCATGCAAGTAATGATGAATAAAGAAGACGCTTCAATAAAGTTAACTAGATATAGACAAAACGTGTAATAGTTAGCTAGATACAACAGATCAACAGTCTGTGTTAGATATGATCCTTAGAATCAAGGGGCTGTCTTGATTCTAAGTGAGTATAAATAATTTGTAAACACTTCATTATAAGTGTGCTTTTTGAGCTTTCTGATTGAGTTTCAATTGTAATCGTTTATCTGCAAAAGATTAATACAACAGTGTTCTTAAAAGTGTTCTTTCTGCTTGCTCGATTACATTTGTGTAGTTGTTATTGTTTTCGCCAATTTCAACTAAGAACAAAACCATCTTGTAATTTCACGATCCTACAGTTCTTTTTCCAAGTACTGTTATTTGTCACCACATTCCCTTCAGCTTCATGATCGTAATTTCCCTTCACGATCCTACAGTTCTTTTTCCGAAAGGAGGATCCCGAACAGACTTACGTCTTTGTCTTCTGGCTGTAGATTTAATACGTTTATCATCATTAGCCAATGGTATACTAGCCAATCTTTCATAATGATCTGAGGAAAAATCTCTAGATTCGGTTTCTTCAGAAATAGGTAAAATCGTATCACTTGAGCTAGAACTCGACTCATTATTTGTCACCACATTCCCTTCAGCTTCATGAATGGATGAGTTCACAGCATCATCAACAAAATCATCCATATTCATCCCTAGATCTTGTTCATGTTCATGAACGACCTCTTCTGGATCAGGTTCATTAACAGGTATATCAACCTGAGCTTGTTGAATTGGAACTTGTTCTTGAATAGGAATTTGTTGTTGTACGGGAACTTGTTGTTGTTGAACTAGTATTGGTTGTTGAATAGGTTGTTGTGGTTGTTGTTGTTGTTGTTGAACATTCGGACCTTGCACTTGAGCTATCTCTCACAGCTCCGCCCATTGGCTTCGTGCTCCGAATTCCCGAGATATAAGCATAGGCGTCGCATAAGAGCACCTCACTGGTCGCATAGAAAGACGTCAAAACTCCTTGCATCACCTAGACGTAACAGTGTTGAGGATTGATTAAGTGACCAAACAATGGAGTATTAACAGGAATCAACGTTGCATTCTACTGTTTCACCTTAGTGCAATCAGTAAAGATACGCTTGGACATCGGTGTCAAAGTTAATCGAATCGGACGCTGTGGGAGATCAGGAATAAGATGATTCAGAATCATCTGGATAAACCGAGGATACATCAAAAAACCTTGACCTTCAGCAGGTGTGATTTGCATAACTATCTTCCGATAAATGTAAAGAGCAAAGTTGAACCGTTTGTTCAAAGTCAAAGCTACCATAGCAGCTTGTAAAGCACTCTTTAACCCATCTGTACCAGCTTTACGAGGAGATAGGCATTGGATAATCACATGCATGAAATATCTCCATTCACCAACCAAACCACCCTTACGATTGTGTATCATTAGGTATTCCACGGTAACCCATCCTCTGAGAGCATCCCATAATCAAAGTACCAGGATATGACATAGGATCATCAACAGCACCACCAAGAGCAAGAGCAGCACGAATAGTTTCTTCCGATATTGCAATCTCCGTATTGTTTACATTGGCACGAAGAACATGAGGTTCTACATCAGTATATTGATGAACTGTGTCCCAAAATTGTTGAATATACACCAGACTAATGTATGGATCTGCAGATAATGCGACACGAAGTCGTGAACGATTCAGAAATCCAATAATCCCTTGAAATTTTACGGCCTCTGACATGTTAGGATCTAACAATGCCACCTGGTTATGTTTGTATTCGACACGACGAGCCATCTGAAAAATATTTGGACAACAGACACATTAGACAAATAACAAACACAAACACAAACACAAACAACAACAAAATTTGAAACAAAAAAAAAATTTAACAACAAAAAAAATTTCACACAAAAAATTTAACAAGTCCAAAACCCTTCTGATCCCTAGGCGAACATAATAAGTTCGCCTAGGGGTCAGAAGGGTTTTGGACTTGTTAATTTTTTGTGTGAAATTTTTTCGTTGTTTTCCCTTCTTGCAAGGAATACAATCATCAAGATGATGTTATTCCTGAGTTCACTTATGAAGGAGTAACAGATTCTATGGACTATTTTGAAGACATCACACTGCCTGAAGATACTGCTGATTCTAAGATTGATACTGATGATGAAAACATTCAATCCAATAAAGATGCTGAAGCTAATACTACTCACAGTGAGTCTCCAAAGGTGAATGAAGAACATGTGATGTACAGAAATACGAGTATGACTAGAGAATAGTGGAGAGAAGTTGTGAATAGCTGGATGAAAGTGCTAGCCAAGTCTCAAGCACAACCTGCTCAGAAAGAAAAATATGTGAATAAAGAGAGGTGTGTAGGAAGAATCATAAGTTGGTTTTATGATAATGACACAAAATTATTTGCTATTAAAAGATCTGATGGTGTTCAGTACTTAAAGCCGAGGATCAAGTATTTCAATACCTTGCCAAGGTGTGAAATGAATGGTCTAGCTTCAAAGCCACTTATTAATATATCCAAGTTTGGTTTAGCTGATGTGATTGCAAATCTGATCAAGAGAGAAGGTCGTTCGGGAAAGTATGAAAGGGTAAAGCCTCAAAAAGGAAAGAGAGTGAAGAACATAGATCAAAAGACTGGGAAAGTGACCTGGAAGTACAAATTCAAACCAGTACGTGCTGTAAACAAAATACCATTGAAGAAGATTCCTCAAGATTTCCTTGGGAATATGAAATGGTGGTATATCGATGTTAATACTGATGAAGCAAGGATTGAAGATAAAGACAATAAGGTCATTGTGTGTTTCTTTGACGCAATGAATCTTATTAGCTTTTCAAAGAAAGATCAGAGGACGTTGAGAAAGAATGAGATCATGTACACTGATGAATGGAAAGAACAAGGATTGCAGTACAAGAGAGTGTTGGAGATATGTAGAGGATATGGAGTGCATGCAGGCAGCAGATTACCGGATAATTGGAAAAGCTCATCATAAAGACAGAAGACTGAAGATCAAGCTGTTGTCAAGGGGGAGTCTGTTAGGACATAGTTTGTAATGACAAAAGCTTTGTAATAGTTTAGATCTAATGTCTTTATGTTTTTGTAATGTAAAATGTTCTAAGTGTTTATGCAAGTTATGCTAGAGGCGAACTTGTTAAGTTCGCCTAGTCTAACAGAGGCGAACTTGTTAAGTTCGCTTAAGTCTATATGAGGCGAACTTGTTAAGTTCGCTTAGTCTGTTAGAGGCGAACTTGTTAAGTTCGCCTAATGCAGGTCAGATGTCTATAAATAGGGTTTACAGAGTCAGTTTGAAAAAAAAATGAATCCGAAATGGAACAGAGTTGTACGATTTGGTCTGATTGAGTCTGTAAACTCTATTGAGAATTGGAATACAAGCGTGAATGTTATTTACTTGATTGTCTCTGTTGTCTTTTGTGTATGCAATCGTTGATTCGTTAGATTCCGCACTCTGAGTTAACGACACGTCTTATCACGAGAACGATCCGTAGAAGTGCCATGTGCACCTACATAGCTGAAACAAACTCAACAAGAACTTTAACCCAAACACAAACAAACATCACCAAAAATAATAATTTCTCACAGATTAGAAGGAATTTGAAGAAATTGGACCGTAGGATTTATTATTTTATTTATTAGAACACTTCTATAGGATTAATTTCACCAAAATCAACTTCAAATCCATGAATTCAGCAGTAAAAACAGCTTCACGAACTTGAAAACTCCATGGATACAAAAACTTCTAAAAATGATCAATTTCTTGTCAAATTATACACAAAATCGTCTCTTGTGACATCCGGCAATTTAGGGTTAACTCAGTTAGCAAATCTAGTTAAATCCTAACTACTCACAAACTCCAAGGACTAAAATTGTCAATTCTCAAATATAAACCCTAGGGACTAATCCTGCTTGCATTCAAACTTAAATGCATGAAATTGGATGGACCAATTATGTAATTTATCTAAATTTGACTCCTGTTGACTTTTTGATAGTCAAACTAACCAAATATCTAACCTAGCTAACCAAATTCTAAAACCTAGGGACCATTTTTGCCAATTCCCAACTTTAAAGCATGAAACATGAAGGACTAGTTTTGTAATTAAGCCATACTTGGATATTTTGACTTCTGGAAGTCAAAATTCGCAAATTCCTTCGATCCAAATTCAACCGGTAACTGAATTTCGTTCGAATTGTAACGGCTGTTACACGAACAAGATCATTACGCTTATCATTAAGCCATTAAACATCGCAATTACGGGCAATTAATCCCGATTATGAATGATCATGTCATAACCGTCGACCATCATATCATACCCATCGAATTCGACTATTTTTTGTAACATACACACAAACTGATCATCTGTACACGATAAACGAACCCCTAAGATGTCTCTGCACACACCACTTTGATCGGAATTACAACAGAAGTCGCCATGGATTGAACCATTCACAGCCGGTACCTGTGTTGGTCGAACACCATCAATCCACACTCCATTCTAGTAATTGACCCTACCTCTAGCTTCGTTTCAACTTCTAGAACCAAAGCCCTATGTTAATTGGGGCTTTCATTATCGAATCTTGGATGAACCAAATCCTAGGGTTCATGTGAAACCGTTTTAATTGAACTATACCTTTCACCCTGTTTAAATCCAATTAATTCACACCAGTAGAATCGTAATCATCTACTGAATAAAAGCCCTCTATCAATTTGAACGCATATCATCGAATTGATTATGATCCGGTAACTAGGGTTTACTCGAAAACTAAATTGGGGGTTTTGATCTTAAACTCGTTTTCAATCAAATTAAACTACAGGGTTAATCTCACGATCACCCACCTGGTAAAAGCCCTTTGGTTTTGACAACTCTCATCATCTAAATCATTCAAATCGATTTTGTGTTCGTAAACTAGGGTTACGACCCCTTTTCTGTAAATTAACGATCATAGACCCGATGATTTTCAAATTCCGCGAACCTACAGACTCGCCATCACCCGATTAACAGAACCCCTATAAGCCTCTAATCGATCACGATCAAATTCGATGGTTTTGGGACTGGTTTCGTTTTACTGTGTGTACAGGAGTGAAACCAGGTGGGCTTGCGTGTTAAAAACTAAAGGAACCGGATTCTCTCACGATTCCCTAGCGGGCTGACTTGGTAACACGCTTGACCCATAGGCAGGAGACCCGGGTTCAAAACCGGTCTCCTGCATTCTCTTTTTGGGACTTTTTTATTATAAATAATTTATAAAAAGAAATAATTCCTATGTTATTATATTATCATATTAATAAGTTTTGAAGCCATAAACCAACCATAGGCTTGGTTTTGATTTTCTAACTTATTATTAACGTTATTTCCACTATTAATAACATATTTATATTATTATCAAACCACTACTCCAAATAAAATGAAATATTTATATCATTTTCAACCCCGTGAGCTCATTTAAAAATAATATATATGTTTATATTATTTCTACCACATGTATAAACATTTTTGCAATGTTTCAAAAACTAAAAATAATATACTTGTTTATATTATTTACTCCTGTTTATTAACCTGGAATAAAATAATATATTATTATTTTCAACCCGTAACTCAAAATTATAAATAATATATTTATATATTATATATTATTTGCACCCTGACTATTAACCTATTTGATTATTTCAAACTAGTAAGTAATATTATTATTATTTACCCACGTTTTATTCTCGATTAAAAATTATATATTTATTATTTTTCCACACAAACGTTTATTTTATTAATCCTTCGAACTTAAAAATAATATATGATATATATATTATTTTTTTAAACTTGTCTGTGTAACATTTCTGAATTTTAGTAGCCATCTTTCAATTCAATGTAATGTATTTCGAACTCAATACCCGTGCACTGTCTTAATATTTTCTCGCCATAAACTAAATGCAATGATTCGATACAAATTTACAAGTTTTGCTCGATTATATACACTTAAACGCTATACAAGTAACTATTTATTTCAAACTAATCAAACCTGAAAAGTCAAGGACTAAAGTTGAAAATTTATCAAGAAACCCTAATTAGCACGGTCGTGCTTCGTCCTGGCACGGTCGCGCCAAGTGCCTCGGCACGATCGCGCGACTGGTCCTGGAACGATCGCGCCCAGTGCCTAAGCACGGTCGCGCCTCTCTTGGGCAAGGTCGCGCCTGCGTAACAGTCGAAACGTAAATGCAGTTTCAAAACGCTCGATCGTTCGAATTCAAATCCGATTTACGTTTTACTTTTGTTATCAAGGAAAATATCCCCGTCAATTACCATTATCATTTCCAAAATACAAATTACTCTCAAAAGAAACCGTCCAATTTATCTCTAAGCCTCAAATCTCTATTTTCGATCCAATTGATACCAAATAATCAAGGAACTCGATCCTCCGATCATCTCTAAGGTTTTGAAGGGGTTGAATCAGCCGGAATCGCAGCAGAAGTCGCCGGAAGCCAATCTTGACGTCGCCGGAACTTCCTTCTACCGACCTCCATCGATTCCCTACTCTTTCGGGTAATTGATCACTTGTTATTATCCGTTTTAGTATTTAGATCGAAAGCCCCATGTTAATCTGGGCTTCCCTTACAGAAATCATCCAGAACCGAAACTATCGTTTTAATAAAAATGATTTAATCGATTCTACTCTTAAACACGATTTACATACGATTAATTTATATAAATAGACTCGTAACAACTCAGTAATCTAAATCCCTAACAATTCCAACACTATAAATTCAAGATTTGGTCAATTCGTGTCTGATTTGGAATAGACACGGTCGTGCCTCATGAAACGCGGTCGTGCCGAGTAGCAGTGCGGTCGTGTCCTCCTGTCCAGACCTAGTCATGCCCTTTGGGCTAGCCTCTGTTGTGTCTAAAAATCATAGACACGACCGTGCCGAGCCAAGGCACGGTCGTGCCTGTTGACTTGTCTAGTTTGTGCCTGTGACACCCGACATTTCAGGTCAATATCCGTATACATTATGAACAAGTTTACATTACAATAAACGAGTTTACATTATAATTACTTTTGTGATTTATTTAATTTCACAAACAAGGACTTTAGAGTCTAGCAAAGATCGTACATGGTCTCAATTTATACTTGGGTAATTCTAGGAATTACCGGTGCAAGTACCAGTACAAACCGACTAAGACGAACAATAGTGGATAAATTAAATATCCAGGCGTATACGTTTCGTTGGTCAATAACTTATTTTTAGAATAAATCATATAGTATACGTAAAAGTAAACTAACAAACTCTTTCGAAAACGCTATTGGGTAGCGTCACTTTTAGGTGTTTATACCTACAAATAATCACCTCAACGGATTATACAATCCAAGATTTCAATGTTTTTCTTTAACGAGCCATAAACTTGTTAAATTTATAATACCGTGAGAAAATAAACCAAATTAAACTACCCCTTTTGAAACTCTAATCGATATTAAGTTACACTTAAATCAAATGGTTTGATTTATTTTAACCTCAAACCCACTTATTTGACTTCTCGGTCGAAGGGCAGAGGAAACCATCCCCAATCTCACATATTTTCAAATTAACCCATACTCCCACTTGCGAAAAACTCAGAACATAACCATACTCCTTTCAATCAAAAACCTCACAATCCTCATTTTTCTCTCATTTTCATACGGCAAACTTCCATTTCTCTTCAAAATCGAAGCCGAGTTTTTAAGCGAAATCCTACCACAATTCAGTGTTTTAAGAAGAATTTTAAGAGTTTCTGCAAAAGAGTCAAGACCATTCTCTGTTTTCTTCATCATTTTCATCTCGGTTTTAAAGGTAAAAACTCGATATTTTTCATATTATGTTCTTTAAAACCGTAGCTAAACTTACATCTTATTTAAACGCAAGAAAGATAACAAGAAGAGTGTGTCGAATTCAAGTTTAAAACATAAAAATATGCAGGACTGATTCTGTCAAACAGAAGTCCAGTAATCGAAACTAGGAGTTTCGATTTAACTCAATCGAAACTAGGAGTTTCGATACCCGTTGATCCATCGAAACTAGGAGTTTCGATGCCTTTTACTCAATCGAAACTAGGTAGTTTCGATAGCAAATACTCAATCGAAACTAGGTAGTTTCGATACCTTTTTCTCAATCGAAACTAGATTGTTTCGACTCCTAACCACTCCATCGAAACTAAGTAGTTTCGACACACATATGCCCAATCGAAACTAAGAAGTTTCGACACCTGTACAACAGTCCCATTTGGGCAGTAACTCAAAACTGTTTTTATAACAAAACAAGTGTTGAACAACTAAGGAGATATTCAAACAAAAACGACCGGATTTACAAGGTCGGTGAACAATTTACAATTAAGACGTTGGTCTTAACAACAATTTACCCTTGGTATCTAGGGTACGAATAGTCAAGGTTGACTACAACAAGTTTTATCACAAGTATATACACAAACTCAAGGTGAGTTTCACGGCCCCTTTTTACTGTTTTCAATATTTGGGGAAAAAACATACTTACAATTATTTTATGGGATAACAAGAGAATAAGACACGACTTGTATGTTTACATGAGATGAGAACAACAATTTGAGGCCGGAAAAGTCCCCTGGAACAATGTAGTAACCATTAACTGTAGCCTAGGGTCCTATGAATAGTACTATGGAGAGTGACGTCTCCCGGTCATGGTTAGTCGCGCTAACCACAATCTGGAGGATTTATGGCCGCATAGAACCGGATAACGAAATTAAGGGCGTGTACAATTGTCATGGTTTGGTTACGCCTCATGTAGGAACATATTATTTGTATTCCTAGCTAGTTTACAAATGGGTCAACAATTCTTATTCTGTTTATCACATACAACTGAAACGATTTATGAACAAATGAGTTTTACCAAGAACTATTTGATTAAACCTGTGAACTCACCAACCTCGTGTTGACGATTTTAAGTATGTTTTTCAGGTAACTGAACGTGATTTCAAGGTTAGCAATGTAGATTACATGCATGCACGATGGATACTACTCAAGGAGGATTTCCCTTGTATAACTCATTGAATTGAGTCATATTTGTGAAATCTTAATGTTTTGTAAACTCATTTTACATTTTGTAATGTAAAACTTTAAACTCATTTATGTATCCATTTATCATGTATGTGTTTGCGGTAATCATATGCTTTGGAAACCAGTGAACGTCGCGCCTCGCGTTTCCGCCTTGGCGGGGTGTGACAGAACTTGGTATCATAGCCATTGATTATAGTGAACTAGGAATCTAAATTGGAACCTAGTCTATAATCTAAATGACTCACTAAAACGTTTTCATTGCATAAGCATTTCATGACCAGTCATTTTGTCATATGGATATTGTAGTCACAAGCATGTCGTCACATTCACATTCTGATCCCGTCTCTGTCACTGAATCAAATGAGGAATTTTCCGCCTCACATCCCAAAAATCAAGTACAAACCCGTAGCTCCACACCACCTAAAGTCGCCTTGGGAAAACCGCCTATCGTCTACCGAAAGAAAAGCGGAGGACCAGTTAAGGTGCAAAGCGCTAGGAAGAAGGTTCGACTTCCACACAAAAGGAATCTAGCAGCCCGTGACCCAGAAGACTTGGAGGCTGGTGAAGAACCACCTAGGCAAAGACCCTGCTACCACCCGACTGTGGGAACTATCCGTTGGATGCCACGTACTCTGGCCCGATGGAGGGAGATGGAGAGCATCCCATCTACCTTTGAGATTGGAGAGTCTTCCAACTCTCCAACACCCCTACCCCACACTGGAGAAGCCATAGAGCTCACAGTGCCTACACTAGTAGCACGCGTTCGTACGCATGAGGAGCGTCTTGATGATCTCCTAGATGACATCCGGGCACAGGGGGATGCAGCCACGCGACTTCGTCAAGGACTCGGATCTCGAGTTCAGACTCTAGATGACCGCACCCGAAACATACAGGATGCCACTAACTATCTGGAGTTGAGAGCCGACATGGACTGGCAGTTCACTGTCACTGTCCGAGACATGGTGGAAGCACTGGAGGAAAGGACTTTGGCTGCAGAATTTGTGGCTAGAGCAAGCTTTGTTATGGCAGGACTTGCCATGATGATTGGATTGTACTCTCACTTCTTCTTCTAAACCTATTATGGGCGGGTTGTGCCCATAGTACATTATGTAGTTTAAAAACTTTAGTACTGATGTGGTCATGTGAACCCATCCTTTTTGTATCCTTATCTTTTGGGAACAATGTACTATATATGTTTTGACTATTTATGTAATGGTTTATATTGTAATGATGGTTGTTTGCATTTGAAGTTGTGGTATTCTTATGTCATGTGCTATCATTATTGTCAAATAATGTTGTTTCTTTTTAATTGACATGTTAGAAAGAACGTCATGGCACCAAAGCGTAGCACACCCCGTAACACTAATGGAGACAACAACGAGACAATTTCTCCAAATGTAGAACAACTTATAGCACAGCGAGTAGCTGCTGCCATGCAACAGTATGAGGCGAATCGAAATAGTGGAGGAGGAAACGACAGTGGTACCGGTGCAGGAGGTGCAGGAGGAAGCGGTACAGCTGGAGGTTCCGGAGGTTCCGGAGGTAATAGAATAAATAAGCCGTAACACATGGTCATGATCCGAATTATTGATTTTATGACTTGTAATTCTACAGTTGCTCCAAATAGAAAGTGCTCCTACAAGGCCTTTCTATCTTGCAAACCCCGTAACTTCAATGGCACCGAGGGTGCAGTTGGGCTAATGAGATGGATAGAGAAGATGGAATCAGTGATTGATATCAGTGAATGCACCGCTGACTGCATGGTGAAGTATTCTACATGCTCACTCACTGATAAAGCTTTAACTTGGTGGAATTCACAAATAAAGACTTTGGGAAGGCAGACAGCATATGAGTTGTCATGGGAAGACCTGAAGGCCATGATGATCGAGGAATATTGTCCTCGAAATGAGTTACAAAAGATCGAATCTGAAATGTGGAATTTGCAAATGACAGGAGATGATGTTGCTGGCTACACTTACCGATTCAATGAGTTAGCAATCTTAATTCCGCACATGGTTACCCCAGAATACAAGAAGGTTGAAAGATATTTATGGGGTCTCGCACCTCAAATCCGAAGTCTGGTGACTTCATCGAACCCTATGGATAACAAGAGCGCCATAACTTTAGCATTCAAGCTAAGGGATAATGCTGTGCGTGATGGTTTATTTGGAAAGAAGGAGACCGAAGAAGGAAAATCTGGAGAAAAGAGGAAATGGTTTGGAAAACCAAGTAATCAAAACAAGAATCAACTTTACAAGAGACCTGAAACTATGAAAGCCGTTGTCGCCAACACTGTGGGACAAAATGGATACCTTGGAGCACTACCAAGGTGTGACAAGTGTGGATATCATCACAGTGGAAGGTGTACTCAATGTGGAAAATGTAAAAAGTATGGGCACCTAGCCCATAACTGTTGGAGCAATGCAAACTCTAATAAGACAAATCAAGTAACAGGAAAGGGCAACCCAGGAACAGGGAGGATGAATCAGGGATGCTTTGAATGTGGAGATCCAAAGCACTTCAGAAAAGACTGTCCAAAGTTGAAGAACCGAAACGACAATCAGGCCCGTGGAAGAGCATTTGTGATGGGGGCTGGTGACGCACGACAAGATCCAAACATTGTCACTGGTACGTTCCCGATAAATAATCACTATGCCTCTATACTTTTCGATACGGGTGCTGATTTGAGTTTTGTGTCAAATAACTTTAAGTCCCTACTCGGTATTAAGCCCAGTAAACTAGACCAAAAGTATACAATTGAATTAGCGAACGGAAAATTAATTAATACCAAAGAAGTCATTCAGGGTTGTACCTTATGTCTTAAAAACCACACATTTAGTATAGATCTGTTACCCGTTGATTTAGGAAGCTTTGACGTTGTTATTGGCATGGATTGGTTGTCAAAGAATCATGCTGAGATTGTTTGCTTTCAGAAGATTCTCCAAATCCCACTCTCAAACGGAGAAGTTCTTTCGATTCAAGGTGAGAAGAGTGGAGTAACGTTAAGGATGATAAACTGCATGAAAGCTCGTAAGTGTTTACGTAAAGGCTATTGCGTGTTTCTGGCTCACGTCGTCGAAAAGAAACCCAAGGAACGTCGACTTGAATATATTCCAATCGTTAGGGATTACCCCGAAGTTTTTCCTGAAGACTTACCTGGATTACCACCACCGAGGCAAGTCGAATTCCGAATCGATTTGGTACCAGGATCCGCACCGATTGCGCGATCACCATATCGATTAGCACCTTCTGAAATGCAAGAATTATCAAATCAACTACAAGAGTTGCTTGATAAAGGTTTCATAAGACCGAGTTTCTCACCTTGGGGAGCTCCGGTCCTATTTGTAAAGAAAAAGGATGGAACCTTTAGGATGTGTATTGATTACCGAGAATTAAACAAGCTTACAATCAAGAACCGATACCCACTTCCTCGAATAGACGACTTGTTCGATCAACTACAAGGTTCTAGCTTCTATTCAAAAATTGATCCACGTTCAGGGTATCATCAATTAAGAATCCAAGAAGAAGATGTACCAAAGACAGCATTTAGGACTCGTTACGGTCACTACGAGTTCCTAGTTATGCCATTTGGTTTGGCGAACGCACCAGCTGTCTTCATGGATCTCATGAACCGCGTGTGCAAGCCATACTTGGATAAATTCGTGATTGTATTCATCGATGACATATTAATATATTCACGAACTAAGGAGGATCATGAACATCACCTGAAATTAATCTTAGAACTACTCAGAAACGAGAAACTTTACGCTAAATTCTCTAAGTGTGAGTTTTGGATCCGAGAAGTGCATTTCCTTGGTCACGTCATCAACAAGGAAGGAATTCACGTTGATCCATCAAAAATTGAAGCAATCAAAAACTGGGAAGCACCAAAGACTCCGACAGAAGTACATCAATTTTTAGGTTTGGCCGGTTATTACAGACGATTCATCGAGAATTTTTCAAAAATAGCCTTGCCTTTAACCACATTAACCCAGAAAGAAAAGAAGTATGATTGGAGTGACAAGCAGGAGTCAGCTTTCCAATTACTGAAACAGAAGCTGTGTAGTGCACCAATCCTATCCCTTCCGGAGGGAATCGAAAATTTTGTCGTATACTGCGACGCATCACACCAAGGACTTGGTTGTGTGTTAATGCAAAGAGACAAAGTCATCGCATATACTAAAAGTACACGAAAAGAATTATACGACCCACGACTTGGAATTGGGTGCAGTTGTGTTTGCGCTCAAAATTTGGAGACATTACCTTTACGGTACAAGATGTACTATCTTTACTGATCACAAGAGTCTCCAACATATCTTTGATCAAAAGGAACTTAACATGAGACAACGTCGCTGGGTAGAACTACTAAATGATTATGATTGTGATATCAAGTACCATCCCGGGAAAGCCAATGTCGTAGCGGACGCTTTAAGTCGCAAAGAACGAGTTAAAACTCTTCGTGTTCGTGACTTAGGATTGACAATTCATACGAATCTTACTACTCAAATTCGGATGGCACAACATGAGGCAATCAAAGAAGAAAACATTCAGAATGAAGCTTTACGAGGAATGATAAAGCAATTGGAGTCTAAGTCAGATGACACTTTATACTTCATGAATAGAATTTGGGTGACACGTTTTGGTAACTTACGGGAGTTAGTTATGGACGAAGCCCACAAGTCCAGGTACTCCATTCACCCAGGTTCAGATAAAATGTATAAGGATCTAAAAGAATTATATTGGTGGCCCAATATGAAAGGAGATATTGCCACATATGTCAGTAAGTGCTTAACATGTTCAAAAGTAAAAGCCGAACATCAGAAACCGTCTGGTTTATTACAACAACCTGAAATTCCCCAATGGAAATGGGAACAAATTTCTATGGATTTTATAACAAAATTACCCAAGACATCCAGTGGTTATGATACCATATGGGTAATTGTCGATCGATTGACAAAATCAGCTCATTTCCTACCTATGAATGAAACTGATAAAACCGAGAAACTTGCAAAGCTTTATATCAAGGAAATTGTGGCTAGGCATGGAGTGCCAATTTCTATTATCTCGGATAGAGATAGCAGATTTGTGTCTAGAATCTGGAAATCATTACAAGAAGCCATGGGCACACGTCTTGACATGAGCACGGCATATCACCCACAAACAGATGGTCAAAGCGAAAGGACCATTCAAACTTTAGAGGATATGCTACGTGCGTGTGTAATTGATTTCGGAGGAAATTGGGATACTCATTTACCATTAGCTGAGTTTTCCTACAATAACAGTTACCATACGAGCATTAAAGCAGCACCGTTTGAAGCTTTATATGGTCGTAAATGCCGCTCACCGCTATGTTGGGCGGAAGTTGGTGAAAAACATTTGACAGGCCCTGAGATTGTCCAGGAAACCACTGATAAGATTTTCAAAATTAAGGACCGTTTGAAAGCGGCCCGAGATAGACAAAAGAGCTATGCTGACAACAGACGAAAACCATTAGAATTTCAAATTGGTGACCGAGTAATGTTAAAAGTCTCACCATGGAAAGGCGTTGCAAGGTTTGGTAACCGTGGTAAGCTCAACCCTAGATACGTTGGACCTTTTGAAATACTGGCTAGAGTTGGCCCTGTAGCTTACAAACTCAAGCTACCCCAAGAACTAAACAATGTACATGATACGTTTCATGTGTCAAATCTCAAAAAGTGTCTATCAGACGAGACTTTGATCATACCGCCTGATGAAATTCACATTGACGATAAACTTCATTTCATCGAGCAACCAATTGAGATATCAGATTGGAAGGTTCAAAAGCTGAGACGTAGTCGGATCAAACTGGTTAAAGTACGTTGGAACTCAAAACGTGGTCCTGAGTATACATGGGAACGAGAGGACCAAATGAAAACAAAATACCCATCCTTGTTTAAGGATACACCAGTTCAAGATGACACAAATTGAATTTTGGGACGAAATTCTGTTAACATGGGGAGAATGTGAAACCCGACATTTCAGGTCAATATCCGTATACATTATGAACAAGTTTACATTACAATAAACGAGTTTACATTATAATTACTTTTGTGATTTATTTAATTTCACAAACAAGGACTTTAGAGTCTAGCAAAGATCGTACATGGTCTCAATTTATACTTGGGTAATTCTAGGAATTACCGGTGCAAGTACCAGTACAAACCGACTAAGACGAACAATAGTGGATAAATTAAATATCCAGGCGTATACGTTTCGTTGGTCAATAACTTATTTTTAGAATAAATCATATAGTATACGTAAAAGTAAACTAACAAACTCTTTCGAAAACGCTATTGGGTAGCGTCACTTTTAGGTGTTTATACCTACAAATAATCACCTCAACGGATTATACAATCCAAGATTTCAATGTTTTTCTTTAACGAGCCATAAACTTGTTAAATTTATAATACCGTGAGAAAATAAACCAAATTAAACTACCCCTTTTGAAACTCTAATCGATATTAAGTTACACTTAAATCAAATGGTTTGATTTATTTTAACCTCAAACCCACTTATTTGACTTCTCGGTCGAAGGGCAGAGGAAACCATCCCCAATCTCACATATTTTCAAATTAACCCATACTCCCACTTGCGAAAAACTCAGAACATAACCATACTCCTTTCAATCAAAAACCTCACAATCCTCATTTTTCTCTCATTTTCATACGGCAAACTTCCATTTCTCTTCAAAATCGAAGCCGAGTTTTTAAGCGAAATCCTACCACAATTCAGTGTTTTAAGAAGAATTTTAAGAGTTTCTGTAAAAGAGTCAAGACCATTCTCTGTTTTCTTCATCATTTTCATCTCGGTTTTAAAGGTAAAAACTCGATATTTTTCATATTATGTTCTTTAAAACCGTAGCTAAACTTACATCTTATTTAAACGCAAGAAAGATAACAAGAAGAGTGTGTCGAATTCAAGTTTAAAACATAAAAATATGCAGGACTGATTTTGTCAAACAGAAGTCCAGTAATCGAAACTAGGAGTTTCGATTTAACTCAATCGAAACTAGGAGTTTCGATACCCGTTCATCCATCGAAACTAGGAGTTTCGATGCCTTTTACTCAATCGAAACTAGGTAGTTTCGATAGCAAATACTCAATCGAAACTAGGTAGTTTCGATACCTTTTTCTCAATCGAAACTAGATTGTTTCGACTCCTAACCACTCCATCGTAACTAAGTAGTTTCGACACACATATGCCCAATCGAAACTAAGAAATTTCGACACCTGTACAACAGTCCCATTTGGGCAGTAACTCAAAACTGTTTTTATAACAAAACAAGTGTTGAACAACTAAGGAGATATTCAAACAAAAACGACCAGATTTACAAGGTCGGTGAACAATTTACAATTAAGACGTTGGTCTTAAAACAATTTACCCTTGGTATCTAGGGTACGAATAGTCAAGGTTGACTACAACAAGTTTTATCACAAGTATATACACAAACTCAAGGTGAGTTTCACGGCCCCTTTTTACTGTTTGGGGAAAAAACATACTTACAATTATTTTATGGGATAACAAGAGAATAAGACACGACTTGTATGTTTACATGAGATGAGAACAACAATTTGAGGCCGGAAAAGTCCCCTGGAACAATGTAGTAACCATTAACTGTAGCCTAGGGTCCTATGAATAGAGTGACGTCTCCCGGTCATGGTTACTCGCGCTAACCACAATCTGGAGGATTTATGGCCGCATAGAACCGGTTAACGAAATTAGGGGCGTGTACAATTGTCATGGTTTGGTTACGCCTCATGTAGGAACATATTATTTGTATTCCTAGCTAGTTTACAAATGGGTCAACAATTCTTATTCTGTTTATCACATACAACTGAAACGATTTATGAACAACTGAGTTTTACCAAGAACTATTTGATTAAACCTGTGAACTCACCAACCTCGTGTTGACGGTTTTAAGTATGTTTTTCAGGTAACTGAACATGATTTCAAGGTTAGCAATGTAGATTACATGCATGCACGATGGATACTACTCAAGGAGGATTTCCCTTGTATAACTCATTGAATTGAGTCATATTTGTGAAATCTTAATGTTTTGTAAACTCATTTTACATTTTGTAATGTAAAACTTTAAACTCATTTATGTATCCATTTATCATGTATGTGTTTGCGGTAATCATATGCTTTGGAAACCAGTGAACGTCGCGCCTCGCGTTTCCGCCTTGGCGGGGTGTGACAGTGCCCTCTGTTGATCAACCCGGTCGCGCCCGTGGCTTGAACACGATCGTGCCCTTCCGAGGCACGGTCGTGTGTGACTCAGAAATTTTAACAGAATTATAATTTTATATTTTTTAATCAATAAATGTTTCAAATTTTATAAAAATATGTTTTCTGTATTTGAAAGGATTAAAAGTTTAATCTTGACATAAATATTATTTATTTAAAGTTATAAAAATTAAATTTATATTTATTGTAAAAGCTTACACATAAATGATATTTTAAATGCCTAAGTTACAAATTTTTATAAATGAATAAGATAATGACTATTTATTTAATTCTTGTTTAAACAAAATCAATTATTTATTTATTTTCATAAGCAATAATTTTATACCTTACTTAATTGTTTATTCAAACTCAACCTTAATCAAAATGTTTTGATAATATTCATTTTAAACTTTATATTTTATTCAACACATCCAAGTTCAAATCAATAACATTTTACTCAAGTCCAAACCATCATTTAACTTACTCTGTTGTGCACCCTATTTGATACAACATACATTACTCTTTAGGTTGATTTGTGCACTCGAGGATCTATATTTTTCTATCTATTATCCTTGTTCGCTACACCTCCTTATCAAGTGAGTATTCACAACCCCTTTTACTCTTTTACACTTTTGGGGTGAAACATGAACATTATTCAAATTACACATTACATTTACACAAACAACACAAAGTACAAATCCTATTTACTTTAATGTGTGCAATTTGAGCTTTATGCCCGAGTGCTAGGTGTGCTAACCTTTGTATGCGATTATGTGCAATCATTAACTATACAAGCCGACGGTTTTCAATGATAGATCTATTGAGTCTGACAAACCCACCCAGGTGCGCGGTGATTGAAACCGACAACACAATTTTTGCATGCTAGTTACAAGGTTTGATTGTACATGGTTACACAATAGCTTCTCCCCATAAATGCCTTATTTATCATGATATGTAAATGATTTGTTTTAAACTATATGCTATCTATATACAACTGTGTTATACTCACCAACTTTTTAGTTGACTTTATTTTATTAATGTTTCAGGCCCTAATATGTGAGAATGATTCAAGACGTACTCAATATAGGATTTGGACTTAGCAATTTAAATCAAGAATTCTATGAGTTGTTTTATGTTTCTTTGTTTGAATTTGGTTTGTACTTGGATTATTTGTAATGCAAATTTGACTTTAATATATTTCAATTTAGTCAACCATGTGCTATGAACAGTCTACATGTCCTGCCCCGATTATTCCGCCATCGGTTGGGCTGTGACAGATTGGTATCAGAGCCTTGGTTATAGGGAATTAGGTTATTAGACACCTTGACCTAGACTATAACTTTAGGACTACCACTTATGCTATGCTTCATGATTATGTGCTATGTGCTACATGTTATATGTTACATGCTTAATATGATTACTTATTATTTCATTTTGATGACTTATGTGTTTTAAATCCATGACTTATTAGGATATTCTTAATAATTAAATAAATAATATCCGTTCCTATATTCTAAAATCTCATAATATTTCTATTTTCTTTTCTATCTTTATCCTTCTTAGCATGTGGAAAAATTCTTGAAGCAAAAATCTCTAAAATTTTTATTTCTTCGTTAAGGTTTTTAAACTTGTTAAATTATTTGATGACACGTGCAATCTGGAAGGGTGACACCTGTATTTTGGGTTTTCTGTCTAGGAAAGCATTTCGCATAAATCCCAATCAACCGAGGGACCCGTATGCTTTCCTGGGAATTCCCGAGATGAGTGTTTACTTATAGGCTAAAGCATGTCTCCTTGAAAAATTATATAAGTTTAATTAACCTTAATTTGCCATAGTATTCAAGTGATTTTGTCACTTTTGAGTACAATCCAAACTAAGAATATCTATTTTTATGATCTCATTCTATTAAATCCTATCAAATCTCATAAGTTCTTACAATCTTTCTTGTCTTGCGAAAATCTATAGAATGCCTCCTCGTCGTGCTCCCGCAACCAACGCCAACACCGACATTGCTACTATTCTTACTCAATTGGTGACACAACTCACTCAAGCCAATGGAGCCACCAATGGCAACAATGGTGGAAATGGAAGCAATAGTGGTAATAATGGTGGAAATGGTGGAAATGGTGGTAACAATCCACCTCAATGCACCTTCAAGCACTTCAACTCATGCAATCCCCTCAAGTTCGTTGGTACCGAAGGAGCTACTGGACTCCATCAATGGTTTGAAAGCATTGAGAATACTTTTCTCAATAGTGACTGTCCCGAAAATTTCCGTGTTCGTCATGCTACAAGTGTCCTACAAAAACGGGCACTTACATGGTGGAATGGGGAGAAAAGGAATAGGGGTGTTGATGTAGCTATGGCCTTACCTTGGGATGAGGTCAAAAGGCTTATGACCGAGGAGTTCTGCCCTCGAAATGAAGTGAAAAAGTTAGAAGCTGAATTTTGGGATCTTACCCAAGATAGTGGGGAAAGCTTAGCATATACAACTCGGTTCCATGAGTTGAGTCTTCTCGTGCCCCACATGGTTACTCCTTTGTCCCGTTGTATCGAAAAGTATATTGGTGGGCTACCAAGACAAATCCAAGATACTGTCTTAGGTAGAAATCCTGCTACTCTGGAGGATGCTATTCGTCTATCTGCTACCTTAACTGATAATCATGTGAAAGATGGAACTCTTACCAAAAAGGGTTCTAAGAAAGTTTCTGAAACCGTAACCCCTCCTACTCACAACAAAGAAGCCACAGCCGAGCCCTCTTGCAATAATAGAAAGAGGAAAGTTAGAAATTTTGCTGTGGTTACTCCTACTATTCCGGTTATCCAAGCTGCACCTATGGTTCAAACACCGGTTAAAAAGCCATATGTTGGAATCTACCCACTTTGTGCCACCTGCAACTACCATCATCCCCAAAACATCCCATGTCGCCTTTGTACTTATTGTGGGAGATATGGTCATACGGTTAGTGTTTGTAGGACCAAAGCTCTTACGGGCCAAATCAACCCTCCAAACCGAACCGTACCTCAAGTGGCTAACCAAGGTGCTCCCGCCATTGCTAATGGGCGTGCTTGTTATGAGTGTGGTGACCCGAACCATTTTCGTGATCAATGTCCAAGACTTGCAAATGCTAGACAAGGTGGAGCTCGTAGGCGTGCGTTCAACATAAACGCCAACGAAGCTCAAGCCAACAACGACGTGGTTAATGTTACGTTCCTTGTTAATAGTCAATATGCCTCCATTTTGTTCGATACCGGTGCTGATAAAAGTTTTGGGTCACTTAATTTTGAGCCTTCACTTGCAAAGACACGATCCCAATTAGAGAAAACCTTCACCGTTGAAATAGCAAATGGTGACTCCCTTACCATTGAGTCCATTATTTATGATTGCTCCTTAGAACTAAATGACCATTCATTCCCAATCAACCTTGTTCCAATGCCACTAGGAAGCTTTGATATTATAATAGGTATGGATTGGCTATCAAATCATCATGCCGAAGTCATTTGCTTTGAAAAGTGTATCCGAATTCCGCTACCATCGGGAGAAACCTTAAGGGTTTTTGGTGAAAAGCCTTGCAAGGGACTTAAGTTGATGTCGTGTACTACCGCTCAAAAGTACTTAGCTCATATTGTTCAAAAGGATGTCAAGGAGAAGAATATCCAAGACATTCCGATCATTCGGGATTTCCCCGAAGTTTTTCCTAAGGATTTATCAGGTCTTCCTCCCGTTCGTCAAGTAGAGTTCCGTATTGATCTTATACTTGGAGCTAACCCCGTTGCTAGAGCTCCTTATCGTCTTGCACCTTCCGAAATGCAAGAGCTTGCAAGTCAACTTCAAGAACTCTCCGACAAAGGTTTCATTCGCCCAAGTCACTCACCGTGGGGTGCACCCGTCTTATTTGTTAAGAAGAAGGATGGATCATTTCGCATGTGTATTGACTACCGTGAACTCAACAAGCTTACTATCAAGAACCGTTATCCTTTGCCTAGAATCGATGATCTCTTTGATCAACTTCAAGGTTCTACTTGTTTCTCAAAGATTGATCTTCGATCCGGTTATCATCAGCTTCGTGTTCAAGAAGATGACATTCCTAAGACTGCTTTTCGAACAAGGTATGGTCATTACGAGTTCATGGTTATGCCTTTCGGGTTAACCAATGCACCCGCAGTTTTCATGGATCTCATGAATCGTGTGTGCAAACCGTACCTTGACTAACACGGTCGCGCCCCGACTAGCACGGTCGCGCCCGTGGCTTGAGCACGATCGTGCCCTTCCGAGGCACGGTCGTGTGTGACTCAGAAATTTTAACAGAATTATAATTTTATATTTTTCAATCAATAAATGTTTCAAATTTTATAAAAATATGTTTTCTGTATTTGAAAGGATTAAAAGTTTAATCTTGACATAAATATTATTTATTTAAAGTTATAAAAATTAAATTTATATTTATTGTAAAAGCTTACACATAAATGATATTTTAAATGTCTAAGTTACAAATTTTTATAAATGAATAAGATAATGACTATTTATTTAATTCATGTTTAAACAAAATCAATTATTTATTTTTTTTCATAAGCAATAATTTTATACCTTACTTAATTGTTTATTCAAACTCAAACCTTAATCAAAATGTTTTGATAATATTCATTTTAAACTTTATATTTTATTCAACACATCCAAGTTCAAATCAATAACATTTTACTCAAGTCCAAACCATCATTTAACTTACTCTGTTGTGCACCCTATTTGATACAACATACATTACTCTTTAGGTTGATTTGTGCACTCGAGGATCTTTATTTTTCTATCTATTATCCTTGTTCGCTACACTTCCTTATCAAGTGAGTGTTCACCACCCCTTTTACTCTTTTACACTTTTGGGTTGAAACATGAACATTATTCAAATTACACATTACATTTACACAAACAACACATAGTACAAATCCTATTTACTTTCATGTGTGCAATTTGAGCTTTATGCCCGAGTGCTAGGTGTGCTAACCTTTGTATGCGATTATGTGCAATCATTAACTATACAAGCCGACGGTTTTCAATGATAGAACTATTGAGTCTGACAAACCCACCCAGGTGCGCGGTGATTGAAACCGACAACACAATTTTTGCATGCTAGTTACAAGGTTTGATTGTACATGGTTACACAATAGCTGCTCCCCATAAATGCCTTATTTATCATGATATGTAAAGGATTTGTTTTAAACTATATGCTATCTATATACAACTGTGTTATACTCACCAACTTTTTAGTTGACTTTATTTTATTAATGTTTCCGGCCCTAATATGTGAGAATGATTCAAGACGTGCTCAATATAGGATTTGGACTTAGCAATTTAAATCAAGAATTCTATGAGTTGTTTTATGTTTCTTTGTTTGAATTTGGTTTGTACTTGGATTATTTGTAATTTAAATTTGACTTTAATATATTTCAATTTAGTCAACCATGTGCTATGAACAGTCTACATGTCCCGCCCCGATGATTCCGCCATCGGTTGGGGTGTGATAGTCTGAACGACTCAAACACACACATATGTATGTATATATATAGTATTATTCGTAACATTTGACACGAATCTTAGTTATTCTAATTCTTATAGAAACCCTTACTCCCGTGGACACGTTTGTCCACTCATTGATCATTAGAATGTTTTTAGACGCTCTAATCTTCCGTGTTGTCGTCACAAAATCCCATTATGTCCCTAACTGTTATATTTGTAATTCTAGGGCACACGTAAGACGTGTAGGCTAAAACTAGTGCACCTAATCTCATCCTTGTGTGATCCAATCCACTACTCAAACTCAGGTGAGTTTCACGGCCCCTTTTTACTTGTTTTTACTATTGGGGGAGAAAACATGATTACACACAAACATATCTTACTTGTCTTCCTGTTGAGGAGAAACAAACATGTACACAAACTATCATACTTTTACTTGTTTTCCCCGTGGGGGAGAAACAGGTACGCAAACAAACATTATGTTACGTGTTTTTCCCGTTGGAGGAGAAAACATGACACAACTATTTTAGATTATTGTAATTCATATGTTATTACTGTTGAGGCAAAGTGTGACACACTATCACAGAAAGTCCTCCTCATACATCGAACCGTTAATATGGATCCTAGCGAGGTAATATTTAGTAGTACTACTGGGTTTGACAAATCCCACCCGTGTTAGTCGCGCTAACTCAATTAGATATCGAACGGGTGAAATGTTAGCCTACTCACACAGCCAGTGTTGATAGACCTGGCAGGAGGCAGTAAACAAACAGTCAGCTTCGGTTGCGAGCGCTTTAGTAAGACATGAACATAGGCTGGCTACCTATAGATATGCATAGTGAATGTACATAATCTGGCAAACACTCTCTTATAGTAAACTTGAAACCTGTGAACTCACCAACCTCGTGTTGACACTTTTTCTTACATGTTTCTCAGGTAACTTTGGCACAGGTTGCACACTTAGGACATGCATGAAGTCCTACTGTCATTTCTTTCATTTCAAACATGATAAACAGTTTACTTAATTATATTGATTGACGCTTGTTGCGTGTCTCTTCTTTTAATTTTATATTAATGTTTGCGCTTCCGCATTAACGCTGAGCATTTATGTTATGAATTTTAAGTCCCATATAGTGTCGTTTGATGTAACTAATGACTGAGATCCTGGTGTGTCACCTTCTAAACGGTAAAACTACGTTAGTGGAATTTGGGGGTGTGACAGATTGGTATCAGAGCCATTGGTTATAGAGAACTAGGATTGCATACTAGACTATAAACGCACACATGCATTAGTTACACGGCACAGACACTCATACCTGATACATATAGCACCTATACATACATTGTAGTGAAGGCATGTAACACCATCCGTATCACCCTCAGTTGGCGAGGGACACAACATTTGCATTGCATCATCATTCCCAGTGGCAACACTCGGGAATCACCAGAACATCATCCACTCTCGTCCTAGGGCAGCGAGACGAAGCCTTCGGAGGAGTCTCTCACACCACCATCATCAGTCGGGTATGGTGGGTTTTCTCGGGTCCATGTTATGAACGACACTCGGCACTAACGCATATCTCTTTGGGAATAGATGTCATCACTTTCCCGAGCCATGGGCTGGCTTCCTTGGTCAATATTCTGTTTAGAATAGATGGACCACAAAGTTAAGAACGCATATTCAAACCCTATTCTAACTCAGTTGAAAGGACGACTACTTTGCCTCTTCCAGTAACACATTCATGAACTAGTTTCACTTCTCGAAGCCACATATTATGTGCATGTTCCCATCTTCAGACTACAATCCACTGGATTGGACTCTCGTATTGTATTTCAACTCGAGTGAATACTTGGACCAAACGATTCCTGACTGCCTGTCCTAATATGAGATCTAGTTGATCAACTTGTAGTTGATGACTAAGCCTCTCGATGACTTATCATATCTGACAACACTCTATACTCGACAATACGAACTAAAGGACATTTTGACACAGGACAGGGAAAACTAGGGTGAGCATGGAAAGCAAATTATCATTACGAGAACACACGTAATAATAATTTGAGGTGCATGTAAGTCCGGGTGAAACCGGGTGTGTGGATAAATGATCCTAATCTGTGATCTATAGACTTATATTCCCACTGCCAGTAGAAATTCTCGTAACCTGCTCAACAACTAGTTGGTATCGTTAAACCTTTCAACAGTTGAAAGACGCAACTATCATGTCGAAGATGTTTACAGACACACTGAACTATCATTAACGGAATCCATCATGCTATTTTCACTCATGTAAGAGTCTTAGTGACCTTACGACTTTCATTCAGATTTGATTGATGGAACCACCAAGTGTGAAGCTCTAGTAGAACCTCATGGTAAACCCACCAACTCCAACTACATAAGCAGAATTTGGGAAATTCTTTCTAAACTAACACGTTATTCCTTACGCTCCAACAATAGGTTCCATTTGACCCGATTGCTTTATCATGTGACTAACCCTGAGTCTAATTTGACCTATACCCCAACATACCAAGTTATTTCAATGACTTTAGCAAACGAGGATTTCATCTAACTACCCTATCAGTTGAACGCGATTACTTAAACAGACATCCTATCTCCTGTACTCCTGATATCTATATCTCACTAAAATCTTTCCTACATGGGAACCCGTTCCCGTAGCCTCTGTGTTGACCGATGCTTACCTCATAAGCGCAGGTCTCACTAGAAGTCTCATCATGACCTCACAAAAATTTTCTTTTGGTAAAGTCGTACTTTAACTCTATTGGATATTTAGTACACTATAAAAGCAGCTCAAAACCTTAAGAGATGAAGACAAGGATTGGCTAGTTATAACTTTGACATTGACCTTATACCAGTCACACTTGGTAGTTTCGACGTAATTGTCGGTATGGAATAGTTATCCAAGAATCAAACCGAAATTATTTGTCATAAGAAAATTGTTCGCCTTCCTCTCCTGAGTGGAGAAACCTTTTCTACCCAAGGCATAAGGAGTGGTACAGTCATAGGCATCATATCCTTCATAAAAGCACAAAAGCATCTATGTAAAAGTCATACTGCCATTTTGGCTCTCGTCGCCAAGTATCCATTTGAGGAGAAGAAGATTGACGACATCCCAATCGTTCGTGATTATCCGGAAGTATTTCTTGAGGATCTACCATGTCTTCCACCGCATCATCAAGTCGAATTCCAAATCGATCTAGCACCCAGAGCGGCACCGATCACTCGGGCACCTTACAGACTGGCACCTAGTGAATTGCAAGAGCTATCTACTCAGTTACAGGAATTGTTGGGTAAAGGTTTCATCCGACCTAGCTCATCGCCATGGGGAACTCCAGTCCTGTTTGTCAAAAAGAAGGACGGAACTTTCCTAACGTGTATTGACTACTGGGAGCTGAATAAAATCACAATCAAGAGCCGCTACCCTTTGCCTCGCATAGATGACCTCTTTGATCAACTCCAAGGATCAAGTTTCTATTCCAAAATAGATCTTAGGTCCGGCTACCATCAGTTGAGAGTCCGAGAAGAGGATATCTCTAAGACTGCATTTAGAACAAGGTACGGCCATTACGAGTTTATGGTCATGCCTTTCGGGTTAACCAACGCACCTGCGGTATTCATGGACCTCATGAACCGTGTGTGTAAGCCTTACCTTGACCAATTCGTTATCGTTTTCATCGACGACATCCTCATTTATTCCAAGAACAAGGAAGAATATGAGGAACATCTACGCCTAATTTTGGAATTACTTAAGCGAGTGCAACTGTATGCTAAGTTTTCCAAGTGTGAATTTTGGATCCGGGAAGTTCAGTTTCTAGGGCATGTGGTTAACGAGAAAGGAATACATGTCGACCCATCAAAGATAGAAGCCATCAAGAATTGGGCAGCACCGACTACTCCATGTGAGGTGCGACAATTCTTGGGATTGGCTAGTTATTACCGTCGATTCATTGAGGGATTTTAAAAAATTGCACAACCTCTCACTGCCTTAGCTCAAAAGTGTAAAGCCTATAACTTCGGCGATAACCAAGAGTCAGCATTCCAACATCTTAAACAGAAACTTTGTAGTGCACCTATTCTAGCTCTTCCGGAAGGAACGGATGATTTAGTAGTGTATTGTGATGCATCTATTCAGGGTCTGGGTTGTGTCTTAATGCAACGCGAAAAGGTGATCGCATACGCTTCACGTCAACTAAAGTTCCACGAGAGAAACTACACCACACATGACTTAGAGTTGGGAGCTGTAGTTTTCGCACTTAAGATATGGAGACATTACTTGTACGGTACCAAGTGCACCATCTACACCGATCACAAGAGTCTACAACATATCTTTAAACAGAAAGAGTTGAACATGCGGCAGCGTCGTTGGGTCAAACTCTTAAATGATTATGACTGTGCGATCCGGTATCACCCACGTAAAGCTAACATTGTAGCTGATGCCCTAAGTCGAAAGGAAACGAAACCCAAACGAGTTTGAGCATTACAGCTTACTATTCACCTCGGGTTACCTGACAAAATCCGTAGTGCTCAACTCGAAGCACTAAAAGAAGAAAATCTACCACTGGAAAGTACACGCGGTATGGAAGCACAACTTGAAATCAAATCTGACGGTATTCGCTACTTTGCCGAGCGAATATGGGTTCCAGTATTTGGAAACCTAAGGGAACTAGTTATGAATGAGTCTCATAAATCTCGTTACTCGATACATCCAGGTTCCAACAAAATGTACCATGATCTAAAGGTGCTATATTGGTGGCCGAAGATGAAGGCCGATATAGCCACCTATGTTAGAAAGTGTCTGACTTGCGCGAAGGTCAAAGTTGAATATCAAAAACCATTCGGTCTCCTGCAACAACCAGAAATTCCCATGTGGAAATGGGAACAAATATCCATGGACTTTATCACCAAATTACCACAAACTCCTACCGGATGTGATACCATTTGGGTAATTGTTGATCGATTAACAAAGTCCGCTCACTTCTTAGCAATCAAAGAGACCGACAAAATGGATAAGCTTACTCGTACTTACTTGAAAGAAATAGTCTCTCGGCACGGGGTGCCAATCTCTATTATTTTGGATCGTGATGCACGATTCACTTCTCGTTTATGGCAGTCGTTACATAAAGCCTTAGGCACGCGTCTAGATATGAGCACAGCATACCATCCTCAAACTGATGGCCAAACAGAACGTACTATTCAAACGCTGAAGGACATGCTACGAGCTTATGTGATCGATTTCGGTAACACTTGGGAGTCTCACCTACCGTTGGTGGAGTTCTCCTACAACAGCAGTTATCACACTAGCATCAAGGCAGCTCCTTTTGAAGCACTTTATGGATGGAAATGCCGTTCTCCTATTTGTTGGACCGAGGTTGGGGATAGCCAAATTTACAGGTCCTGAACTTGTATTAGAAACTTCCAAAAAGATCGTTCAAATTAGAAACCGTATGGCAGCAGCTCGTGATCGTCAAAAGAGCTATGCCGATAAGCGTCGTAAACCCTTAGAGTTTCAAATAGGTAACAGGGTCTTACTCAAAGTCTCACCTTTGAAAGGTGTCATTCATTTCGGGAAACGATGCAAACTGAATCCTCGTTATGTTGGACCATTCAAGATAATGAAGAGAATCAGACCAGTCGCGTATCAACTGGACCTACCTGAAGGACTTAGTGGTGTACACAACGTCTTTCACGTCTCAAATTTGAAGAAATGCCTAGCAGACGAATCACTCGCAGTTCCTCTGGAGGAACTACCCATTGATGAATAGTTAAGTTTCATCGAAGAACCCATGGAAATTATGGATATGGAAGTCAAAACGTTAAAGCACATTAAAATCCCTATTGTCAGAGTTCGTTGGAACTCGAAACGCGGACCGAAATTCAAGTGAGAGCGCGAGGATCAGATGATGCGCAAATATCCTAATCTGTTCAAGCACTCCGCGTCAAATTCTTATAGTACTATTTAATTTTCAGGACGAAAATTCTTTTAACTAGGGGATGATGTGATATCCCGGGAATTTTTATTATTATTATTTAATTTTCGAGATGAAAATTCTTTCAACTAGGGGATGATGTGACATCCGACAATTTAGGGTTAACTCAGTTAGCAAATCCAGTTAAATACTAACTACACACAAACTCCAGGGACTAAAATTGTCAATTCTCAAATATCAAACCCTAGGGACTAATCCTGCTTGCATTCAAACTTAAATGCATGAAATTGGAGGGACCAATAATGTAATTTATCTAAAGTTGACTCCTGTTGACTTTTTGATAGTCAAACTAACCAAATATCTAACCTAGCTAACCAAATTCTAAAACCTAAGGACCATTTCTGCCAATTCCCAACTTTAAAGCATGAAACCTGAAGGACTAGTTTTGTAATTAAGCCATACTTGGATATTTTGACTTCTGGAAGTCAAAATTCACAATTTCCTTGGATCCAAATTCAACCGGTAACTGAATTTCGTTCGAATTGTAACGGCTGTTACACGAACATGATCATTACGCTTATCATTAAGCCATTAAACATCGCAATTACGGGCAATTAATCCCGATTATGAATGATCATGTCATAACCGTCGACCATCATATCGTACCCATCGAATTCGACAAGTTTTTGTAATATACACGCAAACTGATCATCTGTACACGATAAACGAACCCCTAAGATGTCTCTGCACACACCAATTTGATCGGAATTACAAAAGAAGTCGCCATGGATTGAACCATTCACAGCCGGTACCTGTGTTGGTCGAACACCATCAATCCACACTCCATTCTGGTAATTGACCCTACCTCTAGCTTCGTTTCAACTTCTAGAACCAAAGCCCTATGTTAATTGGGGCTTTCATTATCGAATCTTGCATGAACCAAATCCTAGGGTTCATGTGAAACCGTTTTAATAGAACTATACCTTTGATCCTGTTTAAATCCAATTAATTCACACCAGTAGACTCGTAATCATCTACTGAATAAAAGCCCTCTATCAATTTGAACGCATATCATCGAATTGATTATGATCCGGTAACTAGGGTTTACTCGAAAACTAAATTGGGGGTTTTGATCTTAAACTCGTTTTCAATCAAATTAAACTACAGGGTTAGTCTCACGATCACCCACCTAGTAAAAGCCCTATGGTTTTGACAACTCTCATCATCTAAATCATTCGAATCGATTTTGTCTTCATAAACTAGGGTTACGACCCCTTTTCTGTAAATTAACGATCATAAACCCGATGATTTTCAAATTCCGCGAACCTACAGACTCGCCATCACCCCGATTAACGGAACCCCTATAACCCTCTAATCAATTGCGATCAAATTCGATGGTTTTGGGACTGGTTTCATTTGACTGTGTGTACAGGAGTGAAACCAGGTGGGCTTGCGTGTTAAAACTGAAGGAACCGGATTCTCTCGCGATTCCCTAGCGGACTGACTTGGTAACACGCTTGACCCATAGGTAGGAGACCCGGGTTCGAAACCGGTCTCCTGCATTCTATTTTTGGGACTTTTTCATTATAAATAATTTATAAAAAGAAATAATTCCTATGTTATTATATTACCATATTAATAAGTTTTGAAGCCATAAACCAACCATAGGATTGGTTTTGATTTTCTAAGTTATAATTAACGTTATTTCCACTATTAAAATAACATATTTATATTATTATCAAACCACTACTCTAAATAAAATGAAATATTTATATCATTTTCAACCTCGTGACCTCATTTAAAAATAATATAGATGTTTATATTATTTCTACTACATGTATAAACATTTTTGCAATGTTTCAAAAACTAAAAATAATATACTTGTTTATATTATTTACTCCTGTTTATTAACCTGGAATAAAATAATATATTATTATTTGCACCCCGACTATTAACCTATTTGATTATTTCAAACTAGTAAATAATATTATTATTATTTACCCACGTTTTATCCTCTATTAAAAATAATATATTTATTTTTTCCACGCAAACATTTATTTTATTAATCCTTCGAACTTAAAAATAATATATGATATATATTATTTTTCTTAAACTTGTCTGAATGACTCAAACACACACATATGTATGTATATATATAGTATTATTCGTAACATTCGACACGAATCTTAGTTATTCAAATTCTTATAGAAACCCTTACTCCAGTGGACACGTTCGTCCACTCATTGATCTTTAGAATGTTTTAAGACGTTATAATCTTCCGTGTTGTCGTCACAAAATCCCATTATGTCCCTAACTGTTATATTTGTAATTCTAGGGCAATAGTAAGTCGTGCAGGCTAAAACTAGTGCACCTAATCTCATCCTTGTGTGATCCATTCCACTACTCAAACTCAGGTGAGTTTCACGGCCCCTTTTTACTTGTTTTTACTATTGAGGGAGAAACATGCTTACACACAAACATATCTTACTTGTTTTTCTGTTAAGGAGTGTGACACCCGACATTTCAGGTCAACATCCGTACATGTTATAAACAAGTTTAAATTATAATTGTTTTGTGATTTACTTAATTTCACAAACAAGGACATTAAGGTCTAACAAAAATCGTACAGGGTCTCATTTCACATTCTGGTAATTCTAGGAGTTACCGGTTCACGTACCAGGATAACCCGACTAAATACGAACACTAGTGGTTAAATTTACACTTAAATCAAATGGTTTGATTTATTTAACCCCACCCACTCCCATTGACCAGAAATCTCGGCCTCAAGGCCATGTGGGTCCATCCCACACCCTAAATTTCAACATCTTCTACTTTCTTAAGCAATCTCCCATACCACCTCATTTTCTATCAATTCATCAAGAGCAAAAACCCTCAACCCCTGTCATCTCTCTTTTCTTCTACGACAACAACAAGAATACCTATCTCCACTTTCTTTTGGGGTTCTTCCATAATCGAAGACTCGAATCCTTTATTTCGGTGCTATAAGGAGAGTTCCAAGTGTTTTCTCAAAGGGTTTTAGCAGGAGAAGTCAAGATCATTCTCTTTTTCTCTCAAAAATCGTCATCTCTGTCCAGAGGTAAAAACTCGATATTATCCACTTTATTTTCTTTAAAACCGTATCTAAGCATACAAAGGTTCAATCGCAAGTAAGATAACAAGAAAAGTGTGTCAAATTCAAGATTTGAACATAAAAATATACAGGACGAATTCTGTCAATCAAAGTGCAGTAATCGAAACTAGGAGTTTCGATACCTGTTCAATCGAAACTAGGAGTTTCGATACCTGTTATTCAATCGAAACTAGGAGTTTCGATACCTATTCAATCGAAACTAGGAGTTTCGATACCAGTTTACTCAATCGAAACTGGGAGTTTCGATACTAGTTGTTCAATCGAAACTAGGTAGTTTCGATACATATTGCTCAATCGAAACTAAATAGTTTCGATACCCTTCTTGCCAATCGAAACTAGATAGTTTCGATACCTAACTACTCAATCGAAACTATGAAGTTTCGATACTCAATTGCCCAATCGAAACTAGGAAGTTTCGACATCTGTTCATCAGTCACATTGGGCAGTAACTTAGAACTGTTATTATAGCAAAACAAGTGTTGAAAATCTAAGAAGATATTTAAACAAAAGCAACTAGATTTACTAGGTCGATGAACAATTTGCAATATGAGACGTTCGGTCTTAACATAATTTACCCTTTGGTATCTAGGGTACGAATAGTCAAGTTTGACTACAACAAGTATCATTACAAGTATACACAAACTCAAGGTGAGTTCACTGTCCCCTTTTAACTTTTAATGTTTTAGAAACATCGGGGGAGAAACATACTTGCATAACACGTTTGAAAACACGAAACATCATTACTTGATACATCTTAGAAAACATGGAACACGTACATATAAACATTTTCATATGGTAACAAGAAAACAAGACCCGACCTTTATGTTTGCATGAGTGAACACGTTAGGAGCTCGTAAAGTCCCCTGACCATCATATTTTATAACCATTAGCTAAGGATAGCCTGGGATTCTATGGATAGTACTATTGGGTCTGACACCCCCGGTCATGGTTAGTCGCGCTAACCATGGGTCCCTCTGGCCAAATGACCGCATAGTGTTCTAATATTGCTCGTGAGGTACGAGTGAGGGGCAAAACACCTGGTCTTGGTTTGGTTATGCCTCATGTATGTACATATTATTTGTATTCCTAGCTAGTCTACAAATGGGTCAACATTACTTGTTTTGTTTATCATATTCATTGAAACGTTTTCGTGCAGATGGATCTGCCAATCACTTATACACAAATGGTTTTGCCATTCGTTTACGTGGAAATGTTTTCATCACATGTTTTCATTGAGAAAACTACTCGTTTTATGACTATGAAGTCATCACATGTTTTCATTGAGAAAACTACTCGTTTTATGACTATGAAGTCATCACATGTTTTCATTGAGAAAACTACTCGTTTTATGACTATGAAGTCATCACATGTTTTCATTGAGAAAACTACTCGTTTTATGACTATGAAGTCATCACATGTTTTCATTGAGAAAACTACTCGTTTTATGACTATGAAGTCATCACATGTTTTCATTGAGAAAACTACTCGTTTTATGACTATGAAGTCATCACATGTTTTCATTGAGAAAACTACTCGTTTTATGACTATGAAGTCGTCACATGTTTTCGAGGAAAACAACCTTACATTAAACCCGTGTACATATTTTCAATGTTTTCGAGGAAAACAGTTTCGTATCACGGCCATGTACACAATATCAATGTTTTCAAGGAAAATCACTTTACATTGCAACATTCAAACCTGTGAACTCACCAACCTTTGTGTTGACATTTTTAAGTATGTTTTTCAGGTAATTCATAGCCATGGCACGGTTGGAATAGGCTAGCTATGTTGGATCAATTCCTAGTAGCTGGAAGGACGTAAAATATCAAGTCTCAAGTCTATCGTTGATCTAGAAAAACTTAGATCATAGTATTACTTAGTTTTAGTAATTGTATATGTAATCAAGTCTTAGAAATCACTATTACAGCTTCCGCTATCGTGTAATGAACCAATCGTTACAACCTGTATTTATTTAATAAGTAAATAAATTTGGGGGTGTGACAGATTGGTATCAGAGCCATGGTTTTAGCGAATTAGGTTTCCTTAGTGATTCCTAGGCTCTAACCGGACTCATTTAGGGACCAAGATTTCTAAGACTTACATCACACTAAAAACACCCAAGACTTGAGCATAGGAATTCCAACCGTTGCCGAACAATTTGTGTAGACTATTAGTGTATGGAGTTACACTAGGGTACCATTAGCTACACTAATACAATTACATAACACATGTAATGAACACTTAAACACATACAACAATGTGAAAATAATAAACACATATAAATGTTACTATTTGGATTACGAGTCAAGAATAACGGGTACTCAGCATACTGCAACCTTAGAAGATCGAGTTATGAGCTGAGCTTGAACGATGACGACGGCGGCGATCGTCAGTTACCGATCTTGGTATCACAACAGGTTGAACTCGTACCAGGATCTGTACCTATACCTGCACCACAACTACTCCAGCCATGGAGGCAACTATCTTTCTAACGTATTTGCGGTATAAATACTCTCCTTCATAAGTTGTCGGAACGGATGCCTAGACTCTCGCCATGATATATGGCTGGCATGATTGCCCAGACAGAAGGGAATTCAAGGTGAATAAGCAGGACTAAATGGGAGAGAACTCCAAGGGTCAGGAGACCCAGACATACATCAGGATCATGTGGATCCATGCATATATACAGACTTGGAGCATGAGTTGCTCGACACTCGTTTGAGGATCTCTGCCCAACACATAGTGCCTGAATTTCACCATGCACATTTTTTTTAAGAGACACTGGTGGTGCCTCTCTACCCTTAGCCTCATCCGACAACTGCCATATTCAGCAGATTCATGAGTATTGGTACACATAATTAACAGTAATCCGATAAAACAATAGACACTCCTGTACAAATGTGCAAACGCAATCTAATGATCGTTTCAAATCACTTTTGATTAAAAGCTTGGGATAGAAGAAACACTATAGGGATCAGGCAAGGCAAATCATCATTACGGGTGCACACGTAATCATAATTTGCAGTGCATGGGAACTTTAGTGAATCTTACTGCCTAAGCTGATGATCAACCCATGTTCTCAATCACTTGATTAAGGATTGAATCCTATCAAATCAGACTTCTCAATTAGGTGCTCACAAAGCATTCTTCTAGTTTTGGAGAAACGAGAGAAATTCAAATTGAATTCAACCAATCCTTAGTAAATCCTGAACGACGAAGGAATTCGCACATTCATTCTTTGAGATTCTACTTGTCAGGAATGCTTCAAATTGAGCGTTACCACAACTAACACTTACAGTAATTGCACAACTATTGTGGGAGATTATAGCGTAATCTCAGGATCCATCATACAGTTCAATCTCACAATTGCTTGAAAGTTACGCCAAGTGTGTTATGCACTAACTTCAGTAATAGGGCAGGATATTATTCTGACCCGCATACACATGGCACCTATGGATATTGTGAAAGCTCGACATGAGACAAGTAGGAAATCGGACATTTCAGAATGTCGGTCAAACAGGATTGCTCTCGCAGCCATTGACATTCAATATACCTTTAAGTCTGACTATTCTCTCTGCAATGGATAAGACGGGGTTGATGCTCAAGTGAATGCCAAAGAAACCTAAGTGTGGACTAACGACTATTGTCGCACTAACCGGAAAACGACATGCAAAACTCTTAAAGGAGTCCCAAAATGCGGAATTTCATGCTAATCTCATTAGCTCATGATATGCATAAGGGGCGTAAGCTCGAGCTATTCACAACAGGCCACTGTTCACAAAGAGCTGAGAAGAATAATTCATTACTCTTTTGTACTTGCACTTCCCAAAGGTTCATCTTGATGGATGGATCCCAGATTTAGCCTAGAAAAGAGGTGTGATTGCATCTTTCACTCCTAGTTTTCTATAATTGGGAAGCTCTAGAGCATCTATTGTTAAGAAATGATCTCTTGGAGTAGACTCAGTTGGAATACAAAAGTCTCGACGTTCAACACTCATTACCTCAAGTTTATCTTTGTGCTAAGGATTTTGAGGCTATAACCTATATGAGTGGAATACGTAACAGTAAGTCACCAAAGCACCATTCAAACACTAAGGAAGTGCATACACACTGTATGACAAATAGTTGGCTATCAACCCTTTCTGCCAACTTAATGGGTTGACAAACCCATAGCCCATTTTGGGGAAAGCACTAATTCGATGAGACCATTCTCACAGTATTACTATTCATTCCCTCAGCTAGACGGAATGTGAATATTCCAAATAAACATCAAACTTCGTATGGCTTACATACTTTGAAGTTATGATAGTCGAGACATGAGTTTACAGATCAGGACGCTACAACCCAAAGGCTAGTCTGCCTCAGAAGGGTGGTACAAGCAACGGGTAAAGTGGTGATTAGACTCGAACTTTGCTAGTAAGAGCACACAAGGAATCTTGAAATATTAAACCAATTATGACCCATTTTAAAGGAAGATCATAGATAACACGAAACCTGAATTAAGAGAAAAGTTTTAGTCCGAGAAAATGCTTTCGAAAAGCATAAGAGGGATAAACATAAAGTTTAATTTCCGTACTGTGTCATTACTACCCAGTATTCAACTAAAACCTAGACACCTCGTCGAGTAATTCTTTCCTAAGATCTATAGAGATCTGCTTTTGTGACAAAGTGAGTAGACGAATAGAGGGTATGTGTCAACATACGCTCAAGATTCGTAGGCACCATTCCTTTCATTACCAGGAATGAGCATCACATAACCCTACCATATTGAGGGTAATCAAATAAAGTGGTTCTTGCACGTTTAATATAGTTAGTCGGGGAAGTATTCGCTTTGCTTTCGAATACCGACTACCAAGTAAATGGAATCAAACAATTGAAACCTAAGTTGGATGATACAGATAGAATTTGGGTACCAGGTATCGGTAGCCTATGTGGAAGGTTATGGATGAAGTCCATAAGCCCAAGTACTCCATTCATCCAGAATCGAATAAAACGTATAAGGATCCCGAGGAACTCCATTATGTGGCAAAACATGAAGGGAGAAATTGCTATCTATGTTGGGAGATAACCGACAGTAAAAGCAGAATGTTAGGAATCACCTGAGTGAACGCAAAAACCGCAGATTCCTCAATGGAAATGGGAGGAGAATTCCATAGGTTTCATTACAAATCTACCCAGAACACCTAACGGCTATGATACTATATGGGTAATCGTCAGTCGTTTGACGAAATCCGCTAACTCCCTACCAATAAAGGAGACAGATAAAAGTAAGAAGCGTGCGAGGCTAAATATTAAGGAAATTGAGGCTAGGCATGGTATGCCAATTTCCATTTTCTCTAATAGGGACAGTCAAATCATGTCAAGAACCTGGCAGTCAGTACAAGAAGCCTTGGGCACACGCCTTGACATGAGCACTGCATATCATTCCCAGAAGAACGGTCAAGGTAAAAAGGACCATCCAACTTTAAAAGATGTGCTCCATGCGTGTGTAATCGATTTAGGAGGAAATTGGGATACTCACCACCGTTGGCTGAGTTTTCATATAATACCAACTACCATACCGGCATTAAAGCCGCTCCGTTGAGGTTTTGTATGGTTGTAAGTGTCGCTCATCGCTATGTTGGGTAAAGGTTGGCAAAAAGCATTTGACTGGTCTTGATATTGGCTAGGAAACCATTGATAAGATCGTCAAAATCAAAGATCTTCTGAAAACCACTCAATGCAGACGAAAGAGAGTTGTGCTAGCAACAGACGAAGACATTAAAATTCCAAGTGGGAGACAAAGTCATGTTAAAGGTCTCATCTTGGAAAGAAATTGCAAGATTTGACAACCGTGGCAAGCTTAACCCTAGGTACGTTGAACCATTTGAAATTTTGACTAGGGTTGGCCGGCCCTGTGGCATACAAGCTCAAGTCGCCACAAGATCTAAGCAATGTACATGATACGTTTCATGTATCAAATCTCAAGAAGTGCTTATCAGACGAGACATTAATTATACCGCCTAATGAGATTCACATAGATAACAAGCTACACTTCGTTGAGGAACCCATTGAAGTCTCAGATTGGAAGGTTCAGAAAACAAGGCGTAGTCGAATCAAACTGTTTAAAGTACGTTGAAATTCAAAGCGTGGTCCTGAGTATACACGGGAACTAGAGGATCAAATGAAAACAAAATACCCATCCTTGTTCAAGGATACACCAATTCAAGAAGACACGAATTGAATTTCGGGACGAAATTCTTTTAACATGGGGAGAATGTGACACCCGACATTTCAGGTCAACATCCGTACATGTTATAAACAAGTTTAAATTATAATTGTTTTGTGATTTACTTAATTTCACAAACAAGGACATTAAGGTCTAACAAAAATCGTACAGGGTCTCATTTCACATTCTGGTAATTCTAGGAGTTACCGGTTCACGTACCAGGATAACCCGACTAAATACGAACACTAGTGGTTAAATTTACACTTAAATCAAATGGTTTGATTTATTTAACCCCACCCACTCCCATTGACCAGAAATCTCGGCCTCAAGGCCATGTGGGTCCATCCCACACCCTAAATTTCAACATCTTCTACTTTCTTAAGCAATCTCCCATACCACCTCATTTTCTATCAATTCATCAAGAGCAAAAACCCTCAACCCCTGTCATCTCTCTCTTCTTCTACGACAACAACAAGAATACCTATCTCCACTTTCTTTTGGGGTTCTTCCATAATCGAAGACTCGAATCCTTTATTTCGGTGCTATAAGGAGAGTTCCAAGTGTTTTCTCAAAGGGTTTTAGCAGGAGAAGTCAAGATCATTCTCTTTTTCTCTCAAAAATCGTCATCTCTGTCCAGAGGTAAAAACTCGATATTATCCACTTTATTTTCTTTAAAACCGTATCTAAGCATACAAAGGTTCAATCGCAAGTAAGATAACAAGAAAAGTGTGTCAAATTCAAGATTTGAACATAAAAATATACAGGACGAATTCTGTCAATCAAAGTGCAGTAATCGAAACTAGGAGTTTCGATACCTGTTCAATCGAAACTAGGAGTTTCGATACCTGTTATTCAATCGAAACTAGGAGTTTCGATACCTATTCAATCGAAACTAGGAGTTTCGATACCAGTTTACTCAATCGAAACTGGGAGTTTCGATACTAGTTGTTCAATCGAAACTAGGTAGTTTCGATACATATTGCTCAATCGAAACTAAATAGTTTCGATACCCTTCTTGCCAATCGAAACTAGATAGTTTCGATACCTAACTACTCAATCGAAACTATGAAGTTTCGATACTCAATTGCCCAATCGAAACTAGGAAGTTTCGACATCTGTTCATCAGTCACATTGGGCAGTAACTTAGAACTGTTATTATAGCAAAACAAGTGTTGAAAATCTAAGTAGATATTTAAACAAAAGCAACTAGATTTACTAGGTCGATGAACAATTTGCAATATGAGACGTTCGGTCTTAACATAATTTACCCTTTGGTATCTAGGGTACGAATAGTCAAGTTTGACTACAACAAGTATCATTACAAGTATACAAAAACTCAAGGTGAGTTCACTGTCCCCTTTTAACTTTTAATGTTTTAGAAACATCGGGGGAGAAACATACTTGCATAACACGTTTGAAAACACGAAACATCATTACTTGATACATCTTAGAAAACATGGAACACGTACATATAAACATTTTCATATGGTAACAAGAAAACAAGACCCGACCTTTATGTTTGCATGAGTGAACACGTTAGGAGCTCGTAAAGTCCCCTGACCATCATATTTTATAACCATTAGCTAAGGATAGCCTGGGATTCTATGGATAGTACTATTGGGTCTGACACCCCCGGTCATGGTTAGTCGCGCTAACCATGGGTCCCTCTGGCCAAATGACCGCATAGTGTTCTAATATTGCTCGTGAGGTACGAGTGAGGGGCAAAACACCTGGTCTTGGTTTGGTTATGCCTCATGTATGTACATATTATTTGTATTCCTAGCTAGTCTACAAATGGGTCAACATTACTTGTTTTGTTTATCATATTCATTGAAACGTTTTCGTGCAGATGGATCTGCCAATCACTTATACACAAATGGTTTTGCCATTCGTTTACGTGGAAATGTTTTCATCACATGTTTTCATTGAGAAAACTACTCGTTTTATGACTATGAAGTCATCACATGTTTTCATTGAGAAAACTACTCGTTTTATGACTATGAAGTCATCACATGTTTTCATTGAGAAAACTACTCGTTTTATGACTATGAAGTCATCACATGTTTTCATTGAGAAAACTACTCGTTTTATGACTATGAAGTCATCACATGTTTTCATTGAGAAAACTACTCGTTTTATGACTATGAAGTCATCACATGTTTTCATTGAGAAAACTACTCGTTTTATGACTATGAAGTCATCACATGTTTTCATTGAGAAAACTACTCGTTTTATGACTATGAAGTCGTCACATGTTTTCGAGGAAAACAACCTTACATTAAACCCGTGTACATATTTTCAATGTTTTCGAGGAAAACAGTTTCGTATCACGGCCATGTACACAATATCAATGTTTTCAAGGAAAATCACTTTACATTGCAACATTCAAACCTGTGAACTCACCAACCTTTGTGTTGACATTTTTAAGTATGTTTTTCAGGTAATTCATAGCCATGGCACGGTTGGAATAGGCTAGCTATGTTGGATCAATTCCTAGTAGCTGGAAGGACGTAAAATATCAAGTCTCAAGTCTATCGTTGATCTAGAAAAACTTAGATCATAGTATTACTTAGTTTTAGTAATTGTATATGTAATCAAGTCTTAGAAATCACTATTACAGCTTCCGCTATCGTGTAATGAACCAATCGTTACAACCTGTATTTATTTAATAAGTAAATAAATTTGGGGGTGTGACAAGGAGAAACAAACATGTACACAAACTATCATACTTTTACTTGTTTTCCCCGTGGGGGAGAAATAGGTACGCAAACAAACATTATGTTACGTGTTTTTCCCGTTGGAGGAGAAAACATGACACAACTATTTTAGATTATTGTAATTCATATGTTATTACTGTTGAGGCTAAGCGTGACACACTATTACAGAAAGTCCTCATCATACATCGAACCGTTAATATGGATCTTAGCGAGGTAATATTTAGTAGTACTACTGGGTTTGACAAATCCCACCTGTGTTAGTCGCGCTAACTTGATTAGATATCGAACGGGTGAAATGTTAGCCTACTCACACCGCCAGGGTTGATAGACCTGGCAGGAAGCAATAAATAAACAGTCAGCTTCGGTTACGAGCGCTTTAGTAAGACATGACCATAGGCTGGCTACTTATAGATATGCATAGTGAATGTACATAATCTGGCAAACACTCTCTTATTGTAAACTTGAAACCTGTGAACTCACCAACCTCGTGTTGACACTTTTTCTTACATGTTTCCCAGTTCGCTTTGGCACAGGTTGCACACTTAGGACATGCATGAAGTCCTACTGTCATTTCATTCATTTCAAACATGATAAACAGTTTACTTAATTATATTGATCGACGCTTGTTGCGTGTAACTGCTTTTAATTTTATATTAACGTTTACGCTTCCGCATTAACCCTGAGCATTTATGTTATGACTTTTAAGTCGCATATAGTGTCGTTTGATGTAACTAATGACTGAGATCCTGGTGTGTCACCTTCCAAACGGTAAAACTCCGTTAGTGGAATTTGGGTGTGTGACAACTCTAATCACCAAGAATCAAACAAAAATCACGAGCAAAAGCTCTGATACCACTTGTAGGTCCACATGACTCATCTGTAGATCGATCTCGTGACATGGCGTCTCGTTAACACGGAGTGCGAAATCCTACCGTATTAACGTTCGTATACTAATTGACAATAGAATCATCAGGTAAATAAACTTCTCTTTTTATATCATCAAACACATAGAGTTTACAGAATATACTCTCTCTTGTTCTCTAGTTTTTTAACAGAATCTGTAAACTCTCTATTTATAGACACACGTTCTGCAATAGGCGAACTTAACAAGTTCGCCTCTAATCGACTAGGCGAACTTATCAAGTTCGCCTCTAGCAGAACTGGTTCTAATACTTAGACAAAATCTAAAAAATTACATAAAAACATAAAGACAATAAGTCCTAAACTATTACAAAGCTTTTGTCATACAATCTATGTCCTAACAAAACCATATGGGAAGATTCAACCACTTGAGATACTGTTAGGACATAGTTTGTAATGACAAAAGATTTGTAATAGTTTAGATCTTATGTCTTTATGTTTTTGTAATGTAATAATGTTCTAAGTGTGTAACATTCCTGATTTCTAGTATCCGTATTTCAATTCAATGTAATGCATTTCAAACTCAATTCTAGTGCACTGTTTTGTTCTATTCGTACCATAAATTAAATACTATACTTCAATGCAAATCCACAAATTTTACTCGGTTATATTCTATTAAAACACTACATAAGTATCTATTTATACCAATACGTCAAAAGACTAAAGTTACAAGGTCTGATGTTGAAAATTTACAAGAAACCCTAATAGGCACGGTCGCGCCTCGTTCTATCACGGTCGCGCCAAGTGCTTTGGCACGGTCGCGCGACCAGCTTTGGAACGATCGCGCCCGGTGCCTAGGCACGGTCGCGCCTCAAATGGACACGGTCGCGCCTCTCAGCAGTTGAAACGTAAAAACAACCTTTAATCACAGGAACATTCGGTTTCATAACCGTTCTACACGTTTTCGTCATTAACCAACTCCATTAAGCCCTTTAATCATCACCATTACAACAAATGAACTTATTTTCATCGAATTACCCCATAATCACCAAATTCTCTCACGAAATCAGCAAATTCACCAATTTGATTACAATTCTTCCAAGCCATCATACCATCGATCCTCTATAAGGCTTCTGGACACGCTGGTTTAGTCGGAATTGCAGCAGAGGACGCCGGAGACAGAACCCGTCGTCGCCGGAAATTCTCTCTACCGAACACTATCAATTCGTCGTCCTTCCGGGTAATTGAAACCTCTCACACTTAAGTTTTAGTCTACTAATCAAAAGCCCTAATCTAATTTGGGATTACAATACAGGAATCATCACGAACCAGAGTCTAATTTTTGTTCAAAATAGATTTAATCGAATCGAATCTTAGACTCGCTTTAAATACAATTAATCTCTACAAAAAGATTCGTGATGATCTAATGGGTGAAAGCCCCATGAATTCCAACATTTACAATATAAGAATTAGTCAAATTGAATCTGTTTTGGAACAGACACGGTCGCGCTAATCATATAGCGCGGTCGTGCTTCATGAGACACGGTCGCGCAGATACCAGCGCGGTCGTGCCTCACACACTCAGACCCAGTCATACCTTTGGCCAGACTTGGTCATGCCTCAAAACCCTAGACACGGTCGTGCCTTGTCCAGGACACGATCGTGCCCTTACTAGCATGGTCGCGCCCGTGGTTCGTGCACGATCGTGCCCTTCCCAGGAACGGTCGTGTGTGAGTTAAATTTTTGGCAGAATTATAATTTTATATATTTTTCAAACAATAAATATTCTGATTAAATTGCAAAATAAAAATAGTTAATTTTTATAAAAATGCATTTAATTCTATTTAGAAAGATCAAATATTTAGTCTTGGAATAAATAGAAATTTTTTTTATTTAAAGTTTATAAAATTTAATTTACATTTATTGTTAAACCTTAAAAAGTATTTTAATGCTTACGTTACATATATTATAAATAAATAAATGATTATTTATTTAATTTATATTTAAACAAAAACAATTAATTATTTATACTAAATTATAACTAATACTTACAATATTTTCATAAACAATAATCATTTACATTACTTATTTAATTATTCAAACTCAAATCTTAATCAAAATATTCTAAAAATATTCTTTCAAACTTTATATTTTATTCAGTACTTTCAATTACAAATCAATGACTTTTTACACAAGTCCAAATGCAACTTTAGACTTAAACTTTTGTGCACACTATTAATACCATATACATTACACTTTAGGTTAACTTGTGCATTTCAAGGATCTTTATTCTATCTAGTATCTTTGTTAGCTACGCCTTCAAACCAAGTGAGTATTTCGTAGCCCCTTTTACTCTTTTACACTTTTGGGGTGAAACATGAACTCTATCAAATTACATGTTTACATTTACACAAACAACACAAATACAAATCCTATTTACATTCATGTGTGTGATTTGAGCTTTATGCCCGAGTGCTATGTGTGCTAACTTTTGTGAACAGTTATGTGCAATCATTAACTATTCAAGCCAACGGTTTTCAATGATAGATCTATTGAGTCTGACAAACCCACCCAGATTGGGGTGATTGATACCGACAACACAATTTGCATGCTAGTTACAAAGGTTTGATTGTAATTAGTTACACAATAGATGCTCCCCATAAATGCCTTTTTTATCATGTTATGTAAGGATTTGTTTTACAACTATATGCTATCTATATACAATCTTGTGTTATACTCACCAACTTTTTAGTTGACTTTATTTTATTCATGTTTCAGGTACTAATGTGTGAGTTTGATCAATATGTGCTACACTTAGGCTTTGGACTTAGCTAATTTAAATAAAGAAGTCTATATTTTGAAATATTGTTTGTCTTGGATTTGGTTTTGTTTGAATGATTGTAATGGAATTTGGAGTTTAATATATTTCAATTTAGTCAACCTTGTGCTTATGAACAGTCTACATGTCCCGCCCCGATGATTCCGCCATCGGTCGGGGTGTGACAAAGTGTTTTATACAAATTATGCTAGAGGCGAACTTGTTAAGTTCGCCTAGTCTAACAGAGGCGAACTTGTTAAGTTCACTTAAGTCTATCTGAGGCGAACTTGTTAAGTTCGCTTAGTCTGTTAGAGGCGAACTTGTTAAGTTAGCCTAATGCAGGTCAGTAGTCTATATATAGATGTTTAGAGAGTCAGTTTGAGAGATAGAACAGAATCGATCAGAACTAGAACAGAGTTGAACGATTGAGTCTGTAAACTCTATTGACAATTGGAATACAAGCGTGAATGTTATTTACTTGATTGTCCATATTGTCTTTTGTGTGTGCAATCGTTGATTCGTTGGATTCCACACTTCGAGTTAACGACACGTCTTATCACGAGAATGATCTGTAGAAGTGTCATGAGACCTACAAGTGGTATCAGAGCTTTTGCTCGTGATTCTTGGTGATTCTAGACGGTTTTGTATGCAAATTGACAAGAAATTCATCAACTTTGATATTTTCTTTTTCATGGAGTTTTCAATCTTAATTTGGTTCTGATTTGGTGTTTTTGAAGTGGTTTTTGAAGAAATTGATCCGATAGAAAGGTTCTAATTGAGAAATTACATAATCCTACGGTTCGACTTTGATTAATTCCTTCAAATCAGTGAATTATGAAGTTTTATTTTAATTCCTGGTTCGCGGTTTCTGGTTGAGCCGTTCTTGAGTTTGAATCTGCTGAAGCAAGCGAACTTGCTGATTTTGTGTGAAGGCGAACTTAGTAGGCGAACTTGTCAAGTTCGCTTCTCACAAATTAAGCGAACTTATTTTTAGGCGAACTTAATCAGATTTTCTGGTTTTTGGTTTAAACAAACTTATTAAGTTCGCTTCGTATTAAGTTCGCTTGGGTATCACAGAAGCGAACTTATTATCTTTGCCTAAGGGTAGTGAGTGTTCAACACTTGGATATTTTTCAGAAAAATGGCAAATATGGTACAAGTAACGAATATGTTCAATTATGATAATGAGATTGGTACATCTCAAAAACCACCGAAGTTGTTGAATCTTGCTGATTATTCTAATTGGAAAGATATGTTTGATCAGTTCATAACTTTTACCGATACCTGTCTCTGGATTCCTATTTTAGAAGGTTATACGCATCCGACTTATTAATGAATGGGACAGAATAATGTTCCAAATCCTGTATCAGCGTTAACGACTGAAGAAAAGTTGCTGTTTGATAGGGAAAAGAAAGCGATGGCAAGTATTTCGATGTCTCTTCCGAAGGAAATATATCACAGTTTCAAACAATTCAAGTCTTCTCAACAACTATGGGAAGCATTACAGAAAAGATGTGAAGTCAGTTTGGATGTGAAGAAGAGTAGAAAAGAGCTACTAACGAAGCAATTCTTGGTCTTCAAACATTTTCAAAATGAATCCTTGGATGATCTTTCTACCAGATTCTATTATCTGCTTAGTGAACTGTCGAGTGCTTCTGTGGTATATGAAACTGAAGAAATTAATGATAAGTTCTTGGAGGCATTACCATCAAAATTTGATGTGTATACGGTTTTGATCAACGAAAATATCAAGTACAAAACCATGTCTCTTGAAGAAGTTCTTGGGAAGATTCAATCGCATGACCTGAATATGAAGAAGAAGGAGACTAACATGGAGCATATCTAGGATCCTTCAATGTATTTTGCCAAGACTTCTTTTCTGGAGATGCTCAAGATTCTTCTAATGATCAGTGTTCTGGAGTTCCTATTCATTCTGGTAATTCTAGTCATTCTGGATTTTCTGCGACGACAACTTCTACATCTTCTGGATCTCATATAAATCAAAAGGTTGTTGATGATTATCTAGCTATGTTTTCCTCATTCATGGCTTCGTATGAAAATTTTATTGGAGGGAAAATTTATGATCCTGAGGTTATTGAAGAAGATTTCAGACAGATTGACCCTGTTGATCTAGAAGAAATGAACATCCAATAGAATATGGCCATGTTGATGCGTCAAGCAAGGGATTTCTTGAAGAAAACTGGCAGAAAGTATATTGGATCTAATAGTCGATCACGCATGGGATTTGATAAATCCAAATTGCGTTGTTATAACTGTCAAGAGTATGGTCACTTTGCTAAAGAGTGTATGAAGCAAAAGGTTGAGTTTGATTCTCAGAAGAAGCAGAATAATTTTCAGAATAATCGTAATCAATCACATGGTTCATCTGGAAATTCAAATCATGCATCTGCATCATCGGCATTGGTTGCACAGAATGATGAAAACTATGACTGGGGTATTCATCTAGAAGATTTAGTGGGTGTTGTAAGTCAAGCCTTTGTAGCATAAATTCATTCTGAAAAATTAGAAGAGGTGACTGATGATGGCCGATTGTTGATGAAGAGATAGAACAAGTGCAGAATATTGATTCTGATGTTGCATCAGGTGTTGCTGAAGATGATATTGTTCTAACACAAAATGCTTCAAATGGTGCTGATTCAGAGAATATTCCCATTGCCAAAGTTTTCATGGCAGACATGTCTGATCCGTCAAAGGTAAAAGACTCTGTTTATCATATTTACTGTTCTAACTGCATTACCGTTAAAGATAAATTGCAAAAGGTCATGGATGATAACACAAACTTGATTTGTGATATGAAATCGATGCATTCAGTTAATCAGAAACTGAAAGATAATGTTAAATTATGCATCGATAGAATTGAGTCATTGAAAAGAGACTTAAATTCTCTAGGGTTGAAATATAAAGAACAAGCTTATCATCTGGATATGGCTTATGCTGAAATAGAAAAACGATCTGAAGTTGTTGCTCAAAAGAATAAAGAAATTTCTGACAAAGAGTCTGAGGTGATCAAACTTCATAGAAAGTTGGAAAACTTTACAAATTCTTCTGTTGTTTTGGATTATTTTAATTCAAATGCTAATCCTACTAAACGGGTTGCTGGGATTAGTTTTGTTCCTCCACCATTTAATGAAAATTATGTGGTTGAACCTGAAATCATACATGAAGAGGAAATAGATCCAAAAACAGTATTGAAAGTGAACCCGGTAACTGGTGAGGATATGGTTTATGAATCTGATTCGGAGGATGAGGTATTTGATGAGAAGAAGGTCGAAGGTATTCCGAAAGAGGTGAAACTTGATGAACCAACAGTTGTAAAAACTGTTACCCGTGATAGATGCATTCTGACTGAACCTGATGAGGTGAAAGTTGTTACCCCTAAGCTTTTCCCAATTTTACAGTCAAGTGCATTTGTCGCTGCTGGTCATCAAAAGGTGCATTCATCAAAGGTACATACACAGGTTTATGTTCCAAAGAAATCAGTAAATTGTTCTGGAAAATCTTTTGAAGCTTAATCCTCTGATGGTTCCTCAAACTCAAAGAATTCTTCTTACTTTAGAACTTATAAAGAGAGAAGAGTTTGTTTTCATTGCAACGAAGCTGGTCACATTCTGGTCAATTTTCCTTATAAGAACCAGGGCAAATTGAAGAATGTTCCTTCACAACCAAAATTGGTGAAGATTCTGAAAAGAACAGATGAGGGAAAGTCATCATTTAGTTTGGAGCAAAATATGTCCTGTCGATCTTTTGTTAAATCCTCTGGATTTAAACAGCAGGATAAATTGAACTCTAAATCATTTGTGTGTCAAGAGAAACTTGTGATTCCTCATGTTAGAATTTCAAAAGATTCTCAATCTGAAGTTAAATTGTCTAAACCACAAAGGAGAAGATGAAACAGAAAATTGAAGAAAATTTTGGAAATATCTGAATCTCATAATAAAATATCAAATAATGTTTTTCAAAATAATCAAAAATTGTCTTCTTTGAAAAAGTCTATTGGTAAAACTTCTATTCCAATAGTTAATGATAACATTGATTGTGAGTTACTAGAAGTTGTTTATTTTGATCAATCTGGACGACCCAAGACCACAATGGCTTGGGTTCCTATTTCTAACTGATTTTCGTTGTTTATATAGGGACAAACAAGGAGGACTATCAACAATACATGGTATGTGGATATTGGTTGCTCTCGACATATGACGGGGAATATTAGATTGCTTGAAGATGTTAAAAATATTGATGGAGGTTTTGTCGCTTTTGCGGGGAATAAAGGCGGGTACATAACTGGACAGGGTACTTTAAAGAATGATAAAGTCAAATTTGAGAAGGTGAATTATGTGGAGCAGCTTGAACACAATCTTTTGAGTGTATCACAAGTTTGTGAGAAGAAGTTTTCGTTCCATTTTAATGATGCTGAGTGTTATATCTTGAAACCCGGTTTTGTTATTCCTGACGAATGGATTCTCATGAAGGCCCCAAGGAGAAATGACACGTATGTCCTTGACATGAGTGTCACTACTACAACTGATTCAATTTCTACATGTTTACTCTCCAAGGCGTCGGAATCAGATTCTATTTTGTGGCACAGGAAGCTAGCTCACATCAACTATCGGAAGATGAACTCTATTGTTAAGAATGATCTGGTTCTTGGAATTCCGAAGATGAAATTCTCAGTTCCTGATGATTGTATTCCTTGCAAGAAGGGGAAACAATGAAAGAAATCACACAAATCTAAATCGAAGAATTCTATCGTAACTCCTTTGGAGTTGCTGCATATGGATTTGTTTGGTCCAATTAGTATCAGGAGCATTGGTGGAAAATTGTACTGTTTGGTAGTAACGGATGATTTCTCCAGATTTTCGTGGGTTAAGTTTCTTTCTTCTAAAGCTGAAACCACTGAGTTGGTACAATTCTTGATCCTGGGTTTGGAGAATTTGTTAAATATGAAGGTCAAAAGAATTAGGAGTGACAATGGCAGCGAGTTTAAGAATAGCAAGATGGGCTTATTCTGTCTACAAAAGGGAATTCATCATGAATTCAGTGCGCCATATGTTCCTCAACAAAACGGTGTTGCTGAACGAAAGAACAGGACGTTGGTTGAAACGGCACGCGTGATGCTTGCAGATTCTAAGCTTCCAGTTACTTTTTGGGCTAAAGCTCTGAATACTGCGTGTCACGTTTTGAACAGGGTCTTGACCATCAAGCGACACAACAAGACTTGCTACGAGTTGCTGAATAATCGAAAGCCGAATCTGGATTATTTACTACCTTTTGGTAATCCTTGTACCCTGTTGAAAGTTCGAGATGTCCCAACAAAATTCTGTCCTAAGGGTATTGAAGGGATTTTTCTGGGGTATGTTGCCAATTCGACTACCAAGAGGGTTTATAACAAAGAGACGCGCCAAGTTGAAGAATGGTTCCATATTGACTGTTCAAATCCGTCTTTACCTCAAATGGCGATTGGACCAGATTGGGCATTTGATTACGAAAACTTATTCAAGTCTTTTCATTTACCTTCTGATATTTCTCCTGATGAAGCTGCTGTTCTCTATGATTCATGTCAGGATGCACAGCACAATGGTTTTCTACCAAATGCAGTTCCAAATTCATCAGTTCCATCTACTTCTGCTCCCGATCCTAATGTTGCTTCTTGTTCGTGACCACAAGATTCAGAGAGTGAGGAAGACAATGCTATTTTTCAAGATTCTTCTACTGATCCTTTGTTGGGTGATGATGCATTACCTTCGACACAGGATTTGGGGGAGATTCCTATAAATTTAGACTCGAAAATTCCAATTAATCATGATTTGTCTTATCAATCTGATACAACTCGTGTTGAAGTGTTACAGGTTCCTGAGGTCGCTTCCATCAAGGAACTCAAAGATCATCCAGTAACAAATATAATCGGAAATTTGCAGGATGGAGTGAAAACACGTTCTCTTGTAGACAATACTTGTTTGTATACATGTATTAAAGATTCTGGTGTTCTTGATGATTGCTCACATTCATGTTTTATTTCTCAGGTCGAACCTAAAAATGTTGAAATGGCTTCAAATGATAACAATTGGATACAGGCTATGCAGGAAGAACTTGCTCAGTTTGACAAACTTAAGGATTGGAATCTTGTAGATCTTTCGAAGGGTTTATATCCGATTGGTACTAAATGGGTGTTTAAATGTAAGAAAGACGATCGAGGTGTCATGGTAAGAAACAAGGCAAGATTAGTTGTCCAGGGCTTCAATCAGCAAGAGGGAATTGATTACACCGAGGTTTATGCGCCTGTTGCGAGGCTTGAAGCTATACGGCTGTTTCTAGCTTTTGCTTCTTATAAAGGTTTTAAGGTGTTTCAATTGGATGTGAAAAGTGCGTTTTTATATGGTAAGGTCAAGGAGGAGGTTTATGTTTGTCAGCCGCCGGGGTTCGAAGATCCACTTAATCCGAATATGGTTTTCAAGCTTGATAAGGCCCTCTATGGTCATCATCAGGCTCCTCGAGCGTGGTATGAGACATTGTCCGCACATCTTTTGGCAAATGATTTTGTTCGTGGCAAGATTGACTCGACCTTATTCATAAAGAAATCAGGGGGAGATTACCTACTGGTGCAGATATATTTGGATGATATTATTTTTGGCTCAACAAATGAAGGGTTATGCAAAGATTTTGAGAGTGTAATGAAGTCGAAATTCGAAATGTCAGCTATGTGAGAGTTATCGTTTTTCTTAGGTTTACAAGTAAATTAAAAGGAAGATGGTTTCTTTATTCTTCAGTCCAAGTATGTCAAAGACATGTTGAGCCGGTTCAAGATGGAGGACTGTACCCCGTATGATACTCCAATTCCGGTCAATCATAAGTTGAATTCTGACCCGGATGGAAAAGATGTGGATTGTCGACTTTACAGAGCAATGATTGGATCTCTCATGTATTTAACTGCTTCAAGGCCAGATATAATGTTCGTTGTGTGCATCTGTTCCAGATTCCATGGAAAACCAAAAGAATCTCACTTAATAGCTGTAAAAAGAATCTTTCGTTATTTGAAAGGAAAACAAAGACTGGGACTATGGTATCCACATGGTTCTAACTTTAATTTCAATGCTTATACTGATTCTGATTTTGGTGGTTGTTGTTTGGACAGGAAATCTACAACAGGTGGTTGCCAGTTCTTGGGTAATCGACTTGTTTCCTGGCAATGCAAAAAACAAACCACAGTCTCCATTTCTACATGCGAAGCAGAATACATTGCTGCTGTAAGTTGTAGTTCACATATCCTGTGGATACAACATCAATTAAGAGATTACGGTTTGAATTTCACAGGAACCCCTATGCTTATTCATAATAATGCTGCAATGTCTATAACTAATAATCCTGTTAAGCACAGTAAAACAAAGCACATTGAGATTAGATATCATTTTATTCGTGATTGTGTAGAGAAAAGGTTGATTGAGCTGTTAAAGGTTCACACTGATGATAATTTTGCTGATTTGTTTACCAAAGCATTTGATCGTACCAGGTTTGAATTTCTAATCAAAATGATAGGTATGATCAATCCCGAATAAAAGTTTTTCAAAATCAGATTTTCATGGAAAATTTTGTTTTTAATTTCTTTTATTGCTGTATTACATTTCTGCATTTTAAATTTTCAGTCAAAAAGTTCTTAATTTATAAAAAGTCAAAACAAATTGAAAAATATAAAATTTGACATCATTTGAAGTTAGAGAAGAAATGATAGTACATCAGTGATTAGTTCATTTCATACGACCTTAGTAGACCTTTGATATATGATTGATTAAACTGAGTTGATTTGATCTAAATTTCAAAGTCTTCATAAATGAGAAATGATAGAGTTGTGAATGCTCTAATCTTGGTAATCTGTTTTTCAAATTTGTGTATGAGTTTTGAAACTTGAATTGTCAATAGACTAGAAGCATTTTGAAACTAATAGTAGTGTGAAAATTAAATATGATATGATTACATCTGTGATTTGAATGCATTATATGCCTGTGTGTGTGTGTAAAAGATCATTATCAGATAAAGAATATATGGTTTTAAAGAATTTCATGAGACCAATATCGAATTATATCTTTAGCACAAATTTATTTCAGTTCACATTACTGCCCATGCCCCGAAAAACATGCAATGTTTTGTTGAACTATGATATGCTTTCAAAATCTGTTGAAACATATATTCGCCCTTGGATCAGTTAAATACATCATCTAGTCTGATTCCATTGAAACTTGTCTAGATAATAGTTGGATCCTCATACCCGAATCTGTTGATTCTCATTATACAACCAATTCATTAGAATCTTCTGATTCTGAATCATCATGATTCTTATATCCTTTGGGATCTGCTTCTATTCTTGTGCTAAATGAGATAATTTCATCTTGGAAATTGATCTAATCTTAAAATAAACTGTATATGTCTTGAAGATAGTGCAAATTATATTTTTGTTTGGCATATATGTTGGGTACATGATGTTTTTCATTTAAATGGTACTAAATCACATGAATTTAGAGGATAAACGCTTATAGTTTCAAATAATATAATATTGACAAATTTAAGATTTCATGCTTTATATTACAAATTCGATATGAATAATTGAGCATTTCATAACCTGATCTTATTTACTTTGAAATTTATCGCGTATCATTTCAAATATTATTCAAATTGAATGATTTACAAATACTGAAAAAGACACATAGAGTACAAGATGAGTTGGATTGTTTCATATCATAGGTTACCCTTGGTTATTGCAAAAATGTCTGATGAACTACTCGGATATTGATATGATCTTCTTACTCATGATGTTCATTCAAAAAATATGTGATTTCAGTTTATACAGATAAAAATTCAAAAATATGTGTTTCCATTTGTACAGATAAAAATCCAAAAATATGTGATTCCGTTTGTATAGATAAAATTCAAAAAGATTTTGTTTTTTATTTTCCATGAAAATTTTAATATTTTATTAAATTGTTCGGGATTTGATCAAATACATGCTGCTGACGGAAGTTCAAGAAGTGACGGATTGAAAGTAGGTAAAAATTTGTTCAAGGGAAATGTTGATGCATTAAGTTCGCCTAATTCTGGTGAAGCGAACTTAATATGTTCGCCTGAAATTGGTGAAGCGAACTTATTATGTTCGCCTAGGGCTTGTTAAGCGAAGTGAACTTAATCTGTATATGGGTTTATCCAGGCGAACTTATTCACTTCATCTTCTTCTTAATCAAGCGAACTTGTCTGGCTTGTTCAAATTTTTTGAAATTTCCAAATTATGTGGTTGTTTGGTTGTTTTTCCAGTACATTCTGAATCGATATTGAATTGCGAACACACCTAAGGTAATTTCATCGTTTTTCATCCGTTAAATTGAGGGGAAATTAAGGTTTTTGTCTCGGTTTGCATCGTATGACGATTTTGACCTAATTGTGGATATACCAGTTTTAAATCTTGAAATTGATCATTGTTTTTGACTTAGTAATACTAATCGAGTTGTGTCCAATGCTTATTTCATGATTTCCACACGGATTGAAAGTTTTTTTATTTCTGAGATTGAATTTGAATCGACAGACAGTTCAGGCGAACTTGTTCAAGCGAACTTGTCTAGGCGAACTTAATAAGTTCGCCTCTTGAAACACTACGCGAACTTATTAAGTTCGCCTAGGGGTCAGAAGAGTTTTTGGACTTGTCAAAATTTTTGTGTGTTTCAAATTTTTTTGTTTCAAATTTTTTTGTGTTGTTTGTGTTTGTTATTTGTCTAATATGTTTTTTGTCCAAATATTTTTCAGATGGCTCGTCGTGTCGAATACAAGCACAACCAGGTGGCATTGTTAGATCCTAACATGTTAGAGGTTGTAAACTTTCAAGGGATTATCGGATTTCTGAATCGCTCATGACTTCGTATTGCATTATCTACCGATCCATACATTAGTCTGGTGTATATTCAACAGTTTTGGGACACAGTTTATTCAGATACTGACGTAGAACCTCATGTTCTTCATGCCACTATCAACAATACGGAGATTGCTATATCTGAAGAAACTATTCGTGCTGCTCTTACAATAGGTGGTGTTGCTGATGATCCTATATAATATCCTAATCCTTTGATCATGGGATGCTTTCAGAGGATGGGTTATCGAGGACGACCGAATGATACACAAGCACGTAAAGGTGGTTTGGTGGGTGAATGGAGATACTTCATGCATGTGATTATTCAATGTCTCTCTCCTCGTAAAGCTGGTACAGATGGCTTAAAGACTGCTCTTCAAGCTGCAATGGTAGCTTTGACGTTGAACAAACGATTCAATTTTGCACGATATATCTATCGGGAGATGGTTATGAAAATCACACCTGCTGAAAGTCAAGGATTCCTTATGTATCCTCAGTTCATCCAGATGATTCTGAATCATCTTCTTCCTGATCTCCCATAGCATCCGATTAGATTAACTTTGACGCCGATGTCCAAGCGTATCTTTACGGATTGCACTAAGGTGAAACAACAGAATCAAGCGTTGATTCCTGTTAATACTCCATTGTTTGGTCACTTAATCAATCCTGATTATGTTAAACCACCGAATGACAACTGGTTTCATCCTGATGAGATAGCTCAAGTACAAGGTCAAAATGTTCAACAACAACAACAACAACCACAACAACCTATTCCATAAGTACAAGTTCCACACCAACAAGTTCCCATACAACAACAAATTCCTATTCAAGAACAAGTTCCAATTCCACAAGCTCAGGTTAATATACATGTTAATGAACCTGTTCTAGAAGAGGTCGTTCATGAACATGAACAAGATCTAGGAATGAATATGTATGATTTTGTTGATGAAGCTATGAACTCGCCCATTCATGAAGCTGAAGGGAATGTGGTGACAGATAATGAGTCGAGTTCTAGCTCAAGTGATACAATTCTACCTATTTCTGAAGAAACCGATTGTGATGAGTCTAGAGATTTTTCCTCGGATCATTATGAAAGTTTGTCTCGTATACCATGGCTAATGCTGGTAAACGCCTTAAATCTACAGCCAAAAGACAACGACGTAAGTCTGTTCGGGATCCTCCTTCCGGATCAGTACTTGGAAAAAGCTCAAAAGCTTATGGCTGCTTCAATTGCTGCTGCTCAATCTTCACAGAATGTAGAGGATGCTACCTTTGTTGCTTCCTTAATTGTCACCCATCCACATTCTAAAGATCCATCTCCTGTTCAAACTCATGTTCTTCCTGTGATTATTTCTACTCCTAGTACTTCAGTGCCTCAATCTTCGGCTGGTCCTTCTAAGCCATCTGATTCTGATAGGATAACTTTCCTTGAATCGCAAGTTCTTGCTTTACAAACTCAGGTGGATACTGTTGTATCTACTAATACTCAACGAGCTGGTGATTCAGACTCAAGCTACGCAGATTGCTTCTATGCAGGCATTAGTGTCCAAGCTTGTTGAGCGTCTTGACGCTCAGGGGGAGTTAAGGATACGTGATGCATGTCACACTGAGTCTATTCAAAGACATGATGATGAAGACAATGATCCTTCTGGTAATATTGAGGGTGATCGTCAATACGCTGACGTTAATCCTATATCTAAAGTTCAGGGGGAGTCGGCATCACATTCAATTGATGGAAAAAAAGATACTTCTGGAGTTAATGAAGAAGAAATCTTATTATTGTAGTTCTTTGCAGAGCATGAGGCAGAAGAAGCTGAAAAGATAGCATGTCCTGATGACATAGACGAATTATTCAATGACATAGAAGATGATGTGTCAGATACTGAAATAGAAGAAGGAGAGATAGTGAAGATAGAGATAGAGAAAATTCAAGACAAAGTGATTTATAAAGGCTGTGATGGTCTTAATATCCCTTATAACTTCATCCAAGATGATGTTATTCCTGAGTTTAATTATGAAGGAGCAACAGATTCTATGGTCTCATTTGAAGACATCACACTGCTCGAAGATGCTGCTGATTCTAAGATTGATACTGATGATGAAAACATTCAATCCAATAAAGATGCTAAAACTGATACTACTCACACTGAGTCTCCAAAGGTGAATGAAGAACCTGTGATGTACAAAAATACATGTATGACCAGAGAACAGTGGAGAGAAGTAGTGAATAGCAGGATGAAGGTGCTACCCAAGTCTCAAGCACAACCTGCTCAGAAAGAAAACTATGTGAATAAAGAGAGGTGTGTAGGAAGAATCATAAGTTGGTTTTATGATAATGACACAAAATTATTTGCTATTAAAAGATCTGATGGTGTTCAGTACTTAAAACCGAGGATCAAGTATTTCAATACCTTGCCAAGGTGTGAAATGAATGGTCTTGCTTCAAAGCCACTTATTAATAGATCTAAGTTTGGATTAGCTGATGTGATAGCAAATCTGATCAAGTGAGAAGGTGGTTCGGGGAAGTATGAAAGGCTAAAGCCTCAAAAAGGAAAGAGAGTAAAGAACATAGATCAAAAGACTGGGAAAGTGACCTGAAAGTACAAATTCAAACCAGTACGTGCTGTACACAGGATACCATTGAAGAAGATTCCTCAAGATTTCCTTGGGAATATGAAATGGTGGTATGTCGATGTTAATACTGGTGAAGCAAGGATTGAAGACAAAGATAATAAGGTCATTGTATGTTTCTATGATTCAATGAATCTTATCAATTTTTCAAAGAAAGACCAGAGAACACTGAGAAAGAATGAAATCATGTTCACTGATGAATGGAAAGAACAAGGATTGCAGTACAAGAGAGTGTTAGAGATATGTAGAAGATATGGAGTGCATGCAGGAAGCAGATTACCAGATAATTGGAAGAGCTCATCATGAAGACAGAAGACTAAAGATCAAGCTATTGTCAAGGGGGAGTCTGTTAGGACATAGTTTGTAATGACAAAAGCTTTGTAATAGTTTAGATCTTATGTCTTTATGTTTTTGTAATGTAATAATGTTCTAAGTGTTTTATGCAAGTTATGCTAGAGGTGAACTGGTTAAGTTCACCTAGTCTAACAGAGGCGAACTTGTTAAGTTCTCCTAGTCAAACAGAGGCCAACTTGTTAAGTTCGCTTAAGTCTATCTGAGGCGAACTTGTTAAGTTCGCTTAGTCTGTTAGAGGCGAACTTAAGTCAGCAGTCTATATATAGATGTTTACAGAGTCAGTTTGAGAGATAGAACAGAATCGATCAGAACTAGAACAGAGTTGAACGATTGAGTCTGTAAACTCTATTGAGAATTGGAATACAAGCGTGAATGTTATTTACTTGATTGTCCATATTGTCTTTTGTGTGTGCAATCGTTGATTCATTGGATTCCGCACTTCGAGTTAACGACACATCTTATCACGAGAACGATCTGTAGAAGCGCTAAGAGGACCTACAGATACCGGAATGGAAGTGGGAACACATTACCATGGACTTCGTAACCAAGCTACCTCGCACAACTAAAGGTCACGACACCATTTGGGTAATTGTAGACCGTCTGACGAAGAGTGCTCATTTCCTACCTATTCGCGAGACATTCTCATCGGAAAAGTTAGCAGAAGTGTTTATTAATGAAGGGGTAGCACGGCATGGGATGCCTTTGACGATTGTATCTGACCGGGACACACGATTCATATCGAGGTTCTGGAAAAGATTTCACGAGGCGATGGGCATGAGACTTAACATCAGCATGACATACAACCCGCAAATGGATGGTCAGTCCGAAAGGACCATTCAAACATTGGAGGATATGCTCCGCGCTTGTATTATTGACTTTGGTGGTAGTTGGGACAGTCATCTGTCGTTAGCCGAATTCTCCTACAACAACAGTCATCACACGACGATAGGCATGCCGCCTTACGAAATGTTGTATGGGAGAAGATGCAGGACACCGGTTTGTTGGGGCCAGATAGGATAGAAGGAATTAGGAAGCCTTGAAATTGTAAGAGAAACATCAAAAAGGTTTGATCAGATTAAGGCATGAATGAAGGCCTCTCAAGATCGTTAGAAATCCTATGCGGATAAACGACGAAGGCCTATTGAGTTTAATGTTGGGGACAGAGTAATGTTGAAAGTGTCACCGTGGAAGGGGATCATACGATTCAGAAAGAGAGGAAAGTTGAGTCCGAAGTTTGTCAGACCATTCAGAATAATGTCACTGGTTGGTGAAGTCGCTTATCGGTTGGAATTGATGGAAGAGTTATGTGGGATTCATCCGACGTTCCATGTATCACACTTGCGAAAGTGTTTGGTGGATTAAATGACTCACGTACCACTTACCGACATCGAGGTTGACAACAGCCTTAACTATATCGAAGAACCCGTGGCCATCATAGACAGGAAGGAGAAACGTTTACGTAATAGGGTTATTCAATTAGTTAAAGTCCAATGGAAGCACCGAAAAGGATTGGAAGCTACATGGGAAATGGAGATGGAAATGATGGAGTCGTACCCTCAACTGTTTGACTTATGATAGGTTTCAGGGATGAAACCTATTGTAAGGGGGGTACACTTGTAACATCCAGAAAATAAAATGACGAGTTATAATAACGTGTAAAACGTGAGACGAAAATAATAAATGAACGCGGCATGACGGGTCGGGCCGGATGGGCCAGGCAAACTTGAGGATGGCGAATAAGGGGGAGTAGCCTCCCTATAAATAGTCCAAGTCACCCCCATTCCTCTCATTTGCAAGAATCTAGAGAGAGAAACCGTAGAGAGAGAAAGTGCAGGATCTACTCGAGACTGCAAAAGAAGGATTCTCTAGTGCTCCTAAAGATAGCATCCGAATCAGAAGCTCGATACAGGTAACGGTTTGGCCTAGATCTGAGTTTTTGTTTACTTTGGGGTTTTCGGGTTTTGGATGAAAAGGTAACGTTTTTACGTATAAAACTTGAAAATGAACATAGATCTAGCATCTAGAAGGAAAAACAAACGTTTTGGACGTAAAAAGTCAGGATCTTGACGTGTTCATATCTGCATGCAAGAACTTAGGGTTCTTGGGGAAGAAGATTGCCCGACAGGCGAACTTATCAATTCGCCTAGCAAGGATTGGGGCGAAATTATCAAGTTCGCTTGACAAGTTCACCTAAGGCAAAAAGTAAGCGAACATATGGTGGCGAACTTAGTGAGTTCACTGGGTTGAATCAAGAGAACTTAAGTAAGCGAACTTACTAAGTTCATTGGGCATGGGTCAGGCGAACTTGATGAGTTCGCCTGTATGTTTGCCAGGATGGTAAGGGGCGAACCTGACTTAAGTTCACCTAGTTCAGTATGGTTAAACCGTTAGAGTCGGGATTGGATCTGTTGTGTATTTAACTATTCAATTCAGATCGTGCATGACATTGTTGGGCCTTCGATTAGGACAACGAGACTAGCTTATCAGGTTAGTTCTAGAAGCCCTCTTTTAAATGTTTTAAATAATGTTTTTGGGATGGTGTGCATACGTAACGATGTGACCATTTTATAAAACGATGTTTATGAATGATGTACGTGATGTTTTATGAAACGATATTTTTGAACGATGTTTTGGAAGAAAAGGTTATGAAAGAAGTGTTTATGAACTATTTTGCCAAAAGAAGTTTACGAAGTGTTTATGAATGAATGAATGACCTTTAATAAAACGTACGAATGCTTTAACTGGAGTTTTGAAGTAAAAGAAGTGAATGTTTACGAAAGTCACAAGCGAACGAATCTGCCATTTTTCCTTAGGGAATGAAGGTTATGGGTATTAGATGTATGTTATGGGCCTTTACCTTTTAGGGGCCTTTGTGGCTGGCCAACTGTTGTACAACTGGGGTGATGACGGTCACCAAGGGGATTACCGTGATCCTTGAAGTTGGTACAATTTTCCTTACGGGGTAGTCGTGCTTGAAGTTTGGTACTCGTGCCTTACGGGGTGCAGTGCTTAAAGTTTGGTACGTGTCATCCTTGTGATGCCGTGCTTGAAGTTTGGTGTTGAACGACCTAAGTATCGGGCCCTAGGTTTCTCCGCCCGAAGGATAGTACAGTGTTGAAGGGCCTAGTGGTGGTGATCTTTAGGCCTCTCCGTCGGGATGCGATGTTTGGAATTGACGGTTACGAGAAGGCACAAATTCGATATGTTCGTTGACTTATGTTTATGTTGTTATGTTATTGCATTTTTTTGTACGCTTTTATTAATGAAGTTAAATGATATGTTTTTGGAAAATATTTGAAGTTAAAATTTTATGAAAACCTAGAACTCACCAACATAGCTGAATTTTTAGTATGCACATTCAGGTTAAGGCAGGTTATGATGATGGACGGTGATGCTGGGCGGCTTGACGAGTTACCCGGAAGATATGAAGACTGGCATCCTGTTATGATTAGTTTATGTTATGTTTATGTATTAGACTATGATTACGCTTCCGCATGTTGAACAATGTTATAATTATGTTTGAATGAAGTTTTCCGCTGCGTTATTTTGATATTCAAGTTTAAGAACTATTTGTGAATGAGTAAATCCAACACGTGAGGCCTCCCGTGTTTGGGGCCTTACATTATGTGCACTAAAATTGCATGATACCCCTTTCGTATGTACTTCCGGGCCTTCATACATGTTATGACTCTTAGCGTAGAGTCACTCCTCTCTCCTTGAATTGACAGCGTTTCTCCATACGAAAGAGGAATGCGAACAACCTTTTCGCGGAAAACGATCTCTACTTGATTATTCGATAACCAATCCATCCCAATAACGATATCAAAACTTCCAAGCGTTACGGGTAGCAAATCTATGTCGAAAGAGTGATCCACCAAATTCAAGGTACATCCTTGCAACACCTCGCCGGTTTCGATTAATTTACCATCGGCTAATTCTATTGTGTTCTTACAGGTTAATGTGGTTGGTTTAGTACCTAGTAATGGACTAAATTCGTTAGACACAAAACTCTTATCAGCACCGGTGTCGAACAAAATAGAGGCATAGTGATCGTTAACGAGAAACGTACCTGTGACAATGTTCGAGTCCTGACGGGCTCTCTGGCTCCAATGGCAAAAGCTCGGCCGCGTGCCTTGTTTCCACAAGTTTGGCTCAATTTTGGGCAGTTTTTCGGAAGTGCCCAGTATTGCCACATTCAAAACATCCGCAACCTTCTTCACAAACACACCCTGGTGTACCGCTTGATCTGTCAAGTCATGAGCTATTCTAACAGCATCCGAAATGGTGGTTGGCTTGGAAGAAGTCACCATGCTCTAAATTTGGGATGCAAGGCCACAAATATACCTTTCGATTCGCTTGTATTCAGGGGTGACCATATGTGGGCACAAGCGAGCAAGATCATGGAAACGAGTGGTATAGTTTGCCACATCCGGTCCAATCATGGTTTGATTCCAGAACTCAACTTCCAACTTCTGCATTTCGTTACGTGGGCAATACTCGTCAGTAAGCATTTTCTTTAGTTCATCCCATGGGATTTGGTAAGCAGCATCAATCGCAATAGTCTGGGCATGAGTATTCCACCAGGAGAGTGGTTGGCCCTCAAAAGTACACATGGCATGCTTGGTATTGTTTTCTTCAACTCAGTTACTAATACGCTGGACGGATTCTATTTTTTCAATCCAGCGCATTAGTCCCACAGCTCCTTCGTTACCGCGAAAGTTAAGCGGTTTGTAGTTAAGGAAAGCTTTGTAAGAAACCTCTTACAGGTTCCTCGGTTCCTGTATTGCAACAGTTGTTACGTTATTAGTCGCTTAATCATAATTTGTGACCTTTTCGATCACAATCAGTCAAACTATCCGTTTACCTCTGTTGGACTCTCGGTCACCACCGAACCCACTGGGTCTTCCAGCAACATATTGTGCGATCGCATCGGCCACACGCTGCGCCACTAGCTGCTCGATTGCCTCTGAGCTCATGGGTGTTGTTGTGTAAGTGGTTCGCCGGTCGGTACGTCTGGGTCCTCTCTTGGGTGCCATGGTTTTCTTCTAGTCATACACGATAAGAGAAATAAGACAATACATAAATAATTGTCAACACATGAACAGGAAATGTAAACAACCATACAATCACATCAACAATCACAATAACAATCACAACAACAATCATAATAACAATCACAATCATCAATACAACTAGCCCATAAGATAGATCGCATAATCACACGGAAATACTTGATACATAGTTCACAAAAGAAACAAAATGGGTGATGGTACAAAGACTCCCCAGTACAAGTTTTCCTACTATGCCAACACTAAGTGAGCACAACCCGCTCACATAGGTGTATCTACGCCAATGTGCCACTACGCTAATCTGCATCACGACAGCAGCCACCATTATGCAAATAGTGGCTAGCGCGGCAGCAGATGTGGCACGCTCCTCGGCTGCCACTACTCGCTTGTAAGGCCCCAAACCCGGGAGGACTCACCTATTGGATTTACTCATTCACAAACAGTTCTTAAACTTGAATATCACATGACGCAGGGGAATCATTCATTTCATACATAATAAAACTTGTTCAACATGAGGAAGCGTAACATTTTCTATTACATAAACATAACATAAACAACTTATAATGTGATGCCAGACTTCATGATCAGCCGGGTAACTCTTCTCGCTTTCCAAGCATCACCGTCCATCGTCCATACCTGTCCTTAACCTGAATGTGCATACTAAAAGTCAGTTACGCTCGTGAGTTCTATCATGTCATAAAACTTTAACTTTAACATTTGCCAAAAACATAACATTCATTCATTCAAATAAAGCATACGTAAAAACATTCAATAATTTAGCATCGTCATAACCTCATAATCATATCATCAAAACCCCGAGGCACGCCACCACTAGGCCTTTCGACACCGTACATTACCTGTAGGCAGAGAAACCTAGGGCCCAATACCCCAAAGCCGTTCGACACCAGAACCTTAGGAACGGTACCACGAGGATACACACACCTTTAGCTTAAGCGCGGCGTCCCAAAGATAGCACGTACCTTCACCTTAAGCATTGTTCCATCACAGGGAATAATAACTTCAATAGGGATCCCGGTAATCCCCTGGTGACCATCGTCACCCCTTTTATCAACCCAGTTGTACAAAAGTTGGGCAACCACGAAGGCCCCTAAAAGGTGAGGCCCATAACATACATGCATACCTTAGCTCCCGAAAGAACTCGTGGCAGATTCGTTCAGTTCGTGACTTTTATAAAAACCGTTACCGCCTTTACATCATTTCAGTTAAAACATTTGTACGTTTTATTACATTTAATAAAACATCATTTCGTAAGTATGCACACCAGCCCAAAACATTAATAAAACATTTAAAAAAGGGCTCTAGAGCTCACCTGATGACCTAATTTTGGTTGTCCTAAACAATGGTCCAACAACGTCACTTCCGATCTGAATTGATTAGTTAAATACACATCAGACCCAATCCTGACTCTAATGGTTTACTCATTCTGTTTTAGGTGAACTTAAGTTTAAGTTCGCCCCTTACAACCCTAGCGAACATACAGGCGAACATAGGCCAAGTTCGCCTAGTTCATGCCCAGCGAACTTAGTAAGTTCTCTACCATAAGTTCGCCTCCTCTACATTAGGCGAACATGCTAAGTTCGCCATCCCTGCTTCATGAGAACATGCTAAGTTCGCCTGAATTGGTTCTTTTCCCAAACAAACCCAATCCTTAATGAGGACGTCTAAGTAAAATATACTTCTTTAATTTTAACGAAAATCGGACAGAGTCCCATTTGTTTTTGGTCTAAACCTAACAACTCCAATTGTCTATTTCCAACTCAATTCAATCAACAATAATTCATAATAATCGAGCTTCAACTACTAGCATCAATATTTATCTTCCATACTTTTATCATTTATATATAATTAATAAATCCTGTCGGTTATTGTTTGTTATTTATATATAGTTCTACACGTCCCCTCGAACACGGTATCCGTTACCCGAACTAATATTTCTAATTAATATTCTACGGGTTCAAAGAATATATCTTCCCTAGCACGAACCATAATGTAACCGAGGCTCGTCCATACGGACTCCGAATCGGATGATTTGAAGGTTCATGAACTCGTCTCGACACGCCGGTCTCAACTAAGAGAATTTCCTTGTCGTCAACCCTTTCATTACTCTCCTCCTTCTCATGCCATGAAACAGTTATCCTTGTCATCCCAAAGCCACCATGAATCCACCATCATCCACCATTACCCATCACCTTCATAACCCACCATCGACAAGATGCTTACACCATCACCATGTACTGTTATGGAACCATCGCTAGGTCACCACCACCATATCACCACTGCTAGTCCATTACCGAGGAACCTAGCCACTATCATCATATTCATAACCTGTTACCTACGAGTCTTCCGTCCATATACCACACAACCACCATTACTACCATCATGAAGCATACAAACCTCCATATCTCTATATTGCCATCACCGTAATCTGTCACCTTGCTTTGACCGGCAGGAAACTACCACCGCCATAACCGCTACTACATGAAACCACCATATTGCCTCCATCGTTAACCACTGTCATAATAGCCATCACAGGGCTATTAACCAGAATACACAGTCTTCATCTCCATCACTTTAACCTGCCATCATCTCCATCACCGTAACAGTGAGTTTGTACCCAGCCACAACCATCTCCGCCCGGCTATCATACCTTCCCCCGCCATGATCGCGAGCCTCTCTCTACCTCCCTTATCACCTAAGCTATGAGCATTCCGTCACCATCGTCTTCACTGTTAGCTTTCTGCCCGAACCCTCCATATCGTCGTCGACCACCATGAAGCTTACACCACCAACCAGCTGTCGCATCCGAACCCCCTGCTAACACCTTCCCTCTCTGTCTCGATACCGACAGGTCTGCGCGTCGTCCCTCCTTTTCTTGGTTTCTAGTTGCCTCCATGTGAACCGCACATTATACGATGCTAGTTGGCTAGATTAAGGTTTAAAGGTGGAAGTGGTGCGTGGGGTTGTGGAAGTGGTGCGTGGGGTTGTAGGTCCGATGAGAGGAAAACGGGAGTTTGGCTCCGGGGTGCAGCTCGCGAAAGGAAGAAGAGAAACAATTGAGGGAGATGGGTTTGACGGCTGCAAATCATGAATCTTCATTATAGGTTTAATAAATTTTCATCACGCCCCTTTTACTTTTCCATAATGTGACTTTTGGCCCCTAATATTTCACTAATTATCCCCCTCTTTCCTTAACTTTAAACCTAGTTAATTAGGCCATAATTACGTTTTAAATTTTTAAAACTTTGGGACATTACATCGCTTCTCTAAGGCAGCAACTCTCCTCTCTGCAGCTGCCCTCTGCTGCTCCTCTAATGAGAGTCTCATCTCCTGAGCAATAATCCTATCCTCCAGGTGAGTGAATCACTGATCTAGAAGGCCAATGGCCATGACCTCCACATACTGTACCTCAGCTACCTGCTCTAGTCGTCCGGTCATTGTCTGAATCCGCTCATCCTCCAAGAAGGCTCTGATCTCGCCGTGCAGGTTCTGTATCTCGTGCTCGTGTCGCATGCCGCGTGAAGCAAGCATAGGAATAGTGTTCTCTACGGGCTCCTCATAGTACGACAGTGGTCACGGTGCGGTGGAGGACTCGCCAGTCTCATGGGTAGAAGGTATCCATTCCTCATACGCCCACTCTCCCAAGGTTTGGGTTACCCAACTGAAACACTCGTCGTATCGGGGCCTCTTGGGCTCCCGATCAGTAGTAGTGCCAGTAGTCTCGGCTGGCGTCTTCGCTCCACCACTAGGGGTGTGAGCGATAGGGGTGGTGTGGGCGTCCACAGGAGCCTCCTCAGCTGCAGGTGCCTCAACGGTCTCATCTGAAGTAGAGTGGCCATAGAGTACTGTGTGGCACAGACTCCCTAAATCCGGTGTCATCGCCCCGGTGGCAGCCTTGCCTGAATCGCCCTCGACTAGACTCTCTGGTATCTCCTCTGGATCAAACTCGTGGTCCTCCTCCGGATCCTCATCGGTGTCAGGGATCTCCTCATCTGACGCTGTAACCTCCTCTGTGGTGTCACTGGACACCTCAACATGTGGTGGTGTGGCGGGTGCCGTCCCTGCTAGCGGTGGCGGTATAGTAAGTGGTGTCCCTACTGGGGGCGGTGGAGGTAGTGTGGATGAGGTGGAGTCCTCATCAGATGCGTACACGTGAATAGGATCAAATGCTGACGACATACCTGCAACATTGCAATTTCCAAATACTCCAAACGTGAGTTATGCAAGTGTATGTAATGGAACTGTAATGCTGTGAGCCTACGGTTATAGTCCAAGTCCACTAAATGCAACCTGGTTCTCTATAACCAATGGCTCTGATACCAATCTGTCACACCCCCAACCATGGCGGTAACTCCCGCGGGGCGTGACGGTCATGGAAATCATCGTCATCGATCACATCGAACGACCACTAAGTGGTTTGAAAATCATACGTAGTAAATCATTTCAAAATACATAGTTGTTTAACAAAGTTTTAGTATGGAAGCAAATGTGGAAGTAACAAATGTTACAAAATACGACATTTGGTAATACTAAATGTCCATAAGTAATTGTGTCCCTAAGTGGCAATGCGACTCCATGCAAGTATGTAGTTAACTTCCAAGCAATATGGAGGTCCACATGACTCATCTCAGATCGATCTCGTGACAGGACGTCTCGCTAACACGGAGTGCGGAATCCTATCGTATTAACGTTTGTATACTAATTGACAATAGAAACAAACACATAGAAGTTTACAGTTCAACTCTCTGCTCTCACTTATCCGTTCTAAACAGATTCTACAAACTCTCTATTTGTAGACACACGTTCTGCAATAGGCGAACTTAACAAGTTCGCTTCAAAGATGCTTAGGCGATAGGCGAACTTATCAAGTTTGCCTCTAGCATAATTTGTTCTAATACTTAGAGAAAATCTAAAAAATTACATAAAAACATAAAGACAATAAGACCTAAACTATTACAAAGATTTTGTCATACAATCTATGTCCTAACAGACTCCCCCTTGACAATAGCTTGATCTTCTGTCTTCAGTCTTTATGACGAGCTCTTCCATTTATCTAGTAATCTGCTACCTGCATGCACTCCATATCTCTGACATATCTCCAACACTTTTTTAGACTGCAATCCTTGTTCTCTCCATTCATCAGTAAACATAATCTCATTCTTTCATAACGTCCTCCGATCTTTCTTTGAGAAGTTAATAAGATTCATTGCATCATAGAAACTAACAATGACCTTATTATCTTTATCATCAATCCTAGCTTCACCAGTATTCACATCTACGTACCACCATTTCATATTCCCCAGAAAATCTTGTGGTATTTTCTACAATGGTATCTTCTGTACAGCACGTACTGGCCTGAACATATACTTCCAAGTCACAATCTCAGTCTCTTGATCTACAATCTTCACACTTTTTCCTTTCTGTGGCTTTAATCTTTCATACTTCCCTGATCCACCTTCTCTTTTAATCAGGTTAGCAATCACATAAGCTAATCCACACTTTGATCTATTAATCAGTGGTTTCGTAGCTAGACCATTCATTTCACACCTTGGCAAGGTATTGAAATACTTGATCCTCGGCTTTAAATATTGAACACCATCAGATCTTTTAAGAGCAAACAACTTCGTGCCATCATTATAAAACCAACTAATGATTCTTCCAATACACCTCTCTTTGTTCACATATCTTTCTTTCTAAGCAGGTTGTATAGGTGACTTTGGTAGTACTTTCATCCAACTATTAACTACTTTACTCCACTGTTCTCTAGTCATTCCTGTATTTCTATGCATCATAGGTTCTTCATTCAGCTTAGGAGACACAGTATGAGTAGTATCAACATCAGAATCTATCTTGGATTGAGCAGTATCATCAGGGTAGTGATATCTTCAACAAAGTCCATAGAATCTGTTACTCCATCATAAGAAAACTCAGGAACAACCTCATCTTGGATGAAGTTATACGAAACATTCAGACCATCACTTTCTTCATATGTAACTTTATCTTTACTCTTTTCTATCTCAATTTCTACAATCTCTCCTTCTTCAACTTCATTATCCATCACATCCTCTTCAACATCATCAAACAATTCATCAATATCATCCAGACATTCTAACTTCTCAGCTTCTTCTTCTTCAGAATCTTGAAAGAATTCCAATAATAATATTTCTTCATTCACTCCAGAATCATTCTTGGTTCCTTCAAAAGTATGTGATGTCGACTCCCCCTGGGCTCTTGATATTGGATTCACGTCAGTGTATTGACGATCACCCTTAATATTACCACTAGGATCATTGTCATCATTATCCTTTCGTTGAATTGATTCAGCATGACAAGTATCATGTATCCTTAAGTCCCACTGAGCGTCAAGACGCTTAACAAGTTTGGACACCAATAACTGTATGTCAGCATTCTGTGTAGCTTGAGCTTGAATGACCAACTGTCTCTGAGTATCAGTAGACACAAGAGTATCTACTTGAGTCTGCAAAGCTAGCACCTGTGATTCAAAGAAGGTAATCCTTTCAGAATCAAACGGCTTTGAAGGACCAGCATCAGATGTGTGTGAAACATGTGGAGAAAGCACCGGAGATGGATGTTTAGAAGTAGGAGGTGTAATCAATAAGGAAGCAACAAAAGTAGCATCCTCAACACCTTGAGATGAATGAGCAGCAGCAATAGAAGCAGACATAAGCTTCTGAGCTTTTGGAACTGGAATAACATCACTATCCGAGTCAGAACTCTCATCAATTAAAGTTCTCTTGCCAAGTACTGATCCAGAAGGAGGATTCCGAACAGACTTACGCCTCGGTTTTATGGATTTAGATTTAATACGTTTCCCCGCATTTTCCAATCGTAATGTAGCCAACCTCTCTTAATGATCTGAGCTAAAATCTCTAGATGAATCAGAATCAGTAGCTTCAGAATCAGGTAAGATAGTATCACCGGAACTCGTATCTACAACATTACCTTCAGCTTCATGAATAGGTGAGTTCACAGCTTCATGATCAAAATCATCCATATTCATACCCAAATCTTGTTCATTATCGTGAGCAATCTCTTTATGAATTGGTTCATTAACAGGAATGTGAACCTATTCTTATGGAATTGGAACTTGTTGTTGTTGTTGAATAGGAACTTGTTGTTGTTGTAGTTGTACCTGAGCTTGAACTTGTTTCGGTTGTTGTTGTTGTTGAATAGGAACTTCTTGTTGTTGTTGAACTTGATTCTGGACTTGGCCTTGAACTAACTCCTCAGGATGAAACCAATGATCATTAGGTGGATCAACATAATCAGGATTGATTAAGTGACCAAACAAAGGAGTTGGAACAAGAATTAGAGAAGCATTTTATTGTTTAAGCTTAATACAATCAGTAAAGATTCTTTTTGACAAAGGAGTCAAGGTTAAACGGATTGGATGCTGAGGTAAATCTGGAATTAGATGGTTCAGAATCATTTGCACGAACCTAGGGTACATAAGAAACCCTTAACCTTCTAGAGGATTGATTTGCATAACCAACTCACGGTAGATATATAAAGTAAAGTTAAACCGTTTATTTAAGGTTAAAGTAACCATTGCAGCTTGTAATGCATTCCTCAAACCATCAGTACCAGCCTTTCTTGGAGACAAACATTGTATGATGACGTGCATAAAATACCTCCATTCTCCAACCAAACCTCCTTTACGGGCTTGAGTATCATTGGGTCTGCCTCTGTAACCCATCATCTGAAAACACCCCATAATCAGTGTTCCAGGATAAGACATAGGATCATCAACAACACCTCCTAATGCCAAAGCAACACAGATAGTTTCCACTGAAATAGCTACTTCCGTATAATTCACTATAGCACGAAGTACGTGAGGTTCAACATCTGTATCCTGATGTACGGTATCCCAGAATTGTTGAATATACGGTAAACTGATGTACAGATTAGCAGATAAGGCCACAAGCAAACGTGAACGATTCAGAAAGTTGATAATTCCTTGAAAATGAACAGCTTCAGACATATTTGGATCTAATAACGCCACTTGATTATGTTTGTACTCAACACGACGAGCCATTTGTAAATGTATTGGACAAAAACACACATTAGTAATCAAAAAAATTTTTAGAGAGAGTTTTGGTGTGTGCAATGCTTTCCAGGTGGGAATTATTTATAGTGGAGTTGGAGTGTGGTGTTATTTCTTCTTAATGAAAGATGCATGGTGTAATTATGGTGAAGATGCAATGTAAAGATGGTCCCCTCTTTGTTTGTTCCTTGAATCCCATAAGCAAGAAACAAGAAAAAGGAGAGAATGATGATGGGATAGTTTGTTAAGTGAATGCTTAAGGATGTGTAAGGGGGTTCCTTGTGGTCGTGGGCTTGACAGAATGAAAAGAATGGGTTCATAGGTTTACTTATTAAATTTTTGTAGGTTTATAATTTATAATTTATGTAAAGGCCCCCTCTAATTTGACATAAGTCAGAAAGAAAGAATGGGAGTATGACTTTGAGTTTTATTTGTTTAATACATGGAAATGTGAGATTTGAAGGTGGGTCCTGTAGCATTTCTGATTTTCATCATGTAATCGTTTGATTTCAATAAACAAACACATTTCAGTTTCGATTCGTGTACAAACAAACTACGATGCAGTTACATATACAAACTATTCTATTACAATAAACAAATTAAACAAAAACACCATTATCTCACAAGCCTCGAGGACCAAAACTGACAAAACTCAAAAACTACAAAACTAGGCAAGCACGGTCGCGCCTAGGACTAGGCACGGTCGCGCCTGCAACCTAAGCACGGTCGCGCTGATGAACCCACTTGACTCTGCAGAAGTCAAACCATACCATACCCTCTGAATTCGCGAAATTTAAAATAGAGAAAAGCCGGTTTTCACGCGTCAGACCTTACTCAACTGAATTCAACCTGCAACACGCCTAAATTGTCCTCCAATTTGCACGTTTGTTTAATCCCATACCCACCACAACCAAGTCTCGCGAATTAAACAATTGAGAGCAAGTTGCAGGCTTCCTACACCCTCATATACACCCACTCAATCTCTCAGAACTCTCACTCGACGCTCACAACACCTCTGTCGTCCGATTGATCGCCAAGAAACGAAGCCGCTCGACCCGTAGCCGACCGCATTCGATTGCCCACTTTCAGCAAGTAAGTAACACGTCTTCAGCTTTGTATCTACCTCTACTACGAAAGCCCTATATCAATTCGTAGTAGAAACACTCAAATCGATCCGATTTTGAACCAAAAAGCCGAAACATAAATTTTACTCGAACTACACTCTAGACAAGATATAAATACAATTAAACTATGTAGAAACATTCGTAATCATCCACTAAGTGAAAGCCCTAAGAATCCAGAAGCTATTAATATAAGAATCGATCGAATTGTGTCTGAAAAAGGCCCGACACGGTCGCGCTCATCCCTGAGCGCGGTCGTGCCTGACCAAGCACAGTCGTGCCCCAGGTGTGGCCCGGTCGTGCTTACCGAGCAAACAAGTCTTGACCAAAAACAAACACTAGACGCGGTCGTGCCAGATACGAGCACGGTCGTGCTCTATGTCCAGACCCTCTGTAGTGACTTCTGACTCGACCACGGGCGCGCTCAGACCCCCACGGTCACGCCCGGCATCGAGCGCGGTCGTGCCATACTCGAGCACGGTCGTGCTCCTTGACCAGAATCAATTATTTTTCTGTTTGAAAGTCTATTTAACATATTTTAGCTAAAAATCTCATAATGTAATTATAAAAATTAAGTTATAAAATCCCAAGACCCGGGAATCATTTATAAACCAAATCCTTGATTTAGAAATTTAAAACGGTTAATTTCCGATAGTTTCAAAACCGATGAAATCGTGAGTTTATATAATCATTTTTATAAAAACTATTTATACAAATATATATATTGATTTAAACAAATATCGTTTATTTAAATTTTATTTAAATAAATATATATATATGTCGCTACTAATTTAGTATTTCAAAACCAACCCAAAACACACAAACCACCAACGAATACATTTTGACATAAAATAACACAAACAATAACACGTGTTATACGCTTATTCAATAGGTCGAACATAGTGACCTACGACACATTTTGGCATTTTACTCGATTGTGCAAATCAACACGCTACATTACACGTGAGTCTACATAACCCCACTTTTACTCTTTTTCACCTTTGGGGTGGACATGATTTACATTAAACAAATTGCAACTCTTTCATAGTACAATTCTTACTTGATTACATGAATTATTTGTGCAATATGCTTGAATGCTATGAGTTATTACTATACATACATGATGCAACTCGTGCAATCATTAACTCTGTACAAGCCAACGGTAAACAAGGATAGTACTATTGAGTCTGACAAACCCACCCGGGTAGGGTGTTTGTTACCGACTTTACATTAGGGTAACCTGCGTGTTATGCCTCAGTCACAAGGTTTGATTGTGCACCTAGTATAACTATAGATTCTCCATATTTGTCTTATATACCATGTGAATCAATGAATTGTATAAACATTTTTGAACTCTTATTTGTGTGTCAAAACTTATGTATGCTCACCAACTTTCTAGTTGACCCTTGTTTTTAAATCATGTTTCAGGTGCTAACAATTGAGATGATTACAAGTTGCTTCCACCTAGTTTGAGGACCTAGTTAAAAGCTCTAAAATAAACATTGTTATGTATTTTGTTATGTTTCGTGTACTTGTTGGATTGTTGTTTGATTTCAATGAAAACTGCATGTTTAATTATCTCAACCTTAGCGAACCATGAGCTATGAACAGTCTGCACGCTTCACGCCCCGACGTTTCCGCCGTCGTTTGGGGTGTGACAGATTGGTATCAGAGCCTTGGTTATAGGGAATTAGGTTATTAGACACCATTGACCTAGACTATAACTTTAGGACACCCAACAATGTCATGCTACATGTTTTATGTGATACGTGCTAATTGCTATATGTCACATGCTTTATGTGTTAGTTATTTGATACTTAAATTGTTTAGACTACATGACTTAATAAGCATACGTAAATAATAAATTAAATAAATCGTATCCATACCCGCATCATAAACCACGTATCCTTCTTGTCTGCTCCTATGACAACATCTTCATAACTTGTGGAAAAATCATACTCGTGGACATTTGCCTATCAAATATATTTTTCATACCCGTTAAGGTTTTAGACTCTGTTAATTATTAGAGGACATGTGCAATCTGGAAGGGTGACACCTGTATTCTGGGTTTTCTGTCTAGGAAAGCATTTCATATAAATCCCAATCAACCGAGGGATCCGTATGCTTTCCTGGGAATTCCCGGGATGAGTGTTTACCTATAGGCTAAAGCATGTCTCCTTGAAAATTATATAAGTCTAATTAACCTTAATACGTCATTGTGTTCAAGTAGAAATGTGATTACTTGAAAACAATCCGAACTATGAAATAAATGTGTTATTATTCCTCCTATCCTAAATTTCAACGAATTTTTTTATAAATCCTCACAACTCTTTTGTATCATTCTCTTTTTATAGAATGCCTCCTCGTCGTAACATCAACCGCAACAACACCGACAACGCCAACAATAGCAACAACACTAATGACCTTGCTGCTATACTCACCCAATTGGTAACTCAACTAACTCAAGCCAATAACAACAACAATGGGAACGCCAGTGGTAGTGCTAATACTGGTGGTAGCGGTGGTGCCAACCCGCCACAATGTACCTTCAAACATTTCAACTCTTGCAATCCCCTGAAGTTTTATGGTACCGAAGGAGCCACGGGACTCCTTCAATGGTTCGAAAGTATTGAGGGCACATTCCTCAATAGTGACTGTCCGGACAATCTGCGTGTTCGCCATGCCACTAGTGTCTTCCAAAAACGGGCACTAACCTGGTGGAATGGGGAGAAGAGAACAAGGGGAGTAGAAGTAGCAATGGCTCTGCCATGGGACGAGCTGAAAAGGATCATGACCGAGGAATTCTGTCCTCGAAATGAGATGAAGAAACTGGAAGCGGAATTTTGGGATCTTACCCAAGATAGCGGTGAAAGCTTGGCGTACACTAACCGTTTCCACGAACTCAGCATGCTGGTACCGCACATGGTTACACCTTTGTCTAGGTGTATTGAAAAATATATCGGTGGTCTACCGAGACAAATCCAGGACACTGTTCTGGGAAGAAATCCTGCAAACCTAGAAGATGCTATTCGTCTAGCTGCCACACTGACCGATAATCACGTTAAAGCAGGTACTCTTACCAGAAAAGGGGCCAAGAAAGTTTCTGACACCACAACACCTCCTGCTCATGTCAAGGAGGTCAAAGCCGAACCGAACCACAACACGAGGAAGAGGAAAGCTAAGAACTATGCTGTGATCACTCCGGCTGCCCCAGTCAACCAAGTTACTCCTATGGCCCGGAACATGGTCAAGAAACAATATGTGGGCAACAACCCGTTGTGCAACACCTGTAATTATCACCATTTCCCAAATGTACCCTGCCGCCTATGTGCCAGCTGTGGAAGATATGGGCATGTAGCTAACACCTGCAGAAGTAATCCAACTGGTAATCAAGTCAACCAGGGAAACGGGGCTAATCCAGCAGTTCCAGCTATTAGTAATGGGCATGTTTGCTTCGAGTGTGGCGACCCAAACCACTTCCGAGACCGATGTCCAAAACTTGTGAACAATACTCAAGGCGGAGCTCGTGGGCGTGCTTTCAACATCAACGCCAACGAGGCTCAGGCCAACGATCATGTAGTCAACGGTACGTTTCTTTTGAATAATCAATATGCTTCTATACTATTTGATACCGGAGCCGATAAGAGTTTTGTGTCCCTTAACTTTGAACCTTTACTTGCAAAAACACGATCCAAACTAGAGAAAACCTTCACCTTTGAAGTAGCAGATGGAAACTCCATCACTATTGACTCCATTGTTCACGACTGCTCACTAGAACTCAATGGTCACACATTTCCAGTCAACCTTATACCAATGCCGTTGGGAAGCTTTGACGTCATCATCGGCATGGATTGGTTATCTAAAAACCATGCCGAGGTCATGTGCTTTGAAAAGTACATCCGAGTACCTCTTCCACCGGGAGACATATTGAAAGTCTTTGGCGAGAAACCTTGCAAAGGACTCAAACTGATGTCATGCATAACTGCCCAGAAATACATTCGAAAGAAGTGCATGGTTTTCCTAGCTCATGTGATTCAAAAAGAAGACAAGGAGAAAAGAATAGAAGATATTCCCATCATTCGGGAGTTTCCCGAAGTCTTTCCCGACGACTTACCCGGCCTTCCACCTATTCGGGAAGTAAAGTTTCGAATCGATCTTGTACCCGGAGCAAACCCTGTGGCTAAAGCTCCATACCGGCTTGCACCTTCCGAATTGCAAGAACTTGCAAGTCAACTTCAAGAACTCGCTGACAAAGGTTTCATATGGCCAAGTCATTCACCGTGGGGTGCACCAGTCTTGTTTGTTAAAAAGAAGGATGGTTCATTCCGCATGTGTATTGACTATCGAGAGCTCAACAAGCTTACAATCAAAAACCGCTACCCGTTACCTAGGATTGACGACCTCTTCGATCAACTCCAAGGTTCTACTTGTTTCTCGAAGATTGATCTTCGATCTGGTTATCATCAACTGCGTGTCCGAGAAGAAGATATTCCAAAGACCGCCTTCCGAACAAGATATGGTCATTACGAGTTCACGGTTATGCCTTTTGGGTTGACCAATGCACCTGCTGTCTTTATGGATCTTATGAACCGCATGTGCAAACCATACCTTGACAAATTCGTGATCATTTTCATCGACGACATCTTGATCTATTCCAAGACTGAGGAAGAACATGACATCACCTTAGACTGATTTTGGATCTCCTGAGAACCGAACAATTATATGCCAAGTTCTCCAAATGTGAATTTTGGCTAAAGGAGGTTCAATTTTTGGGTCATGTTGTCAATAAAAAGGGAATACATGTCGACCCTGCCAAGATCGAAGCTGTCAAGAATTGGAGTGCTCCTAAAACCCCTACCGAGGTTCGTTCGTTTCTTGGTTTAGCGGGCTATTACCGAAGATTCATTTCCAATTTCTCCAAGATTGCTGTTCCACTCACCGCCTTGACACATAAAGGTAAACCTTATGAATGGGGGCCAAAACAAGAAGAAGCTTTCCAAACTCTTAAACAGAAATTATGTGAGGCTCCTATTCTGACTCTTCCCGAAGGAAACGATGACCTAGTCGTCTACTGTGATGCCCCTAACCTAGGCCTTGGTTGTGTTCTCATGCAACGAGGCAAGGTAATCGCTTATGCATCGAGGCAACTCAAGATCCATGAAAAGAACTATACGACGCACGATCTGGAGCTAGGTGCAGTTATATTTGCCTTGAAGATTTGGAGACATTATCTATATGGCACGAAATGTGTGGTATTTACCGACCACAAAAGCCTCCAACACATCTTCAATCAAAAAGATCTCAACATGAGACAACGACGTTGGGTTGAACTACTCAATGACTACGATTGCGAGATTCGTTATCATCCCGACAAGGCTAATGTTGTAGCCGATGCGCTGAGCCGTAAAGAACGTGTCATGCTTCAAAGTGTCAAGATTCATTCCGACATTCAAACCCGTATTCTAGCAGCTCAACACTTCTCGATTACCGAGGGCAATATGTATGAGGAAATGTCGTGTGGTGCTGAATTCCAACTAGAGACTAAAAACAATGGCTTGCTTTATTTCTTGGATCGTATTTGGGTTCCCAATCGCAATGATCTCCGGGAATTCCTCATGACTGAAGCACACAAGTCTCGGTATTCTATTCATCCCAGTGCGGATAAAATGTATCACAATCTTCGACCACAATATTGGTGGCCTGGTATGAAGAAAGACATTGCACTCTATGTTGCAAAATGTCTAAGCTGCTCTAAAGTCAAAGCCGAACATCAACGTCCTTCCGGTTTACTTGAACAACCGGAAATCCCCGTATGGAAATGGGAAAATCTAGCCATGGACTTCATTACTAAACTCCCCCGTACTTCAAACGGCTATGATAGCATTTGGGTAATCATTGACCGTCTCACAAAGTCCGCACACTTCCTGCCCATCCGTGAAGACTATCGGGATGAGAAATTGGCCCGAATCTATATTAACGAAATTGTGAGTCGACACGGTATACCTTTGAACATAATCTCCGACAGAGATGCTCGTTTCACTTCCAGATTTTGACAATCTCTGCAAAAGGCACTTGGCACACGATTGGATTTAAGCACAGCCTACCATCCCCAAACTGATGGTCAGACAGAACGAACAATCCAAACCCTCGAAGACATGCTGAGAGCCTGTGACATAGACTTTGGTGGCAATTGGGATTCAAACCTGACACTTATTGAATTCTCCTACAATAACAGCTACCACACCAGCATCAACATGGCTCCATTCGAAGCTCTTTATGGTCGCAAATGTCGTTCTCCCATCTGTTGGAACGAGATTGGTGAAGCACAAATCACCGGTCCCGAGTTAATTCAGGAAACATCCGACAAAATCCTTCAAATCCGTGACAACATCCGAGTAGCGAGAAGTCGACAAAAGAGCTATGCCGACAAGCGACGAAAACCCTTGGAATTCCAAGTGGGTGACCTTGTGCTTCTCAAAGTATCCCCTTGGAAGGGTGTGATCCGCTTTGGAAAGAAAGGCAAACTAGCACCTCGTTACGTAGGCCCGTTCAAGATCCTTGAAAGAATCGGGAAAGTGGCTTACAAACTTGAGCTACCTCCAGCACTCAACAATGTTCATCCAACCTTCCACGTGTCCAACCTGAAGAAATGTCTTGCTGATGAGAACCTCCACATACCTCTTGATGATGTGCGCATTGATGAAACGATGCACTTTGTCGAGAAACCGGTGGAAATCATGGACCGTGAGATCAAGCAACTCAAACGCAGCCGCATTCCTATAGTCAAAGTCCGTTGGGATTCTAAACGTGGTCCTGAGTTTACTTGGGAACGTGAAGACCAAATGAAACTCAAGTATCCTCACCTATTCACCAATTCTGCAGCCTCAACTAGTTGAATTTCGGGACGAAATCCCCTCAACAAGGGGAGACTGTAGCATTTCTGATTTTCATCATGTAATCGTTTGATTTCAATAAACAAACACATTTCAGTTTCGATTCGTGTACAAACAAACTACGATGCAGTTACATATACAAACTATTCTATTACAATAAACAAATTAAACAAAAACACCATTATCTCACAAGCCTCGAGGACCAAAACTGACAAAACTCAAAAACTACAAAACTAGCCAAGCACGGTCGCGCCTAGGACTAGGCACGGTCGCGCCTGCAACCTAAGCACGGTCGCGCCTAAAGTAGACACGGTCGCGCTGATGAACCCACTTGACTCTGCAGAAGTCAAACCATACCATACCCTCTGAATTCGCGAAATTTAAAATAGAGAAAAGCCGGTTTTCACGCGTCAGACCTTACTCAACTGAATTCAACCTGCAAAACGCCTAAATTGTCCTCCAATTTGCACGTTTGTTTAATCCCATACCCACCACAACCAAGTCTCGCGAATTAAACAATTGAGAGCAAGTTGCAGGCTTCCTACACCCTCATATACACCCACTCAATCTCTCAGAACTCTCACTCGACGCTCACAACACCTCTGTCGTCCGATTGATCGCCAAGAAACGAAGCCGCTCGACCCGTAGCCGACCGCATTCGATTGCCCACTTTCAGCAAGTAAGTAACACGTCTTCAGCTTTGTATCTACCTCTACTACGAAAGCCCTATATCAATTCGTAGTAGAAACACTCAAATCGATCCGATTTTGAACCAAAAAGCCGAAACATAAATTTTACTCGAACTACACTCTAGACAAGATATAAATACAATTAAACTATGTAGAAACATTCGTAATCATCCACTAAGTGAAAGCCCTAAGAATCCAGAAGCTATTAATATAAGAATCGATCGAATTGTTTCTGAAAAAGGCCCGACACGGTCGCGCTCATCCCTGAGCGCGGTCGTGCCTGACCAAGCACAGTCGTGCCCCAGGTGTGGCCCGGTCGTGCTTACCGAGCAAACAAGTCTTGACCAAAAACAAACACTAGACGCGGTCGTGCCAGATACGAGCACGGTCGTGCTCTATGTCCAGACCCTCTGTAATGACTTCTGACTCGACCACGGGCGCGCTCAGACCCCCACGGTCACGCCCGGCATCGAGCGCGGTCGTGCCATACTCGAGCACGGTCGTGCTCCTTGACCAGAATCAATTATTTTTCTGTTTGAAAGTCTATTTAACATATTTTAGCTAAAAATCTCATAATGTAATTATAAAAATTAAGTTATAAAATCCCAAGACCCGGGAATCATTTATAAACCAAATCCTTGATTTAGAAATTTAAAACGGTTAATTTCCGATAGTTTCAAAACCGATGAAATCGTGAGTTTATATAATCATTTTTATAAAAACTATTTATACAAATATATATATTGATTTAAACAAATATCGTTTATTTAAATTTTATTTAAATAAATATATATATATGTCGCTACTAATTTATTATTTCAAAACCAACCCTAAACACACAAACCACCAACGAATACATTTTGACATAAAATAACACAAACAATGACACGTGTTATACGATTATTCAATAGGTCGAACATAGTGACCTACGACACATTTTGGCATTTTACTCGATTGTGCAAATCAACACGCTACATTACACGTGAGTCTACATAACCCCACTTTTACTCTTTTTCACCTTTGGGGTGGACATGATTTACATTAAACAAATTACAACTCTTTCATAGTACAATTCTTACTTGATTACATGAATTATTTGTGCAATATGCTTGAATGCTATGAGTTATTACTATACATACATGACGCAACTCGTGCAATCATTAACTCTGTACAAGCCAACGGTAAACAAGGATAGTACTATTGAGTCTGACAAACCCACCCGGGTATGGTGTTTGTTACCGACTTTACATTAGGGTAACCTGCGTGTTATGCCTCAGTCACAAGGTTTGATTGTGCACCTAGTATAACTATAGATTCTCCATATTTGTCTTATATACCATGTGAATCAATGAATTGTATAAACATTTTTGAACTCTTATTTATGTGTCAAAACATATGTATGCTCACCAACTTTCTAGTTGACCCTTGTTTTTAAATCATGTTTCAGGTGCTAACAATTGAGATGATTACAAGTTGCTTCCACCTAGTTTGAGGACCTAGTTAAAAGCTCTAAAATAAACATTGTTATGTATTTTGTTATGTTTCGTGTACTTGTTGGATTGTTGTTTGATTTCAATGAAAACTGCATGTTTAATTATCTCAACCTTAGCGAACCATGAGCTATGAACAGTCTGCACGCTTCACGCCCCGACGTTTCCACCGTCGGTTGGGGTGTGACAGGTCCTCTCCTCGTCATACTTCATGAATAAAATGAAAGTACCCATGGTGGTATCATTTGTTGAATAAGGCTTGCAATTGGTGGGGTCCCCCTTTGAACCGTACATCTTGGAAAAGAAGAAAAAAGAAATGCATGAGTGGGTATGGAGAAAGAAAAAGATGGCTCATATTGTTAGTTGGATTGAAATCATGTATTGAAGGTGGGCCCCCTCTTAACCGTAAATCAGGAAGAAAAGTATGTTGAAAAGATTGTTTTTTGTAAATTTGTATGTTAGATGTGAAAAGGGTCCATGCTCGTAAATCATAGCAAAAAAATATAAATAGGATTTTGAATATATACTAGATTAATAACATATGGGTATGGGTGGTAGCGGGTATAAGTTAGACGCGATAAAAATCAAACTTTTTATTAAGACCGAGTTTAATAAAATTATATTTTATATATATTTAGTGGTTTATTAACAACTAAATATATGTTTAGTAATTTAGTATAGCGAAATAGCGTGTTAAAATAAGGTATACCAGTGAAACGCTAAAGGTGTACGTTATAAATACTAAGTTGAAATAAATAAATACACACATATATTTGGGTTCTAAAATAGTGTCAACACTTTGAAATATTTATTAAAACATAAATATTATAGATCACCAACGTTCGTGTATGCCGGTTATACTGCATGTGACCCGGTTATGAATGGACCTTGCTATGCATATTAAATGACCTTAAATAACCATAATTAAGTCTAACACGTATATGATGTATGCAATTTATGATTGATACAAGGACGTGTATTGACCTGAAATTGCCGGTTGTCACAATCAGTCACTCTAGCAGTTCTACCCTCAGCGGTTTCTACACTAAAGGCTCGTTCTATTTTACTAATCGTGTACTTTACTCGTTTACAGAAAGTGGCTGATATAAAACTTTTACTAGCACCTGAATCAAATAACACGGAAACAAACGTGTTGTCTGTAGGTCCACACGGCTCTTCTATGGATCTAACTCGAGACATGACGTGTATCAAGCATACGGAGTGCGGAATCCAACGTACGCTAGATTGTGTAAACAAGACATTCATAAAGACTAGAATCAACACAAGATGTAAATACTATTCTCTTTGATTTCCACCAAACTCAGAGTTTACAAATCTTGAACACAAATTGCAGACATTTTTAAACTAACATGTAAACTCCTATTTATAGACTCACAGCCATGCAGGCTAGGCCTAGGCGAACTTGTTAAGTTCGCCTATAATAAAACTTAAGCAAACATTACAAAAAACATAAAGACATAGAAGATCTAATCTATCACAAGGCCTATTGTCACACAACTATGTCCTAACAGACTCCCCCTTGACAATAGCTTGATCATTTGTCTTCAAGTTGAGCTCTTCTAATTCTCTGGTAGTTTACTCCTTGCACACACTCCATGTGTGATGCAAATCTCCAATACTCTCTTATACTGTAAACCCTGTTCATGCCATTCACTTGTAAACATAATCTATTTCCTCTTTAACATGTGTTGGTCTTTCTTTGAGAAGTTAATAAGATTCATAGCATCATAGAAATGAGCTATAATCTTATTGTCTTGTTCTTCAATCTTAGCCTCTCCAGTGTTCACATCTACATACCACCACTTCATATTTCCCAGACAATCTTGTGGAATTTTCTTCAAAGGTATCCTCTTTACAACTTTGACTGGTTAAAACTTGTAACTCTAAATCACTTTACCAATTTTAGAATCAGTAGTCTTTACTCTCTTGCCCTTCTGTGGATTCAGCTTATCATATTTTCTTGAACTACCTTCCAATCTAATCAACCTTGCAATAGCATCAGCAACACCATTCTTTGAATTGTTGAATAAGGATTTAGTTGCCAAACCATTCAGCTCACATCTAGGCAAAGTATTAAAATACCTAAGTCTTGGTTTCAGATATTGAACACCATCACAACTCGTTAAGGAAACATATTGATTTATTCATTAAAGAACCAACTGATAATTCTACCAACACACCTTTCTTTATTCACATATTTTTCCTTCAGGGCAGGTGGTGATGGTGACTTGGGTAACAATTCCTTCCAGCTTTTTACCATCTCCAACCATTTTTCTTTAGTCATACCTGTATCTCTATACATCACAGGTTCCTCAGTAGTCTTTGACTGAGAATTATCTGAGTTAGGATCAGGCGTTGTGACATCTTCAGTAGAGTCCATAGAGTCAGCCATTCCATCAGAAGTTACATGAGGAATAACATCATCTAGAATGAAGTCAAAAGGCACATTTAGACCATCACACCCTTCATACATCAAACTTGTTGTATCTTTGGTAATCTCCACTTCTACTATCTCTCCTTCTTCTATCTCTAAGTCATTATATTCATCTTCTAAATCATCAAATAACTCAACTATGCCATCTAAGCAATCTATCTTTTCAGCTTCATCCAAATCAGAATCATCTTTAAAGAATTCTAGAAGTAAAACCTCATCATTCTCTCCTGTAACGTTATCACCAGAAGCTTCAACTAGATTTGAAGTAGACTCCCCCTGAAACTGAGATATTAGAGCAACATCGGTGTATTAACGATCACCCTTGTTTCCACTAGGATCAATGTCTTCATTATCATTTCTTTGAACGGCCTCAGTATGACAAGCATATTTAATTACTACAGGCATCTCCCCCTGAGCGTCAATATGCTCTATCAATTGTGAAACAAGAATCTGCATCTCAGAGATCTGCTTGCTTTGAGATTTAAGAGTTTGTTCTCTCTGAAAATCATTTGCCCTTAATACATCTACTTGACCTTGAAGACCCACAACTTGAGCTTCTAGGCAAGAGACTTTGCCTTGTAAAGCAGCAATTTTATCATCCTTCTAGGAACTATACGGACCAGCGTGTCAAGAAGTAGGCTGAGGAACTGCAGCAGGAGTACCATGGGGGTGAAGTAGACTGAGACGGATGTGGAGATATGATCAAAGAATCCACAAAATCCAAGTCATCAGTTATTCGAGCAGTTGCAGCAGCAGTCATAGAAGCAGACAATAACTTCTGTGACTTTGGAGTAGGAACATAATTAGAATCAAAAGACGATTCATCTCTTAAAGATCTTTTGCCAAGTACTGTTCCAGGAGGAAGACCCCGAACAGACTTGCGTCTTGGTTTAGTAGCCACAGACTTTAATCTTTTACCAGCATTTTTCGATGGAATAGTAGTAAGTTTAGCATAATGATCTGAATCAAAGTCCTGTGTAGCTTTAGAATCAGTAGTCTTTACTCTCTTGCCCTTCTGTGGTTCTGTTAGGACATAGTTGTGTGACAATAGGCCTTGTAATAGATTAGATCTTCTATGTCTTTATGTTTTTTGTAATGTTTGCTTAAGTTTTGTTATAGGCAAACTTAACAAGTTCGCCTAGGCCTAGTTTAGGCGAACTTGCTAAGTTCGCCTGCATGGCTGTGAGTCTATAAATAGGAGTTTACATGTTAGTTTAAAAATGTCTGCAATTTGTGTTCAAGATTTGTAAACTCTGAGTTTGGTGGAAATCAAAGAGAATGGTATTTACATCTTGTGTTGATTCTAGTCTATGTGAATGTCTTGTTTACACGATCTAGCGTACGTTGGATTCCGCACTCCGTATGCTTGATACACGTCACGTCTCGAGTTAGATCCATAGAAGACCCGTGTGGACCTACATGTGGTATCAGAGCACCGTGCTCGTGATTTGTGATGGTTTGTGTTAGATTTGACATCAAAAATACTGAATTTTTTATCATCTTTCATTTCCATGGAGTTTTCATATTCTTGAGGAGATTTTGAGGCTGATTTCATCAAATTGGAGTAGTTTTTGAAGAAATTGATTCGTTAAAAGGGTTCCAATTCATATTATATTCAATCCTACGGTTTAATTTCTTTAAATTCAATCAATTCAACAAGTTATGATGATTTTTGAGGTTTCAAGTTCGTTTTTTGGTTGAAGAATTCATCTTCTAGAGGTTTTTTTTGCTTAAACAGGCGAACTTAGCTCAAATTCAGTTACAGGCGAACTTAAGAGGAGAACTTAAACTAAGTTTTTGATTAAGCGAACTTATCAAGTTCGCTTGGCTCAAATTCGCTTAAGGAAAGATTTAGGCGAACTTATCAAGTTCGCTTGTGGGTAAACTTGTTTCAAATTCTGTTTTCTTGTGATATTTTGCATATATTTGTCGTTATGGCTTACATGGTGCAAGTTACAAACATGTTCAACTATAACAATGAAATTGGTACTTCTCAGAAACCGCCAAAGTTGCTAAGTCTTGCTGATTATCCAAACTGGAAGGGTCGTTTTGATCAATTTGTTTTATTCACTGATACTGGTTTGTGGATTCCTATTCAAAAAGGATATACTCATCCGACTTATTCATGGATGGATAGTGATAATGTTCCCAAGCCTGTATCTGCTTTAACAACTAAAGAAAAGCTTTTATTTGATCGTGAAAAGAAGGCAATGGCAAGTATTTCAATGTCACTACCAAAAGAAATTTATCACAGTTTCAAGCAGTTTAAATCTTCTAAACAGTTATGGGAAGATTTACAGAAGAGATGTGAAGGTAGTTTGGATGTGATGAAAAGCCATAATGAATTATTGAAGAAACAGTTTTTAGTATTCAAACACTTTCAGAATGAGAATTTGGATGATCTGGCTACGAGATTTTATCATCTACTGAGTGAATTAGCAAGTGCTAAGGTTGTTTATGAACCTGAAGAGATTAATGACAAGTTTGTGGAAGCGTTACCATCAAAATTTGATATGTATACTGTTCTCATAATAGAAAATGAAAAATATAAAACAATGTCACTTGAAGATGTTCTTGGAAAAATTCAATCTCGTGATCTGAATTTACAGAAAAAGGATACTAATATGGAGCACATGCAAGTTCCATCAATGTATTTTGCCAAAACAGCTAGAAAATCTAGATCAGGAGTTGCTTTGTTTTCAGGAGATGGTCAAGATAACTCTAATGAAAATGGTTCTGGATGTTCTTATCAATCTGGTTTCTCTGCTACTACATCAAATTTTGCTGGATCACAACCATTGAATTCACATCATGTGACTCAAAGGGTAGTTGAAGATTATAAGGGAATGTTTTCATCTTTTATTGCTTCATATGAAAATTTTATTGGAGGAAAGATTCATGATCTAGAAGCAATTGAAGAAGATTATCGTCAAATTGATATAGTGATCTAGATGAAATGCATATTCAGTGGAATATGGCAATGTTAATGAGACAAGCAAAGGATTTTCTTAAGAAGTCTGGAAGGAAGTACATTGGATCAAACAGCAGAACAAGAATGGGTTTTGACAAGACTAAAGTTCGATGTTACAACTGTCAAGAATATGGTCACTTTTCTAAAGAATGTAATAAGCCAAAACTTGAGTTTGATTCTCAAAATAAGAATAACAATTATCAAAGTAACAGAAATCAACAAAGTTCAAGTGGTTCTGGAAATTCAGCAAATATTTCAACATCATCTTCTTTGGTTGCTCAAGGAGATGATAACTATGACTGGGGAGTTCATTTAGAAGATCTAGTTGGTGCTGTGAGTCAAGCGTTTGTGGCTGGAATTCATGCTAATGACACATCTGAAGATGAAAGTTCTAGTGATAGTGAAAGTTCAGGGAGTGAAGTCGAAAGTCATAATGATGAATCTACTGAGAAAGTCATTACAGGAGAAATTTCTAAAGAGACTGATACTGAAAGTGCTGATGAAGTTCATTCTGAAGAAAATGTGTCTACAACAAGTGTATCTGAGGAAAAGATTTTGTTAACTAAAAGAGTACCTTAGATGACTGAAGAGATTCCAACTGCTAAAGTCTTCATGGCAGACATGTCAGATCCATCATAGGTAAAAGATGTTATCTGTAATATATATTGTACTAACTGTGTTTTGGTGAAGGACAAAAATATGAAAGTTATGGATGACAAAACAAACTTGATTTGTGATATGAAATCGATGCACTCAGTGAATCAGAAATTAAAGGACAATGATAAGGTGTGTATTAATAGAATTGAATCACTCAAGAGAGACATTAATTCTCTAACTTTAAAAATTAAAGAACAAGCATATCGGTTGGTTATGGCTTATGCTGAGATTGAAAATAGAAATGAAATTATTGCTGAGAAAAACAAAGAAATTTCAGATAAAGAAGCAGAAGTGACCAGATTACATAGAAAACTGGAATGTTTTGGAAATTCATCACTATTGTTGGGATATTTTAATGAAAATGTTGATCCTGTTAAGAGAACAACTGGAATTGGATTTGCTCCTCCACCATTTAATAGGAATTATGATGTAGAACCAGAGATCATTACTGAAGAAGATATTGATCCAAAGACAGTGTTAAAGATAAATCCAGTTACAGGGGAAGAAATGGTATATGAGTCTGATAGTGATGATGAGATATTTGATGCTCATAAAATTGATGGGGTTCCTAAATATGTGAAGTTTGTTGAACCAAAAGTGGTAAAACAAGTCACAAGAGATCGATGTATTCTTACAGAGCCCGATGAAGTTGAACAACCAACTATTTCACCAATTTTATCTAAAAGTGGTTTTATTAGTGCTCGTGATATCAAGAAGGAAGTTTCAAAACTTGAAAATAAATCAACAAGTGATTTCATTAAGCAAAAAGTGAATGTGGCAAAAACCAAAGACAATAAATTGTTAGTTTCAAAGACTTATGTTGGTGAATCATCCAGAAAGATGTATGTTCCAAAGAAACAAGGAGGTAGTAAGGCTAGATCTACTGAAGGTTATTCATCAGGAAGTCCCTCAACTTCAACAAGGGTTCCTTAAATCAGAGAATACAAGGATAAGAGAGTTTACTTTCATTGTAATGAAGTAGGACATATAGTGCTATACTGTCCTTACAAAAACAAAGAGAAGAATTTTCTTATTTCAGAAAAGGTGACACCTGCTGTTGTTCATCGTCAATCAAGAGTAGTGAAGATTCTGCAAAAAACTAAATGTGGGAAAGTCTACTTCTGACAATGTGAAGAAACAATCTGTTAAAGAAAATTTGCCTAAGCAGCATGTTACTAAATCGTTTGGGTTTAAGAAAGAGATGACACAGCATGTTTATGAAAGATTTTTTGATTCTAAACTAGAGTTTGTGCAATCTAGTGTTAGAAACAATGTTTTTTTTCATAAGGTTGTTGAGAATCCTAAAGTTGGATTCACAAAGAATTTACAACCTGAGGTTAAACTTTCAAGACCTCAAAGGCGAAGAAGGAACAGACGATTAAGAAAACTTTTGGAAAAGATCAATTTTAATATGAATTTCAAAATCAATCAATTTTTGATAAGAAAAAGAATGTTTCAAAATTCAAAAGGTCTAGTTCTGATTTGCCTAAATCACCAAGGGTAGATGATAATAGAGATTGTGAATTGCTTGAGGTTGTTTATTTTGATGCTAATGGAAGACCCCAAGACCACAATGGCTTGGGTCCCCATTTCTAACTGATTTCCTTTGTTTGTGTAGGGTCAACCAAGGAAGACTATCAACAACAAATGGTATGTGGATAGTGGTTGCTCCCGACATATGAAAGGAAACATTCGTTTGCTTGAAGATGTTATTAAAATTGATGGAGTTTATGTCTCTTTTGCTGGTAATAAAGGCGGATACATAACAGGTCAAGGAACGTTAAAGAATGAAAAAGTGAAGTTTGAAAAAGTCAATTATGTTGAGCAACTCGAACATAATCTACTCAGTGTATCTCAAGTGTGTGATAAGAAGTTTTCATTTCATTTTAATGATGCTAAATGCTATATTCTAAAGTCGGGATTTGAAATACCTGAATAATGGATTCTGATGAAGGCTCCGAGAAGAAATGACACTTATGTTTTAGACATGAGTGTTGCTATAACAACGGATTCAATTCCTACATGTTTACTCTCAAAAGCATCTGAATCTGACTCTACTCTTTGGCATCGGAAGCTAGCTCATACAACTTCAGAAAAATGAATTATTTGGTGAAGAATGATTTGGTATCTACTATTCCAAAAATGAAATTTGTTGTGCCTGGTGACTGCATTCCTTTCAAGAAGGGCAAGCAACACAGGCAGTCTCACAAATCCAAGAAACAAAATTCTATTGTCACTCCTTTGGAGTTACTTCATATGGATTTGTTCGGACCGATAAGTATTCGAAGTATTGGAGGTAAATCGTGTTGTCTGGTGGTAACGGATGACTTCTCGAGATTTTCATGGTTAATTTTTTGGCAACAAAGTCTGAAACGGCAGAGACAGTTCAATACTTAATTCTTGGGTTGGAGAATCTTTTGAATCAAAAAGTTAGGTGTATCAGAAGTGACAATGGCAGTGAATTTAAGAATGGCAAGATGGGACTCTTTTGTTTACAAAAGGGTATACATCATGAATTTAGCGCGCCATATGTTCCTCAACAAAACAGTGTTGCTGAGCGAAAGAACAGAACTCTGATTGAGGCAGCTAGAACAATGTTGGCGGATTCTAAGCTACCGGTTACTTTTTGGGAAGAAGCTATGAATACGGCATGCCATGTCCTGAATCATGTTTTGACCATCAAGCGACACAACAAGACGTGTTATGAGTTGTTAAATGGTCGAAAGCCTAATTTGAATTATCTTCTTCCTTTTGGGAATCCGTGTACTCTTTTGAAGATCCGAGATGTTTCTACCAAGTTTAGCGAAAAGGCGATCGAAGGAATTTTTCTGGGTTATGTTGCCAATTCGTTGAATAAAAGAGTGTATAACAAAGAAACACGACAGTTTGAAGAATGGTTTCATATCGATTGTTCTAATCGATCTATTCCCCAGAAGGCGGTTGGTCCAGAGTGGGTGTTTGATTATGACAGCTTGTTCAAGTCTTTTAACTTTGCTCTTGACTTATCTGATGAAGAAGTTGCATTATTATACAATTCATGTCAAGGTGACCAAGATTGTGGTTTCATTCCAAAACCAATGGTTCCATATTCTGTTCCATCATCATCAGCTCATCCTGATCCAAATGCTACATCGAGTTCAGGAACTCACGAGACTGATAGTGAGGATGATGAAGAAATTTTTCAGGATTCTTTGGTAGATCCATTAATTTTTGATGACTCATCCATCACTACACATGTTTAGGGGGGAGATTTCTACACATTTAGATTTAGAGATACCAGTTGATCAATCTTCTCAATCAGATAGTTCTCAAGTTGATATTTTACCTGTTTTGGAGGTGGCTTCCATAAAAGAACTCAAAGATCACCCGGTGAAGAATATCATTGGGAATTCGTAAGATGGAGTTTAAACTCGTTCATTAACTGAAAATACTTGTTTATATTCATACATTAGAGATACTGGAGTAATTGATGTTTACTTACATTCTTGTTTTATTTCTCTGGTAGAACCTAAGAATGTGGAGATGGCTTTACAAGAAAACAACTGGATAGAAGCAATGCAGGAAGAGCTTGCTCAATTTGATAAGCTAAAGGTGTGGAATTTAGTTGATTTACCAAAGGGACTATATTTGATTGGCACCAAGTGGGTTTACAAATGTAAAAAAGATGATCGTGGTGTCGTGGTACGGAACAAAGCAAGATTGGTCGTACAGGGCTATAATCAACAAGAGGGTATTGATTATACTGAGGTGTATGCACCTGTGGCACGGTTGGAAGCAATTCATTTGTTTTTATCTTTTGCTTCGTTCAAAGGTTTCAAGGTTTATCAACTGGATGTCAAAGGTGATTTCTTGTATGGCAAGGTGAAAGCGGAAGTTTATGTTTGTCAACCACCGGGGTTTGAGGATCTAGTGTATCCTACAAAAGTGTTCAAACTAGATAAGGCTCTTTATGGTCTTCATCAATGTGACAATCCGGACTTTTCAGTTTAACTTCGTTATGTAAATCCAGTAAAAGTTAACCTAAATAACTTAAATTAAACCCCATGGACTATTTCTGTCATTTCTCAAACCCAAACACATCTAAAACCACAAGGACCAAAGTTGATATTACTCTAAACCTAATTCTGTTTGACTTTGTAAAGTCAAAATCCATGATTTAAATCATGTTGACTCTTGCATAGTCAAACTGACAACTTTTAACCCAACCCAAACCACAAGGACTTGTTATGCTAAATCCCAAACTCAATTACATGAAAATATCAGGGACTAGATCTGTAATTAGACCAATTACGATTCTGTTGACTTTTGAAAGTCAACCTAGCTGTTCTTGAGTTCAATTCGCGTGCCTAAATCGAATTCCGTTGGAGTTGTAATTGAAACTGAACGATCATGATCATTTACGGCCATTATTAACTCAATAAACCCGACATTGATTTGAATTAAACCTCATTGTGGTCATGCGAGTTATAACAGTCGAACCTATAACAAAAATCGATCAATTCGATCATTTGTTCAATCATTATTGAAAGTAAACGCACTGCAAACCTTTTTCGAATATCCCAGAAGCTTTTACCTACACCAATTGCGCCGAAGAAGCAGTCAAGGTCGCCGGAATCTAACCCACAGACCGACGGCACTCATTCTAGTCGGAAGCTATCAATCCATCATCCATTCTGGTAATTGTTTACAGTCTCAGTTTCGTCTCAATTCATAGATCAAAAGCCCTGTCATTATCAGGGCTTAAATTATCGAATTCAACGTGAACCAGTTCTAGGGTTCATTTTCTTTCGGGATTATTCGAACCATATCAATTCGATATCAAATACTGAAATTGATCACGTCTACAGACTCGTCTCGACATCTAGATCAAAAGCCCTATGCTTATAGAGGCTTGCATTATCAATCGGATATTATCTAAATTCTAGGGTTCATGCGAATCGAGTTTAATCGAATTCAACTCTAAACCCTATTTAAATCCGATTAAATTCTATCATCAGTCTCGCAACATTCTAAAGTGTAAAAGCCCCATGATTTCATCAATTTCTATCATCCAGTTTGATCGATTTAATACCATGTTCATAACTAAATTTTCGGTCAATAAATCCTTAATGAAACGATCCTAAACTTGTTAAAATTTCAATTAAAACTCACCTACAGACTCGCATGAACTCGTCTAGCAATACCCCTTTGATTTGATCGATCGTTATCGAATTTGAGGGATTTGGGATTGGTTTGGGATCGGTTTGGGATCGATCGCATAAGGGGGAAGAACCCACTGGAATCGTTGATTAAAACCCATTTGAATCTGAATCATGTTGCGATGACCCTAGCGGGCGGACTGGTTAAACTCATGTGCAAACAAGGAGGAGACCCGGGTTCGTGTCTCCCTCCCCTCTGTTTTGTTTTATTATTTATTTTAAGCATTAATTAATTTAAAAACCTTTTCCTATATTGTTATATTTATACATTAAGGTGTTTTATCCCGGAAAACAACCCTTAGGCTCGGGTTTGAATTATTAACCAATTTTTATATTATTCCCCCTTTTATAAATAATATATTTATGTTATTATCAAATAAAAATAATATGTTTATATTATTTTCAAACCGTAACTTCTTATTAAATAATATATTTGTATTATTTTCAAGCCGTGACTAATGTTATTAAATAATATATATTTATATTATTTCGTACCATTTTATACCTCGTGTGACGTTTTAAACTAAATAATAATATAATTAGTTATATTATTTACTCGCTTTTATACATTCGATTAAAAATAATATATTTATTATTTTTTTCCACACAAATGATTATTTGTTTAAATCCTTCGAATTTAAAAATAATATATTAAATTATAGTGTTTTCCTATCTGTTGTAAACGACTCAAGCGTACGAAACTATGTATTTATTTATTTACTATCCGTTATTAACGTTCGACATGTAACGCTTTTTCCTTAATTAATATTTTAAGAAATATATATATTTCCGTAGACACGTTCGTATACTCTTTAATCCTTAGAATGCGTTAAGACGTTCAATCTTCCGTGTCGTCGTCACAAATCCCAATGTGTCCCTAACTGTTATATTTGTATCTCTAGGGCATACGTAAGCCGTGCAGGCTGACACTTGTGTACTAAATCTCTTACTTTTGTGATACTACATACTACGCAACGCAGGTGAGTTTCACGGCCCCTTTTACTGTTTTATTTGGGGGAGAAAACATGTCACAACCCTTTTTGGGTTATTGTAATTAATATGATATCAATGTTGAGGATAAGCGTAACACACTATCATGAAAAGTCCTCACACACATCGGACCGTTAATATGGTATGAACGTGGTAATTTTGGTAGTACTACTGGGTTTGACAAACCCCAACCGCGTTAGTCACGCTAACTCGATTGGAGGTCGAACGGGTGTTACATTGACCTTAACACATTAGTCAGAGTTGATAGACCTGGCTGGAGGCAAACAAACAAACACACTGTCAGTTTCGGTTGCGAGCGCTTTAGCAAAATATGAATATAGGCATGCAACCTATTGATATATATATTGAATGTACATAATCCGCAAACGATTTATTTGAAATGATTGAAACTTGTGAACTCACCAACCTAGTGTTGACTCGTTTTCCTACATGTTTTCTCAGGTTGGCACTCAGGATCACGTTAAGTCATGCATGTGTCTTGGACTTCAATTGAAATAATTATCTATTGAACAATCTTTATGTTTTGTTTGTATTTGGATTTGGGCGCGTTGTTTTGCGCATTTATTTTTGTTTAACGCTTCCATATATACACTTTGAACCTTAATCTTTTATATTATTACATTTCAAGTCCCATATAGTGTCGTTTGAAGTAACTAATGTCTGAGATCCTGGTTTGTCACCTTCCAAAACGGTAAGACTCCGTTAGTGGAATTTGGGGGTGTGACAGATAGGTATCAGAGCCATTGGTTATAGAGAACTAAGACTGCATTCTAGACTATAGCCACACACATTAGTTACTTGGCATGGACACTTACTCCTTATGTTTCAGGAATCATGTCTACACCACCATCTTCACCACCTAACATTCAGGAACATGACATTCCTGCCATTGCATCACCGGAGCCCAAGAGTCGTAGGCTTGAGCCCATTGATAACCCTATTATGTATGGAGAGCCTATGCATATCCGGAATGGGAGTGACTGGGACTGGTACCCCGGTTTACTGAGCAAATGGGTTAGACAGGAACGAGTTCCATCACCTTACTTTGGAGCTTCATCGTCATCAGAACCACGTTTACCATTGCTACCTTGCCACTTGGAGCAAGCCTTTGCAGCATTTGTAGCAACTATAGATTGAGAGATCCATAATATGAGAGACGCAGCAGGAGCGATCACAGGTCTGTTAAGAGGAGAGAAACAAACGGATCACAGGATGGATCTGCTAGTAGCAGAACTGGCAGGCACCGACCGCTTGCATAATGCATTAGTGGATGAGGTAAGGGCATTACAGACTATAGTGAATGTACTCGAGCAGGCTGAGGTAGAATCTCAGGAAAGAATTGGAGAGTTAGAGATACAACTTGCAGTTACTTTAGAGCAAGCTGAAGTACCTGATTTTGAGCCTGAGGATGAGCCCGAGGAAGTAGAGGAGGATGATGCTGAGTCAGTCATCTCATCTGCCGGCAGTGGAGCTTGATATTCCATTCTATTCTATCTTATCTTATTTTGTCATTTCTTTATGTTTTAAATAAAAGCCTAAATGGGTAAGGATGTTCCCATTCCAATAAAATCTTAGTGATCTGTTTGCATTAAGCTATTTATTCTATGGCCTTATGATTTAAGTTAGCCTTGTACTAAAATCATAAACCTGCATGTCTTTACACATCCCCTTATGTTTGCTTACACTTGAATGATCTTAATATGCGATATATTTACTCATTTCTTGTGTTTGTGAATATGAAGGATCATGGCCGGACGTGGACGTGGCGGTCGCAACGGTGGTCGTGGAAATATAAACCTGACACCAGCCGAACTGGCCGCGTTAATTAATGACAGTGTTGCTGAAGCCTTAGCAGCACACATTGCAGGTAAACCTGTTAACCGTTAACTCTGGATAACCAACCGTACGCATTTATTCCACTCTTTCCTAAACCCAACCTACTCTTTCCAATTTAGGGCAAGCGAACAATCCGCCAAACAATCAGCATGTCTGTACCTTCAAGACATTTATGGACTGCAAGCCCCACACATTCAGTGGAGCTGAGGGAGCTGTCGGATTACTCTAATGGTTTGAAAAGATTGAATCCGTGTTCTCCATGTGTAACTGCCCTGTGGCCGACCGAGTCAAATTTGCATCAGGAACTTTAGAGGGTCCTGCCCTCACATGGTGGAATGCACAAGTCCAGATGCTAGATCTGGACATGTCTAATGCATCACCATGGGAAGACTTCAAGATTCTGATGAAGGAAGAGTACTGTCCCAGGGATGAGATTCAGAAACTCGAGGGAGAATTCTGGAATCTGAAAATGGAGGGTTCTGAAATAGATCTCTACACTACTTGCTCGCACGAGCTAGCGGGGATGTGTCCTCACATGGTTACACCACCCTACAAGCGGATAGAAATGTTCATCAGTGGATTAGTACCCCAAATCCAGAGCATGGTTACTTCATCCAACCCCGCTACCATTCAACAAGCCATCCGTCTTGCTCACAGACTGACGGACCAATCCGTTACCCAAGGGACACTACCTCCCAGAAAGTCATCACCCAAGTCTACTGACAACAACAAGAGGAAGTTTGACAGTAGCAATAACAACATGCGATTTTAGCCAAATCAGCCACAGCAACAACAACAGCGTAGGTTCGAACCTACGAAGAACTTCATTCAGTCGACCCCTTCGGGTCAGCATCCAAGTGGCTATAATGGGAGACACCCCAGGTGTAACAAATGTAATTACCACCACCTCGGTTCTTGTGACAAAAACCGTTGCCAGCGGTGTGACAAGGTGGGTCATGCTGCCAAATACTGCAGAGGGGAATTACAAGCCAAGCAACCCTTCCAACAACCGGGTTTTACGAAGGGTTGTTTTGAATGTGGAAAAGAGGGACACTTACGGAAGGATTGTCCACAATTAAAGAAGGGTGGCATCGATAACAAAAACAACAACCACCAAGGCAATAATAACAACCAGGGCAATAATGGAAAGAATGGTGCAAAGGGGCGAGCCTTTGTGCTAGGATCCGGAAAAGCTCGTTATGACCACAACGTGATTACCAGTAAGTTCCTTTTAAAAGCAACTATTTTGCTTATGTACTATTTGACACTGTTGCTGATAGGAGTTTTATGACTAATAAACTTAGTAACCTTTCCTTGCACCCTTTCCCTTATAGCAGGAAGGTTTGGCAACGCGTCATTAATCAGAAGTTGCACAAACCGAGGGTATAACAAGAACCGAAACCTCTCCGCTGTGTTGATCTGGTCATTGATGGCCTTAAAGATGTAGCGGGAGAAGTTGTAGCCCTTATTGAGAGAAAGGCCGACCATGGCTGCTGCAAAGTCATGACCCATGGCATCTTTCCCAGCTTTCCTTGATGAGATGCACATGATCATGACGTGGGCAAAGTATCTCCACTGGTCTAACACCCACATCTTCTTGTATGAAGCATAGTCCGTCGCACCGACATAGCACATTCTTTGTCTCCAACAGCCATCCACAAAGTAATCTGGATAGGCTGTCGGGTCGGTCGCGAGATCTCTGAATTGAAGGACCCTTCTTATAGTATCTTCAGAGAAAGCAATAGCATGACCAGCAACGATAGCCCTTATTACGTTGGGGGTTACCGTGCAGTCGTGCTCCGCAGTCTCCCAAAACTGCTCGAGGTAGGGTCTCGACACGATCGGGTCAGCAGAAATGGCGTAGCTGATTCTTGAACGGTTTAAGAAATCAACTATGTCTCTGTACTACAATGCTGCATCCTTCCACTCTGGTTCAATGTTAGCTAACAGGTTGAATTCGTTAGTAAACGCACGAGCCATGATCTGCAAAAACACACAGAAAACATAATCAGAACAACACGTAACATTGGAAATGAATAAACACGACTCAGTATAGCAGTTACTCTTTGAACTGAATTTCAGACTTAGGAATTTTTGCCAAGTGTTGGTCCTGCGTACTTAGCAAGTACGCAGGGGTTTCCTCTTGCGTACTTAACAAGTACGCATGAAGTGCTTCTTGCGTACTTGTTAAGTGCGTAGGAAACGCACTTGGTGAAATATTCAGAAGTTTGAAATTCACCTTGATGTTCAAAAATTGGTGTGTATTGGGTCACCACTAGGTCGGAATCAATGATTTGAGCCTATAGGACCAATACTTACACCAAGACACTGCTAACCTTGACCGATTTTGACCTAACCGTCGAACGACACCACTGACGGTTCGAATTCAAGCCTAAAGTCAAAATCAAAGACTAAAAAGGACGATTAAGGGTAGATTAAGTTATCTAATCATGTTTTAATGATAAGAGGTTACCCAAACAACCTACAATTTGCCCTAAAAATCACGGATTGAACCTAGATTTTCTTAGTCAATGAATCGGTCCAATGTCACGAATTCGTGGATAGATTAAGCCTAAAATCTCATCAATTGATTGTAATGTAGTGATGAAACTAGCAATGGGACGAAAAATCGGTTTAGGAACACTTGAATTTTCGAGTGAAAGTCGGAGGGAATATGAACCGGTTTGAAAGTGATAAGTTTCTGAAAATTTTCTAAGTCCGGATTATATACCCCACTCAAAATGGTCGTGCGTACTTAGCAAGTGCGCACGTTTTAACTCGTGCGTACTTACAAGTGCGCAAGACCTAACTCTTGCGTTCTTACAAGTGCGCAAGACTTAACTCTTGCGTACTTATTAAGTACGCAGGGCTTACTTCATGTGCACTTACAAGTACGCACAAACCCTTAAATGCGCAAACTTTCAACTCAAATTTATGAAGATTTCAAGTCAAATAACGAACAAGTTAAAAATATTCAATCAAGAGGATTCAAATACAGTTCAGGAAGGTTAAACACAAATATTTTTGGCTTTTCTGAATATAATTGAACTATGCATAAACTTAAAATCTTTTTGATCTTTTCTAATAAAAATATACATGTATTCTCACAAACCATTTTTGATCAAAGACACGAGCAAAGGATCATATCAGGCTATATTTTAGCAAAAACGATACAATATAAACATCAAAGAATATGGGATCATGTCATGGATTATTTTTTGTTCATACGTAATAAGCACATAAACAAGTAATTCAAGTTGACAATATTATAAGATTTGAAACTATAAGCATCTTTGTATCACGTTCTTGTGTATTAAGGTATTAATTATAAGATTTACAATGTGTACCCCACTGATATGCTACACTAATGTAAATTGAATTATCTCAAGGCATCTAAGATTTTTCCAATGATTTTCTAAATTTTCCGAATGAAGTTACATCTATTAGCACAGGAAAAATCAAGCAGAATCCATAAGGATTATCAGGAATCATAAGATTCAGAATCGAGTGATTCATTTGTCTTGGTTTCATTTGATTTTCTTCATTGAATATCGGTATGATGATTCAGGATAATATATATGGTGTTTGAGTTTTAAGGTAAGGGTATCCAACTTTTATCTGGATTTGATTTCAATGAAACAGGAGTGATTCAAGGGTGAATACATGCTCAATGGTTAAAGTAGAGACATGTCCTGATTCAATCTCTCCTTGCATACTTGTGAGTATGGGTAGTGAGATGAACCGCATTAATTGTGCTAACGACATAACCCGAAACTGACCTCAAGAGAAAATTATTGCCAAAATCTAACATCCTATATCTGATAATGATCTTTTTTATTCTTTTACGCACACACACTTGCAAAAATGGGTTCAAATCATAGTTGTAGTTTAGATTTAGTTTCCACACTACTAGTGATTCAAAGACGCATAGAGCCTACTGACAATTTAAATTACTTGTAAATAAGCAGATTAAAAACATAATAATTTAAACAATTAAGTAAGCATGACGCAATCATTTCCCATATGAGCAGTTTGTGACGTTTAGATCATTTCTAATGTACTGTCATTTCCTCTTTTCTCAAGTTAACTTAGAAATTTTCTCCATTTTCTATTTCGTTTTTGTTTTTTTTTTATAAAATATTTTGAAATTTAAAAGAACTATACAGAAAGTTTAAAAGAAATAAAATTTAACTTCTATGAATTGAATTGATTTAAGAATAATTAATTTTTCACTCAGGATTGAACATTCCTATCAAGTTGACAAGATGCTAAAAACAGGATCGATCAAATGCCTTTGTGAAAAGGTCAGCAAGATTGTCATCCGTGTGAACTTTTACAAGTTCAATTAAATGCTTTTCAGCACAATCACGGATGAAATGATGGCGAATCTCTATATGTTTAGTTTTGGAATGTTTCACCGGGTTATTTGTGATGGACATGGTGGCATTGTTATCAATGAATAATGGAGTTCAAGTGAAGTTTAAGCCGTAGTCTCTCAACTGCTGCTGAATCCACAGTATCTGAGAATAACCGCTCCCCGCAGCAATGTATTCTGCTTCACAAGTTGAGACAGAAACCGTTGACTGCTTTTTGCACTGCCAGGAGACCAGTCTGTCCCCTAAGAATTGACATCCACCAGAAGTTGACTTTCTATCAAGGTTACAACCGCCATAATCTGAATCAGTGTAGGCTTTGAAGTCGAATGACTGCTACTTAGAGTACCAAAGACCTAATCGGGGTTTCCCTTTCAGGTATCTGAAAATTCTCTTCACGGCTATCATATGTGACTCCTTCGGTTGAGACTGAAACCTTGAGCACAAGCACATAGCAAACATTATATCGGGTCTTAAAGCTGTGAGATACATAAGTGATCCGATCATCCCACGGTACAATCTGCTATCTACATCCTTTCTATCTTTGTCAGGATGCAGACCATGATTGAATGGGATAGGTGTGCCATAAGTACTGCTATCATTCATCTTGTATTTTGACAAGATGTCCTGCACATACTTAGTTTGATGTAGATAAATGCCATCCTCTCTTTGACTGACTTGCAGACCCAGGAAGAAATACAGTTCACCCATATTACTCATTTCAAACTTGAACTTCATCACCAGCTAGAATTCCCTACACATCCCTTCATTGGTAGATCCAAAGATAATGTCGTCGACGTATACTTGTACAAGAAGAATGTCACCTTCTGCTTTTCTAATGAAGAGGGTCGAGTCAATTTGTCCACGGTCGAAACCATTAGACAGTAAATTCTTAGATAATGTCTCATACCATGCCCGCGGTGCTTGATGAAGACCATAAAGTGCTTTGTCGAGCTTATACACTTTATTGATATTATGCGGATCTTCAAAGCCGGGAGGTTGAGTGACATAGACCTCTTCATGAACTTTACCATAAAGGAAAGCACTCTTCACATCAAGTTGGTAGACCTTGAAGCCGACATATGTGGCATAAGCCAAGAACAGTCGAATGGCTTCAATTCTAGCAACTGGGACATATACTTCCGTGTAATCCAAGCCCTCTTGTTGATAAAAACCCTGAACAACCAATCTTACTTTGTTCTTCACAACCACATGACGATCGTCCGTCTTGCACTTGAACACCCATCTGGATCCAATTGGCTGAAAGCCTTTTGGCAAGTTAACCAAATCCCACACGTGCAACTTTTGGAATTGAGACAATTCATCTTGCATCGCCTCAATCCAGCAGTTGTCAGTGGGAGCCTCCTTCACATTCTTCGGCTCTAACTGGGACACGAATGCAACATGCAGACATTTTTCCATGACACCAGTGTCAAATATCTCTGTGTAATGACTAGTGTTCTCAGTGATGGTTCGATAACGAGTCTGAACAACGGCATAAGGATCACCAATAATGTTGTCGATTGGATGATTCCTATGTACTCTCGTCTCTGGTACAATTGGTTCCTGAATTTCTGGATCTAGATTCGTGCTTAACTCCCCCATTTCCTGTGTTCCAGAGGAAGAAGATTCAATGTTAATTGGATCAGCTGGAGCTTCATTTCCTACAGTTGTGTTAGGATTGGCTTGAGCGTCATCTCCAACAATATGAACATCTTCACTGTTATCACTGTCATGAGTTCCAGATGCAGATGCAGCATTGGAATCAGGAGTTATAATTGGTACAGTAGCACGAGTAGAGAAACTGGAGTCATCGCCGCCACCCAATAATTCATAAACATTTGCAGCGTCAACTGCAGATAGATCAGGAAGATTGAATGACTTGAATAGCGCATCATAATCAAAACTCAAAGTTGGACCTATTGGTTCGGGTGGAATGCTGTGTTTATTACAATCCACTTCGAACCATTCCTCGACAGTACGAGTTCTTATGTTGTACACTCTCTTGCAAGGCGAGTTGGCAACGTATCCTAAGGAGATGCCTTCCACCGCTTTTGCAAGAAACTTAGACTGGCGGTCTTTGTACTGTAGAAACAAGGAACAGGGACTACCAAAAGGAACTAGGTAATCAAGATTGGGAAGTCGATTGTTGATCAACTCGTAACAAGTCTTGTTGTGCCTCTTCACAACCAGAAATCTGTTTAAGACGTGACAAGTTGTATTAACGGCTTCTGCCCAGAAAGTGACAGGAAGCTTTGCATCTGACAGCATAGTCCTTGCAGTCTCAATCAGTGTTCTGTTCTTCCGTTCAGCAACTCCATTCTGCTGAGGCGTGTACGACGCGCTGAATTCGTGACGGAACCCTTTCTTGAGACAGAAAAGCTCCATCAAATTATTCTTGAACTCAGTTCCGTTGTCACTCCTTATTCTTCTAACTTTCAGCTTGCACAGAGATTCCAAGCTCAGGATCAAGTATTGAAGAATATCAGCAGTCTCGTCTTTAGTACCTAAAAAATGAGCCCAAGAAAAACGTGAGAAATCATCAGTTACAACCAGACAGAACGACTTACCTCCAATACTCCTGATACTTATGGGGCCAAACAGATCCATATGTAATAGCTCCAAAGGGGTATCAATAGAGTTTTGGAGCTTGGGCTTGTGAGACTTCCGTTGTTGTTTGCCCTTTTTACAAGGCATACAGTCATCTGCAACGGTAAATCTCAGCTTAGGAACCCCGGTTACCAAACCGTTTCAGACAAGATGATTCATTTTATGATACGAAATATGTCCGAGTTTCCTATGCCACAAGATGGAGTCGAGCTCTGTCGCTTTGGTAAGCAAGAAGGTAGGAACTGATGAGGTGGTTTTTGCCACGCTCATATCGATCTGATAGGTGTCGTTTGTTCTTGGTGCCCTCATCAGGATCCATTCTTCGGGAACTTCAAAACCAGGTTTGAGAATCAGGCATTCTAACTTGTCAAACATCACCGAGTACTCCTTATCACACATTTGGGAGACACTCAACAGGTTATGCTTCAGCTGCTCGCAGAAGTTGACATTGTCAAAACTGACACAACCGTTCGAAACCACGCCTTGACACGTGAAGTTGCCGCCTTTTTCTCCGGCAATGGCCACATAGCCGCCTCTAAATGGTTTAACATCTTGAAGCAAGGCCATGTTTTCTGTCATGTGCCGGGAGCATCCACTATCTACATACCAGCGGTTAGAGATAGTACCCTTCGGACGTCCCTGCACGAGTAACAAAAGAATTAGTTAGATTTGGAGACCCAAGCCATTGTGGTCTTGGGTCGTCCATCCTTTTCAAAATAAACTACTTCCTTTAACTCACAGTCATGATGACTGTTCAAAATTGATGAATCTTTAGAAGAATTAGAACCAGGAAATTGAGAAGTTTTGGATTTGGCAGTCCAGGATCTCTTCTATTTCTTAACCGGAACAGGAGACTTTGGTTCGGCAACAGCAGGTGAACTTATGGAAGCTTCACCTGATTGAACTGAAGTCAGCTGTTCCAGCTTTCTCAACCTCTTGTTTCTTCTTCTTCTCTGAGGCTTTGAGAGTTTCGCCACAGGTTTCACACCAGTATGTGTACTACCAGATGTAGATACACAAGGTACAGCATGTTGCGTTACCTTTCTTTTAACAGATGGTTTAGCTTCAGACTTTATCTTAGGCTTTACCATCGGTTTGACTGGTTGTTTCACCACATTTTGTTTTGGATTTTTGGGAGCTTTCACTGATGGCGACTTGGGGATAACAGCTGGTTATGGAACAACATGCCATTTCCCTTGGCTCTTAGAAGGACAGTTCACAATAATGTGACCAACCAAGCCACAGTGAAAACAATTCCTCTTGTCTATATAAGTTCTCTTGTAAGGCTCATTAGATCTGGTCTTAGATAACTCAGCATTATGAGCAGGAGGAGTTGGTTTATGAACAGGAGTCTGAACCTTTACAGTTTGGTTTTTGGGAGTGTAATATTTTTCCAAATTTTCTTTATACCCAAGCCCATAGTGAGCTGAAAATGCCTCTTTCTTTACTTGGTTAAGGCTTTTGTAACCCCCATAAAGCATTACCTTTAGTTTATCATTTGTTTCAATGATATCGGGTTCAGTTAAAATGCAATTATCACCATTAGTATAACGTTTTTCTTTACCTTTTGTTCAGTGAACAACTCCTCAGATACTGCTCCTTCAGGGTAAGTGTTAACCGACCATCTTCAGAAGCAGTAACAAACTCCTCACTAGATGTGGAGTTAGCCTTACTTGAGGATTCATCCATTTTAGGGGAATCATCCTTATCAGAGGACTCATCTAGACAAGTGAGATCAATGTCTATTAAGCTATTGATAAACTTCCCACTCACTGGTGGAGGAATGGCATTAGTACCCAGTCCTAACCCATTCATTTTTCTCACTACAGATTTGTAGTGTTCCACCACAAAGCGAGAGTTTTTCAACTTCTCATTAGTGCATTTTAACTGTAAGATCTCATTTTGCAGTTTGTTGATTTCATTGTTCCGTTTTTCCAACCCCTTGTATGCAACGTCTAAATGAAGCTGTTGATTGCTTATTTTTAGAGAATATTCACATTTTTCTTTTTTCAACGTTTCAATAGAATCTTTAAAACGTTTTTCATTTTCTTTATTGTTTAGAGCTGCCATACTTAGGGGTTCGATTTTGTCTTGGAGCCTAGAATTTTCAAGTTTTAGCCCTAGACATTTAGAACATGAAATAATAGAAAAAGGGTTAGAATCTATCTCAGAAGATGAACTTGTTGCTTCTCCAATGGCCATGAGAGCAACAACAGTCATCGATTCCTCTTCATCAGCTATAGAAGCTTCCTTTTCTTCAGCTTCCTTCACCTCCTCTGTAGCAGCAGTTGTAGATTCTTCTAGGTCAGCCATAGAAGCTTCCCTTTTCTCTGCTTCCATCATCTCCATGATCTCAGCCATGAGACCAACCTGGGATTGTGCGATGATGGCATCCTCAAGATGAACACCCCAATCAAAGCTGTCGTCCTTGGTTGATTGTGATGGTTTGGGTTGTTGTGGCCATGGTTGTTTCCTTGGCTAGGTCTAGTAAAACACGAGGCCGGTGCTCTGTCTTTCTGACACTCACGAGCAAAGTGTCCATAGTTCAGACACTTATAGCATTTGTCCTTAGATTTGTCAAACCCGACCTTGGCATTAGAATGCCCGCCAATGAATTTTCTTCATGTTCTGTTAAGGAAACGCTTGGCTCTCCTTAATAGCATGGCCATATTCCATTGAATATCCATGTCCTAAATGTCATCAGGATCCACTTGATTAAAATCTTCTTCAATCGTCTCGGGATCTGTAAGCTTGCCGCCAATGAAGTTTTCACAAGCAAGCATACATGATGAGAATAATGCTACATGATCTTCAGCTATGTTGGCTATAGCTTATTGATTAGCTGAAGTTGTAGCAGGAGGATTTCTTGAGGTATGTTGATGATGAGACCCCAACCCTGATCCAGATGCATAACATGCATGACCACCACACCTAGTTGAGTGGTCTTCTTTAGTAGGGTTTCCGGTGAAGAGAGCAATTCCAGAGCCCGATGACTTGGATGTAGAAGTTGTACCATGATACATAGAAGGGTCTTGAATCTGGGGCCTTCCTGAGCTCTCCTTTCTTTTTAGGTTCATGTCATGAGCTTGAACCTTTCCTATTGCCTCCTCTACTGTCAACTCATAGAATTTAGGATTTTCCATCATCAGGGTTGTGTATATCTCAAATTTGGGTGTTAAGCATCCAAAAACTTTTCCATCATCTCTTCATCTGGATACCCGAGTTCAAAAGCCTTCAACTCAGTCTGTAAATGATAGAATCTAGAGATGAGGTCATCTAAAGATTCGTTCTCAAAAAATCTGAAGCACTCATACTGCTTCCTGAGAAGATCCTGCTTACTCTTCTTGATGTCACTATTTCCTTCGAATCTCTTCTGTAAAGCTTTCCAGAGATCCTTAGAATTGTCATATCGTCGGAAACTGTGGAACAATTCCCGAGTTAATGCCATAGTGATCGAACCAAGTGCCTTCTTTTCTCGATCATAAGCTTTCTTTTCTTCGTCAGAAAGCTTAGAGATAGGTTTGGGCATGGTTTCATCAAGATAGATGTGTGTGGGATGCTTATATCCCTCAAGGATTGGTATCTATAGCGATGAGTCGGTATACGAAATGTAGTGCTCAAAACGTGCTTTCCAATTAGAATAATCGTTCATGTTCAGCAACTTTGGCGGTTTCTGTGGTGTACTGATCTCATTATTGTACTTTAACAGGTTTCCAAGATTCTGAAGATTCGACATAGTGAACACTTAGTCAAATTTCAGAAAAATAAGACACAGTTGCGCACTTGATTTTTGGCCTTGCGCACTTGAGAAATGGCCTTGCGTATTTAGATTTCCTCTTGCGTACTTGTAAGTACGCAGGAATAAATGTAAGTACGCAGGATATAACTTAAGTTCGCATAAGTTCAGTCTTGCGCACTTATAAGTACGCAGGAGATAAGTCTTGCGTATTTAGTAAGTATGCACAAAACTGTACTTTTTGACAGAAATGGTAAGTACGCACAACACCTTTTTCAGCAACTTTCACCAAACTTTTCCGGTCACCTGAAACTCACTGGAGATGGTAAAAAAATTTCTGATGATCAATGTAAATGAGCCAAAGGGTCAGAAACTTGTTTCTAACCAACCTTTGATGCTCAAAACACTCAAATACACAACAAAAATCAGTTTTTGAGTAATTTTTGCTTCTAAAATAGTGCTCAAGAGCTACCCCAATTTTATCACAAAAATCAACAAAAATACTTCTTTTTGCTTGTAAAAACTCGGTAGAAACTCTCCAAACTCACCACAACACTCGAAATCAGGAGCAATGCTCTGATACCACTTGTAGGTCCCTCGGGTGTAGCGGATCGTCACATGCAAGTGGGTCTACTAGTCGGACCGGGTGCGGAATGCCCGTGACTAGGCGGAGAGTATAGCTAAACAAAGTAAACCGACAAGATAAAACACTTTAAACGTTCTTTGTATTATAAACACTTGAAGGTTACAGAGATAAGCACTGAGATTACAATCTGCGTATTTGCAATAATGCCTGCGTACTTAACTTCTATCAACCTATCCTATTTATGCAACACCTGATGCCTGCACACTTAGCAAGTGCGCAGGGCAAAATGCTCTTACGTACTTAGCAAGTACGCAAAGTTATTCTTGCGTACTTGCTAAGTACGCATGAGCGTTCTCCTGCGCACTTACAAGTGCGCAAAACACTTAGAGAATTTAGCAACATTCAATATGTAAAAGTAAATACAACTCGATAAACTAATATATAAAGACTCTTACATATAAAGACAATTGCAAACAAGACAAGACAACCTAAGACTAAGACTCTATCTATCCAGAGTGTTTGTCATAGGAAAGTGCTTCAACATAGATAATAGTTGGATTCACGTACCTGAATCTTATGATTCCACATATATAAGCCAAGACATTGAATCATTCTGATTCCTTATATCCTTTGAGATCTGTTTCTTTTCCTGTGCTAATTGAGATATTTTCATCCTGGAGATTGATATTATCTTTGCATAAGTCTTATATGTATTGAAGATAGCGCAATTTACTTTTTGTTGGCATACTAGTGGGGTACACATTGTATTTCATACTTAAATGGTACCTTAACTCACAAGAAAGTGGGAACGCGATGCTTTTAGTTTCAAATCTTATAATATTGACAATTTAAATTTGTGTGTCATAGCCTGATCCTGTTTTTCTTTGAATGTTTATCGCGTATCATTACATGCAATATATGAAAGTCTGAAAAATATAGAGTTTGATAATCTTGAAAGTTATTGGTTTGATTGGTCAAGACTTGAAAGAATGGCATAGGATACCAATTATTTTGTTATATGGATTCTATATCCAAGATGTGTGATTGATATGTCATATATATTGATATGATCTTCTTGCTCATGGTGTTCAACAAAAATATGTTTTTTATTGTTCTTTTTCAGTTTGTTCAAAGAAAAACAAAAAATATGTGTTTTTGTTTGTATAGATAAAATTCAAAAAGATTTTATTTCATGCTTCCGTGAGAATTCCAAATTTTTTTAACAAAAAGGTTCAGGATTGGATCGGATACAGGTTCCAGGTGATTGACAAGAAAAATTGAGAGCGAGAAGTATTGAAAGTTGATAGTTCAAAATTTCTCTAAGTGTGGAGAAGAAGCGAACTTATCTTGTTCGCCTAGGTTAAGTTCGCCTGGTAAGCGAACTTAATAAGTTCGCCTAGTAAGCGAACTTAAGGCTGAACCTTATATTGGTTATCTGAAGCGAACTTGTTCATATTCTCATAACATTTGTCTGAAGCGAACATATTTCATTTTGAGCGAACTTGTTCTCGAAGTTATCAGAGTGTCTGATTTTGAGTTGTTGTTGCTATTTTCTGATTAATCAAGGATTTGCACATCAAACAAAGGTTGAATTATGGTGTTTTGTCCATTGAATTGTTCAAATCAAGTGCATTTTTGTTCTAGGTTACGGTTTATGTTACCTCGACTAGTGTTGTCAAGGATGAACGTACCTGATGCCACATCGGGGTCTGCCCTGGCTTGGTCCTGCGTCAGTGCATACACTCGGGTCCTTGCCCTGGGCCTTTTATCTAACTTTTTGGTGCTTTTCCCCTTCCCAGTTTCTCCCATTCTTAGCTTTGTGCAGTCCCTACTCAGATGCCCCGTTCCCCCACAGTTATAGAACTTGTAGAGTTGGGGGCATTCACTTGTAGATTGGATCCCAGTTTACACTCACCCATATGTTCCTTCCCACACTCATTACACATTGGTATCTCCTCCACCCGATCCCTCTTATCCCGAGCCCCAATCATCTTTCCACCTGTTCGTTTGTTTTGGAAACTCGGTTTCTTCTTGGGTGTGACATGCGATAATTTTCAGGTTATTTACCGTATAACCTTAGAACGCGTTTATAATTTAATTATGCGAGTCTTAGACTTAATTTCATAGCTTTGCATTTCGTGAATTATTGGAATTTACGGTACCACGTATGGGTAAAATGTCTGTATTTAGCGTTGGTGACGACCCGGTTAATTTAAAATATCAGTTTTGATGAAAATTATATAAACTGGGTTATATTAGGGGATTATACGTGAAATTTATATGCTACTTGTTAAATATCGTTTTCAGTGATTTTCGTTGCGTTTTACCCGGTACAATCGCATACCGGATGAGTTAAAATGAACTGTTAGCAAAAAATTTTATTTTTACTAATTATGATAGCAAATAATTAGTGGGTATTTTATATATTTTTATTTTGATGAAAAACCATGTTTAAAGTGGTAAAATTTTATAAAAGTGTTGTAGTTTTTTTATAAAATGTCACCTACACTTGTGTGGTGTAGTTTTTATAAAACAAATGAGGTTCTAGAAGACCTCTCTCTCCAAAAATCAGCCATAAAGTTGTCCCACACCCTAATCAAGTATTAAACACACTCATTTGATTCCTTACAACTTTTATTCAAAACTACACTCCACAAATTTGATCATTCAACTTGGGTGGGATTTGAATGGAAGATGTCACCTCACACCCTCTCCATCTCTCTCTCCCTTTGTTCCATGAACCCTCTCCCACCCCCTATATATACCACTTCAATCTTCACTTCAATCCCACACCTTCCTATAATCTTTTCTCTAAGTGTTCTTGCAAGTATTCTTGAGTTTTTGGTGTTCTTGGAGCATTTTATTGAAGATTCAAGTGTTGTGGAGCCAAATACTCAAGAAAACATCCACATCTCTTCCATTTCTCTAGTATTCTCCTTGATTTAGTCAAGTGGTTTGAATCTCCATCTCTTTCTTTACTTTTCTTAAGGAAAGGTTTGATTTTTGCAAGTATTGTTCACCTTTAATAAAAGGATTTTCATGAACTATTAAAATCAGTAAATAATGGGTCTTTATTGAAGATTTTCATGGATTTATTTGTATGTATGGATGTCGTGTATATGCATGTATGTTTATATGCTCATAACTTGCAAAAAGTAGTGAATTAGGGCTTGATCTTTACATGCAATCAAATGTTTTGTTATGGTTTGTTTCAAACAGAAAATAATGGTATATTTTTACATAAAAACATGTTAGTTTATGTATGGATCATTGAATTGATGATTTAGGTGTTTATTGCTAAAGATTGTTGTCCAAAAGCATGATTTAAACTACGGTTTTGGCATGGATTATTTAGATTGTATAAAATCTAGAAATATGTTGATAAAAATGATGTTTTATAGTGATAATGACCAGCTCTAAAAGTGTTATTTAGGTTGTGATGATTTGCTAAGTGTATGGCATGTTTATGTTGCTTAAAAGACGCTAAAAAGGTGGATTTTTTTATGAAAATAGATAGATTTGTAAATCTGAAATCATGGCTGTAATATGATGATATTTTATGTCTAAAATGTAGATTGATAGTAATATGTATGATTCTTGGTGTTTGGATGCGTTTCGTTAGGTTTTACGCTAAACTAGTCGATTAAAACGGTAGTTTTCGACAGGAAAAATGAGTGTTTGTTAAATCTGATTTTGAGCAGTACGTTCGAGTATATTTTATGATTAAAATACAGCTCTTAAGGTATATAATGAGTTCATGTTAAGAAATATGTGTTTGTACTTGTCATTTGACGTTTCGGTTGTCACGTATGTGCTAGAAATTGCCATGTTTAGGTACTTTATGTCAAAATAATGAAAAATTGTTTTGTTTGATGAAATATAATTTATTAAGTATATTTTGATGATATATGAACTCATGCATTAGAAATTTGAAAGTTAGTTCCTTATATGTGATTTAGAACTTATAAGCATATGTATGAGTATATATATTTGTGTTACTAGTTTCATACTTTCATTTGGTTGTTGATAAGTAATAAACACTTGGTGTCTTCGTATGTGTGTATGATCCACCGTTTTTCGTTAAAAACATAACCGCGTGTCGAAGTCACCAACGGGTCATTTAAATAAACATTTTTCTTAAAAATAATATAAGTCTAAGTAGGTTTGGTGAATAAATTCCTTGTAAGACATGAGGTTCAATTAGTAATTTATCCCTCGTATTAAGGGCACCGTTAGCTTTCGTGGGCGTATTTTTGCTAGCACTCGATTTTTTGTCATTCGTTACTACATGGTGAGTTATCACAGCCCCTTCGTAGAAGCATGTTTTTGTAACTATAGATTAAATTCTATGTATCGGTGTACTAGGCTAGTACGCAGGAGCGTGTTCCTGCGTACTTAGCTTGTTCACCAATTGGTCCTGCGTACATAGTAAGTACGCAAGGCTTTTGCCCTGCGTACTTAACTAGTACGCATGACCAAACCCTGCGTACTTAGACAGGTACACAGGTAGTGTTCCTGTCCCTATAAATAGAAGACTTGTCTTCATTTGTAGATGGAACTTCTGAAACAAGGTTGAGAGGTGTCCGGGTTGGGACGAGCTCTCCCGACCCGTGGACCGTGAGCTTAGATGAGATATGTGTGCCCCTTCGGTATGTAGTCTGTAATACGGGATGACTTCTATGTTATGGATTACATATCATTTCATTATCTTTTGTTTATGTTCGTGTTTCTCGGTCTCGTTTCTTGGTTCCCACACAAATCACAGGAAAAGTCTGTGTTATCTCCGCTGCGCGACAAGGCTCCCGGGACCTACAAGTGGTATCAGAGCCTCGGTGTTCGTTGATTTGTATTCCGGTTTCAATTTTTTAGGGTTTTGAGCAGATACAATTTCGTACTTTTTCAGACCTAAAATCCTTAAAATCGAGTTTGTTATCACTCCATTTGGTGTTTGGAAGGCTAAGGGTTTGTTAGATGATGATTTCTAAGCTTTTGGAAGCATCAATTTCTTAGATCCATCACTTTTCGAGCATTTTCCTCAAGATCCGTCAAGAACACTACTGTATTGAACAAGTACGCAGAATCACCTTTTCCGCATACTTGCTAAGTACGCATGGGTTAGCCCTACGTACTTAGTAAGTACGCATGAGAAGTGACCTGCGTACTTAGCTAAGTATGCAAGAGCATTTCTCTACGCACTTAACAAGTACGCATGGGTACTTGGCTTTGCGTATTTACTAAATACGCATGAACACCCTTTATGTGCGTATTACTAAGTACGCATGAACTAGCATCTGGGATTCAAAAAAAAAATATTTTTTAGGGATCATTTGTACGCATGTTTCAGAGATAAGGTCTAGTATAAATAGGCTATTAAATGATTTTTCATTAAGTACGCAGGAACAATTTGCCATGCGCACATGTTAAGTGCGCAGAGATCAGGTCTAGTATAAATAGGCTAGGTTAACAGAAGTTATGTACGCAGACATTTTGCACTCAGTTGTATTCTCTCTGTAACCTTCAATTTATAATAGACGGAGTTTGAAAGTGATTTCGTTGTCGGTTTACTTTGTGTTACGTGTTTCTCTACATAGTCACGGGCATTCCGCACCCGGTCAGACTAGTCACACACCCACACGTAACGATCTGAGACACCCGGGGACCTACACCCTTTTTAAACCATTTTGTTGTTTTATAAACTATGGGGGAAGAACATGCTTTCGTTCATTTATCATGATACTGGACTTACGTTATGTGTTAGTTTAATGGTCTCGAGTAAGGGCTTTCGTTATGTGTTCATGTATGTCGTTCATGAATAGCCCCGTTGTTATAATCATTAGCCTCGTGTAGGCCGCAAGGTGTGTTGATAGATCTGTTTGGGACTGACTGCCCACTCTCGTGAGCAGTAGCTCTGATCGGTCGTTCGTACGAGAGAATATATTTTGAAAGGATTCGTGGGGATATGTTGTATTCATGTCTCGGTTTGATTATAAGTTCCATATATTGTCATCATGTTGTATTCCTTGCAAGCTTATGACATATCACATGTTTGTCCAACTTACTTGATAGTTCGTTAAATTCGTTTATGTTATCGTTAAACCCGTGAAACTCACTCAACTTTATGTTGATGTTTTTAAGCATGTTTTTCAGGTACTTAGATGCTCTCGTGCGGTTATGAAAACGGGCTTTTGGGTAAACACTTGCATCGGAATTCAGTTGGGACATTTTAAACTTTATGTTGGATCCTCATTTGTTGGATCTTGAAAACTCTCATTTTAAATTTTAATGCCTTTCAATTTGGATAATTGTAATATTTATCTTTATTTTGTTAAACCTTTTCGGTGTTTTAATGTAACACCCGGACAATTTCCAAAATCAAATAAAGGCTAAAAGTATCAAAAGAAAATGTTTAAGGGTTAAAATGTAGTTTCTCCAAAGATGGAGGACTAAAAGTGAAAACTCTGAAAATGGACGGATGTCGGACCGACATCCGATAGATATCAGTCCGATATGTGGTGATGAAGGCATGAATGAGGTGCTGACACGTGTCCTATGACTCACCGGTGGAGTTTTGACGCGTGGCACCATGTCAGACCGACATATCCACCCATTGCGGTTCGAAAGCCGCAAAATGAGGGACGGTCCAATAGGAAGCTGACGCGTGGAGGGCTGACGCAGGCCGGGCGATAGCGGACGGCTATCCCCCTGCATAACGGTCCGACATGGACCCGATTTCACCCTATAAATAGATGGATCGATTCCAGCTACATTGGGCACACAAACACTTCAGCACACGCACTATCTAAGCTGGTAGCTCGAGTCCCGAGGTTCTGGTCCACTCTCGAAAGTCCGGTTTCTCGCAATTCGTCCGCAAATTGCCATAAATAGTGCCAAGGTAAGGTTTCTAGCCATGGATTTCATCACCAAACTCCCTCGCACCTCCGGTGGCCATGATAGTATATGGGTAATCATTGATCGTCTCACCAAATCAGCTCACTTCTTGCCAATCCATGAAGACTATCGAGTTGAGAAATTAGCTCGAATATACATTGATGAAATTGTGAGTCGTCACGGTGTTCCTTTGAATATAATTTGTAACCGAGATGCTCGATTCACCTCCCGATTCTTGCAATCCTTCCAAACTGACCTTGGCACACGACTAGATTTAAGTACGGCTTACCACCCTCAAACTAATGGTCAAACCGAGCGAACGATTCAAACACTCGATGATATGCTTAGAGCGTGTGTCATTGACTTTGGTGGCAGTTGGAATTCTCATCTAGCCTTGATTAAATTCTCTTACAACAACAGCTACCATACGAGCATCAATATGGCTCCTTTCAAAGCCCTTTATGGCCGCAAATGTCGTTCACCTATCTGTTGGAACGAGATTGGTGAAGCACGAATCACCGGTCCCGAGTTGATACAAGAAACATCCGACAAGGTCATCCAAATCCGTGACAACATTCGAGTAGCGAGGAGTCGGCAAAAGAGTTATGCTGTCAAACTACGAAAACCCTTGGAATTCCAAATCGGTGATCTTGTACTTCTTAAGGTATCTCCTTGGAAGGGGGTAATCCGTTTTGGGAAGAAAGGCAAGCTTGCACCTCGCTATGTGTGTCCCTTCAAGATCCTTGAAAGGATTGGAAAAGTAGCTTACAAACTCGAATTACCTCCAGAACTCAGCAACGTGCATCCAACATTTCATGTATCTAACCTAAAGAAATGCCTAGCTGACGAGAATCTTCACATTCCGCTTAACGAAGTACGCATTGATGAGACCATGCACTTTGTTGAGAAAACCATGGAAATTATGGATCGTGAGACTCAAACAAAGCCGTATCCCTATTGTTAAAGTTCGTTGGGAATCAAAACATGGCCCATAGTTCACTTAGGAACGCGAGGATCAGATGAAACTCAAATACCCTCACCTCTTTCCTGATTCAGTAGCTTCAACTAGTTAAATTTCTGGACGAAATTCTTTCTACTAGGGTATATTGTAACATTTAGGGTTTTCTTATTCCTACGATTTGTGCAATAACATTATTTCAATATCAATTTTGGGATCATTTTATTTTGTTGTACTAAATTACAAAATTATGCATTTATTATGCAACATTCCTATAGTTATATATATATATATATATATATATATATATATATATAAATACATACACATATACTTATTCCATTTAATTAGGGATTTAAATTCCATTATATTACAAATGAATAAATATGATAATACTTGACAATGTATTTTTGAACATGGCATTGTGTATTTAGATTTCGCTCTTTTATATTTAAGTATATATATATGTGAGATGTCTAAATTCAAAATATAATATATATTACATTCTTATAAATTATATATATATATATATATAAATGCAACCCATTGATTAGTTTCAAATATTTATATATATATGTTTGATAATTTATAAACATTTCAAATTTATAGTCTTAAACTTTATCGAACTTATAAAACTAATTATATAAACAAAAGAATTAAAACAAATAAATTTGGTTTGAACGCCCTTTAAATACATTGAACCCTCAATTTGAACCCTCCCATGACCTTGAACCCAACCATCGACTGTTTGACTTTGGAAAGTCAACAGCGACAAAATTGACTGCCTTAATCATCGAATTCATGGGTAATAACTCAATCAAATCTTGCACAGACATTATAACAGCCATTTAGAACTTCTTCAGCGATTCAATTGCATCAAACACATGATTAAAGCTCGTAAATCAATTCCAAAACCGTCCCAACCACAACCCGACTTCAATCCGAGCATTAAACGTGACATTGGACTATAAAAACTAGTCCCACACCTTCATAACAACCACTATGAACCTCCTATACCTCTGTTATCATCGCATCGCATCCCCTCCCCGAAGCCCTGTCGACTTTAGGAATCTCCGACTCTAAGCTCATAGCCGTTCTCCCTCGATTCTCAGCCATTTCAGGTAATCTTTGTGTCCATAGATTCGTTTTAAGGTAAGGAATGAAAGCCTCATCGTTTCGGATTCGATCGGGTACGAATCGTGTGGAGTTAGATCTAGGGATGGGATGGGATGGGGAAGTTTTGGGGAAAGAGATGATCATGGGTTAAGTAATAAAAGGACTTGGCATCGGGTCATATGCATGGCATACGCCCTGGATCAACCGGTTAAGTCACTTATCTCCTTTAGAAAAGGTCACGGGTTCGAGCCTTGCCCCGTACCTTTTTGTTTTTGCGCGAGCAGTGGCCTGTAGCCCGGTTCTACTATGATCACCGGATAAAACTTAACCCGGCCGGCTTATTAACACTGAGACCAGCCTGGTCTAGTGGTCGCGCGCGTTACCTCTTTCGGAGCAGACCCAGGTTCGAGTCCCGTGGTCTGCAATTTTTTTTAAACAGAATTTTTGTCTTATTTTCCCTATAAAAATGATTTTATAAACCACCCAAGGCCCGGGATTGTTTTAGTGACTAAATTATTAACCTAATGAATTTTAATGATAATTTAACCATTTTAGGGAGTTAAAAACCAATAAATTTTATTAAAGAATTGTATAATTAGTTAATTTAAAACCCTATGAATTATTTTATTAATTACCCAATTATTTTGAGGAATTTATGACTCTTTATCATTATTTATTTTAATAAAGAACAAATTTAACTATCTAATTAATTGTGTCATTATAATCTATATATTTGAATAAATAATAGTCGAACATTTGTTTATAAGAAAAATAATATATATATACACTCACATAATCAATCCTTTATTAACAAACATATTATTCCTATATAAACGAATATATAATATTTCATTATTAACAAACATAAACACACCATTCAACCTAGTCCAATATATGTATACATTAGTCTTGTGAACATATCTTTGATACGTATACAAATTCAAACATAGGTTAACTCTGTGGTTAGCTAAACAACTTGTGCAACTACCCATACTTGTGCATTCAAGCTACAAATCCAATGTGAGTTTACATAGCCCCTTTTTCACTTTTATATCTTTGGGGTAAAACATGATTACATTTAAACTATTTGCAACTTTTACAATTCAAACATTATGATCATGTGTGAAATTTGTGCCTTATGCTTGAACACTATTTGTGAAAACAACATTGACATACGTTTTGTGCATAGTGCAAGTGCAATCATTAACTCTGTATAAGCCGACGGTATACAATGATAGATCTGTTGAGTCTGACCAATCCCCCCCCCCCGGTTAGGGTGATTGTTACTAAAAACACTTAAGGATAACCCTTGTGTTATGCCTATCAGTCACAAGGTTTGATTGTGCGCCCATTTTAAACAATAGTGGTTCTCCATAATTGCCTTATTAATCCATGTATCATATGAGTTATACACAAAACTTTTGATAACACTTGTTGTGCTAAAACCTATGTTTTCTTAACAACTTTTTAGTTGACTCTGTTTTCATCATGTTTCAGGTGCTAATAGTTGAGAGTTATGTTTAAGATTCATCACATAGGAAATTGCAAGATCTAGTTAAATAATTAAACTTTGTATGAAGTACCCTGTTTCCTGTTTGTCTTTGTTTTGGCGAAACAATTGTTATGAAATTTGATTTAATGAAGTATGAAACTTTAGTATGATCATGTGCTTATGTCTACACGTCCGCCCCGACGTATTCCATCGTCGGTTGGGGTGTGACAGAGGTAAAGGAACAAGTCGTACTCGGTCACTAGGTCTCGTAGGCAGACTAAAAATTATATCGATACCAACAATCGTCACGGAACAAACTAGAACGACAATAACAACGATACTCATGCTTAAGAAGTGATTATGTCTGAGGCCCAGTTCGAAGATGTTGTGGCCAGTGAAGTAACAAAGGGTTTACGAACCACACTACCCGGACTATTAGACGAAGTTCTTACAAGAAGGATGGGTACTGGAAATGCTGGAGGAGGAATCAGTAACAATACCGGAGGTACAAATGGAAACACTAATACTAGCTTAGCGACGAGAACTGAGAATCACGAAGGATGCAACTACAAATCCTTCAAAGGATGCAAACACAAGTTATTCGATGGCAAGAAAGGAGCTATCGATACTACTCAATGGATCACAAAGATAGAAGCTATGATCAAACTCAGTGAATGTAGAAGCGATCAGGCAGTCAAGTTTGCTGCCAATTCCTTGGAAACCACCGCACTGGATTGGTGGGAATCTGTGAAACATGCCAGAGGGGAACAAGCTGTGGATAATATGAAGTGGAATGAGTTCAAGGAACTAATTCTACAACGTTTCTTTCCTCGGAACGAACTTGATAAGCTTGAGGAGGAATTTCAACGTTTGGAGGCTGGAACTATGACGCATCAGGAGTATGCGACAAAGTTTGATGAGATGTCTAAACTTGTGCCACATCTGGTGACACCCGAACCCTGAAGAATCAAACATTTTATAAGGGGTTTACCACTCAAGGTGCGTACCTTGGTGAAAACCTCTACACCTAAAACAATGGATAATGCTTTAGCATTAAGCGCCCAGGTTTATGATGATGTGGCAGCTCAAGAAGCCAAGGAGAAGGCTGAGAAGGCGGCAGAGATAAAACCAGTAGAAACAAAGAGGAAGAGTGAGGAAATATTGTATCGGTTCAAACCAAGAAATTTCAAGTTTCCTAGGAGAGAGGGAAATAATCCAGTAAGAAATCCTTAGGAAATGAGATGTTGTAAATGTCAGAAGACGGGGCATACTACAATGTATTGTCCATCTCTTAGATGTTTCAATTGTAATGAAATGGGACACCTGGAAAAAAATTATACAAAACCTATTCAGCAGAATCCCGGGGTAGGTGCTAAAGGTAGGGTGTTTGTGATAGGCAAAAGGAACGACAATGCCACCGTTGCAGCTGGTACGTTCCTAGTTAACGATATTTATGCTAATATCCTGTTTGATATGGGAGTGAATAGAATTTTTGTTTCAGATGCCTTTAGTTTGCATTTAGGCATGAAACCAATTCCACTTGAGCGTGCATACGTAGTTGAGACGGCAAGTGGTGAGCAAATTAGGATAACCGAATCGTATGCGAGTTGCAAGATGACTCTAGGCAATGAAAATTCAGTGATTGAATTAATGCCAATGAGTATGAGCAAGTACGATGTTATCATTGGAATGGATTGGTTGAGCCAATGCCATGCTCAGATCGATTGTGACCAACGGACTGTTAGGATTTGTAGGCCTAACAGAGAATCTATGTTAATACAATGTCATAGTGATGAGAATAAGATTGAAACAATTTCTATAGCCAAGGCTAATAAATGTGTGAATACACGATGTAGTGTATTCGTAGTTTATGCTTTAGATGCTAAACCCAAATGACAGATTGTGGATATTCCTATAGTATGCGACCACACGGATGTATTTCTGGAAGAATTACCTGGTCTCCCACCAGATAGACAAATTGAATTCTGAATCAACCTTATTCCTTGAGCTAAACCAGTTGCTAAGGCACCATATCGTCTAGCACCGTCTGAATTGAAAGAGCTGATAAAACAAATTCAAGAACTATTGGACAGAGGTTTTATACGTACAAGTACATCACCTTGGGGAGCACCAGTATAGTTTGTAAAGAAGAAGGACAGAAGCATGCGTATGTGTATAGCCTATCGGGAACTAAATAAGCTCACTGTAAATAACAAATATCCATTGCTAAGGATAGATGATTTGTTCGATCAATTGCAAGGAGCTAAATACTTCTCGAAGATAGATCTTAGATCTGGATATCATCAGTTGAAGGTACAAGAGGAAGATGTACCTAAGACTACCTTTAGAACCCGATATGGACTCTATGAATTCTTAGTTATGTTATTCGGTCTAACTAATGCTCCCGCAGCATTTATGGACCTAATGAATCGAGTTTGTAAACCATTCTTGGACATATTCAATTTATCTCAACTAGGATATCCTTGTCTACTCCCGAACTCAGGAAGATCATACTAAACATCTTTAGATAGTCCTAGAAACTCTTAGAAAAGAGAAATTGCACGCTAAATTTTCCAAATACGAGTTTTGGAAACAAGAAGTATAATTCTTACGGCATGTTATAAACCATCAAGGAATTCAAGGGGACTAGCCAAGATTGAGGCCATTATAAAGTGGGAGACTCCAAAGTCGTCAAAGGTTTGAAGTTTTCTTGGTCTAGCCGGATACTACCGAAGGTTTATACAAGACTTCTCCAAAATTGCTACTCCATCAACTTGTAACATCCATGATTTTTCGGTACTATTTTAACTTATCTATTTATATATATATTTATTCTTTTATGACACTCCGTTTGAATCCCGTACATAGCCAACATCTTATGTCACATTAATTATTATTTAAACGTACATTAATTTAAAATTTTGTTTTCTATTATATATATAACATATGTAGGTATATTTATATAAGCATATACTTATATATATACTTTGTTATAATAATTATGTGCTTTAGTTACGTATTTACATCTCTTTATATATATATATATATATATATATATATATATGTACTTAATTACAAATATATATGTAAATATAAATATAATTATTTGTATCAAATAAACCATTTTATATAATTTGTAATATTATAATGATGGAATTTCCTATATAAAATTAGTTTAAAATAAAAAATAAAAAAAAGTATACTTTAGATTTTATTACAAGTTTTATAAAAACTATTTTATAACAAAACTTCAATTAAATTAGTCTCGGACCTTTTCTAAAACAAAGAAACCCCCCCTCTAAAACATTTAAACTCACAACTTGAACCCCCCCACCCTTGAATTTGAACCCTCAGACCCTTAATTTTGACCCATTTTGACCCGGAAAGTCAAACAGCTCAAAACTTTCCTATATATAAGTGTTCCTGTCATATTATCAGAAATAGCGTTATTCGTGTCACGTAAAGTTTTATGTTGTTTGGCGGGCCAATGTTTGTGAAATCTCTTATCCACTGACAGTTCTTGAACATATTAGACTACATCTTAAACAAACCCTGATCATCAATTTCCCATCAAACCCATCCCAAGTAGTGCATTTCACCTTCAGAATCCAAATTTTTATTCGACGGTTTTCCTCTTTAAACTCATTTCAAAACTAAGTTCATTATCATCATTCATACCTGACCTTGAGAAACACACCTGAATCTTGTTATCAATCGTACCTCGTAACCCAATTTTCAAGGTTCATTGAGGATCCAAACGTAGCCTAGAGTTTACTTGGGAACACAAGGATCAAATAAAGCTCAAGTATCCACATCTCTTTCCTGATTCAGTAGACTTCACTAGTTCAATTAGGGGACGAAATTCCCTCAATGTGGGGATACTGTAACATCCATGATTTTCCGGTAATATTTTAACTTATCTATTTATCTATTTATTCATTCTTTTATGACACTCCGTTTGAATCCCGTACATAGCCAACATCTTATGTCACATTCATTATTATTTAAATGTATATTATATACTTTGTTATAATAATTATGAGCTTTAGTTACGTATTTACATCTCTTTATTTATATATATACACACACATATGTATTTAATTACAAATATATATGTAAATATAAATATAATTATTTGTATAAATAAACCATTTTACATAATTTGTAATATTATAATCATGGAATTTCCTATATAAAATTAGTTTAAAATAAAAATAAAAATAAAAGAATATTTTAGATTTTATTACAAGATTTACAAAAACTATTTTATAACAAAACTTCAATTAAATTAGTCTCGGACCTTTTCTAAAACAAAGAAACCCCCCTCTAAAACACTTAAACTCACAACTTGAACCCCCCATCTTTGAATTTGAACCCTCAAACCCTCAATTTTGACCCATTTTGACTCGGTTTGACCCCGAAAGTCAAACAGCTCAAAACTTTGCAAAATCAAGGTTGCCATCGATGGATCCCGACTGTTTTGGGCTTCCCATGTTTACACAATCAATACTCGACCATATCCGGACCCATTTGACAACCTAATTCTACAAATTGCGTGGATGATTTCGAATTCGAACAAATTGACTTCTCCGGGTCAAAGCCGAATCAATTCAGCTCCAAATCATGGAATTAAACACAATTAAAACCCACAAATCATGCACAGACTATACATGTTTGTATTCACAGACTATACATGTTTGTATTCAAATCACAATCGCTACCCGATTCATCATGAATTAAATGGATTAATGCGAAATTGGTGCCAACAGTTGTCACACGTAAGGATTCAATCCAATCAAGCGTTTTTGATATAACTAATCAAATTAACTCGTCCCTCACCGTCGAACAAATCTTTACAAGCCCTCCCAACATTTTTTGGATCTGCATTCCACCTCCAGACGTCGATCGAGCACCACGCATCACCGTGCACACGGGTTCTGTCGATCTCACTCATCATCTAGCCAAAACAGGTAAATCTTCCATCAATAGGATCGTCGTAAACCACTGATCAAAAGACAATGAGTATGAGCAAGTACGATGTTATCATTGGAATGGATTGGTTGAACCAATGCCATGCTCAGATCGATTGTGACCAACAGATTGTTGGGATTTGTAGGCCTAACAGAGAATCTATGTTAATACAATGCAATAGTGATGAGAATAAGATTGAAACAGTTCTATAGCCAAGACTAAGAAATGTGTGAATACACGATGTAGTGTATTCGTAGTTTATGCTTTGGATGCTAAACCCGAACGGCAGATTGCGGATATTCATATAGTATGCGATCACCCAGATGTATTTCTGGAAGAATTACCTGGTCTACCACCAGATAGACAAATTGAATTCTGAATCGACCTTATTCCTAGAGCTAAACCGGTTGCTAAGGCACCGTATTGTCTAGCACCGTCTGAATTGAAAGAGCTGATAAAATAAATTCAAGAACTATTGGACAGAGGTTTTATACGTCCAAGTACATCACGTTGGGGAGCACCAGTCTAGTTTGTAAATAAGAAGGATGGAAGCATGCATATGTGTATAGCCTATCGGGAACTAAATAAGCTCACTGTAAAAATAACAAATATCCATTGCTAAGGATAGATGATTTGTTCGATCAGTTGCAAAGAGCTAAATACTTCTCGAAGATAGATCTTAGATCTGGATATCATCAGTTGAAGGTACAGGAGGAAGACGTACCTAAGCCAGCCTTTAGAACCCGATATGGACACTATGAATTCTTAGTTATGTCATTCGGTCTAACTAATGCTCCCACAACATTTATGGACCTAATGAATCGAGTTTGTAAACCATTCCTAGACATCTTCAATTTGTCTCAACTAGGATATCCTTGTCTACTCCCGAACTCAGGAAGATCATACTAAACATCTTTAGATAGTCCTAGAAACTCTTAGAAAAGAGAAACTGCACGCTAAATTTTCCAAATGCGAGTTTTGGAAACAAGAAGTACAATTCTTAGGGCATGTTATAAAACATCAAGGAATTCAAGGGGACCCAGCCAAGATTGAGGCCATTATAAAAGGGGAGACTCCAAAGACCTCGTCTGAGGTTCGAAGTTTTATTGGTCTAGCCGGATACTACCGAAGGTTTATACAAGACTTCTCCAAAATTGCTACTCCATTAACTTGAAACATCAATGATTTTTCGATACTATTTTAACTTATCTATTTATCTATTTATTCATTCTTTTATGACACTCCGTTTGAATCCCGTACATAGCCAACATCTTATGTCACATTAATTATTATTTAAATGTACGTTAATTTCAAATTTCAACCCTTCAATAGCATATTGTTTTCTATTATATATATAACATATGTAGGTATATTTATATAAGCATATACTTATATATATACTTTGTTATAATAATTATGTGCTTTAGTTACGTATTTACATCTCTTTATATATATATATATATATACATATGTATTTAATTACAAATATATATGTAAATATAAATATAATTATTTGTATCAAATAAACCATTTTACATAATTTGTAATATTATAATGATGGAATTTCCTATATAAAATTAGTTTAAAATAAAAAAAAATAAAATAAAAAAAAGTATATTTTAGATTTTATTGCAAGTTTTATAAAAAACTATTTTATAACAAAACTTCAATTAAATTAGTCTCGGACCTTTTCTAAATCAAAGAAACCCCCCTCTAAAACACTTAAACTCACAACTTGAACCCCCCCCCCCACCTTTGAATTTGAACCCTCAGACCCTTAATTTTGACCCATTTTGACCCCGAAAGTCAAACAGCTCAAAACTTTCCTATATATAAGTGTTCCTGTCATATTATCAGAAATAGCGTTATTCGTGTCACGTAAAGTTTTATGTTGTTTGGCGGGCCAATGTTTGTGAAATCTCTTATCCACTGACAGTTATTGAACATATTAGATTACATCTTAAACAAACCCTAATCATCAATTTCCCATCAAACCCATCCCAAGTAGTGCATTTCACCTTCAGAATCCAAATTTTTATTCGACGATTTTCCTTTTTAAACTCATTTCATAACTAAGGTCATTATCATCATTCATACCTGACCTTGAGAAACACACCTGAATCTTGTTATCAATCGTACCTCGCAACCCAATTTTTAGGGTTCATTGAGGATCCAAACGTAGTCCAGAGTTTGCTTGGGAACATAAGGATCAAATAAAGCTCAAGTATCCACATCTCTTTCCTGATTCAGTAGACTTCACTAGTTCAATTTGGGGACGAAATTCCCTCAATGTGGGGATACTGTAACATCCATGATTTTCCGGTAATATTTTAACTTATCTATTTATTCATTCTTTTATGACACTCCGTTTAAATCCCGTACATAGCCAACATCTTATGTCACATTCATAATTATTTAAATGTACATTATATACTTTGTTATAATAATTATGAGCTTTAGTTACGTATTTACATCTCTTTATTTATATATATATATATACACACACACATATGTATTTAATTACAAATATATATGTAAATATAAATATAATTATTTGTATAAATAAACCATTTTACATAATTTGTAATATTATAATCATGGAATTTCCTATATAAAATTAGTTTAAAATAAAAATAAAAATAAAAGAATATTTTAGATTTTATTACAAGATTTACAAAAACTATTTTTTATAACAAAACTTCAATTAAATTAGTCTCGGACCTTTTCTAAAACAAAGAAACCCCCCTCTAAAACACTTAAACTCACAACTTGAACCCCCCATTTTTTAATTTGAACCCTCAAACCCTCAATTTTGACTCGGTTTGACCCCGAAAGTCAAACAGCTCAAAACTTTGAAAAATCAAGGCTACCATCGATGGATCCCGACTGTTTTGGGCTTCCCATGTTTACACAATCAATACTCGACCATATCCTGACCCATTTGACAACCCAATTCTACAAATAGCGCGAATGATTTAGAATTCGAACAAATTGACTTCTTCGGGTCAAAGCCGAATCAATTCAGCTCCAAATCATGGAATCAAACACAATTAAAACCCGCAAATCATGCAAAGACTATACATGTTTGTATTCAAACCACAATCGCGACCCGATTCATCATGAATTAAATGGATTAATGCGAAATTGGTGCCAACAGCTGTCACACGCAAGGATTCAATCGAATCAAGCGTTTTTTATATAACTAATCAAATTAACTCGTCCCTCACCGTCGCACAACTCTTTACAAGCCCTCCCAACATTTTTTGGATCTGCATTCCACCTCCAGACGTCGATCGAGCACCACGCATCACCGTGCACACGGGTTCTGTCGATCTCACTCATCATCTAGCCAAAACAGGTAAATCTTCCATCAATAGGATCGTCGTAAACCACTGATCAAAAGCCCCATCATCTCGGGCTTGTACCAGTACACGAACACGACCAATTGGGGGCTAGGGTTCGGGTTTCATATTGGGGACGGAAGGGATGTTTTGGGTTGTTTATTTAACGATTGGAGGGTAGGTATTCTGTCAAGGCATATGCCCTGGTCTACCGGTAACACTCATGCATCCCATAGCCGAGGTCGCGATTTCTAACCAGCCTCACACCCTACCTTTTTGGCCTCAAACCCGAATCCCCTGCTACCATTGTTTAACAAATATTTGAACCAGTTTAGGACCAAGTGAAGAGCCGTGGTCCAGTGGTTAAAGCGCTTGGGCTCCCCAGCGAAGAACCGGGTTTGAGTCCCTCAAGCCCCATTTATTTTTTAAAACTGTTTTTACAGCTCCAAATTATTTATAAAAATTATTTTATAAAACCTAATACCAAATGGAAATTAATTGTGCAAAAATAATCTGATTTTTAAGTTAGAAATATTATTTTCCATATTTAAGTGATGCTAAAACCACACTTACAATATAAACAAATTATGTTAATTGAATTTATTAATACTTTTATATTACCCATTTTTATAAAAATATATATACACTATCATTTCATAATCAAACTTTTATATGCATATTAGGGTAAAACCCAAACAAATAAAACTCTTTCTAAATATATACTAATATATATATTTACATCCTCCATATTTAAAAAAAAGAACATACTATTTTATTTTAAATAAACTATTTAGTTTAGTTACATTTACACACGTTTAGAATTAAATTTCTAAAAGATATATATACACTAATATATATCTACACTCTATTTTGACACATTTTCATGGATAAATAAATAAAATAAATTTATTTATTATATAATTCCATGCTACTTCTAAAAAAATAAATAAAAAGAAGTTTATTATTTAATTTATTTATTTAGTTATTCAAACCTAAACCCTAAATCATGTATTATTAAAATCATATACTTAAAACTTATATTTTTATTAAAACTCTTACTCAAATACAAACACGAACATATACACACCCCCTTACTTAATATAACACAAACCCTTTGTACAAGTCCATACACTCACTCCCATTAAAATCCCAAACTCTACCTTAGACTTAATGCACAATGTTAATACAAGTTTATACACTTCCACTGTAGGTTAACTTTGTGAGCTGCAAGGATCACTTTGCTACCTATTTTCTCGTGCTATCTACATCTTTGATACAAGTGAGTTTACATAGCCCCTTTTTACATTTTACATATTTTGGGGTGGAACATGAGTTCCAATTATACAATGTTACAAATTACATAGTACAATTCCACCCTACATTCATGGGGACAAATTTAAGTCTTATGTTTGAGTACTAGGTGTGTAAACTATTTTGTGTGAAATTTACATGTGCAGTCATTAACTATTCAAGCCGACGGTTAACAATGATAGATCTATTGAGTCTGACAATCCCACCCATGTAGGGTGATTGTTACCGACAAAACATTTTGGTTTTTGCATGCTAGTTACAAAGGTTTGATTTTACAATTTGGTTTCACAATACTAACTCTCCATATTTGCCTTATTAACCATGATTTGTATGGATTGTATGCACATAACACAATGATACTATCTAGAGTCAAAACCTATGTATGCTCACCAACTTTTTAGTTGACATTGTTTTAACCATGTTTCAAGTACGAATGTTTAAGATTGATCAAATTTGCTACACTTAAGTTGTGGACCTAGATAATACAGGAACTTGTTATGTATTTTGAATTTCATGTAGTTTGTTGGATGTTTGGTTGGTTTGAATTTAAATGAGATGATTTAATATATTATAACTTAGTCAACCATGTGCTCATGAACAGTCACCATGTCCCGCCCCGACGTATTCCGCCGTCGGTTGGGGTGTGACAAACTACCCTAACTCAGAAGGCTGTGAAGTTTGAATGGAGTCAGAAGCAAGAGGAAGCATTCAAAACCCTTATAAAGAAACTTAGATCTGCACCAATCTTAGCATTACATGAAAGGAATGATGATTTTGTCATCTATTGTGATGCTTCCCGTATTGGTCTAGGTTGCGTATTGATGCAGCGAGAAAAGGTGATAGCCTATGCATCACGACAACTTAAGATTCATGAGAAGAACTATTCCACACATGATCTTGAACTTGGTGCCATAGTGTTTGCTCTAAAGATTTGGAGACACTATTTGTATGGTACTAAGTGTGTGATATATACAGACCATAAAAGTCTCCAGTATATATTCAATCAGAAGAAATTGAATATGAGACAAAGAAGATGGATGGAACTCATTAATGATTATGATTGTGAGATTATATACCATCCCGGGAAAGCTAATGTTGTAGCAGATGCATTAAGTCAAAAGGAAAGAATTAAGCCTATCAAGATAAGAGCCTTAAGGTTAGAAAGCAAGATAGATTGGATGGATCAAATTAAGGAAATTCAGACACAAGCACTACAAGAAGATGACATCAAGAAGGAGCGCATGGTTGGTAAAGTAAAGTTACTAACCAAAGGCGATGATGGAATCCTATGATTTGGTAGCAGAATTTGGATTCCTAGACTTAGGAAAATCCAAACAAAGATAATGGATGAAGCTCACAAATCCAAATACTCGATACATCCTGGAGCTGATAAAATGTACAAGGGATTGAAAACTCATTATTGGTGGCCGGATATGAAGAGATCCATAGCTCAGTATATAGAAAAATGTCGGACTTGCCTTCAAGTCAAAATCGAACGTCAGAAACCCGCAGGTCAACTACAACAGTTGGAGATACCTATGTGGAAATGGGATAGGATAACTATGGATTTTGTCACGAAACTGCAAGAACCCAGAAAGAACATGATTCTATTTGGGTTGTGGTTGATAGACTAACCAAATCATCTCATTTTATTCCCATCAGTGAAAACTATTCCATGGATAAATTAGCCCGACTCTACATCAATGAAATTGTAAACCGCCATGGTATACTGTTATCTATTATCTCTGATAGAGATAGTCGGTTCACTTCCAGATTCTGGACTTGTTTCCAGAAAGAGTTGGGAACACGAATCAATATGAGCATGGCCTATCACCCTCAAACCGATGGACAAAGTGAAAGAAAAATACAAACCCTAGATGATATGCTGAGGGCTTGTGTAATAGAATTTGGAAGTAGATGGGATAATTATCTACCATTAATAGAATTTTCTTACAACAACAACCATTCAAGTATAAAAACTGCACCGTTTGAAGCATTATAAAGTAGAAAGTGCATAACTCCAATTTGTTGGACTGAAGTAGGAGATAGCCAACTATCTGGACCAGAAATCTTACAGGAAACAACTGATAAGATAGTCCAGATCAAACAAAGATTAAAAGCTGCACAAGATCAGCAGAAGAGTTATGCAGACAGAAGACGACGGCCGTTAGAATTCAAAGTAGGCGACTATGTTCTGTTGAAGTATCACCTTGGAAAGGTGTTGTACGTTTCAGGAAACGTGGAAAGCTAGGCCCAAGATATATTGGACCTTATAAAATAATTGAAAGAGTTGGAGCCATGGCATATAAATTAGAACTGCCTGAAGCATTACAGGGTATACATAACACATTTCACGTGTCATGTCTACGCAAATTCTTAGCAGATCCTGAACAGGCAATATCATTAGATGATGTACACATCGATGATAAGCTCCATTTCACTGAGCAACCTGTCAAGATCTTAGGGACCCAAGATTGAAAGCTCAGAAAGAAGACCATACCAATGGTACTGGTATAGTGGCAAAGTCGGAAAGGTGCCGACAAAACTTGGGAATGAACAGAACAGATGAATACTAAGTATCCTCATTTGTTCAATGAATCCTGAATTTCGAGGACGAAATTCTTTTAAGGAGGGGAGATTTGTAACACCCGGACAATTCCCAAAATCAAATAAAGTCTAAAAGTATCGAAAGACAAAGTTCAAGGGTTAAACTACAGTTTCCCCAAAGATGGAGGATTAAAAGTGAAAATTCTAAAAATGGACGGATATCAGACCGAAATCCGATACATATCGGTCCGATATGTGGTGATGAAGGCATGAATGAGGTGCTGACACGTGTCCTATGACTCACCGGTGGAGTTTTGACGCGCTCAACCATGTCGGACCGTCATCTCCACCTATTGCGGTCGGAAAGCTGCAAAATGAGGGCCTGTCCAATAGGAAGCTGACGCGTGGAGGGCTGACGTAGGCTGGGCGATAGCGGACCGCTATTCCTCTGCATAACGGTCCGACATAGACCCGATTTCACCCTATAAATATATGGATCGATTCTAGCCAGTTTGCACACACAAACACTTCACCAAACGCACTCTCTAAGCTGGTAGCTCCAGTCCCGAGGTTCTGGTCTGCTCTTGAAAGTTTGATTTCTCGCAATTCATCCGCAAATTGCCATAAATGGTGCCGAGGTAAGGTTTCTAAACACCCTGAGGTTTCTTCATGTAAACCTAAGATAAGGGATCTGTCAAAGTGTTGATTGTTATATTCGATATAGGTGGAGGTTTTGCTTGAGGTGAGTTCCTCTGAACTGTGCTATTTAAATGTTTTGTAAATGATTTTTATCTGAGATCCCAAACTATCTGTGCATATATCCTATAATAAGTACTTATTATGGCCATGATTGGGGTGGGACCTAGGGACAAGACCGATCCTCTTGTTTGAGATCTGGAACATATGGGACCAGCGCGCCGTAAGTTCTCTGTATATATGTATGTTGTAGACTCAGAACCCAAGTAAAGCAGAGGTTACTGAGTGATGGATTGGAGGGGATGGTTGTAAGACTTGTCAGGGCATTCATCCATGTATCAAAGATAACCGTAAATATGATTTTATTTATGAACTCACCAGCGTAAGCTGATCCAAAATGTTTTTAAATGTTTTTTTATCACAGGTGAACCCTAGCTGGTAGTTGGCATTCCAGAGGAGATGTACAGATGTTTTGGGAATAGGGATGACTAAGGGCAGGTCTCTATGTAACCATAAGGCCTGAGTGGATGGTATGATTCTTCGTGAGTTATAAATCCAGAGTTGTTTATGTTGTATTTTGCTAGTCAGTCCCTATTGTACAAACGTTATATTATGAAAATGAAATAAGTTATGATGATAAGTCTTCCGTTGTGTGTTTTTGGTATCAACGTCACAGTAACTAAAAGGCGACCTTCAATCGGTATGTAGTTATCTGACGAACGAAATGTTCTGTCTAGGAAAGAGCGGTGTATAAATCTCTCCTAGACCCGTTGCTCTTACCTGGGAACATATCTGTTGAAGGTACTACTCCGATAGATGATTGTCCTATGTTACGGGTGTGACAGTTAATAAACGTGTTTGCTTATTATCATTGGGCTCCAACTTATGTGACCACCATGCTTACGTCTCGTTTCCGTTGCGAATCATCATTTTCGGTGTGTGACAGAAGTTGGTATCAGAGCCCATGTTTATAGCGAACTAGAAAACGTTTTTCTTAAAAATCTAGACTATAACTTTCAAAATTGGATTTTTGGGTTAAAGGCGTTTTCATACCGCGTGCATCTTATAATAGGAGTAAGTATTAGTATTTAGGGTCATATTAGGATACTTTCTCTATGAGCCTTACGAGCCTTAAATGTGTTGCATACGTACGTGCTTACTTTTATGGGCAAATCATTTATATCGTGTAAGTATTCCGTGCCACATATGTCTCTTTCGCCTTCCATCATATCGGTCTCTTCTGATAGTGAGTCAGGGTTCTCACCAGTTTCGTCGATGTCTCCAGATTCGGTTCTTGATTTCGGATTTGACCCGAACATGCTGAATTTTGCTAATCACCCGTATTATGGGAATGGGTGGATAGAAGAATCTGAGGACGAAGAGGTACCATCTGGTGAAGAAGAACTTGAAGATGAAGAGGTACCGACTAATGAGGAAGAATCTGAAGATGAAGAGGAGCCTAGCGAAGATGAATCCAATGAGGAAAATGAGTCTAGTGATGAAGAGCCAGTTGAGACGAGTCCTTTAGTTGAGGAACCAGTGAAGGAAGCTCAAGTTGCTGAGTTAGGAAACAAGGAGACACTAGCTAGTGCTGAGCCTACTCCAGTGATTCCCGTGTCTATTAGCCATGTTCATAAGAACGATGAGGTTATGACTGCCATTGAGCTTGTTAGGCCAACTACGGGAAATTTACGTCTTCCATCTCATCGATGTTATCATGAACACCCTGAAGGTCCACTTCTGAAGTTTACTGCTAGGAAGACTGTGTCGCTAGTAAAGAAGAGAAAACTGGCCGATAAAGATGACGACGATGCGGCAACCGGGAAAGGAGACCAGGTTCAGGCCCGAGAAGATGTGGCTGAATTAAGGAGAAGGGTGGAAGAAAGCGAGAAGATGCACTTGAGGAGCGCCTCGAGGCCTCTCTAGCCCTTGCAGTTATGTGTGTTCTACTCGCTGCCACTGTTGCTTGCCTCGGTGTTCTCCCTCGTCAGAACCGCTAGTCCATGTCCGTGACAATGTTGTTTTTGGAGTTCATGTCTTTTTCTTTTGTTATATTGGAGAAACTTGTTAGGCTGGTCGTATGCCACACCCATTTTTGTAATCATTTTGTTTAATGATGTATTCAAGTTTGAACTCTAATTTTTAACAAATATGACCTGAAGTGGTTGATTTTGGTTTATCGTGGTGTTTGTTGTATTATTTTCGTACATACATGAATGACATGGATATTGCGTGATATATATTGTCTCACTCATTGTATTGTTTGTATTTGAAAAAGGAATATGCCACCACAGAGAGAAAACCAAAATGCGAACCCACTCCCCACTATGGTCGAGGAATTGGCACAGTTGATTTCGTAAAACGTCAACACCGCCCTCGCTAATAGGACGGCCAACCAGAACATGAACCAGGGGAACCATATTGAAGGGTGCTCTTACAAGACCTTTCAAGCATGTCAGCCCCAACTCTTTTCTGGAACTGAAGGACCAGTTGGCATTGACCGCTGGATTGAGAAAATGGAGTCTGTGATGGTCATAAGTAACTGTACTACAGCTCAACGCGTGTAGTATGTAACAAGTTCATTTAAAGATGAAGCTCTAACCTGGTGGAATACTCAGATTCAGGGTCTCGATGAGGCTAATGCCTACCGTCTCACTTGGGATCAATTGAAGGAAATGTTGCTACGTGAGTATTGTCCACGCAACAAAATTCAGAAATTAGAAGTAGAATTCTGGAATTTGACCATGGTAGATGCTGAAGTAAGGGAATACACGACCAAGTTTCATCAGTTGGCATGACTTGTACCCCATCTCGTAACACCAGAGCACAAAAGAATTGAGCATTACATCTTGGGCTTGGCACCTCAAATCCGTAGTATGGTGACGTCAGCAAACCCTACGACTATGCAGAGTGTTGTGTAGTTAGCACACTCCCTGACTGATGATGTTGTTCGTATGGGGACATTGAAGAAGAGTGGTTCAGGGAAGAAGCCGGTGGAAGTTGTTGATGGAACGATTGAGAAAGGAAAATGTCAACTGAAGGAAAGCGTAAGTGGTCTGAAGGATCTGGGAGACATGTTGGTAACTCTAGAACAAAAGGAGGAATCAGGGAAGAATGTATGCAGCCAACACCACGGAAACAAGAAGGTATCAAGGTCCTAACCCGAAGTACAACAAATGTGGTTGTTTTCACACTAGTCAGTGCAACGTCTGTGACCGTTACAGAAATTTGGACATCAAGCCCAAACCTGTCGTGTGAAATTGGGAGTGAAGAAAGAAGAATCAAACCCTGGGTGTTATGAATGTGGAATTGTAGGGAATTTCAGAAAAGATTGCCCAAAACTGAAGAACCAAGGAACCCGTGGTAGAGCATTCATGATGGAGGCCAAGAAAGCACAAAAGGATCCATCAGTCGTTACCGGTACGTTTCTCGTAAATGACCGTTATAATTACGTTTTATTTGATACCGGAGCCGATAAAAGCTTTGTTTCCAAAAACTTTGAACCTTTTCTTAGTTCAAAATCAAGTAAATTAGATGTTAAGTATTCTATAGAGTTAGCTAAAGGAAAATTAATAGAAGCTGACGAAGTTTTTCGTGAGTGTACCATGCGTTTGAGAGGTCGTATGTATAGTATTGACCTTTTACCAGTAGAACTTGGAAGTTTTGATGTCGTTATTGGCATGGATTGGTTATCAAAGAACCATGCAGAGATTGTGTGCGATAGGAAGATAGTTCGTCTTCTACCCCCAACTGGCGAACCGCTGGAAATTCAAGGTGATGAGTGTGCCCCTTTGAGAATTGTTAATATGATGAAAGCACAGAAGTAGTTGTGAAAAGGATACCCAGCATACTTAGCCCACGTGGTTGACACTAGGGTTGAGGAACAAAAGCTTGAAGAGATTCCCGTAGTTTGTGATTATCCGGAGATATTTCCCGAAGAGTTACCTCGATTGCCACCGCAAAGGCAAGTCGAGTTCAGGATTGACCTAGTATCCGGAGCAACACCGAAAGCTCGATCTCCTTATCGTTTAGAACCATCTGAAATGCAAGAGCTATCCAAGCAATTGCAAGAATTGTTAGGTAAAGGTTTTATAAGACCGAGTTTCTCGCCCTAGGGAGGGCCAGTTTTATTCGTGAAAAAGAAGGATGGTTCTATGAGGATGTGTATCGATTATCGAGAATTGAATAAACTCAGCATCAAGAATCGGTATCCATTGCCGAGAATTAATGACTTGTTCGATCGGCTGAAAGGATCGAGTTATTATTCGAAGATCGATTTACGTTCAGGCTACCATCAATTGAGGATTGTTGAAGAAGATATTCCGAAGACTGCGTTCCGAACCCGGTATTGTCATTATGAGTTTTTGGTTATGCCTTTTGGTTTGACAAACGCTCCTACGGTATTCATGGATCTCATGAAAAAAGTGTGTAGACCATACCTGGACAAGTTCATGATAGTGTTTATTGATGATATACACATATATTCGCAGATCAAGGAAGAGCACGAGCATCATCTGAGGCTGATTTTGGAGATGTTGAGGAATGGGAAGCTATATGCTAAACTTTCCAAATGCGAGTTCTAGATCCGAGAAGTTCACTTTCTTGGACACATTTTCAATGAGAAGGGTATACACGTGGACCCAGCAAAGATTGAGGCAATTAAGAATTAGGAAGCGCCAAAGAATCCGACCGAGGTATGACAATTCCTAGGTTTGGTGGGTTACTATCGAAGGTTTATTGAGAATTTCTCGAAGTTAGCGCAATCCCTAACGCAACTGACCCAGAAAGACAAGGAGTATATCTGGGGAGAAAAGCAAGAGGCAACGTTTCAGTTATTGAAAAAGAAGTTATGCAGTGCCCCTATCATGTCTCTTCCCGAGGGGACAGATGGATTTTTGATGTGCTATGATGCCTCTCACCAAGGTCTTGGTTGTGTCCTAATGCAAAATGGAAAGGTCATAGCTTATGCGTCTCAACAACTAAAGGTGCATGAAAAAAAGTATGCGACGCATGATTTGGAACTGAGTGTGGTGGTTTTTGCACTCAAAATTTGGAGGCATTACCTTTACGGTACTAAGTGCATAATTTTTACAGATCATGAGAGTCTCCAACACATTTTTTACGAGAAAGAGCTGAATATGAGGCCAAGACATTGGATGGAATTGCTCAATGACTACGATTGTGATATTCATTATCACCCAGGCAAGGCTAATGTCGTGGATGATGCCTTGAGTAGGAAGGAGCGAGTCAAGCCCTTACGTGTGCATGCGCTGGGATTGACAATTCGCACAAACCTCACAGCTCAGATTCGTGATGCACAACAAGAAGCTCTAAAGGAAGAGAATATAAAGGATGATAGTCTTCGTGGTATGGTTAGAGAACTTATATCCAAGTTTGATGATACCTTGTACTTCATGGATAGAATATGGGTGCCTTTGGCAAGCAATTTATGAGAGATGGTTTTAGATGAGGCCCATAAATCAAGATATTCGATTCACCCAGGATCGATGAAAATGAATAAGGATCTTAAGGAGCACTACTGGTGGCCGAACATGAAGGGTGATATTGCTTCATAGGTTGGTAAATGTTTGACTTGCGCGAAGGTCAAGACCGAGTACCAAAAGCCATCTGGACTTCTGCAGCAACCGGAGATTCCGCAGTGTAAATGGGACTGTATTACCATGGATTTCATCACCAAGTTACCTCGAACGTCTAGTGGCTACGATTCCATCTGGGTAATTGTGGATCGTTTTACAAAATCGACACATTTCCTGCCCATGAAGGAATCTTACTGAATGAAGAAATTGGCCAGCATATACCTCAAGGAAGTAGTGTCCCGGCATGGGGTGCATACTTCGATCATCTTTGATAGAGATAGTCATTTCACATCGAAGTTTTGGCGATCACTACAAAAGCCCTGGGTACCCGTTTGGATTTAAGCATGACGTATCATCCGCATAGTGATGGTCAAAGTGAAAGGACCATCCAGATTTTGGAAGACATGCTCCGTGCCTGTATAATCTACTTTGGTGGAAGTTGGGATACTCACATACCATTGGCTGAGTTCTCCTATAATAACAGTTACCAAAATTGCTTGAAGCCCTGTATGGGAGAAAACGTCGCTCATCGCTTTGTTGGGCAGAAGTTGGTGACAAGCATTTAACTGGACTGGAGCTTGTCCAGGAAACTACCGATAAGGTTTTCAAGATCCGTGATCGTTTGAAGGTTGCCCAGGATCGTAAGAAGAAATACGCTGATAGAAGAAGGAAACCATTAGTATTCCAAGTGGGAGACAAAGTTATGCTGAGGGTCTCTCCTTAGAAGTGGGTAGATAGGTTTATCAAGCATGATAAGCTTAGCCCCCGCTACATTGGACCTTATAAGATTATTGCTTGTGTAGGGCCAGTTGCTTACCAACTGTAGTTACCGTGAGAACTGAGTGGAGTTCATAACGTATTCCATGTGTCCAATCGGAAAAGGTGTCTGTCTGATGAGACACTCGTGATACCTTCAAATGAAGTGTGTGTTGATGACAAGCTTCATTTTCGTGAAGAGCCCGTGGAGGTTTCGGATTGGAAGATTTACAAGACGAGGAGTAGTCGTATCAAGTGGGTCAAGGTCAGATGGAATTCAAAGCGTGGCCACGAATTTATGTGGGAAGGAGAAGATGAGATGAAACGGAAGTACCCTCATTTGTTTAAGTCTGTCCGTAACCAGGCTTCGTAGCGTAAAATTTCGGGACGAAATCTCTTTAAGGAGGGGAGGTTGTGACACCAGACAATTTTCAGGTTATTTATCGTATAACCTTAAAACGCGTTTATAATTTAATTATGTGAGTCTTAGACTTAGTTTCAGTTAATTAGGTCATTATAAATTCCCACAAAGCCCTTCGTATGCACAGGTTTGCATTTCGTGAATTTTTGGAATTTACGGTACCGCGTATCGGTAAAATGCACGTATTTAGCGTTGGTGACGACCCGGTTAATTTAAAATATCAGTTTTGATGAAAATTATATAAACTGGTTTATATTAGGGGATTATACGTGAAATTTATATGCTACTTGTTAAATATCGTTTTCGGTGATTTTTGTTGCGTTTTACTTGGTACAATCGCGTACTGGATGAGTTAAAATGAACTGTTAGCAAAAATTATTATTTTTACTAATTATGATAGAAAATAATTAGTGGGTATTTTAAATATTTTTATTTTGATGAAAAACCATGTTTAAAGTGGTAGAATTTTATAAAAGTGTTGTAGTTTTTAGAAAATGTCACCTACACTTGTGTGGTGTAGTTTTTATAAAACAAATGAGGTTCTAGAAGACCTCTCTCTCCAAAAAACAGCCATAAAGTGGGTCCCACTCCCTAATCAAGTATTAAACACACTTATTTGATTCCTAACAACTTTTATTCAAAACTACATTCCACAAATTTTATCATTCAACTTGCTTGGGATTTGAATGGAAGATGTCACCTCACACCCTCTCCCCCTCTCTCTCCCTTTGTGCTGTGAACCCTCTCCCACCCCCCCTATATATACCACTTCAATCTTAACTTCAATCCTACACATTTCTATCATCTTTTCTCTAAGTGTTCTTGCAAGTATTCTTGAGTTTTTGGTGTACTTGGAGCATTTTCTTGAAGATTCAAGTGTTGTGGAGCCAAACACTTAAGAAAACATCCACATCTCTTACATTTCTCTAGTATTCTCCTTGATTTAGTAAAATGGTATGAATCTCCATCTCTTTCTTTACTTTTCTTAAAGAAAGCTTTGATTTTTGCAAGTATTGTTCACCTTTAATAAAAGGATTTTTATTAACCATTAAAATCAGCAAATAATGGGTCTTTATTGAAGATTTCCATGGATTTATTTGTATGTATGGATGTCATGTATATGCATGTATGTTTATATGCTCATATCTTGCAAAACGTAGTGAATTGTAGGTCCCTCGGGTGTGGCGGATCGTCACATTCAAGTGGGTCTACTAGTCAGACCGGGTGCGGAATACCCGTGACTAGGTGGAGAGTCATACGAAACAAAGTAAACCGACAAGATAATCACTTTAAACTTTCGTCTATTATAAACACTTGAAGGTTACAGAGAGAGCTACTGAGATTACAAGTTGTGCGTATTTGCTACTGTGACGGTCTATGATTGCGTACTTATATACTGTCAACCATTCCTATTTATACATGACCTGATGCCTGCGCACTTAGCAAGTGTGCAGGGCAATTTGCTCATGCGTACTTAGCAAGTACGCAAAGTTATTCTTGCGTACTTGCTAAGTACGCAGGAACTATCTCCTACGAACATACAAGTGCGCAAAACACTTAGAGAAATCTGCAACAGTCAATATGTAAAAGTAAATACAACTCGATAACTAATACATACAGACACTTACAAACAAAGACAAATACATACATGAAAGTACTAAACTAAGACTTTATCTATCCAGAATCTATCCAGAGTGTTTATCACAGGAAAGTGCTTCAACAAACTCCCCCTAGACAACAGCTCTGGATCATCTTCGAACTTTAGTCTTCAGTCTTCGGTCTTCATGTAACATTTCTGATTTTAGCATTCGTATTTTCAATTCAATGTAATGCATTTCAAATTCAATACTCGTGCACTGTCTTATTATTTTTCTAGCCATAAATTAAATGCAATGATTCAATACAAATTCACAAGTTTTGCTCGATTATATACACTTAAACATTATACAAGTAACTATTTAATTCAAACTTATCAAACCTGAAAAGTCAAGGACTAAAGTTGAAAATTTATCAAGAAACCCTAATTAGCACGGTCGTGCTTCGTCCTGGCACGGTCGCGCCAAGTGCCTAGGCACGATCGCGCGACTGGTCCTGGAACAATCGCGCCCGGTGCCTAAGCACGGTCGCGCCTCTCTTGGGCACGGTCGCGCCTGCGTAACAGTTGAAACATAAATGCAGTTTAATCACCCGATCGTTGAGAATCCGTAACAGTCCTACGTTTCTTTTCACCTTAACGAGTGTATCACCATTTTCAAATTTTACAAACGTCTCAGTTTCATACTATCAACCTCGAAATCTCTCTCCAGCAATTCAAGCAAAAAAAAAAAAACTCGAATCCTGTCACACCCCGCCAGGGCGGAAACGCGAGGCGCGACTTTCACTGGTTTTCAAAGCATATGATTACCGCAAACACATACATGTAATTGGATACATAACTGAATTTAAAATATTTACATTACAAAATATCAATTTGAGTTTACAAATGTTTAAGATTTCGCAAATATGACTCAAGACCATGAGTTATACAAGAGAAATCCTCCCAAAAGCCGTATCCACGTGCATGCATGTAACCTACATTGCTAACCTGATGACCACGTTCAATTTCCTGAAAACATACTTAAAACTGTCAACACGAGGTTGGTGAGTTCACAAGTTATTATAAAGAGTTATCATAAACCCAATGTTTAAATCTGATCTTTTTGCCGATCAAAACTCTTTGTTAAACCTAATCATTTTAACCTGATCAGTACTCTTTCGTTTAAACCTGATCACTTTAACCTGATCAGAATTCTTTACTTTAAACCTGATCACTTTACCCTGATCAGAACACTTTTGTGTAAAACCTGATCATTTTAACCTGATCAGAACTCTTTTGATAAACCTGATCACTTTACCCTGATCAGAACTCTTTTGTGTAAAACCTGATCACTTTACCTTGATCAGAACTCTTTTGATAAACCTGATCACTTTACTCTGATCAGAACTCTTTTGCATGTATTACCAATGAATATGATTACTAATCCGATCTATTGACCCCATTTGTAAGCTTGCAAGGAATACAAAATAGTATGTAATGTACGAGACCGTAACCAAACCCCAACTTTCTGTGCCTCCCCTCGCCTTTCTGCGAGTAAGACAATATGCGGTCATTCGGCCATTTTGACCCCTGGTTAGCGCGACTAACCATGACCGGAGGCGTCACCCCCAATAGTACTATTCATATAATCCCGGGCTAAATCCATAGCTAATGGTTACTAATTTATTACGAGGACTTTAAGCGCTTTATTGTTCCCTCAATACATACATACGGTCAGATCATTAGTTCCATTCATTTATACACAAAAGTCTTTTACAAGTATGTTTCCACCCCAAATAATTTCAAAAACTTAGAAAAAGGGGGATTAGTGAAACTCACCTCGACAGTATGAATGCTAGCAAAAATTTGAATGACGGCAGATTCGCCTATCCGTATCCTATTTACACAAGGATAACATACACGTTAAGACTACTCGTCTTAAACGCAATTTGTTCATTTGACCTAGCCGATCTGATTACTTTTGTTTTAATTATCTTTTTAGTTTTTCCAACCTTGTTTTGTTATGAAAATAGTTCTGAGTTACTGCCTTAAGGGGCTGATGAACAGGTATCTAAGCTTTCTTAGTTTCGATTGAACAGAACAGATGTCGAAACTTCCTAGTTTCGACTGAGTGAAATAGGTATCGAAACTACCTAGTTTCGATTGGCAAGAATAGTATCGAAACTACCTAGTTTCGATTGAGTAAATAGATATCGAAACTACCTAGTTTCGATTGTACACAGGTATCGAAACTTCCTAGTTTCGATAGAACAACCGGTATCGAAACTCCTAGTTTCGATTGAATAACTGGTATCGAAACTACCTAGTTTCGATCAATAGGTATCGAAACTCCCAGTTTCGATTGACTAACAGGTATCGAAACTATAGTTTCGATATCTGCACTTTGATTTACAGAATTCACTCTGTATATTTTTATGTTCAAATCTTGAGTTTGACACAGTTTTCTTGTTATCTTACTTGCGTTTGAACGATTTGTATGTTTAGTTACGGTTTTAAAGCAAATAATATGGATGGTATCGAGTTTTTACCTCCAACCGAGAATGGCGATCTTTAGAGAAAAACAGAGAAGTAGTCTTGAATCTTTTGAGCTTTCTTCAAGAACACTTGAAATTCTCCTTATGACACCGAATTATGGTGATTTTCGCTTTAAAACTGGACTTCGATTTGAAAGGGAATTGGGAATTTGCCGTAAGAAAAGAGAAGGTTTGAAAGGAATGGTGAAGTTTCGTTTGAAGAGTATGGTTTTCATCTGAATCAAAGTGAATCAGGCAAGTGGGAGCATGGCTCCCCTGACTCTCGGCCAAGAAAGTCAAGAAGTTGTTTAGGGGTTAATGATAACCAATTTTTAAATATTAATTTATTATGGTATTAGTATCAATTAGAGTTTTAAAGGGTAATTTAATTCAGTTTCGATTCTTCACGGTATTATAATTTTTAACCATTTTATGGCTCGTTGAAGAAAATATTAGAATCTTGGCTCAACGTAAATTTTGTGTAATATATATATATATATATATATTTTTCTGGTTATTTTATTTAACCATTTACGTTCGCATTAAGTCGGGTTATCCTGCTTACTTTTTCTAGTAACTCTTTACGGTTTACTAGACTTGGAACAAACTTCTTTGCTAGACTTCTTGACTTTACTTAGTCAAAATAAAATATCAGGAAATAATAATTATGAACGTGCGTTTATGAAATGTGGATATTGACCTGAAATGCTGGGTGTCACATTCTCCCCATGTTACAGAGAATTTCGTCCCGAAATTCAGTTCTTGTCACTCTGACTTGGTGTTTTTGTAAACAATGACGGGTACTTGGATTTCATTTTATCTTCCCGCTCCCACGTATACTCGGGGCCGCGCTTTGAATTCCAACGTACCTTGACCAGCTTAACACGGCTGTGCCTTGTTCTCTGAACCTTCCAATCTGTGACTTCCATAGGTTCCTCAATGAAGTGCAACTTGTCGTCTATGTGAATCTCATCAGGCGGTATTATTAATGTCTCGTCTGATAAACACTTCTTGAGATTTGATACATGGAACGTATCATGTACATTGCTTAGTTCTTGTGGCAACTTGAGCTTGTAAGCTACAGGGCCAACCCTAGCCAATATTTCAAATGGTCCAACGTACCTAGGGTTAAGCTTGCCACGGTTGCCAAATCTTGCAACTCCTTTCCAAGGTGAGACCTTTAACATGACTTTGTCTCCTACTTGAAATTCTAATGGTCTTCGTCTGTTATCCGCGTAACTCTTTTGTCTGTCACGGGCGGCCTTCAGACGATCCTTGATTTTGAAAATCTTATCTGTGGTCTCTTGAATAACTTCAGGACCGGTTAAATGTTTGTCGCCAACTTCTGCCCAACAAAGCGGTGAACGACATTTTCGACCATACAAAGCCTCAAACGGAGCGGCTTTGATGCTGGTGTGGTAACTGTTATTATATGAAAACTCAGCTAGTGGCAAATGAGTATCCCAATTTCCACCGAAGTCAATTGCACACGCACGGAGCATATCCTCTAAGGTTTGAATGGTTCTTTCACTTTGACCATCTGTTTGTGGGTGATATGCCGTGCTCATGTCAAGACGTGTGCCCATGGCTTCTTGTAACGATTTCCAGATTCTAGACACGAATCTGTTGTCTCTATCAGAGATAATAGAAATTGGTACTCCATGCCTAGCCACAATTTCCTTGATATAAAGCTTTGCAAGTTTCTCGGTTTTATCCGTTTCTTTGATGGGTAGAAAATGAGCTGATTTCGTCAAACGATCGACGATTACCCATATAGTGTCATACCCGCTCGACGTCTTGGGTAACTTTGTAATGAAATCCATGGAAATCTGTTCCCATTTCCATTGAGGTATCTCGGGTTGTTGTAACAATCCCGACGGTTTCTGATGTTCTGCTTTTACTTTTGAACATGTCAGGCATTTACCGACATAAATAGCAATTTCTCCTTTCATGTTTGGCCACCAGTAGAATTCTTTCAGATCCTTATACATTTTATCCGAACCTGGGTGAATGGAGTACCTGGACTTGTGGGCTTCGTCCATAACCAACTCCCGTATGTTACCAAAACATGGCACCCAAATTCTATTCATGAAGTATAAAGTGTCATCTGACTTTGGTTCCAACTGCTTTATCATTCCTCGTAAAGCTTCGTTCTGACTGTTTTCTTCTTTGATTGCTTCTTGTTGTGCCATCCGAATTTGAGTCGTGAGACTCGTATGAATTGTCAATTCTAGGGCACGAACACGTAGTGTTTTAACTTGTTCTTTACGACTTAAGGCATCTGCTACGACGTTTGCTTTGCCAGGGTGATACTTGATATCACAGTCGTAATCATTCAGTAGTTCTACCCAACGACGTTGCCTCATGTTGAGTTCTTTCTGATTAAAGATGTGCTGGAGACTCTTGTGGTCTGTAAATATAGTACATTTTGTGCCGTATAAGTAATGTCTCCAAATCTTGAGTGCAAACACGACTGCACCCAATTCCAAGTCGTGGGTCGTATAATTCTTTTCGTGCACCTTTAGTTGTCTGGATGCATATGCTATGACTTTTTCTTTCTGCATCAACACACATCCCAGACCTTGGTGTGATGCGTCACAGTACACAATGAAATTGTCAGTCCCTTCGGGAAGGGATAGGATTGGTGCACTGCAAAGTTTTTGCTTCAGCAATTGAAAAGCTGATTCTTGTTTATCAGTCCAATCAAACTTTTTGTCCTTCTGGGTTAACGTGGTCAAAGGCAAGGCTATCTTTGAAAAATTCTCTATAAATCGCCTGTAATATCCTGCCAAACCCAGAAATTGACGCACCTCAGTCGGAGTTCTTGGTGCTTCCCAGTTTTTGATAGCTTCAATCTTGGATGGATCCACATGGATACCCTTCTTATTAATGACATGTCCGAGAAAGTGAACCTCTTGGATCCAAAACTCACACTTAGAGAATTTAGCATAAAGCTTCTCATTCCTGAGTAGTTCCAAGATTAATTTCAAATGATATTCATGTTCCTCCTTGGTTCGTGAATATATCAATATGTCATCGATAAACACAATCACGAATTTATCCAAGTACGGCTTGCACACGCGGTTCATGAGATCCATGAAAACAGCTGGTGCATTAGTCAAGCCAAATGGCATAACTAGGAATTCGTAGTGACCGTAACGAGTCCTAAAAGCCGTTTTTGGTATGTCTTCTTCCTGAATTTTCAGTTGATGATACCCTGATCGTAGATCAATTTTAGAATAAAAACTGGAACCTTGAAGTTGATCAAACAAATCGTCTATTCGAGGAAGAGGATACCGATTTTTGATTGTCAGCTTGTTCAATTCCCGATAATCAATGCACATTCTAAAGGTTCCATCCTTTTTCTTTACAAATAGGACCGGAGCTCCCCATGGTGAGAAACTCGGTCTTATGAAACCTTTGTCAAGTAACTCTTGTAGTTGGCTCGACAGTTCCTGCATCTCGGAAGGGGCTAGACGATACGGAGATCGTGCAACTGGTGCGGCTCCTGGTACTAGGTCGATCCGAAACTCGACTTGTCTTGATGGTGGTATTCCTGGTAAGTCTTCGGGAAATACTTCCGAATAATCTCTGACGACTGGTATGTCCTCAAGTCGACGTTCTTCGGGTTTCATCTCGACGATGTGAGCCAGGAATGCACAATAACCCTTGCGTAGATACTTATAAGTTTTCATGCAGTTTATCGTTTTTAACATCGTTATACACCTTTCGCCTTGAATTGAAAGAATTTCTTCGCTTGGTAGGGGAATACGTACAATCTTCTCGAAGCATACTATCTCGGCACGATTCTTGGTTAACCAATCCATACCAATAACAATATCAAAACTCCCTAACTCGACGGGTAGAAGGTCTATACTGAATGTACGGTTTTCTAAACATAGAATACAACCCCTAAAGACCTCTCCGGTTTCTATTAATTTCCCATTTGCTAATTCAATTGTATAACGTTGATCTAGTTTGCTGGCCTTAATACCGAGTAAGGATTTAAAATCATTCGACACAAAGCTCATATCCGCACCCGAATCAAAAAGTACAGAGGCATAGTGATTATTTATCGGGAACGTACCAGTGACGATGTTCGGGTCCTGGCGTGCGTCCCTTGCACCCATCACAAATGCCCTCCCTGGTGCATGAGCGTTGTTCTGATTCTTTCACTTGGGACAATCCTTCTTGAAGTGTTTTAGATCACCACATACAAAACATCCCGGTTTGATTTTCCCCAATCGGTTGTTAGTTCGACAAGCTTGAGTGGTGTGACCAAACTTGTCACATTTTCCACACTTGATGCAAACACCGGCATGATGATTTCCACACCTCTTACATCTCGGTAGGCCCCTATCATACTCCTTTCTTTCCACTGTGTTGGCTGCAAAAGCCTTCACAGTTCCTTGTTTCTTAAACTCTTGTTTTCCAGATTTGTTACTTGAATTTCCCATCCATTTTCTTTTCTCCCCAGATCTACCTTCCTCATTCTCCTTCCTCACAAACAATTCATTACGTACTGCATCATCCTTTAGTTTGAATGCTAAAGTTATAGCACTCTTGGCATCTATTGGATTAGATGATGTTACCATGCTACGAATTTGAGGCGCAAGGCCCCACAGATACCTTTCAACACGCTTATGTTCTGGTGTGACCATATGCGGTACCAGAAGTGCCAATTCATTGAAGCGGTCGGTGTATCCCGCTACATCATCTCCTATCATCTGTAGGTTCCACATCTCAGTTTCAATCTTTTGCAATTCGTTCCGAGGACAGTATTCCTCAATCATCATGTTTTTCAAATCTTCCCAAGACAATTGGTACGCTGTCTCTCTCCCCAAAGTCTTCATTTGAGTATTCCACCAAGTTAAAGCTTTATCAGTGAGCGTGCAGGTAGAATACTTCACTACGCAATCAGCGGTGCATTCACTTATATCAATCACCAACTCCATATGTTCTATCCATCTCATTAGTCCTACTGCACCCTCGGTGCCATTAAAACTGCGGGGTTTGCAGGATAGGAAGGCCTTGTAGGTACACTTCCTATTTGGAGCATCTGCAGGATCACAAGTCATAACGTCATTAATTCGGATCATGACTATGTGTTATGGCTTATTTATTTATTTTTTTTATTACCTCCGGAACCTCTGGAACCTCCTGCTGTACCGCTACCCCCTGCGGTACCGCTACCTCCTGCACCTCCTCCGCTATTTCGGTTTGCTTCATACTGCTCTATAGCGGCAGCTACTCGCTGTGCTATTAGTTGTTCCATGTTTGGGGAAATTGTCTCGTTGTTGTCACCAGTAGTGTTACGGGGTGTCCCACGCTTAGGTGCAATGACGTTCTTTCTAACATGTCAATTAAAAAGAAACAACATCATATATCAATAATGATAGATCATGACATAAGGATACCACAACATCAAACATGAACAACTATCATTACAACATAAACCATTACATACATAGTCAAAACATACATAGTACATTGTTCCCAAAAGACGAGGATACAAAAGAGATGGGTTCACATGACCTCATCAGTACTAACGTTTTAAACTACATAATGTACTATGGGCACAACCCGCCCATAATAGGTTTAAAAGAAGAAGTGGGAGTACAACCCAATCATCATGGCAAGTCCCGCCATGACAAAGCTAGCTCTTGCCACAAATTCTGCAGCCAAAGTCCTCTCCTCCAGCGCCTCCACCATGTCTCGGACCGTGAGAGTGAACTGCCAGTCCATATCAGCTCTCAACTCGAGGTAGTCAGTGGCACTCTGTATGTCTCGAGTGCTATCCTCCAGAGTCTGTACTCGAGATCCGAGCCCTTGACGTAAGCGCCTGGTTGCATCCCCCTGTGCCCGAATATCATCTAGGAGATCATCAAGACGCTCCTCATGCGTACGAACGCGAGCTACCAAGGTAGGCACAGTGAGCTCTATGGCTTCCCCAGTGTGGGGTAGGGGTGTTGGGGAGTTAGAAGACTCTCCAAGCTCAAAGGTAGATGGGATGCTCTCCATCTCCCTCCAACGTGCCAGGGTACGAGGCATCCAACGGATGGTTCCCACGGTAGGGTGGTAGCAGGGTCGTTGCCTCGGTGGTTCCTCATCGGTCTCCAAGTCTTTCGGGTCACGGGCTGCCAGGTTTCTCTTGCGCGGAAGTCGAACCTTCTTCCTAGCACTTTGCACCTTAACTGGTCCTCCGCTTTTCTTTCGGTAGACGATGGGCGGTTCTCCCAGGGCGACATTGGGTGGTGTCGAGCTGCGAACTTGTACTCGATTTTTAGGGCGTGAGGCGGAAAGTTCCTCGTTGGATTCAGAGTCAGAGACGGGGTCAGAGTGTGAATGCGACGACATACTTGTGACTACAACATCCACATGACATGATGACTGGTTATGCAATGCTTATGCAATGAAAACATTTTAGTGAGTCATTCTAATTATAGACTAGGTTCCGTTTTAGACACCTAGTTCGCTATAATCAATGGCTCTGATACCAAGTTCTGTCACACCCCGCCAGGGCGGAAACGCGAGGCGCGACTTTCACTGGTTTTCAAAGCATATGATTACCGCAAACACATACATGTAATTGGATACATAACTGAATTTAAAATATTTACATTACAAAATATCAATTTGAGTTTACAAATGTTTAAGATTTCGCAAATATGACTCAAGACCATGAGTTATACAAGAGAAATCCTCCCAAAAGCCGTATCCACGTGCATGCATGTAACCTACATTGCTAACCTGATGACCACGTTCAATTTCCTGAAAACATACTTAAAACTGTCAACACGAGGTTGGTGAGTTCACAAGTTATTATAAAGAGTTATCATAAACCCAATGTTTAAATCTGATCTTTTTGCCGATCAAAACTCTTTGTTAAACCTGATCATTTTAACCTGATCAGTACTCTTTCGTTTAAACCTGATCACTTTAACCTGATCAGAATTCTTTACTTTAAACCTGATCACTTTACCCTGATCAGAACACTTTTGTGTAAAACCTGATCATTTTAACCTGATCAGAACTCTTTTGATAAACCTGATCACTTTACCCTGATCAGAACTCTTTTGTGTAAAACCTGATCACTTTACCTTGATCAGAACTCTTTTGATAAACCTGATCACTTTACTCTGATCAGAACTCTTTTGCATGTATTACCAATGAATATGATTACTAATCCGATCTATTGACCCCATTTGTAAGCTTGCAAGGAATACAAAATAGTATGTAATGTACGAGACCGTAACCAAACCCCAACTTTCTGTGCCTCCCCTCGCCTTTCTGCGAGTAAGACAATATGCGGTCATTCGGCCATTTTGACCCCTGGTTAGCGCGACTAACCATGACCGGAGGCGTCACCCCCAATAGTACTATTCATATAATCCCGGGCTAAATCCATAGCTAATGGTTACTAATTTATTACGAGGACTTTAAGCGCTTTATTGTTCCCTCAATACATACATACGGTCAGATCATTAGTTCCATTCATTTATACACAAAAGTCTTTTACAAGTATGTTTCCACCCCAAATAATTTCAAAAACTTAGAAAAAGGGGGATTAGTGAAACTCACCTCGACAGTATGAATGCTAGCAAAAATTTGAATGACGGCAGATTCGCCTATCCGTATCCTATTTACACAAGGATAACATACACGTTAAGACTACTCGTCTTAAACGCAATTTGTTCATTTGACCTAGCCGATCTGATTACTTTTGTTTTAATTATCTTTTTAGTTTTTCCAACCTTGTTTTGTTATGAAAATAGTTCTGAGTTACTGCCTTAAGGGGCTGATGAACAGGTATCTAAGCTTTCTTAGTTTCGATTGAACAGAACAGATGTCGAAACTTCCTAGTTTCGACTGAGTGAAATAGGTATCGAAACTACCTAGTTTCGATTGGCAAGAATAGTATCGAAACTACCTAGTTTCGATTGAGTAAATAGATATCGAAACTACCTAGTTTCGATTGTACACAGGTATCGAAACTTCCTAGTTTCGATAGAACAACCGGTATCGAAACTCCTAGTTTCGATTGAATAACTGGTATCGAAACTACCTAGTTTCGATCAATAGGTATCGAAACTCCCAGTTTCGATTGACTAACAGGTATCGAAACTATAGTTTCGATATCTGCACTTTGATTTACAGAATTCACTCTGTATATTTTTATGTTCAAATCTTGAGTTTGACACAGTTTTCTTGTTATCTTACTTGCGTTTGAACGATTTGTATGTTTAGTTACGGTTTTAAAGCAAATAATATGGATGGTATCGAGTTTTTACCTCCAACCGAGAATGGCGATCTTTAGAGAAAAACAGAGAAGTAGTCTTGAATCTTTTGAGCTTTCTTCAAGAACACTTGAAATTCTCCTTATGACACCGAATTATGGTGATTTTCGCTTTAAAACTGGACTTCGATTTGAAAGGGAATTGGGAATTTGCCGTAAGAAAAGAGAAGGTTTGAAAGGAATGGTGAAGTTTCGTTTGAAGAGTATGGTTTTCATCTGAATCAAAGTGAATCAGGCAAGTGGGAGCATGGCTCCCCTGACTCTCGGCCAAGAAAGTCAAGAAGTTGTTTAGGGGTTAATGATAACCAATTTTTAAATATTAATTTATTATGGTATTAGTATCAATTAGAGTTTTAAAGGGTAATTTAATTCAGTTTCGATTCTTCACGGTATTATAATTTTTAACCATTTTATGGCTCGTTGAAGAAAATATTAGAATCTTGGCTCAACGTAAATTTTGTGTAATATATATATATATATATTTTTCTGGTTATTTTATTTAACCATTTACGTTCGCATTAAGTCGGGTTATCCTGCTTACTTTTTCTAGTAACTCTTTACGGTTTACTAGACTTGGAACAAACTTCTTTGCTAGACTTCTTGACTTTACTTAGTCAAAATAAAATATCAGGAAATAATAATTATGAACGTGCGTTTATGAAATGTGGATATTGACCTGAAATGCTGGGTGTCACAAATCCTCCTCTGAACCCAAATCCTCCCAATCAAGAAAGGAATTCGCATCTCCCCAATCTCGTCAAGTCTCTGGACTCTCTGGCCTAGCCGGAATTGCAGTCGAAGTCGCCGGAAGCCGTTATCGACGACGCCGGAACTTTCTTCTACCGCTTTCTATCAATCCGATACTCTCCAAGGTAATTATCACCTTTTTCTCAGTTGATTTAGTCCTCATAACAAAAGCCCTCTGTTAATTGGGGCTTCCATCACAGAAATCGTCCGAATCAGAACTAATATTTTAATAAAAATGATTTAATCGATTTCACTCTTAAACACGATTTACATACGATTAATTTATATAAATAGACTCGTAACAACTCCGTAATCAAAAGCCCTATCAATTCCAACGCTATAAATACAAGATTTGTTCAATTCGTGTCTGATTTGGAAGAGACACGGTCGCGCTAATCAACTAGCGCGGCCGTGCCTCATGTAGAGCGATCGTGCCGACTAGCAGCGCGGTCGTGTCCTCCTGTACAGACCTAGTCATGCCCTTTGGGCTAGCCTCTGTTGTGTCTAAAAATCATAGACACGACCGTGCCGATCCAAGGCACGGTCGTGCCTGTTGACTTGTCTAGTTTGTGCCCTCTGTTGATCAACCCGGTCGCGCCCCGACTAGCGCGGTCGCGCCCGTGGCTTGAGCACGATCGTGCCCTTCCGAGGCACGGTCGTGTGTGACTCAGAAATTTTAACAGAATTATAATTTTATATTTTTCAATCAATAAATGTTTCAAATTTTATAAAAATATGTTTTCTGTATTTGAAAAGATTTAAAGTTTAATCTGGAGATAAATATTATTTATTTAAAGTTTATTTAAAAATTTATAAAAAAATTAAATTTATATTTATCTTACATTTAAATGTTGTTTTAAATGATTAAGTTACAAAGTTTATAAATAAATAAGATAATAATTATTTATTTAATGTTTAAACAAAAATTATTTATTTATTTATACTTAATTACAATCAATATTTACATTATTTCATAAACTATAATCATTTATTTATTTATTAATTTACATTTAACACATGCATTATTTTCATAATCAACAATTTTATAAAAATTCTATTTTATTATTTAAATTCCAAACTTTAATCAAATGTTCCAAAAATGTTTACTACAACTTTATATATTTCATTTAATACTTTTTATACACAAATTCAACCTTCAATGTTAGACTTAAACTTTGTGCACCGATTTGATTCAATATACGTTACTAAGTGAGTATTTGAAGCAGACTTCATCAAATACTCTGATTAGTTCCCTCGGCACTAAGCATCCACTTTCTGACCTCACCTTTCCAATCACCACAGCCTCGCCCGTCTTTGGATCTATGTACCAGTACCACATGTCACCGAGGATATCCTAAGATAACTTGCTTAGGGGAATCTTGGTTTCACATAGCACTGGCTGGTATACCAATTTCTTTAAGAATTTCTTAGTCACATGATGTCTTGATGTCTTATCCTTGACTCTCTTGGGCACTTTAGGCTTGAACATATCAAACTTCCCAGATCTTGCTTCCCGCTATAGAACCACCCACAAACCCATCGCCATTGCATGATTAGAATGACCCAGCAGTTCTCGGTTTGCTAGGTTCACAAGGTCGTATTTGGGTAAGGAGTTGAACGCTTCACTGGTTGGTTTCAAGTATTGAACCCCCCAGATCTTTTGATTGCGAACAACTGCTTATCTTCCTCGAACCTTACAGCCAAGATCATCCCTGTTGCCCCTTGTTTGTCTATGATAGACGTCTTTTTCCAAACAGGAGCTGGACCCTTAGATGAAGTAGAAGGCATATCTTTTTCTTTTGGTGCCTCCGGATCCACAGGTGTAGGGTCAACTGGTGAGGCTTCCACATTACTAGCATGTTTGACTGAACCTGTGTCGAGCTGAGCTTCGAAGGATGGAAATTCAAAGATCTCTCCATCTTCTAACTCATACTCTCCTTCCCCGTCGCCCTTGGGAATTTCAATTACTACATCCTCATCATCATCCCAATCACCACCAGAGTCGATCTCTCCTTCTTCTAGATTAAAGAGAGTATCGATCTGTGCTTCCTTGGAATAGTCAGGCTCTAAGTATAAGATCTCATCATCAGATAGATCCTTAAGCACCTCATCTGCTGACTTTCCTTTGTCACCACCACCAGAGGTATCACCACCCTCTTCATGAGTAGACTCCCCCTGAGCCATTGGAATAGCAGAGATGGGCACAATTGCTAAAGCTTGGTGCTCACCTCCACTAGGACCGGCTTCGAGATCCTTGTCTTTGTCAGCATCCTTAGTCAAGTCAACAGGATGACAAGCCTCATCACTAGTAGTTTTCTCCTTCTCCTTATCTTTCTCCCCCTGAGCATCAAGCTTCTTGGTCAGATCAGCAATTAGTTTGACCATCAGCTCATGCTCTTTCTATTGAGTATCAAACCTCAGCTCTAGAGATGACCTGTGACCCAGAATCATTTCATTTGTCCTGATTAGAAGCTCGTTCTGGGCCATGACGTTCTTCAGTCTCTCGTCAGTCCCCGTTCTCTGGCTTCTTAGAATCCTAACTTCATCCGCCAACGAATTAATCTGTGCCTGTTGAGCATCAGATTCCTCCTTTGACTTCCGAATAGTTTCCAATAATCCAGCAACTTGGGTTTCCAGAACATCTATCCTTGCATCATTAGAATCAGGATGTCTGTATGATGACGCTTCGGCATTGTGAATTGGGGAGGAGAAGATATTGTCGAAGTCAAACCCTTGAGTAAATTCCCCATAGTTGAAGGGTTGACTTAAAGGATCAATGGTGGTTGTTGGGATTATGGATGTGATGACGGTTGTAGGTGTTATGGAAGGGGTAATGGTGACTGACTCTGTGAGAATTGGAGTAGTCACCGCCACCTGGGCAGATGTGATAGGGAGGGTCACTATCACAGGAACCTCCTTTGTGATTGAAATGAATGCCACGTCAGGTTGTACCTGTGGCCTCCTCCTCTGTCTCCTGTATAGCTGCTGTGAAGGTGGGGTGGAAGCTGATCAGAACTCGCAGCTGAAACTTGTACTTGCTGCTGAGGACTCACCACCACCTCACTAGGAATAGGTTGTTGCTGCCTATCCCCCCTGTTCTTATGTATACTTTCACGTCTTTGCGTTTGAATAGCAGTGTCAGAGTCAAAATCTGGCTCATATTCGCTGCTAGAGGACTGTCGCTTTCTCTTTGAGGACGACTCAGGAAGGGTGACCTTCGTCGTTCTCCTCGGGTGAACCTGCGATGGTGCATCATCGGAATCAGAAGAATCAGACTCCGTCTCTTCCGAGTCGGATTCCTCAGCACCATCATTACCTTCTTCTTCGTCTCCACCATATGATGATCCATCTTCACTTTCAACTTCCTCCTCTTGTTGTTGTTGTTCATCTGAATGCTCACTCAATTCTGGCTCCGAATCGTGACTATACCATCTCCAGTCACCTGGTGCCACGTATGCTTCATTTATAAGGTGGCCAAAGAGTGATGTGTGCTCAGGGGTAGGATCTACACTGCCTGGCTTTAAAAACTGTGCAAACACCCTTTTGTCCACCCTTTTAACTTGCAATCTCTCCCCGATAGCAGGTAGGTTTGGCAACGCATCGTTTATCAGAAGTTGCACAAACCTAGGGTATAACAAGAACTTGAACCTCTCAGCCGTGTTGATCTGGTCATTGATGGCTTTGAATATGTATCGTGAGAAGTTGTAGCCCTTTTTGAGAGATAAGCCAACCATGGCTGCAGCAAGGTCATGACCCATTGCATCCTTTCCCGCTTTTCTTGAGGATATGCACATGATCATGACGTGGGCAAAGTATCTCCATTAATCAAGCACCCACATTTTCTTATACGAAGCATAGTCTCTCACACCGACATATCCCATTCGTTGCCTCCAACAGCCATCCACAAAGTAGTCTGGATAAGCTGTCAGGTCGGTCGAGAGATCTCAGAATTGCAGGACCCTTCTAATTGTATCTTCAGAGAAGGCGATGTCATGACCAGCCACAGTAGCCCTTATAACATTAGGGGTTACCGTGCAATCATGCTCCGCAGTCTCCCAAAATTGCTCCAGATAAGGTCTTGAAACGATCGGGTCGGCTGAAATAGCGTAGCTGATTCTTGAACGGTTCAAGAAATCAACTATCTCTCGATACTGAAGCGCTGCACCCTTCCATTCCGGTTGAGTATTAGCTAACAGATTGAATTAGTTCATAAACGCCCGAGCCATAATATGCAAAAACACACAAAAAACATAATCAGAACAACAAGTTTCATTGGAAATGAATAAACATGACGCAGTATAGCAGTTACTCTTTGAACTGAAATTTCAGACTTAGAAATTTTTCCCAAGTGTTGGTCCTGCGTACTTAGCAAGTACGCAGGAATTTCCTCTTGCGTACTTAATAAGTACGCAAGAATTACTTCTTGCGTATGTGCTAAGTGCGCAAGAAACATACTTGTTTAAAAATGTCAGAAGTTGTCAAAATAAACCGATGTTCAAAAAGGAGGTGGATTAGGTCACCACAAGGTCGGAATCAGAGATCACGACCTATGGGACCAACCTTCACACCAAATACTTGCTACACTAGTCCAATTTTGACCTAATCGATGACCCTGACGAACCGTCGGTCAAATCCAAGCACAATGGTCAAAATCAAAGATTAGACGGACGATTAAGAATCGATTACAGGTTTTAGTTAAGTTTTAATTATCAATTTTTACACAGACAACCAAACCTATGACTAAAAACTCGAATAAAAAACCCTAAGATTTAAGACTCTGAATCGGTCCGAAGTCGCGATTTTTGTGGATGGATTGGCTCAAGATTCTCACCGATTGATTGTTACACGATGATGATATTGGAGATGGGACAAGAAATTGGTTAGGAACACTTGGATTTTTGAGTAAAAATTGCAGAGGGAAAATGAACAGGCGTTAAGTTTGAATGAGATAAATCTCTGAATTTTTCTAACTCCTGTTTATATACCCAACACCAAAAGGTCGTGCGTACTTGCTAAGTGCGCAAGTTTTAACTCCTGCGTACTTACAAGTGCGCAAGGCTTAACTCCTGCGTACTTGTTAAGTACGCAGGGCTTACTTCATGCGCACTTGTCAAGTACGCAGAAACCCTTAAGTGCGCAAACTTTCAACTCAAATTATGAAGATTTCAAGTTAAATAACGAACAAGATAAAACATATTCAATCAATAGGATTCAAAATCAATTCAGGAAGGTTAAACACAAATATTTTTGGTTTTTCTGATTAAAATTGAACTGTTCATAAACTTAAAATCTTTTTGATCTTTTCTAGATAGAAATATACACGTATTTACACAAACTAATTTTGATCAAAGACACGAGCAGAGGATCATATCAGGCTAACTTATAGCAAAAACGATACAATATAAACATCAAAGAATATGGGATCATGTAATGGATTACTATTTATTCATACATAATAAGCACATAAACAAGTAATTCAAGTTGAAAATATTATAAGATTTGAAACTATAAGCATCTTTGTATCACGTTCTTGTGTATTAAGGTATTAATTTTAAAATATACAACGTGTACCCCATTGATATACTACAGCAATATAAATTGCATTATCTCAAGGCATCTAAGATTTTTCCAATGATTTTCTAAATTTTCAGAATGAAGCTACATCAATTAGCACAAGAAAAATCAAGCAGAATCCATAAGGATTATCAGGAATCATAAGATTCAGAATCGAGTGATTCATATGTCTTGGTTTCATTTGATTTTCTTCATTGAATATTGGTATGATGATTCAGGATAATGAGTATGGTTTTTGAATAAGGTAAGGGAATCCAACTTTTATCTGGATTTGATTTCAATGAATCAGGAGTGATTCAAGGGTGAATACATGCTCAACGGTTGATGTGGAGACATGTCTTGATTCAATCTCTCCTTGCATACTTGTGAGTATGGGCAGTGAGATGAACCGCATTAATTGTGCTAACGACATAACCCGAAACTGATCTCAAAAGAAAATTATTGCCAAAATCTAACATCCTTTATCTGATAATGATCTTTTCTATTCTTTTACGCACACACACTAGCAAACATGGGTTCAAATCACAGTTGTAATTTAGACTTTAGTTTCCACACTACTAGTGATTCAAAGACGCATACAGCCTACTGACAATTCAAATTACTTGTAAATAAGCAGATTAAAAACATAATAATTTAAACAATTAAGTAAGCATGACGCAATCATTTCCTATATGAGCAGTCAATGACGTTTAGATCATTTCTGATGTACAATCATTTCCTCTTTTCTCAATTTAACTTTGAAATTTTTTCTATTTTCTATTTTGTTTTTGATTTTGTAAAATGTTTTTGAAAGTTAAAAGAACTATACAGAAAACTTAAAAGAAAATAAAAGTTTAACTTTCATGAATTGAATTGATTTAAGAAAAACAAGTTTTTCAATCAGGATTGAACATTCCTATCAAGTTGACAAGATGCTCAAAACGGGATCGATCAAAAGCCTTTGTGAAAAGGCCAGCAAGATTGTCATCCGTGTAAACTTTAACAAGTTCAATTAAATGCTTTTCAACACAATCACGGATGAAATGATGGCGAATTTCTATATGTTTAGTTTTGGAATGTTTCACCAGGTTATTTGTGATGGACATTGTGGCATTGTTGTCAATAAACAAAGGAGTTCCAGTGAAGTTCAAGCCGTAGTCTCTCAATTGCTGCTGAATCCACAATATCTGAGAGCAACCGCTCGCTGCAGCAATGTATTCTGCTTCACAAGTTGAGACAGAAACCGTTGAATGCTTCTTACACTGCCAGGAAACCAGTTTGTCTCCTAAGAATTGACATACACCAGAAGTTGACTTTCTGTCAAGGTTACAACCGCCATAATCTGAATCAGTGTAGGCTTTGAAGTCGAATGACTGCTGCTTAGAGTACCAAATACCTAATCGAGGTTTCCCTTTCAAGTATCTGAAAATTCTCTTCACGGCTATCATATGTGACTCCTTCGGTTGAGACTGAAACCTTGAGCACAAGCACACAACAAACATTATATCGGGTCTTGAAGCTGTGAGATACATTAGTTATCCGATCATCCCACGGTACAATCTGCAATCCACATCCTTTCCATCTTTGTCAGGATGCAGACCATGATTGACTGGGATAGGTGTGCCACAAGTACTGCTATCATTCATCTTGTATTTTGACAAGATGTCCTGCACATACTTAGTTTGATGTAGATAAATGTCATCCTCTCTTTGACTGACTTACAAAACCAGGAAGAATGACAATTCACCCATGTTACTCATTTAAAACTTGGACTTCATCACCTGTTCGAATTCCCTACACATCCCTTCATTGGTAGATCCAAAAATAATGTCGTCGACGTAGACTTGTACAAGAAGAATGTCACCTCCGGCTTTCCTAATGAAGAGGGTCGAGTCAATCTGTCCACGGTAGAAACCATTAGACAGTAGATGCTTAGATAATGTCTCATACCATGCCCGCGGTGCTTAATGAAGACCATAAAGTGCTTTGTCGAGCTTATACACTTTATTGATATTATGCGGATCTTCAAAGCCGGGAGGTTGAGTGACATAGACCTCTTCATGAACTTTTCCATATAGGAAAGCACTCTTCACATCAAGTTGATAGACCTTGAAGCCGACATATGTGGCATAAGCTAAGAACAGTCGAATGGCCTCAATTCTAGCAACTGGGGCATATACTTCCGTGTAATCCAAGCCCTCTTGTTGATAAAAACCCTGAATAACCAATCTTGCTTTGTTCTTCACAACCACATGATGATCATCCGTCTTGCATTTGAACACCCATCTGGTGCCAATTGGCTGAAAGCCTTTTGGCAAGTCAACCAAATCCCACACATGCAACTTTTGGAATTGAGACAATTCATCTTGCATCGCCTCAATCCAGCAGTTTTCCGCGAGAGCCTCCTTCACATTCTTCGGCTCTAATTGGGACATGAATGCAGCATGCAGACATATTTTAATGACACCTGTGTCAAGTATCTCCGAGTAAAGACTAGTGTTCTCTGAAATGGTTCGATGACGAGTTTGAACACCGGCATGAGGATCACCAATAATGTTGTCAATTGGATGATTCTTATGCACTCTCGCCTCTGGTACATTCGGTTTTGGAATTTCTGAATCAAGATTCGTGCTTAACTCCCCCATTTCTTGTGTTTCGGAAGAAGAGGATTCAGTGTTAATTGGATCAGCTGGAGCTTCATTTCCTACAGTTGTGTTAGGATTAGCTTGGGCGTCATCTCCATTAACATGAATATCTTCACTGTCATCACCATTAAGAGTACCAGATGCAGATGCAGCATTGGAATCAGGAGTTACAATCGGTACAGTAGCACGAGTAGAAAAACTGGAGTCATCGCCGCCACCCAATAATTCATAAACATTTGCGGCGTCAATTGCAGATAGATCAGGAAGATTGAATGACTTGAATATCGCATGGTAATCAAAACCCCAAACTGGACCTGTTGGTTCTGGTGGAATGCTGTGTTTACTTCAATCCACTTTAAACCATTCCTTGATAGTACGAGTTCCTATATTGTACACTCTCTTGCAAGGCGAGTTGGCAACGTATCCTAAGAAGATGCCTTCCACCGCTTTTGCATGAAACTTAGACTGGCGGTCTTTGTACTGTAGCAACAAGGAACATGGACTACCAAAAGGAACTAGGTAATCAAGATTGGGAAGTCGATTGTTGATCAACTCGTAACAAGTCTTGTTGTGCCTCTTCATAACCAAAACTCTGTTTAAGACGTGACAGGCTGTATTAACGGCTTATGCCCAAAAAGTGACAGGAAGCTTTGCACCCGACAACATAGTCTTTGCAGTCTCAATCAGTGTTCTGTTCTTCCATTCTGCAACTCCATTCTGTTGTGGTGTGTACGGGGCGCTGAATTCGTGACAGATCCCCTTCTTAAGACAGAAAGGTTCCATCAAATTATTCTTGAACTCAGTTCCGTTGTGACTCCTTATTCTTCTAACCTTTAGCTTGTAAAGAGATTCTAAGCTCAGGATCAGGTATTGAAGAATATCAGCAGTCTCATCCTTAGTACCTAAAAAATGCACCCAAGTAAAACGTGAGAAATCATCAGTTACAAGCAGACAGAACGACTTACCTTCAATACTCCTGATACTTATGGGGCCAAACAGATCCATGTGTAATAGCTCCAAAGGGGTATCAATAGAGTTTTGGAGCTTGGGCTTGTGAGACTTCCGCAGCTGTTTGCCCTTTTTACAAGGCATACAGTCATCTGCAACGGTAAATCTCAGCTTAGGAACCCCGGTTACCAAACTGTTTCGGACAAGATGGTTCATTTTACGATACGAAATATGTCCGAGTTTCCTATGCCACAAGATAGAGTCAAGCTCTGTCGCTTTGGTAAGCAAACAAGTAGCAACTGATGAGGTGGTTGTTGCCATGCTCATATCAATCTGATAGGTGTCGTTTGTCCCAGGATCCAATCTTCAGGAACTTCAAAACCAGGCTTGAGAATCAAGCATTCATTCTTATCAAACATCACCGAGTACTCCTAGTCGCACATTTGGGAGACACTCAGCAGGTTATGCTTCAGCTGCTCGCAAAAGTTGACATTGTCAAAACTGACACAACCATTTGATACCACGCCTTGACACGTGATACTGCCGCCTTTCTGTCCAGCAAAGGCCACATAGCCGCCTCTGAATGGTTTCACGTCTTGAAGCAAGGCCATGTTTCCTGTCATGTCTCGGGAGCATCCACTATCTACATACCAGCGGTTAGAGATAGTACCCTTCGAAAGTCCATGCACGAGTCACAAAAAGAATTAGTTAGATTTGGAGACCCAAGCCATAGTGGTCTTGGGTCGTCCATCCTTTTCAAAATAAACTACCTCTTTTAACTCACAGTCGTGATGACTGTTCAAAATGGATGAATCTTTAAAAGAATTAGGACTAGGAGATTGAGAATTTTTAGTTTTGGCAGTCTAGGACCTCTTCTTTTTCTTAACCGGAACAATAGACTTTGGTTCAACAACAGCAGGTGAACTTGTAGAAGCTTCACCTGATTGAACTAAAGTCAGCTGCCCTAGCTTTCTCAACCTCTTATTCCTTCTCCTCCTCTGTGTCTTAGAGAGTTTCACCATAGGTTTCTCACCAGTACGTGTACTACTAGAGGTAGATACACAAGGTATAGCAGGTTACTTTACCTTTCTTGAAACAGATGGTTTGGCCTCAGATTTGATCTTTGGCTTTCCCATCGGTTTAACTGGTGGTTTCACCATATTTGTTTTTGGACATTTGGGAGGTTTAACTGATGGCGACTTAGGGATGATAGCCGGTTGTGAAACAATAGGCCATTTCCCTTGGTTCTTTGAAGGACAGTTCACAAAAATGTGACCGACCAAGCCATAGTGAAAGCAAGTCCTCTTGTCTGTGTAAGTTCTCCTGTAAGGCTCATTAGATCTGGCATTAGATGACTCAGCATGATGAGCAGGAGGAGTTGGTTTGGGAACAGAAGTTTGACCCGATACAGATTGGTTCTTGGGAGTATAGTATCTTTGCAAATTTTCTTTGTAACCAAGCCCAAAGTGAGCTGAAAAAGCCTCTTTCTTTACTTGATTAAGATTTTTATACCCCACACAAAGCATTATCTTTAATTTATCATTAGATTCAATGATATCGGGTTCAGTTAAAATACAGGTATCACTATTAGTGATAATGTTTTTCTTGACTTTCTGTTCAGATAATAACTCCTCAGATACTACTCCTTCAGGGCAAGTGTTAACCGACCCATCATCAGAAGCAGTAAAGAACTCCTCATCAGATGCGGAGTTGGCCTTACTTGAGGAATCATCCTTTTTAGAGGAATCATCCTTTCCTGTGGACTCATCAAGAAAAGTTAGATCAATGTCTACTAAGCTGTTGACAAACTTCCTGCTAACTGGTGGAGGAATGGCATTAGTACCAAACCCTAAGCCATTCATTTGCTTCACTACAGACTCGTGGTGTTCCACCACAAAACGAGAGTTTTTCAACTTCTCATTAGAACATTTCAACTGCAAGATTTCATTTTGCAGCTTGTTAATTTCATTGTTCCTTTTCTCCAACCACTTATATGCAATATCCAAGTGAAGCTGTTGATCACTCATTTTTAGTGAATAATCACGTTTTTCCTTTTTCAATGTTTCAATTGAATCTTTAAAACTTTTTTCATTTTCTTTATAACTTAGAGCTGCAATGCGAAGGGGTTCGACCTTGTCTTGAAGCTTAGAATTTTAAAGTTTTAAGCCTAGACATTTAGAACAAGAAATAATAGAAAAAGGATTAGAATCTACCTCAGACGATGAACTTGTTGCTTCTCCAATGGCCATGAGGGCAACAGCAGTAGTAGATTCCTCTTGATTAGCTACAGAAGCTTCCTTTTCTTCAGCTTCCTTCTCCTCAGCTTCCTTTTTCTCAGTTTCCATCAACTCCATGATCTCAGCCATGAGACTAACTTGAGTTTGTGCAATGATGGCATCTTCCAGATGAACACCCCAATCAAAGCTGTCGTCCTGTTGAGCTACCAGTGCATTGGACATTCCACTTTGGCTTTGATTGTGGTTGTTTGAGTTGTTGCAGCCATGGCTGTTTCCTTGGCTAGGTCTGGTGAAACACGAAGTCGGTGCTTTGTCTTTTTGACATTCACGAGCAAAGTGTCCATAGTTTAGACACTTATAGCATTTGGCCTTGGATTTGTCAAAACCAACCTTGGCATAAGAATGCCCGCCAATGAACTTTCTTCCTGTTCTGTTCAGGAAACGCTTGGCTCTCCTCAAGATCATGGCCATATTCCATTGCATAACCATGTCCTCCATGTCATCAGGATCCACTTGATTAAAATATTATTCAATTGTCTCGGGATCTGTAAGCTTGCCACCTATGAAGTTCTCGTAGGCCAGCATACAAGATGAAAATAGTGCTACATGATCTTCAGCTATTTTGGTTATAGCTGACTGGTTAGCTGAAGTTGTAGCGGGAGGATTTCTTGAGGTGTGTTGTTGATGAGATCCACAACCTGATCCAGATGCATAGCATGCATGACCACCACAACCATTTGAGTGGTCTTCTTCAGTAGAGTTTCCAGAGAAGAGGGCAATTCCTGAGCCCGAAGATTTGGTTGTAGAAGACGTCCCATGATACATAGATCTTGTATCTGAGGTCTTCCTGAGCTCTCCTTCTTTCTAAGGTTCATGTTATGAGCTTGAACCTTTCCAATTGCCTCCTCAACTGTCATTTCATAGAATTTTGGATTCTCTCTTGTCAGGGTTGTGTACATTTCAAACCTGGGTGGCAAAGCATCCAGAAACTTTTCTACCAACTCTTCATCGGGATACTTGAGCTCAAAAGCTTTCAATTTTGTCTACAGATGATAGAATCTAGAGATGAGGTCATCTAAAGACTCATTCTCCAAAAATTGAAGCATTCATACTGCTTCCTGAGTAGATCTCGTTTACTCTTCTTGATATCACTATTCCCTTCGAATCTTTTCTGTAACGCCTTCCAAAGATCCTTAGAGTTGTCATAACCTCTGAAGCTGTGGAACAACTCCCGAGTTAATGCCGTAGTGATTGAACCAAGAGCCTTCTTCTCTCGATCATAAGCTTTCTTTTCTTCTTCATCGAGTTTAGAGATAGGCTTAGGCAGTTCATCATCAAGATATATGTGTGTAGGATGCTTATAGCCTTCTAGAATTGGAATCCATAACGAAGAATCAGTGTATGAAATGTAATGCTCAAAGCTTGCCTTCCAGTTAGAATAATCATTTACATTTAGCAGCTTTGGCGGTTTCTGAGGAGTACCGATCTCATTGTCATAGTTTAAAAGGTTTCCAAGGTTCTGAAGATTCGACATGGTGAACACTTAGTCAAATTTCAGAAAAATCAGAGACACTTGCGCACTTGATATTGGCCTTGCGCACTTAGAGGAATGGTTTTGCGTATTTAAGATTTGCTCTTGCGTACTTGATAAGTACATAGGAGTAAATGATAAGTACGCAGGATATCACTTAAGTACGCACAAGATTAGACTTGCGTATTTAGTAAGTACGCAAGAGATTATTCTTGTGTATTTAGTAAGTACGCAGCAAGACTATACTTTTTGCCAGATATGGTAAGTACGCAGAACAACTTTTCACCAACTCTCACCAAACTATTACCGGAGATGGCAAAAATCGGATGGATGAACAATCAAAATGAGCCAAAGGGTCAGAAACTTGTTTCTAACCAACCTTTGATGCTCAAAACACTCAAAATACACAACAAAAGTCGGTTTTTGAGTGATTTTTGCTTCTAAAATAGTGCTCAAGAGCTACCCCTATTTTATCACAAAAATCAACAAAAAAACACCTCCTTTTCCTTGTAAAACTCTGTAGAAAACTCTCCAAACTCACTCACAACACTCGAAATCAAGAACCTTGCTCTGATACCACTTGTAGGTCCCCTAGGTGTTGCGGATCGTTACTTGCAAGTGGGTCTACTAGTCGGACCTGGTGCGGAATACCCGTGACTAGGTTGAGAGTCTTACGAAACAAAGTAAACTGACAAGATAATCACTTTAAACTTTCGTCTATTATAAACACTTAAAGGTTACAGAGAGAAGTACTGAGATTACAAGTTGTGCGTATTTGCTACTGTGACTATCTATGATTGCGTACTTATCTACTGTTAACCATTCCTATTTATACATGACCCGATGCCTGCGCACTTAGCAAGTGCGCAGGGCAATTTGCTCATGCGTACTTAGCAAGTACGCAAAGTTATTCTTGCGTACTTGCTAAGTACGCAGGAACTATATCCTGCGCACATACAAGTGCGCAAAACACTTAGACAAATCTGCAATAGTCAATATGTAAAAGTAAATACAACTCGATAACTAATACATACAGACACTTACAAACAAAGAAAAATACATACATGAAAGTACTAAACTAAGACTCTGTCTATCCAGAATCTATCCAGAGTGTTTGTCACAGGAAAGTGCTTCAACATGAATTAGGGCTTGATCTTTACATGCAATCAAATGTCTCGTTATGGTTTGTTTCAAACAGAAAATAATGGTATATTATTGCATAAAAACATGTTAGTTTATGCATGGATCATTGAATTGATGATTTAGGTGTTTATTGCTAAAGATTGTTGTCCAAAAGCATGAATTAAACTAGGGTTTTGGCATGGATTATTTAGATTGTATAAAATCCAAAAATATGTTGATAAAAATGATGTTTTATAGTAATAATGACCAGCTCTAAAAGTGTTATTTAGGTTGTGATGATTTGCAAAGTGTATGACATGTTTATGTTGTTTAAAAGACGCTAAAAGGTGGATTTTTGTATGAAAATAGATAGATTTGTAAATCTGGAATCATAACTGTAATATGATGAATTTTTATGTCTAAAATATATATTGATAGTAATATGTATGATTCTTGGTGTTTGGATGCGTTTCGTTAGGTTTTACACTAAACTAGTTGATTAAAACGGTAGTTTTCGACATGAAAAATGAGTATTTGTTAAATCTAATTTTGACCAGTAAGTTTGAGTATATTTTTTGATTAAAATACAACTCTAAGGTATATAATGAGTTCATGTTATGAAATATGCGTTTGTACTTGTCGTTTGACGTTTCGGTTGCCACGTATGTGCTAGAAATTACCATGTTTAGGTACTTTATGTTAAAATAATGAAAAATTGTTTTGTTTGATGAAATATAATTTATTAAGTATATTTTGATGATATATGAACTAATGCGTTAGAAATTTGGAAGTTAGCTCCTTATAAGTTAGTCGTTATTGCTTGAAAAGTGCTTATGTGCAAATATTGTGATTTTAGTGTTTTCACATGTGATTTAGAACTTATAATCATATGTATGAGTATATATATACGTGTTACTAGTTTCATACTTTCATTTTGGTTGTTGATAAATAATAAACACTTGATGTCTTCGTATGTGTGTACGATCCACCGTTTTTCGTTAAAAACATAACCGCGTGTCGAAGTCACCAACGGGTCGTTTAAATAAACATTTCTTAAAAATAATATAGGTCTAAGTAGGGTGGGTGAACAACTTGCTTGTAAGACATGAGGTTCAATTAGTAATGTATCCCTCGTATTTAGGGCACCGTTAGCATTCGTGGGCGTATTTTTGCTAGCACCGGATTTTTCTTCGTTCATTACTACAAGGTGAGTTATCATGGTGTCACACCACACCACGGCGGAAATGCGAGGCGTAACAATCATTGTTTCCAAAGCATATGATTACCGCAAACACATACATAATGATTGGATATATAATCAAATTTAAAGTTTTACATCCCAAAAAATCTATTTGAGTTTACAAAAGATTAAGATTTCACAAATATGACCCATAACGATGAGTTATACAAGGGAAATCTCCCAAAAATCCATATCCGTTCATGCATGCATGTAATACTACATTGCTAACCATTGTGACCACGTTCAATTTCCTAAAAACCATACTTAAAAAGTGTCAACACGAAGTTGGTGAGTTCACAGGTTTTGATCAAATATTCTTGTAGTTCCAACGTTTACAATATGAATAAGTTTTTCCGATCAAATAGTATATGTATATATATAACTAATGAATTGAACGTTTCCCGATCAATTGACCCCATTTGTAAGCTTGCAAAGAATACAAATAATATGTAATGCACGAGACCGTAACCAAACCATGACAATGAATGCCCCTCCCTCGCTAGACCGCGAGAATAAGACGATATGCAGTCAATTGTCCATATAGACCCCTGGTTAGCGAGACTAACCATGATAGGGAGCGTCACCCCCAATAGTACTATCCACATAATCCCAGGCTTAGACCATAGCTAATGGTTACTAAATATGTTTGTTCTAGAGGACTTTACGAGCTCTATAATTGTTCCCTTAATGCACACATAACGATCTGGTCTTTGTTCATTCATTTATATATGAAAATAGTTACAAGTATGCTTCCTTCCCAAACCATTTCAAAACTTAGAAGAAGGGGACAGTGAAACTCACAAGGAGTTAAACCAGAGTATCCATTTTTTCAAAACATAATTAGTTAAGTATGTTTCTCCCCCGATGTTTACAAACAGTAAAGAGTTTAAAGGGGGCCGTGAAACTCACCTCGATAGAATGCTAGCAAAAACTTGAATAACCATAAACGCCGCTTATCCGTACCCTAAATACACAAGGATACCTTAAGTGTTAAGACTAACCGTCTTAGAGGCAAGTTGTTCACCCGACTTAACGAATCCCATTAAGTACGTCTTTAATTAATAAAACAGTGTTTAAACGCAACGACTCATTGGTGATTATTATTCCAGTATAGACGCTTACTTATTTTCCGAGAAAATATTATATTTCCATATTGGTGACTTGTTACATTTATCAAAAATAAATATTATTTTTGCAACATCTTATATTATATTCATATTATAGTCTACGTATAACCATATATTATTTCTTTCCAATAATTATATAAATCACAAATATCGTTCAAGTATGTTCTAAGCATGTCAATTACCCTACGTGCACATAAACCAAGTTAACACGTCCACATGCAATTACTTGTTCCGAACGACATTTATTAATTTGTTTCTATTCAACATGCACTTATTTATACCAATATATGCACACAAGTATAACCATATTTCAACATGCGCTTAAATATGTTTCATCATAACATACGATCATTTATTTTAAACCGAACGTCTTTAGATTTCATGTACTCATGTCCACGTTCTATGTTATCAACTATAAACAAGTTATAAACATATATACGATTTAAATTATTTAGTCGTTTCATAACTCATTCCGAGTTAACAATTTTCCATCACTCATATATATATATATATATATATTAATTTACATGCATATGTTTAACAACTTTCCAAGTTCTACCATTTAACAATTTTCCATCACTCATATATATATATATATATATATATATATATATATATATATATATTAATTTACATGCATATGTTTAACAACTTTCCAACTTTCCAAGTTCTACCATTTATGTTTCTAAACAAGTATACGTACACTAGATCATTCATCCAAATATATATTTAACCCCTTTATATGAACACATACTTTCATGCTTAACAATTTTCCAAGTTACCAAACTTAAACACATATATATCTATTTGACCACCTTTGTGATTCCATTAGAACACAAGTCCCAACCTAACACATCTACGGCATACTATATATGTAAATATATATACTACCTTCATACCTGATGCTGTGGCTTGAGTTACCCGTACTGGAATCCGCTTTCGGTCCCATTCATAGTTTAAGTTCAGACACTCGGAGTGTCCGAATCTCTCAAACTATTGCTCTGATACCAACTTGTAAGGCCCCAAACCCGGGAGGCCTCATTTGTTGGATTTACTCATTCACAAACAGTTCTTAAACTTGAAGATCAAATAACGCAGCGAAAAATTTCATTTCAACATAACATAACATCGTTCAACATGCGGAAGCGTAACATTGTCTAATACATAAATATAACCTAAATAACTCATAACGGGATGCCATTCTTCATGATCAACCGGGTTACTCCTTTCGCCAGCCAAGCATCACCGTTCAACTTCCATACCTGTCCTTAACCTGAACGTGCATACTAAAAGTCAGCTACGCTGGTGAGTTATAGCTTTACGTAAAACATTAACTTTAAATTTTTTTCCAAAAACATAACTTCAAACTTCATTTAATAAAAGCGTACGTAAATAATGCAGTAACATAAACATAAAACATAAGTCAATAAAAAAAACGAATTTGCGCCCTCTCGTAATCGTCAATTCCCTTCAAGTACGGTACTTCATAGAGCACCCGTACCAACTTCAAGCACGGTGCTTCATAGAGCACATGTAACAACTTCAAGCACGGTGCTTCATAGAGCACACGTACCAACATAAACATTCATAACCATACATTATCGTCAATTCCCTTCAAGCACGGCGTCCCAAAGGATAGCACGTACCGAACTTCAAGCACTGTTCCCTCGCAGAGAACGATATTTACTTCAAGGATCATGATAATCCCCTTGATGACCGTCGTCACCCCTTTCCTACCTAGTTGTATAACCGTTGGCCAGACACAAAGGCCCCTATAAAGGTAAGGCCTTTACATAACATACATACTTCGATTCCCAAAGGAACCATGGCAGATTCGTTCATTTTAGTGACTTTCGTAAAAACCTTTACTTTTGTTCAGTTAAAGCATCATACGTTTTATTAAATAACATTTCGTTTGTAAACACTTCTTAAACTTCTTTTGACAAAACATTTTGTAACACATCATTTCGTAAACATCATTTCGTAAACATCATTTCGTAAACACCATTTCGTAACACCATTTCATAAGTATGCACACCAGCCCAAAATATTATTAAAACAATTAAAAGAGGGCTTCTAGAACTCACCTGGTAAGCTAGTCTCGGTTGTCCTAAACAAAGGTCCAACAACGTCACTCTCGATCTGAATTGATTAGTTAAATACACATTAGACCCAATCCTGACTCTAATGGTTTACTCATTTTTTTAGGAGAACTTAAGGCTAAGTTTGCCCCTTACAACCCTAGCAAACATACAGGTGAACATAGGCCAAGTTCTCCTAGTTCATGCCCAACGAACTTAGTAAGTTCGCTACTATAAGTTCGCCTCCTCTACATTAGGCGAACATGCTAAGTTCGCCATCCTTGCTTCAGGCGAACATGCTAAGTTCGCCTTAATTGGTTCCTTTCCCCAAATAGCCCAAACCGTAATGAGGTCGTCTAGGTAAAATACGCTTCTTTAATTCTAACGAAAATCGGACAGCATTCCGTTTGTTTTTGTCTAAAACCCGACAATTTAAATTGTGTATTTCCATCTCAAAAATCATGACCAATAATCTAATAATTCAAGCTTTAGCTATTAGCATTGATAACAACATAATCGTTACATTTGACAAGCGACTCAAATAAAATAAACTTTGTCATTATTGTTAGTCAAATATAATCTCTACTCATCCTTCTCAAATACGGTATTCATGACCCGAGATAATATTAATAATTAATCTTCTAAGGATTTTTTAGGAATTATACCTTCTCGAACATGGTTCCAAGAACACGAACCCGTAACGTACCTGAACTTTGACACAAACCGCTCCTTTTAACCATGCTCGTATCTAGGCCTAACGAACTCCGAATCGGATGATTCGAAAGCCCCGGAACTCGTCTCGATGCGCCGGTTACTCCGAATGGAACTCGCTGTCGTCGACTGATATGTCCTAAATTATACATGTTTTGCATGCATAATAATCCCCATATTATGGTACTAATTGATTAATAACCTTGCAATTGATACTTAAAACGTTAATATTTCACAAATGCAGGTTATTCGGTATCCCAGAGATGAATAGAGCAAAAATCAGCTTAAAACATGAAGAAATCAAGGTTTTGGGCAGCAGGAAGGGGATGCACGACCATGTATCCCAATGCACGGGCATGCATTACCCTGTCTTGCTCCCCAAGGTCCAGTACATTGTCCTATGTACCCTGTTTGATTCCCGAGGTGTTTGAACGGTCGTGCAATCCAATGCACGATCGTGCATTGCTCATTTTGAGGCCTATAAATAGATGGCTTGATGTGACACCCGATATTTCAGGTCAATATCCGTACACATTATGAACAAGTTTACATTACAATAAACGAGTTTACATTATAATTATTTTTGTGATTTACGTAATTTCACAAACAAGGACATTAAGGTCCATAAAAAACCGTACAGGGTCTCACTTCATATTTGGTAATTCTAGGAGTTACCGGATCACGTGTTATATACACCGACAAATTCGAACACTAGTGGTTAATTTAAATAACCAGAGAAATATATATTTTATTTCCACAAACTTTGCGTAGAACAATAAATTATTTTCAGAATAAGTTTATAATACCGTGGAGGATCTAAACCGGATTTATTTACCCCTTTAAAACTCTAATTAATACCTAAATCTAATTATTTTATTCAAATTATCCCAAACCACTTTTATTGACTTTCTCGGCCGAAGCCAGAGAAAGCCACTCCCACGATCATCTTTCACTTACATCCGAATTATTTTACTCAAAACCCATACCTCCTATTGCGAAAAACTCAGACATAACCATACTCACTTCCATCACTTTTCTCATAATTCCTTTCATCACTCTCATTTTTATACGGCAAACATTCCAATTCTCTTCAATTCGAAGTCCAGTTTCAAGGCAAAATCCTACCACAAACCAGTATTTTAAGAAGAAATTTCAAGTGTTTCTGCAAAAGAGTCGAGATCATCTCTGTTTTCTTCATCATTTTCATCTCGGTTTTAAGGTAAAAACTCGATATTTTTTTCATATTATGTTCTTTAAAACCGTAACTAAACTTACATCTTATTTAAACGCAAGAAAGATAACAAGAAGAGTGTGTCGAATTCAAGTTTAAAACATCAAAATATGCCGGACTGATTCTGTCAAAACAGAAGTCCAGTAATCGAAACTAGGAGTTTCGATACCTGTTGCTCAATCGAAACTAGGAGTTTCGATACCTGTTTCTCAATCGAAACTAGGAGTTTCGATACCTGTTGCTCAATCGAAACTAGGAGTTTCGATACCTGTTTCTCAATCGAAACTAGGAGTTTCGATACCTGTTTCTCAATCGAAACTAGGAGTTTCGATACCTGTTTCTCAATCGAAACTAGGAGTTTCGATACCTGTTTCTCAATCGAAACTAGGAGTTTCGATACCTGTTTCTCAATCGAAACTAGGAGTTTCGATACCTATTGCTCAATCGAAACTAGGAGTTTCGATACCTGTTGGTCAATCGAAACTAGGAGTTTCGATACCTTTTTACTCAATCGAAACTAGGTTGTTTCGACACCTGACCACTCCATCGAAACTAAGTAGTTTCGACACACATATGCCCAATCGAAACTAAGAAGTTTCGACACCTGTACAACAGTCCCAGTTGGGCAGTAACTCAAAACTATTTTATAACAAAACATGTGTTGGAAAACTAAAACGATATTTAAACAAACATAATCGGATTTACAAGGTCGGTGAACAATTTACAATTAAGACGTTGGTCTTAACAACAATTTACCCTTGGTATCTAGGGTACAAACAGTCAAGGTTGACTACAACAAATATTATTACAAGTATATACACAAACACAAGGTGAGTTTCACGGCCCCTTTCTTTTTACTGTTTTCTAATATTTGGGGGAAGAACATACTTCAACTATTTTATGGGATAACAAGAGAATAAGACACGACTTTATGTTTACATGGGATGAGAACAACACATTGGAGGCCGTTAAAGTCCCCTGGAACAACATAGTAACCATTAACTGTAGCCTAGGGTCCTATGAATAGTACTATGGAGAGTGACGTCTCCCGGTCATGGTTAGTCGCGCTAACCACAATCTGGAGGATTTATGGCCGCATAGAATCTGATAACGCTTAATAGGGGCTCACACATGTCATGGTTTGGTTACGCCTCATGTATGAACATATTATTTGTATTCCTAGCTAGTTTACAAATGGGTCAAAAATTCTTATTCTGCTTATCTCATGCAACTGAATTATTTATGAACAAATGAAGTTTACAAAGAACAATTTGATTAAACCTGTGAACTCACCAACCTCGTGTTGACGATTTTAAGTATGTTTTTCAGGTAACTGAACGTGATTTCAAGGTTAGCAATATAGATTACATGCATGCACGATGGATACTACTCAAGGAGGATTTCCCTTGTATAACTCATTGAGTTGAGTCATATTTGTGAAATCTTAACTTTTTGTAAACTCAGATTATGTTTTGTAATGTAAAACATTAAACTTGTTAATGTATCCATTTATCATGTATGTGTTTGCGGTAATCATATGCTTTGGAAACCATGAACGTTGCGCCTCGCGTTTCCGCCGTGGCGGGGTGTGACAGAACTGGTATCAGAGCCATTGATTATAGTGAACTAGGAATCTAAATTGGAACCTAGTCTATAATCTAAATGACTCACTAAAACGTTTTCATTGCATAAGCATTGCATGACCAGTCATTTTGTCATATGGATATTGTAGTCACAAGCATGTCGTCACATTCACATTCTGATCCCGTCTCTGACACTGAATCAAATGAGGAATTTTCCGCCTCACGTCCCAAAAATCAAGTACAAACCCGTAGCTCCACACCACCTAAAGTCGCCTTGGGAAAACCGCCTATCGTCTACCGAAAGAAAAGCGGAGGACCAGTTAAGGTGCAAAGCGCTAGGAAGAAGGTTCGACTTCCACGCAAAAGGAATCTAGCAGCCCGTGACCCAGAAGACTTGGTGGCTGGTGAAGAACCACCTAGGCAAAGACCCTGCTACCACCCTACTGTGGGAACCATCCGTTGGATGCCTCGTACCCTGGCACGTTGGAGGGAGATGGAGAGCATTCCATCTACCTTTGAGCTTGGAGAGTCTTCTAACTCCCCAACACCCCTACCCCACACTGGGGAAGCCATAGAGCTCACTGTGCCTACCTTGGTAGCTCGCGTTCGTACGCATGAGGAGCGTCTTGATGATCTCCTAGATGACATCCGGGCACAGGGGGATGCAGCCACGCGACTTCGTCAAGGACTCGGATCTCGAGTTCAGACTCTAGATGACCGCACCCGAAACATACAGGATGCCACTAACTATCTAGAGTTGAGAGCTGACATGGATTGGCAGTTCACTGTTACGGTCCGAGATATGGTGGAGGCTCTGGAAGAAAGGACGTTGGCTGCAGAATTTGTGGCGAGAGCTAGTTTTGTCATGGCAGGACTTGCCATGATGATTGGATTGTACTCTCACTTCTTCTTTTAAACCTATTACGGGCGGGTTGTGCCCGTAGTACATTAAGTAGTTTAAAACTTTAGTACTGATGAGGTCCTGTGAACCCATCTCTTTTGTATCCTTGTCTTTTGGAACAATGTACTATGAATGTTTTGACTATGTATGTAATGGTTTATGTTGTGATAATGGTTGTTTACATTTGACGTTGTTGTATCCTTATGTCATGAGCTATCATTATTGTCATATAATGTTGTTTCTTTTTAATTGATATGTTAGAAAGAACGTCATGGCACCTAAGCGTAGGACAACCCGTAACACTACTGGTGACAACAACGAGGCGATTTCCCCAAATGTGGAACAACTTATAGCACAACGAGTAGCTGCTGCCATGGAGCAGTATGAAGCCAATCGAAATAGTGGAGGAGGTGTAGGAGGTAGCGGTACAGCTGGAGGTTCCGGAGGTGCAGGAGGTAGCGGTACAGCTGGAGGTTCCGGAGGTAATAAAATAAATAAGCCATAACATATAGTCATGATTCGAATTAATGACGTTATGACTTGTAATTCTACAGATGCTCCAATTAGAAAGTGCTCCTACAAGACCTTTCTGTCTTGCAAACCCCGTAACTTCAATGGCACCGAGGGTGCAGTTGGACTAATGAGATGGATAGAGAAGATGGAATCGGTGATTGATATTAGTGAATGCACCGCTGACTGCATGGTGAAGTATTCTACATGCTCACTCACTGATAAAGCTTTAACCTGGTGGAATTCACAAGTAAAGACTTTGGGAAGGCAAACATCATATGAGTTGTCATGGGAAGACTTAAAAGCCATGATGATCGAGGAATACTGTCCTCGAAATGAGTTGCAAAAGATCGAATCTGAAATGTGGAATTTACAAATGACAGGAGATGATGTTGCTGGCTACACTGACCGATTCAATGAGTTAGCAATCTTGGTTCCACACATGGTCACCCCAGAATACAAGAAGGTTGAAAGATACTTGTGGGGTCTCGCACCTCAAATCCGAGGTCTGGTGACTTCATCGAACCCTATGGATGCCAAGAGCGCCATAACTCTGGCTTTCAAGCTAAGGGATAATGCTGTACGTGATGGTTTGTTTGAGAAGAAGGAGACAGAAGGAGGGAAATCTGGGGAAAAGAGGAAATGGTTTGGAAAACCAATTAATCAAAACAAGAATCAAATTTACAAGAGACCTGAAACTATGAAAGCCTTTGTCGCCAACACTGTGGAACAAAAAGGATACCTTGGAGCACGACCAAGGTGTGACAATTGTGGATATCATCACAGTGGGAAGTGTACCCAATGTGGAAAATGTAAAAAGTATGGACATCTAGCCCTTGACTGTAGGAGCAATGCGAACCCTAACAAGATAAATCAAGTAGCAGGAAAAGTCAACCCAGGAACAGAAAGGATGAATCAAGGATGCTTTGAGTGTGGAGATCCAAAGCACTTCAGAAAAGACTGTCCAAAGTTGAAGAACCGAAACGACAATCAGGCCCGTGGAAGAGCATTTGTGATGGGGGCTGGTGACGCACGACAAGATCCAAACATTGTCACTGGTACGTTCCCGATAAATAATCACTATGCCTCTATACTTTTCGATACGGGTGCTGATTTGAGTTTTGTGTCAAATGACTTTAAGTCCCTACTCGGTATTAAGCCCAGTAAACTAGACCAAAAGTATACAATTGAATTAGCGAACGGAAAATTAATTAATACCGAAGAAGTCATTCAGGGTTGTACCTTATGTCTTAAAAACCACACATTTAGTATAGATCTGTTACCCGTTGATTTAGGAAGCTTTGACGTTGTTATTGGCATGGATTGGTTGTCGAAGAATCACGCCGAGATTGTTTGTTTTGAGAAAATTGTCCAAATCCCACTCCCAAACGGAGAAGTTCTTTCGATTCAAGGTGAGAAGAGTGGAGTAACATTAAGGATGATAAACTGCATGAAAACTCGTAAGTATCTACGTAAAGGCTATTGCGTATTCCTGGCTCACGTCGTCGAGAAGAAACCCGAGGAACGTCGACTTGAGGATATACCAATCGTTAAGGATTATCCTGAAGTTTTCCCTGAAGACTTACCTGGATTACCACCACCGAGGCAAGTCGAATTCCGAATCGATTTGGTACCAGGATCCGCACCGATTGCGCGATCACCATATCGATTAGCACCTTCTGAAATGCAGGAATTATCAAATCAACTTCAAGAGTTGCTTGATAAAGGTTTCATAAGAGCGAGTTTCTCACCTTGGGGAGCTCCGGTCTTATTCGTAAAGAAAAAGGATGGAACCTTTAGGATGTGTATAGATTACCGAGAATTAAACAAGCTTACAATCAAAAACCGATACCCACTACCTCGAATAGATGATTTGTTCGATCAACTACAAGGTTCTAGCTTCTACTCTAAGATCGATCTACGGTCAGGGTATCATCAACTAAGAATCCAAGAAGAAGATGTACCAAAGACAGCATTTAGGACTCGTTATGGTCACTACGAATTCCTAGTTATGCCATTTGGTTTGACAAACGCACCAGCTGTTTTCATGGATCTCATGAACCGCGTGTGCAAACCATACTTGGATAAATTCGTGATTGTGTTTATCGATGACATATTAATATATTCACGAACTAAGGAGGATCATGAACATCATCTTAAATTAATCTTAGAACTACTCAGAAACGAGAAACTTTACGCTAAATTCTCTAAGTGTGAGTTTTGGATCCGAGAAGTGCATTTTCTTGGACATGTCATCAACAAGGAAGGAATTCACGTTGATCCATCAAAAATTGAAGCGATCAAAAACTGGGAAGCACCAAAGACTCCGACAGAAGTACGTCAATTTTTAGGTTTGGCCGGTTATTACAGACGATTCATCGGGAATTTTTCAAAAATAGCCTTGCCTTTAACCACGTTAACCCAGAAAGAAAAGAAGTATGATTGGAGTGACAAGCAGGAGTCAGCTTTCCAATTACTGAAACAGAAGCTGTGTAGTGCACCAATCCTATCCCTTCCGGAGGGAATCGAAAATTTTGTCGTATACTGCGATGCATCACACCAAGGACTTGGTTGTGTGTTAATGCAAAGAGACAAAGTCATCGCATATGCCTCACGACAACTAAAAGTGCACGAAAAGAATTATACGACTCACGACTTGGAATTGGGTGCAGTTGTGTTTGCACTCAAGATTTGGAGACATTATCTTTACGGTACAAGATGCACTATCTTTACTGATCACAAGAGTCTCCAACATATCTTTGATCAAAAGGAACTTAACATGAGACAACGTCGTTGGGTAGAACTACTAAACGACTATGATTGTGATATCAAGTACCATCCCGGAAAAGCCAATGTCGTAGCAGACGCCTTAAGTCGCAAAGAACGAGTTAAAACTCTTCGTGTTCGTGCCTTAGGATTGACAATTCATACGAATCTTACTACTCAAATTCGGATGGCACAACATGAGGCAATCAAAGAAGAAAACATTCAGAATGAAGCTTTACGAGGAATGACAAAGCAATTGGAGCCAAAGTCAGATGACACTTTATACTTCATGAATAGAATTTGGGTGACACGTTTTGGTAACTTACGGGAGTTAGTTATGGACGAAGCCCACAAGTCCAGGTACTCCATTCACCCAGGTTCAGATAAGATGTATAAGGATCTAAAAGAATTATATTGGTGGCCCAATATGAAAGGAGATATTGCCACATATGTCAGTAAATGCCTAACGTGTTCAAAAGTAAAAGCCGAACATCAGAAACCGTCTGGTTTACTACAGCAACCTGAAATTCCCCAATGGAAATGGGAACAGATTTCTATGGATTTCATCACGAAATTACCCAGGACGTCTAGTGGTTATGATACCATATGGGTTATTGTCGACCGATTAACAAAATCTGCTCACTTTCTGCCAATGAAAGAAACTGACAAAACCGAGAAACTTGCAAAGCTTTATATCAAGGAAATTGTGGCTAGGCATGGAGTGCCAATTTCTATTATCTCGGATAGAGATAGCAGATTCGTGTCTAGAATCTGGAAATCATTACAAGAAGCAATGGGCACACGTCTTGACATGAGCACGGCATATCACCCACAAACAGATGGTCAAAGCGAAAGGACCATTCAGACATTAGAAGATATGCTCCGTGCATGTGTAATTGATTTCGGAGGAAATTGGGATACTCATTTACCATTAGCTGAGTTTTCCTATAATAACAGCTACCATACGAGCATTAAAGCAGCACCGTTTGAAGCTTTATATGGTCGTAAATGCCGCTCACCGCTATGTTGGGCGGAAGTTGGTGAAAAACATTTGACAGGCCCTGAGATTGTCCAGGAAACCACTGATAAGATCTTCAAAATTAAGGACCGTCTAAAAGCGGCCAGGGATAGACAAAAGAGCTACGCTGATAACAGACGAAAACCATTAGAATTTCAAATTGGTGACCGAGTAATGTTAAAAGTCTCACCATGGAAAGGCGTTGCAAGGTTTGGTAACCGTGGTAAGCTCAACCCTAGATACGTTGGTCCGTTCGAAATACTGGCTAGGATTGGCCCTGTAGCTTACAAACTCAAGCTACCACAAGAACTAAACAATATACATGATACGTTTCATGTATCAAATCTCAAGAAGTGTTTATCAGACGAGACACTAATTATACCGCCTGACGAGATTCATATTGACGATAAACTTCATTTCATCGAGGAACCGATTGAGATTTCAGATTGGAAGGTTCAAAAGCTGAGACGTAGTCGGATCAAACTGATTAAAGTACGTTGGAACTCAAAGCGTGGTCCTGAGTATACATGGGAACGAGAGGACCAAATGAAAACAAAATACCCATCCTTGTTTAAGGATACACCAGTTCAAGAGGACACGAATTGAATTTCGGGACGAAATTCTTTTAACAAGGGGAGAATGTGACACCCGATATTTCAGGTCAATATCCGTACACATTATGAACAAGTTTACATTACAATAAACGAGTTTACATTATAATTATTTTTGTGATTTACGTAATTTCACAAACAAGGACATTAAGGTCCATCAAAAACCGTACAGGGTCTCACTTCATATTTGGTAATTCTAGGAGTTACCGGATCACGTGTTATATACACCGACAAATTCGAACACTAGTGGTTAATTTAAATAACCAGAGAAATATATATTTTATTTCCACAAACTTTGCGTAGAACAATAAATTATTTTCAGAATAAGTTTATAATACCGTGGAGGATCTAAACCGGATTTATTTACCCCTTTAAAACTCTAATTAATACCTAAATCTAATTATTTTATTCAAATTATCCCAAACCACTTTTATTGACTTTCTCGGCCGAAGCCAGAGAAAGCCACTCCCACGATCATCTTTCACTTACATCCGAATTATTTTACTCAAAACCCATACCTCCTATTGCGAAAAACTCAGACATAACCATACTCACTTCCATCACTTTTCTCATAATTCCTTTCATCACTCTCATTTTTATACGGCAAACATTCCAATTCTCTTCAAATCGAAGTCCAGTTTCAAGGCAAAATCCTACCACAAACCAGTATTTTAAGAAGAAATTTCAAGTGTTTCTGCAAAAGAGTCGAGATCATCTCTGTTTTCTTCATCATTTTCATCTCGGTTTTAAGGTAAAAACTCGATATTTTTTTCATATTATGTTCTTTAAAACCGTAACTAAACTTACATCTTATTTAAACGCAAGAAAGATAACAAGAAGAGTGTGTCGAATTCAAGTTTAAAACATCAAAATATGCCGGACTGATTCTGTCAAAACAGAAGTCCAGTAATCGAAACTAGGAGTTTCGATACCTGTTGCTCAATCGAAACTAGGAGTTTCGATACCTGTTTCTCAATCGAAACTAGGAGTTTCGATACCTGTTGCTCAATCGAAACTAGGAGTTTCGATACCTGTTTCTCAATCGAAACTAGGAGTTTCGATACCTGTTTCTCAATCGAAACTAGGAGTTTCGATACCTGTTTCTCAATCGAAACTAGGAGTTTCGATACCTGTTTCTCAATCGAAACTAGGAGTTTCGATACCTGTTTCTCAATCGAAACTAGGAGTTTCGATACCTATTGCTCAATCGAAACTAGGAGTTTCGATACCTGTTGGTCAATCGAAACTAGGAGTTTCGATACCTTTTTACTCAATCGAAACTAGGTTGTTTCGACACCTGACCACTCCATCGAAACTAAGTAGTTTCGACACACATATGCCCAATCGAAACTAAGAAGTTTCGACACCTGTACAACAGTCCCAGTTGGGCAGTAACTCAAAACTATTTTATAACAAAACATGTGTTGGAAAACTAAAACGATATTTAAACAAACATAATCGGATTTACAAGGTCGGTGAACAATTTACAATTAAGACGTTGGTCTTAACAACAATTTACCCTTGGTATCTAGGGTACAAACAGTCAAGGTTGACTACAACAAATATTATTACAAGTATATACACAAACACAAGGTGAGTTTCACGGCCCCTTTCTTTTTACTGTTTTCTAATATTTGGGGGAAGAACATACTTCAACTATTTTATGGGATAACAAGAGAATAAGACACGACTTTATGTTTACATGGGATGAGAACAACACATTGGAGGCCGTTAAAGTCCCCTGGAACAACATAGTAACCATTAACTGTAGCCTAGGGTCCTATGAATAGTACTATGGAGAGTGACGTCTCCCGGTCATGGTTAGTCGCGCTAACCACAATCTGGAGGATTTATGGCCGCATAGAATCTGATAACGCTTAATAGGGGCTCACACATGTCATGGTTTGGTTACGCCTCATGTATGAACATATTATTTGTATTCCTAGCTAGTTTACAAATGGGTCAAAAATTCTTATTCTGCTTATCTCATGCAACTGAATTATTTATGAACAAATGAAGTTTACAAAGAACAATTTGATTAAACCTGTGAACTCACCAACCTCGTGTTGACGATTTTAAGTATGTTTTTCAGGTAACTGAACGTGATTTCAAGGTTAGCAATATAGATTACATGCATGCACGATGGATACTACTCAAGGAGGATTTCCCTTGTATAACTCATTGAGTTGAGTCATATTTGTGAAATCTTAACTTTTTGTAAACTCAGATTATGTTTTGTAATGTAAAACATTAAACTTGTTAATGTATCCATTTATCATGTATGTGTTTGCGGTAATCATATGCTTTGGAAACCATGAACGTTGCGCCTCGCGTTTCCGCCGTGGCGGGGTGTGACACTTGAGTTCTTCATTGAGGCATCCCTTACACACCAGATAAAGTTTATTCCATAGTTAGAGTGTAGTAGTAGTGAGTAGAGAGGCTCTTCCTCCTTGTTCCCCAATAGAGGAGCATACGAAACTTAGCGTTATGCTAGTTAGTATGGCCATTCGTGGCTAAACTCTTTGTATTGCTAGGGTGAAGATGAAGTTTGGTGCATGTTAATGTTTAACGTATTAATCCAAGTGATGTGTTTATGTCTTTAACTATTCGTCCTTAAAACCACCATTTTGGTGGGCTTTTATTATTGTCTAAATCCGTCTTTATATTTGTGAGTGTTCTTGATTTTTAAAGTGTAAAACCTTTTTAATCAAACTTCTCTTGAACCTTGTACGTGTTTATACAAGTAGAGATTGATAAGCCAAGGCTTGGTTAACACTATTAAGATCGTATGTCTTTATACGAACTTATTATGTGACCAAGAATTGGTGAACTCATGTTGGGAACGGTACGTCTTTATACATGGTCCCATTGTTACACCGCCTCCCGGTGAGCCAAATATAATCACCTATTTAACTTTAATACAAAGCATTTTACGTTCGATGTCTTAAACCAACCCTTAGATGACCATTCGAAGGGTTGAGGGTAATTGTTGTCCTTAACGGGAGGCACTACCACTTGTTAAAGCTTTTAAATTTGCAAATCAAATGTTGTGAGGACGAGGCTCTAGCGGTGACTCGGGTCACACATTTGTAATAGTCATATCACTGGATTAGTCAACTTAACATTATCAGGTACCAAGCGGATTCGAAACCCAAAGCAACACTATTCGTAACCTGATCATTTCCGACCTATTTACTTTCCTGTTATTTACTATTTTGTTCGTTACATTTCTGTTACACACTTAATGCACGTTTTTACTATTCTGCTATTTACTTTACCGCCATTTACTTTTCTGTCATTTACTTTCCTGTTCCACCGGCACACAAAACTCACTCACAAATTAAACCGGCTAAACGTTAACAAAAATCGAGTATTGGAATTTGACCGTGTCCATTGGTTCGATACTTGATTCTTACCTAAACTATATTACGCTACGATAGGTACACTTTCCTATTGTGTGTGTTTTTAAGTTAAAGTAATTATTATTTAATAAATTTAAAACCTGATCTCATAAGACCATTCTAAAAATATATTTATTATATTTTTATATATTAAAAACAATACGCATCATCGACCTTTTTTATTATCATTATTCAATGGTACCGTCTTCACCTTTGTTTTCATGGAACCACCATTATGTGACCTTCATCCTCATCATATCATCATCCTGTTAGGACATAGATTGTATGACAAAAGCTTTGTAATAGTTTAGATCTTAATGTCTTTATGTTTTCGTATTAAATGTTTTCTACGTGTTTATACAAGTTATGCTAGAGGCAAACTTGTCAAGTTCGCCTGGTATATCAGAGGCGAACTTATTAACTTCGCTTAGTCTGTTAGAGGCGAACTTGTTAAGTTCGTCTAATGCAGATCATGTGTCTATAAATAGAGTTTACAGAGTCTGTCTTAAAGATACACAGAAGTGAACGAATCAAGTCTGTAAACTCTGTGATTGTTGGAATACAAGTGAATGTTATTTACCTGATTGTTTCTATTGTCTTTTTTCGTATGCAATCGTTGATTCGGTAGGATTCCGCACTCCTCGTTAATGGTACGTCTTATCACGAGAACGATCCGAAGAAGAGCCATGTGGACCTACAAGTGGTATCAGAGCCTATGCTCGTGATTCTTGGTGATTTGAGACGGTTTTGTATGCAAATTCACAAGAAATTTATCACTTTTTCAATTTTTCATTTCCATGGAGTTTTTCAAGTTCTTGAATCTTATTTTGCTGCTGATTTGGTGATTTTGAAGTGGATTTTGAGGAAATTCATCCGATAGAAGTGTTCAAATTGATAAAATACATAATCCTACGGTTCAATTTTGTCTAATTCCTTCAAATCAGTGAGATATGAAGATTTTTGGTAAATTTTTGTTCGTGTTTTTGGGATAGAGCTGTTCTTGATTTTGATTCTGTTGAAGCAAGCGAACTTGCTGAATCTGTGTGCAGGTAAACTTAGCAGGCGAACTTGTCAAGTTCGCTTATCCCAATTTAGGCGAACTTAATTTTCTTGGCGAACTTACTGGATTTTCTGGATTTTTGATTTAAGCAAACTTATTAAGTTCGCTTGATATCAAATTCGCTTGGGTGCATTTGAAGTGAACATATTATCTTCGCCTAAGGGTAAGCTTGCTCAACACATGGAAATTTTTCTTGACAGATGGCAAATATGGTGCAGGTGACTAACATGATCAATTATGATAATGAGATCGGTACATCTCAGAAACCTCCAAAGTTGTTAAGTCTTGCAGATTATTCTAACTGGAAAGATCGGTTTGACCAGTTTGTATCTTTCACTGATACAAGTCTATGGATTCCAATCTTGGAAGGTTACACGCATCCGACATACACTTGGATGGGAAGGGATGATGTTCCGAAACCGGTGTCTGCGTTAACCACAGAAGAAAAGTTATTGTTTGATAGGGAAAAGAAAGCAATGGCAAGTATCTCGATGTCTCTTCCTAAGGAAATTTATCACAGTTGTAAACAATTCAAGTCTTCTCAACAATTGTGAGAAGCATTACAAAAGATATGTGAAGGTAGTTTGGATGTAAAGAAGAGCAGAAAGGAATTACTAAAGAAGCAATTCTTAGTATTCAAGCACTTTCAAAATGAATCTTTGGATGATCTTGCTACAAGATTCTATCATCTGCTAAGTGAATTGTCGAGTGCTTCAGTGGTATATGAGACGGAAGAGATAAATGATAAGGTCTTGGATGCATTACCATCTAAATTTGATGTGTATACAGTTTTGATAAAAGAGAATATCAAGTATAAATCAATGTCTCTGGAAGAGGTTCTTGGAAAGATTCAATCTCATGATATAAATATGAAGAAGAATGAGACTAATATGGAACATATACAAGATCCTTCAATGTATTTTGCCAAGACTTCTGGTAAAACTGGTACAGGGGTTGTATTCTTTTCTGGTGATGCTCAAGATACTTCTAATGATCAGTGTTCTGGAGTTTCTGTTCATTCTTGTCAATCTAGTTTCTCTGCAAATACAACATCTTCATCCTCTGGATCTCACAATATGAATCAAAAGGTTGCTGATGATTATTTGGCTATGTTTTCATCATTCATGGCTTCGTATGAAAATTTTATTGGAGGAAAAATTCATGATCCAGAGGTTATTGAAGAAGATTTCAGACATATTGATCCTGTTGATCTGGAAGAAATGAACATTCAATGGAATATGGCTATGCTGATGCGATAAGCAAAAGATTTTCTGAAGAAGACTGGAAGAAAATATATTGGCTCTAACAGTCGATCACGCATGGGATTTGATAAAACCAAAGTGCGTTGTTATAACTGTCAAGAGTATGGTCACTTTGCTAAAGAATGTGTGAAGCCAAAAGTTGAGTTTGATTCTCAAGAGGAGTCGAATAACTTTCAGAATAATCGTAATCAGTCACATGGTTCATCAGGTAATTCTAATCATGCATCATCGGCTTTGGTTGCTCAGAACGATGAAAATTATGACTGGGGTATTCATCTGGAAGATTTGGTGGGTACGGTAAGTCAAGCATTTGTAGCAGAGATTCATTCTGAAAAATCCAAAGAGTCGACTGATGATGATAGTTCGAGTGATGGTGAAAGTGTGCCGAGTGTTGATGAAGAAATTGAACAAGTACAGAACATTGATTCTGATATCGCATCAGGTATTGCTGAAGATGATATTGTTTTAACTCAAAATACTTCAGATGGTGCGGATTCAGACAATATTCCTATTGCAAAAGTATTCATGGCAGACATATCTGATCCGTCAAAGGTAAAAGATTCTATCTGTAACATTTATTGATCTAATTGCATTAGTGTAAAAGATAAAATGCAAAAAGTCATGGATGATAACACAAATTTGATTTGTGATATGAAATCGATGCATTCAGTTAATCAAAAATTGAAAGATAATGATAAACTGTGTTTCGATAGAATTGAATCTTTGAAAAGAGATTTAAATTCTTTGGGGTTGAAATATAAAGAACAAGCTTATCATCTGGATATGGCTTATGCTGAAATAGAAAAGCGAAATGAAGTTGTTGCTCAAAAGTACAAAGAAATTTCTGACAAAGAATCTGAAGTGATCAAACTTCATCGAAAGCTGGAAAATTTTGAAAATTCTTCTGTAGTATTGGATTATTTTAATGCTAATGCTGATCCTACTAAGAGAGTTGCTGGGATTGGATTTGTTCCTCCTCCATTCAATGCAAATTATGTGGTTGAACCTGAAATTATTCATGAAGAGGAAATAGATCCAAAGACAGTGTTGAAAGTCAATCCAGTGACTGGGGAGGAGATGATCTGTGAGTCTGATTCTGAGGATGAGGTGTTTGATGAGAAGAAGGTTGAAGGTATTCCAAAGGAGGTGAAACTTGATGAACCAACGGTCATAAAAATAGTTACCCGTGATAGATGCATTCTGACAGAACCTGATGAAGTGAGAGTTGTTACACCTAACATTTCCAAACTATTACAGTCAAGTGGTTTTGTTGCTACTGGTCATCAAAAGATGCATTCATCCAAGGTGCCTACTCAAATTTACGTTCCAAAGAAGCCAGTAAATTGTTCAGTACAATCTTCTGAAGCTTATTCATCGGATGGCTCATCAAACTCAAGAAAAACCCTTTATATCATAAATCATCAAGATAGAAGAGTTTGTTTTCAATGCAATGAAGCTGGTCACATTTTAATAAATTGTCCTTATAAGAACCAAGGCAAATTGAAGACTGCTCCTTCACAACAAAAAGTGGTGAAGATTCTGAAAAGAACAAATGAGGGAAAGTCGACTTCAAGTATGGAGAAGAATATGCCTTGTCGATCTTTTGCTAAATCTTCAGGATTTAGGCAGCAGGATAATTTCAGTTCTAAATCAGTTGTGTGTCAAGAGAAATTTAAGATTCCACATGTTGGAATTCCAAAAGATTCTCAACCTAAAGTTAAACTTTCTAGACCACAACGAAGAAGACGTAACAGAAAATTAAAGAAAATTTTGGAAACATCTGAATCTGATAATAATATATCAAATAATGTTTTTCCAACCAATAATAATGTGTCTTCTTTGAAAAAGTCTGTTTGTGAAACTTCAGTTCCAAAAGTTAATGATAACATTGATTGTAAATTGCTTGAAGTTGTTTATTTTGATCCATCTGGACGACCCAAGACCACAATGGCTTGGGTTCCAATTTCTAACTGATTTTCTTTGTTTATGTAGGGAAAACCAAGGAGGACTATCAACAATACGTGTATGTGGATAGTGGATGTTCTCGACATATGACAGGGAATATTCGGTTGCTTGAAGATGTTAAAAATATTGATGGAGGTTATGTCGCTTTTGCGGGTAATAAAGGCGGGTACATAACTTGTCAGGGTACTTTAAAGAATGACAATGTCAAATTTGAGAAAGTGAATTATGTGGAGCAACTTGAACACAATCTTTTGAGTGTATCTCAAGTTTGTGACAAGAAGTTTTCGTTTCATTTCAAGGATTCTGAGTGTTATATCTTGAAACCGGGCTTTGTTATTCCTGAAAAATGGATTCTAATGAAGGCTCCAAGGAGAAATAACACATATGTCCTTGACATGAGTGTTGCTACTACAACGGATTCAGTTCCTACATGCTTACTCTCCAAGGCGTCTGAGTCAGATTCTATTTTGTGGCACAGGAAGTTTGCTCACATCAACTATCGGAAGATGAACTACATTGTTAAGAATGATCTGGTTCTTGGTATTCCGAAGATGAAATTCTCTGTTCCTGATGACTGTATTCCTTGCAAGAAGGGGAAACAACGCAAAAAATCCCACAAATTTAAATCGAAGAATTCTATTGTAACTCCTTTGGAGCTGTTGCATATGGATTTGTTCGGACCGATTAGTATCAGGAGCATTGGTGGTAAATCCTACTGTTTGGTAGTAACAGATGATTTCTCTAGATTTTCATGGGATAAGCTTCTTTCTTCTAAAGCTGAAACCACTGAGTTGGTACAATACTTAATCCTGGGTTTGGAGAATTTGTGCAATCTGAAAGTCAGAAGAATTAGGAGTAACAATGGCAGCGAGTTTAAGAATAACAAGATGGGTTTATTCTGTCTACAAAAGGGAATTCATCAAGACATGCTACGAGTTGCTTAATAATCGGAAGCCGAATCTGGAATATTTACTACCTTTTGGTAATCCATGAACCCTATTGAAAGTTAGATATGTCCCAACCAAGTTTAGTGCTAAGGCTATTGAAGGGATTTTTCTGGGATATGTTCCAAATTCTACTACCAAGAGGGTTTATAACAAAGAGACTCGTCAAGTTGAAGAATGGTTCCATATCGACGGTTCTAATCGGTCTTTACATCAAATGGAGATTGGACCAGACTGGGCTTTTGATTATGAAAACTTATTCAAGTCTTTCATTTACCTTCTGATATTTCTCCTAAGGAAGCTGCTGTTTTATATGATTCATTTCAGGATGCACAGCATCGTGGTTTTCTACCAAATGCAGTTCCACATTCATCGGTTCCATCTACTTCTGCTCCTGATCCTAATGTTGCTTCTTGTTTAGGACCACAAGAGTCTGAGAGTGAGGAAGACAATGCTATTTTTCAAGATTCTTCTGCTAATCCTTTGTTAGGTGATGAACCATTTCCTTTAACTCAGGCTCAGGGGGGGATTCCTACAAATCTAGATTAGGAGATTCTAATTAATCAAGATTTTTCTTATCAATCTGATTCAACTCAAGTTGATATGTGGCCGGTTCCTGAGGTTGCATCAATCAAAGAACTCAAAGATCATCCTGTGACGAATATAATTGGGAATTTGCGAGATGGAGTGAAAACGCATTCTATTGTTGACAATAATTGTTTGTATACATGTATTAAAGATTCTGGTGTTCTTGATGTATGCTCACATTCCTGTTTTATTTCTCAGGTCGAACCAAAGAATGTCGAAATGGCATTAAATGATAATAATTGGATAGAGGCCATGCAGGAAGAACTTGCTCAGTTTGACAAACTCAAGGTTTGGAATCTTGTAGATCTTTCGAAGGGTATGTATCCAATTGGTACAAAGTGGGTGTTTAAATGTAAGAAAGACGATCGAGGTGTCGTGGTAAGAAATAAGGCAAGATTAGTTATCCAAGGTTTCAATCAATAAGAGGGAATTGATTACACCGAGGTTTATGCTCTTGTTGTGAGGCATGAAACTATACAGCTGTTTCTGGCTTTAGCTTCTTATAAAGGGTTTAAGGTGTTTCAATTGGATGTGAAAAGTGCTTTTTTATATGGTAAGGTCAAGGAGGAGGTTTATGTGTGTCAGTCGCCGGGGTTTGAAGATCCACTTAATCCGAATAAAGTTTTCAAGCTTGATAAGGCCCTCTATGGTCTTCATCAGGCTCCTCGTGCGTGGTATGAAACGTTGTCCACACATCTTATGGCCAATGATTTTGTTCGTGGCAAGATTGACTCGACCTTATTCATAAAGAAATCAGGGGGAGATTACCTATTGGTGCTGATATATGTAGATGATATTATTTTTGGCTCTACAAATGAAGGGTTGTGCAAAGATTTTGAGAGTGTTATAAAGTCGAAGTTTGAGATGTCCGCTATGGGAGAGTTATCATTTTTCCTCGGTTTACAAGTAAACCAAAAGGAAGATGGTTTCTTTATTCATCAGTCCAAGTATGTCAAAGACATCTTGAGCCGGTTCAATATGGAGGACTGTACCCCATATGATACTCCGATTCCGGTCAACCATAAATTGAATTCTGACCCGGATGGAAAAGATGTTGATTGTCGAATTTACCGGGCAATGATTGGATCTCTCCTGTACTTAACCGCTTCAAGGCCAGATATAATGTTCGCTGTGTGTATTTGTTCCAGATTCCAGGCAAAACCAAAAGAATCTCATTTGATTGCAGTAAAAAGAATCTTTCGTTATTTGAAAGGAAAACAAAGATTGGGACTATGGTTTCCACATGGTTCTAACTTTGATTTCAATGCATATACTGATTCTGATTTTGGTGGTTGTTGTGTGGACAGGAAATCTACTACAGGTGGTTGCCAGTTATTGGGAAATAGTCTAGTTTCCTGGCAATGCAAAAAGCAAACCACAGTCTCTATTTCTATATGCGAAGCAGAATACATTGCTGCTGCAAGTTGTTGTTCACAGATCTTGTGGATCCAACAGCAATTAAAAGATTACGGTTTAAATTTAATAGGAACCCCCATGTTTATTGATAATAATGCTACAATGTCTATCACTAATAATCCTGTTAAGCACAGTAAAACAAAGCACATTGAAATTAGATATCATTTTATTCGTGATTGTGCAGATAAGAAGTTGATTGAGTTGGTAAAGGTTCATACAGATGATAATTTTGCTGATCTTTTTACCAAGGCATTTGATCGTACCAGGTTTGAATTTCTGATCAAAATGATAGGCATGATCAATCCCGAATAAAAGTTTTTCAAAATCAGATTTTCATGGAAAATTTTGTTTTTAATTTCTTTTATTGCTTTATTACATTTCTGCATTTTAAATTTCAGTCAAAAAGTTCTTTATTTATAAAAATTCAAAACAAAATGAAAAGTATAAAATTTGACATCATTTAAAGTTAGAGAAGAGATGATAGTACATCAGTGATTAGTTCATTACACACGACCTTAGTAGACCGTTGATATATGATTGTTTAAAGTAATTTTGATTTGATCTAGATTTCAAAGTCTGCATAAATGAGAAATGATAGTGTTTTTAATGCTCTAATCTTGATAATATGTTTTAAATTTGTGTATGAGTTTTGAAACTTAAATTGTCAATAGATTAGAAGCGTTTATAAACCAATAGTAGTGTGAAAATTAAATATGATATGATTACATCTGTGATTTGAATCCATTCTATGCCTGGGTGTGTGTGTAAAAGATCATTATCAGATAAAGAATATATGGTTTTAAAGAACTTCATGAGACCAATATCGAATTATATCTGTAGCACAAACTTTTTCAGTTCACTTCACTGCTCATGCCCCGAAAAACATGTAATGTGTTGCTGAACTAAGATATGTTTTCTAACAACATCTGTTGGAATATATATTCACCCTTGGACCAGTTACATACATCATCTAGTCTAACTCCATTGAAATTTATCCAGATAATAGTTGGATCCTCATACCTGAATCTGTTTGATTCTCTTTATACAACCAATTCATTAGAATCTTTTGATTCTGAATTATCATGATTCTTATATCCTTTGGGATCTTCTTTTGTATACTTGTGCTAAAAGAGATAATTTCATCTTGGAAATTGATCTGATCTTAAAATAAACTATAAATATGTCTTGAAGATAGTGCAATTTATATTTCTGTTTGGCATATATGTGGGGTACATGATGTTTTTCATCTAAATGGTACTAACTCACATGAAATTGGAAGATAAACGCTTATAGATTCAAATCATATAATACTAACAAATTTAAGAATTCATGCTTTATATTACAAATTCGATATGAATAATTGAGCATTTCATAACCTGATCTTGTTTACTTTGAAATTTATCGAGTATTATTTCAAACATTATTCATAATACTGCAAAGAGTATATAAAAATGAAAAAGATGCGGGTTGCATAAGAATGAGTTGAATTGTTTCATATCATAGGTTACCCATGGTTGTTGATAAAATGTGTGATGAATTACTTCTATACTGATATGATCTTCTTACTCATGATGTTCATCCAAAAATATGTGATTTCAGTTTGTTCAGATAAAATCCAAAAAATATGTGATTCCGTTTGTACAGATAAAATTCAAAAAGATTTTTTTTATTATTTTCCATGATAATTCTAATCTTTTATTAAAATGATTCGGGATTGGATCGGATACAGGATGCTGACGGAAGCTCACAAGAAATGACGGTTTGAAAGTTGGTAAAAATTGTTCAAGGCAAAAAGTTGATGAGAACTTGTTATGTTCGCTTGGTTCTGGTGAAGAAAACTTAATAAGTTCGCCTAAGGCTTGTTAAGCGAACTTAACAAGTTCGCCTATTGAAGTGAACTTAATGGGTATAAGGCCTTTTGTTCAGGCGAACTTAGTCACACTCTTCTTCCTCAGACATTTAAGCGAACTTAACCATTTTTGAGCAATTTCGAAATATTTCAAAAATATGAGTGTGTTGTTGGTTATTAATCGTTCATCTTCTGATCGATTCTTGATTGCGATCATTTCTGAGGTAATTTTGTTGGATTTCATCAGTTAAATCATGAGAAATTAGGATTTTTTTCGGTTTTCTTCAAAGGTTTACCCGAGAAGACCTTTGACCTAATTGGTGCTAAATCTGGCTTAAATCGAAAAATTGTCTCTTAATATTGCTTTTTGGTTGTTCGTCGATGTCATTCCTCTGTTTAATTCATGTTTACAATATCATTTTGATAGATTTGGATGTCTGTGTGGAATTTGTATCGGCAGACTTGTTCAGGCGAACTTGTTATGTTCGCCTCTTGCAAAACTAAGCGAACTTAGTAAGTTCGCCTAGAGGCTCAAAGGGTTTTTGTACTTGTGAATTTTTTATTTTTTTTTGTGTTGTTTGAAATTTTTTATTTTTATTTTTTTTAAAATGTGTTTGTTATATGTCTAATGTGTTTGTTGTCCAAATACTTTTCAGATGGCTCGTCGTGTTGAGTACAAACATAACCAAGTGGCACTATTAGATTCTAACATGTCGGAGGCTGTAAATTTTCAAGGGATTATTGGATTCTTGAACCGTTCACGTCTACGTGTAGCCTTATCAGCAGATCTGTATATAAGCTTAGTGTACATTCAATAATTTTGGGATACGGTACATCAAGATACGGATGTTGAACCTCATGTTCTTCGTGCTATAGTGAACAATATAGAGATTGCTATATCGGCAGAGACTATTCGTGCTGCTCTAGCTGTTGGTGGTGCTAATGACGATCCTATGTCATATCCTGGAACATTGATTATGGGATGTTTTCAGATGATGGGCTACCGTGGAAGGCAAAATGATACTCAAGCTCGTAAGGGTGGTTTAGTTGGAGAGTGGAGGTACTTCATGCACGTGATTATCCAATGCTTATCTCCTAGAAAAGCTGGTACTGATGGGTTAAAGAGTGCTCTACAAGCTGCAATGGTGGCCTTGACTTTGAACAAACGGTTCAACTTTGCTTTTTATATATACAGGGAGTTGGTTATACAGATTAATCCTCTAGAAGGACAAGGATTTCTAATGTATCCTCGCTTCATCCAAATAATTCTAAATCATCTTATTCCTGATCTCCCACAGCATCCAATCCGTTTAACTTTGACTCCGATGTCGAAACGTATCTTTACTGATTGCACAAAGGTGAAACAACAGAATGCTGCTTTGATTCCTATTCAAACTCCATTATTTGGTCATTTAATCAATCCTGATTATGTTGAACCTCCAAATGACAATTTGTTTCATCCTGAAGAGTTGGCTCAAGGGCAAGGACAGAATGTTCAACAATAACAACCTCAACAACAACATGTACAAGTTCCTCAACAACACCAAGTTCATATTCAAGTACAAGTTCCTATTCCACAAGTGCCTGTGAATGAACCTGTTCAAGAAGAAGTTGTTCAAGAGCATGAACAAGACTTAGGTATGAATATGGAAGATTTTAATGATGAAGCTACGAACTCGCCCATTCATGAACCTGAAGGGAATGTGGTGGAAGAACATGATTCTAGTTCCAGTTCAAGTGAAACAATTTTTCCTGTGTCTGAAGAAACTAACTCTGATGCGTCTAGAGATTTTTGCTCAGATCATTATGAAAGATTGGCTACTGTGCCATTGGCAAATGCTGGCAAGCGAATTAAATCCAAAGCCAGAAGACCGAGACGTAAGTCTGTTCGGGATCCTCCTTCCGGTACAGTACTTGGTAAGAGAACATTAGTTAATGAGAGTTCTGATTCAGATAGTGATTTTAATCCGGATCCAAAAGCTCAGAAGCTTATGTATGCTTCTATTGCTGCTGCTCATTCTTCACAAGGTGTTGAGGATGCTACCTTTGTTGCTTCCTTACAGGTTACACCTCCAAGATCTACACATGTATCTCCCGTGACAACTCCTGTTCCTCCTGTGCTTACTCCTATTCCGTCTGTTCCTCAATCTTCGGCTGGTCCTTCAAAGCCTTCTGATTCTGATAGGATTACTTTCCTTGAATCTCAAGTGCTTGCTTTATAGAATCAGGTGGATACTCTTATGTCTACTGATGCTCAGAGACAGCTGGTTATTCAGACTCAAGCTACACAGATTGCCGACACGAAATTATTGGTGTCCAAACTTGTTGAGCGTCTTGACGCTCAGGGGGAGTTAAGGATACGTGATACATGTCACACTGAGTCTATTCAAAGAAAGGATGATGAAGAGAATGATCCTACTGGTAATTTTGAGGGTGATCGTCAATACGCTGCTGACGTTAATCCCATATCAAGAGTTCAAGGGGAGTCGACATCACAAACGATTGAAGGAAACAAGGATGATTCTGGAGTTAATGAAGAAATTCTTTGCAGACTCTGAAGAGGAAGAAGTTGAGAAGAGAGAATGTCTGGATGATATTGATGAATTATTTAATGACATTGATGATGAAGTGTCTGATAATGAAGTTGAAGAAGGAGAGATAATGGAGATAGAGATAGAGAAGAATAAAGATAAAGTTACATATGAAGGCAGTGATGGTCTGAAAGTACCATATAACTTCATCCAAGATGATGTTATTCCTGAGTTCTCTTATGAAGGAATAACAGATTCTAGGGACTCTTTTGAAGATATCACTACGCCTGATGATATTGCTCAGTCAAAGATAGATACTGATGTTGATACTGCTCAATCCGATGTTGATATTGATGCTGATACTACTCACACTGTGTCTCCTAAGATGAATGAAGAACCTGTGATGTATAGAAATACAGGTATGACTAGAGAACAGTGGAGAGAAGTTGCAAATAGTTGGATGAAGGTGCTACCCAAGTCACAAGAACAACCTGCTCAGAAAGAAAGATATGTGAATAAAGAGCGATGTATTGGAAGAATCATAAGTTGGTTTTATGATAATGATTCAAAATTGTTTGGTATTAAAAGATCTGATGGTGTTCAGTACATAAAGCCTAGGATCAAATATTTCAATACCTTGCCAAGGTGTGAAATGAATGGTCTAGCTTCAAAACCACTTATTAATAGATCGAAGATTGGATTAGCTGATGTGATTGCTAATTTGATCAAAAGAGAAGGTGGATCGGGGAAGTATGAAAGACTAAAGCCTCAGAAAGGAAAAAGAGTGAAGATCATAGATCAAAAGACTGGGATAGTGACCTGGAAGTACAAGTTCAAGCCAGTGTGTGCTGTACAGAAGATACCATTGAAGAAGATTCCACAAGATTTTCTTGGGAATATGAAATGGTGGTATGTAGATGTTAATACTGGTGAAGCAAGGATTGATGATAAAGATAATAAGGTCATTGTGAGTTTCTATGATGCAATGAATCTTATTAACTTTTCAAAGAAAGATCAAAGGACGTTGAGAAAGAATGAGATCATGTTCACTGATAAATGGAAAGAACAAGGATTGAAGTACAAGAGAGTATTAGAGATTTGTAGAAGATATGGAGTGCATGCAGGCAGCAGATTACCGGATAACTAGAAGAGCTCATCATAAAGACTGAAGACTGAAGATCAAGCTATTGTCAAGGGGGAGTTTGTTAGGACATAGATTGTATGACAAAAGCTTTGTAATAGTTTAGATCTTAATGTCTTTATATTTTCGTATTAAATGTTTTCTAAGTATTTATACAAGTTATGCTAGTCTATCAGAGGCGGACTTATTAAGTTCGCTTAGTCTGTTAAAGGCAAACTTGTTAAGTTCGCCTAATGCAGATCATGTGTCTATAAATAGAGTTTACAGAGTCTGTCTTAAAGATACACAGAAGTGAACGAATTGAGTCTGTAAACTTTGTGATTGTTGGAATACAAGTGAATGTTATTTACCTGATTGTTTCTATTGTCTATTTCGTATGCAATCGTTGATTCGGTAGGATTCCGCACTCCGCGTTAACGATACATCTTATCATGAGAACGATCCGTATAAGAGCCATGTGGACCTACACATCCTCACGTTCTTCCCTACCTCATCACCATCTCCGTGAGCTTTCACCCGACCATCATACCGTCTTTGGCACCACCGTTAACCACTGTTTGCACCACCACCCTCCACCATGAACCTGTTACAATACCTCCCATCACCGTTCCCTTCCACCATTAACCCACCATTGCTACCGTGAAGCTCACCATCTTCGTAACCTGTTAATAAGCACCATCATCGTGAACTTACCGCCACCACTGCCCACATTGCACGAACCACCATCGGCCAACATCACCATTAACAGCCTGGTTACCACCACTGCGAGGACACCACCACCATATCACCACCGTCCTCCCTTTGAAACATGTACAACCTTATCTATCGTGAAGCTCGTACCCAACCCGTCCTCGGGTTCTTTCCCCGCACCGACACCATAACAGCCGCCATAGTGAAACTGCCGTTAGACATGTACGACCCTCCACCGTGAAGCTCTCCACCATCGTTAACCACACTAACTGCCTCTGCCACCGCCGTGGTCGTGTTAGCTCGTCCCTCTCTCTCTCCCGCTCCCGACCAACCTACATCGTCGAGGTCACCATGGTGATGTTGCAGGAATTGTGGACGGATTTAGGGTTTAGGGGAAGTGAGGTGTGGTTTGAAAGGAGTGATCGATGGGGGTGCTCGGATTGCAGCCGATGAAGAAGGGAAACATGAAATGTGGCGGCTGCAATATCATGATTAGTGATTAGGTTTTTATTTTTTTGTTTAACATTTTCCTTTTTTTACCCCCCTACTTTGCTATAATGACACTTTTAGCTTCAAGTTACAAGTTATTGAAGTATGGTTACTCCCCATATCCCATTCTTTCGTTCTTTTAACAACTTTAGTCCAAAACGTGAGCTTAATTTTAATTAGTAGAGAAATTTGGGATGTTACAAGTCTACCCACGTTATAAGAATTTCGTCCTCGAAATTCGATGCCTCTTATGCATGACTAGAACTATGTTTCTCATGACTAGGTTGCCTCTCGGGTTCCTATAAATTGGTAGATCTCGTGTAATTTGAATGGTGATCATTGGATGCCACTCATAGGCTGGACGAAGTTACAGTTTTACATGTCACTACTGCCTCTTCTCCTTTGTATTGAATGCTTTGAATGTTATATTGAACTGTATAACCTACCTTACTCTTATGCATGTCTCAGTGGTCGGCATAACTCAGATCCACTAGACACTTGTATGAATTTTGAAAGCGAGTTGTGAGCTCCTTTACAAACTTAGGCGTGTTTCCTAAGAAATTTAGCGTCTTTCATCTCAACCAAACTCTAGACTATAGATGTTGATCATTCCTTGCCTTCCATTGCTAGAGTCTTGTGTAGTATTGACTATACCCCTCTAGTTCTTGATAGGCGTTATCTCTTTTGGCATCATTCATCCCTAGTCAATCTTTCTGTTAGGGTTCTTATCCCGTTATTCTATGTGAATTGCCTTTTCAAGCTCAGAGTCATCTACTGAAGACTTTATTTCCATAAGTTCATTTCCTCGTTAAGTTTGTCTACTCTGTCATCTAGAAGGTTACTGTCGATCATCTCTCGACTGTTTGGATCATTGTGTATACCTCATAAGTTATCCATGGTGCATTCATCCTCGAAGGACCATACCATACTGTTCCCAAATGAATCATACCATCCCGTTCCCGAATGACTCCTACTATCAAGTTTTCGAATGTACCGTACCGTCTCATTCCCGAAGGAACCTTATCGTCTCGTTCCGGAAGGAGCCATATCTCTTTGTTCCCGTAGGAACCGTATCGCTTCGTTCCCGTAGGAACCGTATCGCTTCGTCCCCGTAGGAACCGTATCGCTTCGTCCCCGTAGGAACCGTATGAGGTATCCCCTATCACCCTCAACTTGTCGGGAAGGTATTCATTCAGATGGAACACTAGTCACTCGAACATTACATTCATATTTTCATACACAATCTCCTTCTAGTCTTTCTTTCAAGCATATTTGTCAGGGTTTTACGTTTCACATCGTTGGTTCATTAAACACCATTCTTCCTTCATATCACTGGATGGTCTTAGGGATTGGCATCTCATCTGACAGACAATATATATATATTCTCTAGCTACTCGTTTCCGTCAGCCTTTTCTGCATGCATTTCTTCTAAAGTTATAACATCCATGATTTTTCGGCCATTTTTTTTTCTTAGTTATTTATTTATAATAACGCAACGTTTAAATCCCGTACTTGTCCCACATAGTGTGTCACATAAATTAGCATTTCAATATTTCAACCTTGCATTAACGTAATAATTTTTGTTATATATATGTATATATAACATGTGTATGTGTATTTATATAGATATATATAAATACACTTTGTTATTATAATTAAATCAAAACTTATGAGCTTTAATCATGTATTTACACCTTTTAATTATATATATATGTATTTATTATGAATAAGTATGTAATTATATATACATGTGATTGGATTAAATAAACCATTTGTACAATTTATAATTGTACAAAAAAAATGAAATTTACTTCGTTATAAATAATTATAATAACAATTAAAATTTTTATAGATTATATAAAAACAATCCTTTATAAATAAATAAAATGAATATAACTAAATTAAATTAGCCTTTGAACCCTTCCCATAACAAAAGAACCCCCTCCATTGCAATTGAACCCCTTTATGAACCCCCTTATTTTTCTCTTTGGACTCTGAATATTGTTCATGCATAAATTTACTTGAAAACCCGGTGTATCAACCCTACCAAGACGTTATGCCACCCATTAACAACCTTTAAGAGCCAATAACTGCACGAATTGATGGGATATATATGGTTTTTTTTAAACCGAATTATAGTCTCGGTCGTGGGTTTTCAAACCCATAAATCGCATTCAAAATCATGTAATCCCAATCAATCGAAATTTGTAACGCCTGTATCAATCATACCTTGAAGTCCCTACACCATACAACAACTCGATTCCACCTGCAAAATCCGTTTTTCCTTCCCCTATCCCCGCACTCGGTCGCGATCAGCAGCAGGAAGCAAAACCCTTCTTTCTCGTCAATTCAAGGACCGATTCTGGGTAATTTTTACTCCCTATTGCTCGATTAAACATCCTATTACAAAAGCCCTTTGATCTGGTTTAGATTAGATGTGATTTTGGGATCTAGGGTTGAATGCCTGGTTCACGGCAAGATATTAGGAAGAAGAATGAGATGGAGCTAGTGTTTAAATAACATGTCTTTCAAATACATTAAACAAATGAGACTTTTTGTCTAGTGGTTAAACCAGTATGCAAACAAACCAAAGGTCATGGGTTCGAAACCCATTGACCATCATTCTTTTGTTTTATTTTCCTTTTCACACACACTTATATATTCCTAAACAATCAAACATGGATAATAAAGCAATTCTTTTTTTTTTTATAGATTTTCAAGAGTTTTAGAATTATTATCCTTTTTAAATAAAAAGTATGCATATATATGTTTAGTTATTTTTTTTAAAACGTTTTGATTATCACAAGTAGTATGTAAGCATCACTATTTTAAGTATATATTATTTTGTTACCACTATGTATTTCAAAAATAAAAACATGATTAACGTTGGTGTATTTTCATAAACCCCATTTTATTATATAAAGCCTTTAAAGTTATAAAATTGTCATGTTTTGTAACGTTATAAGTTTTATTAAACGAAAAGATTATACGTGTATATTTTACTTAGACCTTCAAAACGACATGATCTATAACATATATGATTATTAATAAAACGATTTTATTAGTGTTACTAATAACATAAATTTTAATAATTGTTTTGTTATTATATTTATCATTTTATTATCACTTTCACAAATAATATGGTATTAGTAGTCATTTGACTCGTTTAGTAATTTCATTTTTATAAATAATAATAATACAATTCGCATAACAAATTATATAGTTCACATTATATCCTTATAAATATTATTACATAATAATATTCCATCATAATCATTATTTTAACCTAAATGTTTTATAAGATATTTATTACATTAAATTTGCATGTAGTACTTATTACTGACACCTAATTTTCCCTTTTAAAAACGAAACATAAAATTTTAGATGTTATTCACAATCTTGATCATTCGTCCATTCCAAAAATCCTAAAGTCCCCAATTATTCCATTATTGTTTTTCTTAAGCCGCTTTACGTTATAGTAACATATCTTGTTTAACTTAGGGCATCCTTAATTCTTTTTTCTACAAGTTACAAGGTCGACCCTCTATTATTCAAGGTGAGTTTACATAGCCCCTTTTTCATTTTTACAATCTTTGGGATGAAACATGATTACATTCAAAGTATTTGCAATTATTACAATTCAAACTTTAACTTTCACTGGTTTCCAAAACATATAATTACCGCAAACACATACATAATGATTGGATACATAATCAAATTTAAAGTTTTACATCCTAAAATATCTATTTGAGTTTACAAAAGATTAAGATTTCACAAATATGACTCATATAATGAGTTATACAAGAGAAATCCTCTAAAAGCTGTATCCATCATGCATGCATTTAACCTACACTGCTAAGCATTGCGGCCACGTTCAATTTCCTGAAAAACATACTTAAAAAGTGTCAACACGAGGTTGGTGAGTTCACGGGTTTTGATCAACTATTCTTGTAGTTCCAACGTTTACAAAAGTTCAATTGAATAAGTTTTTCCGATCAAACAGTATATATATATAACCAATGAATTGAACATTTCTTAAACAATTGACCCCATTTGTAAGCTTGCAAGGAATACAAATAATATGTAATGCACGAGACCGTAACCAAACCATGACAAATGAATGCCCCTCCCTCGCTAAACCACGAGAATAAGACAATATGCAGTCATTCGGCCATGTGGACCCCTGGCTAGCGCGACTAACCATGACCGGGGACGTCACCCCTGTAGGTCCTCATAGCTCTTCTACGGATCGTTCTCGTGATAAGACGTATTGTTAACACGGAGTGCGGAATCCAACCGAATCAATAATTGTATACACAAAAGACAATAGAAACCATCACGTAAAGAACATTCAAGCTTGTATTCCAACAATCATAGAGTTTACAGACTCAATCAGACAATTCGTTGTTCTCTTTTTCTTATTGTTCCTGCTGACTCTATAACCTCTATATATAAACATCTGATCTGTATTAGGCGAACTTAACAAGTTCGCCTCTGTTAGACTAGGCGAACTTGACAAGTTCGCCTCTAGCAATACTTGTATAAACACTTAAGAACATTACATACAAAAACATAAAGACATTAGATCTAAACTATTACAAAGCTTTTGTAATTACAAACTATGTCCTAACAGACTCCCCCTTGACAATAGCTTGATCTTCAGTCTTCAGTCTTTATGATGATCTTTTCCAATTATCTGGTAATCTACTGCCTGCATGCACTCCATATCTTCTACAAATCTCCAATACTTTCTTGTACTGCAATCCTTGTTCTTTCCATTCATCAGTGAACATGATTTCATTCTTTCTTAACATTCTCTGATCTTTCTTTGAAAAATTAATAAGATTCATTGCATCATAAAAACATACAATGACCTTATTATCTTTGTCTTCAATCCTTGCTTCACCAGTATTGACATCTACATACCACCATTTCATATTCCCAAGAAAATCTTGAGGAATCTTCTTCAACGGTATCTTGTGTACAGCACATACTGGTTCGAACTTGTACTTCCCGGTCACTTTCCCAGTCTTTTGATCTATTATCCACACTCTCTTTCCTTTCTGAGGCTTTAGCTTTTCATACTTTCCCGAACCACCTTCTCTCTTGATCAGATTAGCAATCACATCCACTAAACCATACTTAGATCTATTAATAAGTGGTTTTGAAGCTAGACTATTCATTTCACACCTTGGCAAGGTATTGAAATATTTGATCCTCGGCTTTAAGTACTGAACACCATCATATCTTTTAATAGCAAACAATTTTGTGTCATTATCATAAAACCAACATATGATTCTTCCAACACACCTCTCTTTATTCACATATTTTTCTTTCTGAGCAGGTTGTGCTTGAGACTTGGGTAGCACCTTCATCCAGCTATTTCAACTTCTCTCCACTGTTTTCTAGTCATCCCTGTATTTCTGTACATCACAGGTTCTTCATTCACCTTAGGAGACACAATGTGAGTAGTATCAGCTTCAGCATCTATATTGGATTTAACATTCTCATCATCAGTATCTATCTTGGATTCAGCAGTATCTTCAGGCACAGTGATATATTCAATAGAGTCCATAGAATCTATTACTCCTTTATAAGTAAACTCAGTAATAACATCATCTTGGATGAAGTTATAAGGAACATTAAGACCATCACTGCCTTCATAAGTAACAGTATCTTTAGTTTTCTCTATCTCTATCTCCACTATCTCTCCTTCTTCCACATCATTATTAGGCACATTATCTTCAATGTCATTGAATAATTCATCAATGTCATCCAGACATTCTATCATCTCAGCTTCTTCCTCTTCAGAATCCGCAAAGAATTCCAATAGCAGAACTTCTTCATTAACTCCAGAAGCATCCTTGTTTCCTTCAATTGTTTGAGATGTCGACTCCCCCTGAACTGTAAATATAGGATTAACGTCAGCGTATTGACAATCACCCTCAGCATTTCTAGTAGGATCATTGTTTTCATAATCCTTTCTTTGAATGGACTCAGTGTGACACGTATCATGGATCCTTAACTCTCCCTGAGTGTCAAGACGCTCAACAAGTTTGGATACCAATGCTTGCATGTCAGCAATCTGCTTGGCTTGAGTCTGAATTACCAACTGTCTTTGAGAATCAGTAGATACAAGAGTATCCACCTGAGTTTGTAAAGTAAGCACTTGAGATTCAAGGAAAGTAATCCTCTCAGAATCAGAAGGCTTGGAAGGACCAGTTGACGATTGAGGAATCGAAGGACTTGGAGTAATCACTGGAGGAAGAGGAGTTAAAACAGGACATGAATCTTTAGACCTTGGAGGTGTAACGATTAAGGAAGCAACAAAAGTAGCATCCTTTACACCCTGTGAAGAATGAGCAGCAGCAATTGAAGCAGACATAAACTTCTGAGCTTTAGGATCCGGATTGAAATCACTATCAGTATCAGAACTCTCATCCACCAATGTTCTTTTTCCATGTACTGATCCGGAAGGAGGATCCCGAACAGACTTCCGTCTTGGTCTTCTGGCTTGAGATTTAATACGTTTGCCAGCATTTGCCAATGGTATTTCAGCTAACCTCTCATAATGATCTGAGCAAAAATCTCTAGATGCATCAGAGTCAGTATCTTCAGACACAGGCAAAATTGTTTCACTTGAGCTGGAACTAGAATCATTCTCTATCACCACATTCCCTTCAGCTTCATGAATGGGTGAGTTCACAGCATCATCAACAAAATCATCCATATTCATCCCTAGATCATGTTCATGTTCTTGAACGACCTCTTCTTGAATAGGTTCATTAACAGATATATCAACCTGTGCTTGTTGAATAGGAACTTGTTTTGGAATAGGATTTGGTTGTTGCACCGGAACTTGTTGTTGTTGAGGTTGTTGTGGTTGTTGTGAATTCTGACCATGTCCTTGAGCCAACTCGTCAGGATGAAACTAGTTGTCCTTTGGTGGTTCAACATAATTAGGATTGATTAAATGACCAAATAATGGAGTTTGAACAGGAATCAACGCTGCATTATGTTGTTTTACTTTACTGCAGTCTGTAAAAATTCTTTTTGACATCGGAGTCAATGTTAAACGAATAGGATGCTATGGGAGATCAGGAATAAGATGATTCAGAATCAGTTGGATGAACCGAGGATACATAAGAAATCCTTGACCTTCAGCAGGAGTTATTTGCATAACCAATTCCTGGTAAATATAAAGAGCAAAGTTGAATTGCTTGTTCATTGTCAAAGCCACCATAGCAGCTTGTAAAGCACTCTTTAACCCATCTGTACCAGCTTTACGAGGAGATAGGCATTGGATAATCACATGCATGAAATACCTCCATTCTCCAACCAAACCTCCCTTACGAGCTTGTGTATCATTAGGTCTTCCACGGTAACCCAACCTCTGAAAACATCCCATAATCAATGTGCCAGGATATGATATAGGATCATCAGCAGCACCACCTAGAGCAAGAGCAGCACGAATAGTCTCTGACGATATTGCAATCTCCGTATTGTTCACAGTAGCCCGAAGAACATGAGGTTCTACGTCTGTATCTTGATGTACTGTGTCCCAAAATTGCCGAATATACACCAAGCTAATGTATGGATCTGCAGATAATGCTACACTGAGACATGAACGATTTAAGAACCCAATAATTCCTTAAAAATTAACGGCCTTCGATATGTTAGGATCTAACAGTGCCACTTGGTTATGTTTGTATTCTACACGACGAGCCATCTGAAAAGTATTTGGACAACAAACACATTAGAAAAATAATAAACACACACAACAAGAAGTAAAAAAAATTGAAAAATTTTTTTTCAAACACAAAAAATTTTAAACAGAAAAATAATTTCACAAGTTCAAATTCCCTCAGAGCCCCTTGGCGAACTTAATAAGTTCGCTTAGACAAGTTCGTTTGAACAAGTTCGCTTGAACAAGTTCGCCTGAACCTGTCTGCCGTTTCAAATTCCAAACAGAAATCAAATTTCTTTTAATCGATGTAGTAACCAAGAATTAACCATAGAAATGACAGCGACTAGTACTCACGAAACAAATACATCACTCAATTTGTAGATTTAATACAGATATAGCACCAGTTAGGTTAAAAATGTCCCAGTTAAACTTTTTACGAAAACCGGAAAGAAAAAGCTTAATATCTCACGATTCAACGGATGAAAAACACTAAAACTACCTTAGTAATCATCGCAATTCAAATTCGAACCAGAAGGTACCGGTAAACAATCCAACAACACACTGATTTTTAAAAGAATTTTAAACTCGCTCAACAGATAAGTTCGCTTCAAATTTCTGAGAAGACAAAGTGGCTAAGTTCGCCTGAACAAAAAAACCTTATACACATTAAGTTCGCTTAATTAGGCGAACTTGGTAAGTTCGCTTAACAAGCCCCAGGCGAACCTATTAAGTTCGCTTCACCAACCTCAGGCGAACACATTAAGTTCGCTTCACCTCAACCAAGCGAACATATTAAGTTCTCCTCAACCTTTTGTCTTGAAAAATTTTCCAACTTTCAACACGTCATTTCTTTCACTTCCGTCAGCAGCAGGTATCCGATCCAATCCCAAACAATTTAATAAAAACTTAGAATTTTCATGGAAAATAAAAAAAAACAAAATCTTTTTGAATTTTATCTATACAAATGGAATCACATATTTTTGGATTTTTATCTGAATAAGCTGAAATCACATATTTTTGAATGAACATCATGAGTAATAAGATCATATCACTATCCGAGTAGTTCAACACACATATTAGCAATAACCAAGGGTAACCTATGATATGAAACAATCCAACTCATTATTGTGCACTATGCACCTTTTTCATTTTTACATACTCTTTTCAATATTTATAAATCAATCAATTTGAATAATATTTGAAATGATACGTGATAAATTTCAAAGTAAATAAGATCAGGTTATGAAATGCTCAATTATTCATACCGAATTTGTAATATAAAGCATGAATTCTTAAATTTTTCAATATTATATGATTTGAAACTACAAGCGTTTATTCTCCAAATTCATGTGATTTAGTACCATTTAGATGAAAAACATCGTGTATCCCACATATATGCCAAACAGAAATATAAATTGCACTATCTTCAAGACATATATACAGTTTATTTTAAGATTAGATCAATTTCCAAGATGAAATTCTCTCTTTTAGCACAAGTATAAAAAAGCAGATCCCAAAGGATATAAGAATCATGATGATTCAGAATCAGAAGATTCTAATGAATTGGCTGTATAATGAGAATCAACATATTCAGGTAAGAGGATCCAACTATTATCTGGATAAGTTTCAATGGAGTCAGACTAGATGATGTATCTAAATGATCCAAGGGTGAATATATGTTTCAACAGATGTTGTTTGAAAGCATATCTTAGTTCAACAACACATTGCATGTTTTTCGAGGCATGGGCAATGAAGTGAACTGAAATAGATTTGTGCTAAAGATATAATTCGATATTGGTCTCATGAAATTCTTTAAAACCATATATTCTTTATCTGATAATGATCTTTTACACACACACCCAGGCATATAATGGATTCAAATCACAGATGTAATCATATCGTATTTAATTTTCACACCACTATTAGTTTCAAAACGCTTCTAGTCTATTGACAATTCAAGTTTCAAAACTCAAACACAAATTTAAAAACATATTATCAAGATTAGAGCATTCAAAACATTATCATTTCTCATTTATGCAGACTTTGAAATTTAGATCAAATCAAATTACTTTAAACAATCATATATCAAGGTCTACTAGGGTCATGTGAAATGAACTAATCACTGATGTACTATCATTTCTTCTCTAACTTCAAATGATGTCAAATTTTATATTTTTCACTTTGTTTTGACTTTTTATAAATTAAGAACTTTTTGACTGAAAATTTAAAATGCAGAAATGTAATAAAGCAATATAAGAAATTAAAAACAAAATTTTCCATGAAAATCTGATTTTGCAAAACATTTATTCGGGATTGATCATACCTATCATTTTGATTAGAAATTCAAACCTGGTACGATCAAATGCCTTGGTAAACAAATCAGCAAAATTATCATCAGTGTGAACCTTTACCAGCTCAATCAACCTTTTCTCTGCACAATCACGAATAAAATGATATCTAATCTCAATGTGCTTTGTTTTACTGTGCTTAACAAGATTATTAGTTATAGACATTGTAGCATTATTATCAATAAACATAGGGGTTCCTGTAAAATTCAAACCGTAATCTCTTAATTGCTGTTGTATCTACAAAATCTGTGAACAACAACTTGCAACAGCGATGTATTTTGCTTCGCATGTAGAAATGGAGACTGTGGTTTGCTTTATGCATTGCCAGGAAACAAGTCGATTACCCAAGAACTGGCAACCACCTGTTGTAGATTTCCTATCCAAACAACAACCACCAAAATCAGAATCAGTATAAGCATTGAAATCAAAGTTAGAACCATGTGGATACCATAGTCCCAATATTTGTTTTCCTTTCAAATAACGAAAGATTCTTTTTACAGCTATCAAGTGAGATTCTTTTGGTTTTGCCTCGAATCTAGAACAAATACACACAACGAACATTATATCTAGCCTTGAAGCGGTTAAGTACATGAGAGATCCAATCATTGCCCTGTAAAGTCGACAATCAACATCTTTTCCATCCGGGTCAGAATTCAATTTATGATTGACCGGAATCGGAGTTTCATATGGGGTACAGTCCTCCATCTTGAACCAGCTTAATATGTCTTTGACATACTTGGACTGATGAATATAGAAACCATCTTCCTTTTGATTTACTTGTAAACCTAGGAAAAATGATAACTCTCCCATAACTGACATTTCAAACTTAGACTTTATAACACTCTCAAAATCTTTGCACAACCCTTCATTCGTAGAGCCAAAAATAATATCGTCCACATATATCTACACCAATAGGTAATCTCCCCCTGATTTCTTTATGAATAAGGTCGAGTCAATCTTGCCACGAACAAAATCATTTGCCAAAAGATGTGTAGACAACGTTTCGTACCATGCACGAGGAGCATATTGAAGACCATAGAGAGCCTTATCAAGCTTGAAAACCATATTCGGATGAAGTGGATCTTCAAACCCCGGCGGCTGACAAACATAAACTTCCTCCATGACCTTTCCATATAAAAAAACACTTTTCACGTCCAATTGAAACACCTTACAACCTTTATAAAAAGCAAAAGCCAGAAATAGCCTTATAGCTTCAAGCCTCGCAACAGGAGCATAAACCTCGGTGTAATCAATTCCTTCTTGTTGATTGAACCCCTAAACAACTAATCTTGCCTTATTTCTTACCATGACACCTCGATCGTCTTTCTTACATTTAAACACCCATTTTGTACCAATTGGATACATACCCTTCGAAAGATCTACAAGATTCCAAACCTTGAGTTTGTCAAACTGAGCAAGTTCTTCCTGCATGGCCTCTATCCAATTGTTATCATTTAAAGCCATTTCAACATTCTTTGGTTCGACCTCAGGAACTGGCAACACTTCAACTTGAGTTGTATTAGATTGATAAGAAAATCTTGATTAATTGGAATTTCCGAGGCTAAATTTGTAGGAATCTCCCCCTGAGACTGTGTCGAAGGTAATGGATCATCACCCAACAAAGGATCAGCAGAAGAATCTTGAAAGATAGCATTGTCTTCCTCACTCTCAGAATCTTGTGGTCCTGAACAAGAAGCAACATTAGGATCGGGAGCAGAAGTAGATGGAACCGATGAATTTTGAACCGCATTTGGTAGAAAACCATTGTGTTGTACATCCTGACATGAATCATAGATAACAGCAGCTTCTTCAGGAGAAATATCAGAAGGTAAATGAAAAGATTGAATAAATTTTCATAATCAAATGCCCAATCTGGTCCAATCGCCATTTGAGGTAACGGCCGATTTGAACAGTCAATATGGAACCGTTCTTCAACTTGGCGCGTCTCTTTGTTTTAAACCCTCTTGGTAGAAGAATTTGCAACATACCCTAGAAAAATCCCTTTAATAGCCTTAGCACTGAACTTGGTTGGGACATCTCAAACTTTCAATAGGGTGCAAGGATTACCAAAAGGTAGTAAATATTCCAGATTCGGCTTTCGATTATTCAGCAACTCGTAGCATGTCTTGTTGTGTCGCTTGACGGTCAAGACCCTGTTCAAAACATGACAGACAGTATTCACAGCCTCAACCCAAAAACTAACGGTAAGCTTAGAATCTGCAAGCATCGTGCGTGCCGTTGCAACCAATGTCCTGTTCTTTCGTTCAGCAACACCATTTTGTTGAGGAACATATGGCGCACTGAATTCATGATGAATTCCCTTTTGTAGACAAAATAAGCTCATCTTGCTATTCTTAAACTCGCTGCCATTGTCACTCCTAATTCTTTTGACCTTCAGATTGAACAAATTCTCCAAACCCAAGATTAAGTATTGCACCAACTCAGTGGTTTCAGCTTTAGAAGAAAGAAACTTAACCCATGAAAATCTAGAGAAATCATCCGTTACCACCAAACAGTATAATTTTCCACCGATGCTCCTGATACTAATCGGACCGAACAAATCCATATGCAGTAGCTCCAAAGGAGTTACGATAGAATTCTTCAATTTAGATTTGTGTGATTTCTTTCGTTGATTCCCCCTTTTGCAAGGAATACAATCATCAGTAACAGAGAATTTCATCTTCGGAATACCAAGAACCAGATCATTCTTAACAATATAGTTCATCTTCCGATAGTTGATGTGAGCTAGCTTCATGTGCCACAAAATAGAATCTGATTCTGACGCCTTGGAGAGTAAACAGGTAGGAATTGAATCCGTTGTAGTAGTGACACTCATGTCAAGGATATACGTGTCATTTTTCCTCGTAGCCTTCATGAGAATCCATTCGTCAGGAATAACGAAGCCCGGTTTCAATATATAACACTCAGCATCATTGAAATGGAACGAAAACTTCTTGTCACAAACTTGTGATACACTCAAAAGATTGTGTTCAAGCTGCTCCACATAATTCACCTTTTTAAATTTGACTTTTTCATTCTTTAAAGTACCTTGACCAGTTATGTACCCGCCTTTATTACCCGCAAAAGCGACATAACCTCCATTAATATTTTTGACATCTTCAAGCAACCGAATATTCCCTGTCATACGTCGAGAGCAACCAATATCCACATACCATGTATTGTTGATAGTCCTCCTTGGTTGTCCCTACATAAACAAAGAAAATCAGTTAGAAATTGGAACCCAAGCCATTATGGTCTTGGGTCGTCCAGATTGATCAAAATAAACAACTTCAAGCAATTCACAATCAATGTTATCATTAACCTTTGGAACAGAAGTTTCACACTCAGACTTTTTCAAAGAAGACACATTATGCTTAATTGGAAAAAACATTGTTTGATATATTATTATCAGATTCAGAAGTTTCCAAAAGTTTCTTCAATTTTCTGTTTCGTCTTCTCCTTTGTGGTCTAGACAGTTTAACTTCAGGTCGAAAATCTTTTGAAATTCCAACATGTGGAATCTCAGATTTCTCTTGACACACAAATGATTTAGAATTCAATTTATCCTACTGTTTAAATCCAGAAGATTTAACAAAAGATCGACCAGGTATATTTTGCTCCACATTAGAGGTCAACTTTCCCCCATCTATTGTTTTCAGAATTTGCACCACTTTTGATTGTGAAGGAGCTGTCTTCAATTTGTCCTGTTTCTTATAAGGATAATTTATCAGAATATGACCAGCTTCATTGCAGTGAAAACAAACTCTTCTACCTTGATGAGTTCTAAAATAAGGGGTTTTTCTTGAGTTTGAGGAACCATCAGATGAGTAAGCTTCAGAAGATTGTACAGAACACTTTACTTGCTTCTTTGGAACATAAGCTTGTGTAGGTACCTTTGATGAAAGCATCTTTTGATGACCGGCAGCAACAAATCCACTTGACTGCAAAATTGGGGAAAGCTTAGGTGTAATAACTTTCACCTCGTCAGGTTCAGTCAGAATGCATCTATCACGAGTAACAGTTTTTACAACTGTTGGTTCATCAAGTTTCACCTCTTTTGGAATACCTTCAACCTTCTTCTCATCAAATACCTCATCCTCAGAATCAGACTCATAAACCATATCCTCACCAGTCACCGGATTCACTTTTAATACTGTTTTTGGATCAATTTCTTCTTCATGTATGATTTCAGGTTCAACAACATAATTTGCATTAAATGGTGGAGGAACAAATCCAATCCCAGCAACTCTCTTAGTAGGATCAGCATTAGCATTAAAATAATCCAATACTACAGAAGAATTTTCAAAATTTTCCAACTTTCTATGAAGTTTGATCACCTCAGACACTTTGTCAGAAATTTCTTTATTCTTTTGAGCAACAACTTCATTTCGTTTTTCTATCTCAGCATAAGCCATATCCAGATGATAAGCTTGTTCTTTATATTTCAACCCTAGAGAATTTAAGTCTCTTTTCAAAGACTCAATTCTATCGATGCACAATTTATCATTATCTTTCAGTTTCTGATTAACAGAATGCATCGATTTCATATCAACAATCAAGTTTGTGTTATCATCCATAACCTTTTGCAATTTATCTTTTACAGTAATGCAGTTAGAACAGTAAATATGACAAACAGAGTCTTTTACCTTTGACGGATCAGACATGTCTGCCATGAAAACTTTGGCAATCGGAATACTCTCTGAATCAGCACCATCTGAAGGATTTTGTGTTAGAACAATATCATCTCCAGCAACACCTGATGCAATATCAAAATCAATATTCTGCACTTTTTCTATCTCTTCATCAACGCTCGGCACACTTTCACCATCACTCGAACTATCATCATCAGTCGATTCTTCAGAATTTTCAGAATGAATCTCTGCTACAAATGCTTGACTTACCGTACCCACCAAATCTTCCAGATGAATACCCCAGTCATAGTTATCATCGTTCTGAGCAACCAGAGCCGATGAAGCAGATGTATGATTAGAATTACCTGATGCACCATGTGACTGATTACGATTATGCTGAAAGTTATTTGGCTTCTTCTGAGAATCAAACTCAACTTTTTGTTTCACACATTCTTTAGCAAAGTGACCATAATCTTGACAGTTATAGCAACGCACGTTGGTTTTATCAAATCCCATGCGTGATCGACTATTGGAGCCAATATACTTTCTGCCAGTCTTTTTCAAGAAATCCTTTGCTTGACGCATCAACATAGCCATATTTCATTGGATGTTCATTTCTTCCAGATCAACAGGATCAATCTGTCTGAAATCTTCTTCAATAACCTCAGGATCATGAATTTTCCCTCCAATAAAATTTTCATACGACGCCATGAATGAGGAAAACATAGCCAAATAATCATCATCAACCTTTTGATTCATATTATGAGTACCAGACGATGAAGACACTGTTGTTGCAGAGAAACCAGAATGAAGAGGAACTCCATAACACTGATCATTAGACGTATCTTGAGCATCACCCGAAAAAAATGCAACCCCTGTACCAGTTTTACCAGAAGTCTTGGCAAAATACATTGAAGGATCTTGTATATGTTCCATATTAGTCTCCTTCTTCTTCTTCATATTCATATCATGCGATTGAATTTTCCCAAGAACCTCTTCCAAAGACATTGATTTATACTTGACATTCTCTTTTATTAAAACTGTATACACATCAAACTTAGATGGTTATGCCTCCAAGAACTTATCGTTAATATCTTCAGTCTCATACACCACAGAAGCACTCGACAATTCACTCAGCAGATGATAGAATCTTGTAGCAAGATCATCCAAGGATTCATTTTGAAAGTGCTTGAAAACCAAGAATTGCTTCTTCAGTAGCTCTTTTCTACTCTTCTTTACATCCAAACTACCTTCAAATCTTTTCTGTAATGCTTCCCACAGTTGTTGAGAAGACTTGAATTGTTTAAAACTTTGATATATTTCCTTTGGAAGAGACATCGAAATACTTGCCATTGCTTTCTTTTCCCGATCAAACAATAACTTTTCTTCTGTTGTCAACGCAGACACCGGCTTTGGAACATCATCTTTTCCCATCCACGAGTAAGTCGGATGCGTATAACCTTCTAAAATTGGAATCCATAGACTGGTATCGGTAAAGGATACGAACTGATCAAACCGATCTTTCCAATTAGAATAATCAGAAAGATTTAACAACTTTGACGGTTTCTGAGATGTACCAATCTCATTATCATAATTGAACATTTTAGTTACTTGAACCATATTTGCCATTTTCAAAAAAATTTCCAAGTGTTGAACACACACTACCCTTAGGTGAAGATAGTAAGTTCGCTCCAGATATACCCAAGCGAACTTGATATGAAGCAAACTTAATAAGTTCGCTTAAACCAGAATCCAGAAATCTGATTAAGTTCGCCTAATTTGAGAGAAGCGAACTTGACAAGTTTGCCTGCAGAACAATTCAGCAAGTTCGCTTGCTTCAGCAGAATCAAAATCAAGAACAGCTTCAACTAAAAAACACGAACAAAACTTCACCAAATATCTTCATAATTCACTGATTTGAAGGAATTAGACAAAATTGAACCGTAGGATTGTGTATTTTCTCAATTAGAACCTTTCTATCGGATCAATTTCTTCAAAATCCACTTCAAAAACACCAAATCATAAGAAAAATAAGCTTGAAAACTCCATGGAAATGAAAATTTCAAAGATGATGAATTTCTTGTCAATTTGCATACAAAACCGTCTAAAATCACCAAGAATCTAAGCTCTGATACCACTTGTAGGTCCTCATGGCTCTTCTACGGATCGTTCTCGTGATAAGACGTATTGTTAACGCGGAGTGCAGAATCCAACCGAATCAACAATTGTATACATAAAAGATAATAGAAACAATCACGTAAATAACATTCAAGCTTGTATTCCAACAATCATAGAGTTTACAAACTCAATCAGACAATTCGTTGTTCTCTTTTTCTTATTGTTACTGCTGACTCTGTAACCTCTATATATAAACATATGATCTGTATTAGGCGAACTTAACAAGTTCGCCTCTAGCAGACTAAGCGAACTTAATAAGTTAGCCTCTAACAGACTAAGCGAACTTAACAAGTTCGCCTCTGTTAGACTAGGCGAACTTGACAGGTTCGCCTCTAGCAATACTTGTATAAACACTTAAGAACATTACATACAAAAACATAAAGACATTAGATCTAAACTATTACAAAGCTTTTGTTATTACAAACTATGTCCTAACAACCCCAATAGTATTATCCATAGAATCCCAGGCTAAGACCATAGCTAATGGTTACAAAGTGTGTTTGTTCCAGGGGACTTTACGAGCTCTATAATTGTTTCATCAATGCACACATAACGGTCTGGTCTTTGTTCATTCATTTATATATAAAAATAGTTACAAGTATGTTTCCTCCCCAAAACATTTCAAAACTTAGAAAAAGGGGACAGTGAAACTCACCTCGTCAGTAGTGTACGCTAGCAAGTATTTGTATAACTGTAGGCCCCACCTATCCGTATCCTAATTACATAAGGATACCTATATGTTAAGACTACCCGTCTTAAACACAAGTTGTTCACCCGACTTAACGAATCCCACTAAGTACGTCTTTGTTTAATAAAACAATTTTTCATGTGACGACTCGTTGGTGATTATTATTCTAGTCTAGACGCTTATATATTTTTCGAGAAAATATTAGGTTTTCATATTGGTGTCTTGTTAGGTGTATCAAAAATAAATATTATTTTTGCGATAACTCATAATATATTTATATTATGATCATGTATTAACATATAATTATTTCTTACCAAGAATTATATAAAATCACAAATATCGTTTAAGTATGTTCTACGCATGTCTATTTTCCTACGTGCACATAAACTATGTTAACACGTCCGCATGCAAATACTTATTCCGAATGACATTTATTAACTTGTTTTTATGCAACATGCACTTAAATATGTTTCATGATAACATACGATTTCAATTATTTAGTCGTTTCATAACTCATTCCGAGTTAACAATTTTTCCATCATTCACATATATATATATATATATATATATATATATTTACATGCATATGTTTAACAACTTTCCAAGTTCTACCATTTATGTTCAGACACACATATATCTATATGTGTCGGTTTCTAAGCATGCATACATACACTTATTTAACAACTATGATCATGCATATTTATACTTATTTTGATCTCTATATATGAATACCTTTTCATACATAACAATCTTTCCAAATCACCAAACTTTAAACACATATATAAATATATATGTTTCATACTATTTTATATATATATACACATATATTTTACTTTTTCATCAAGTATTAATTTAGACTATTACTAATCTATAATTTATTAACATAATCATCCAAACATCAAGAATACATCCATATATATATATACACATACTAAATTAAATATCTTATACATGTATCCACATATTTGATCATTTCCAAATCATTAATCAAATTAAATATCTATATATATGCATACATATCTCAGCCTTTTTATATATTTTTACACCAAAACCCTAAATTTTTAAACTTAATGAAGTTAGGCTTTATAAAAACTTCTTAAATCTTTAAAAATCCTTTGTTTTTCTTGATGAACAACATGCTTTCAACAAGAACATGAAGATGAAAAGAAAGGTTCATGACAGATTCATACCACTAGTCGAAGCTAGGTGAAAAAACACTAGTAGAAGATGGTAGAGACTTGATATACTGGTAAGACCGACCTTGAACCTTCAAGAACTCCTTGGATCTCCAAACTCTAACTCAAACTCTCTATATTTGCTCTGGGATTTTTGAATGTGCAGGTGTGTGCATATGTGTGTGTATGTCGATATATATATAGAGAAAGAGGGTGAATGGATGAGTGTGAATCTCCTCAATCATCCTTACAAATCCTAGTACTCGTGTGTTGATTTAACACCTTAAGGACTTGATTAGACAAGACTCTTACAACTTCACCATTACAAATCCTAGTACTCGAGTGTTGATTTGACAACTTAAGGACTTGATTAGACAAGACTCTTATAACATCATCATTACAAATCCTAGTACTCGAGTGTTGATTTGACAACTCAAGGACTTGATTAGACAAGACTCTTACAACATCATCATTACGATTTGATGGCTTTCCAAGTGGGTAGCCCCACTTGGACTATTTTGGCTGAAACTAGGGGGTATGGGGGTAGGGTAGGTAGGGGGTTGGGTGTTGTCACTTCAAAGGTAATCATTTGACTGTCTAGGTACATGGTACTTAGGTGGTGTAAGCCCGGTAGGTGATCCCGTGATCATATACCCGGTGTATGACCTTTTAGGATTAAAAACTTATATATATAACCTACTAGTTGAACCCGACCTAGTTATTACTTTAACTAATCCATATACGTTTTCACATAAAAATAACTTAACGTCGTGTAATAAACATTTAGACTTCATCTTTTAAGAGTTTAGTCACTAATATTTAAGTTTTTATATTATAAAGCGTCACTAGACTTTATTTAAATAAAATCTTGTTAACACCAACGAACGTACCTTGCGGGTTATCATTGTTTATTTCCTAGTAATTATTAAAATTACAAAAACAATATGTGTGTTCCTTTGCTAGCCTCCTTGACAATACCATGTCAAAATAATAAACCAGAAAATATAAAATATGAACGTGAAATCATTAATATGGATATTGACCTGAAATGTTGGGTGTCACATTATGATCATGTGTGCAATTTGTGCCTTATGCCTGAACACTATTTGTGCAAACAACATTTACATACTTTTTGTGCATAGTGCAAGTGCAATCATTAACTCCGTACAAGCCGACGGTATACAATGATAGATCTATTGTGTCTGACCAACCCACCTGCGTGTTATGCCTATCAGTCAAAAGTTTTGATTGTGCGCCCAGTTTAAATAATAGTGACGTAACATCCCAAAAATAAAACGACGATTAAAAATAACGGGTTAAATGCGAGACGAACGGAATAAACAAACAAGGGGTGATTGGCCGGGCCATATGGGTCGGCGAATTTGAGGAGAGGAGTCTCCTCCCTTTAAATAGCCAATACACTCCATAATCTCTCATTTGCAAGTTCTAGAGAGAGAAACCGTACAGAGAGAAAGTTGGCGGATCGACCCAAGATTAAAGAAGTGTGTTACTCCATAGCTCGTGAGCAAAACCTCCGAATCAGAAGCTCGATACAGATCGGAAGTGATGTTGTTGGACCTTTGTTTAGGACAACCCAGATTAGCTTATCAGGTGAGTTCTAGAGCCCTCTTTTAAATGTTTTATTAATGATTTGGGATGGTGTGCATACTTACGAAATGATGTTTATGAAAGGAAAGTTGAAATGTGTTTATGAAGTGTTTTGCCAAAGAGGTTTATGAATGGTTTACGAACGATTTAATGATGAAATGTTTTATAGTAAAACATACGAATGCTTTAACTGAAATGATGTAAAGGCGGTAACGGTTATTTTTATAAAAGTCACAAAATGAACGAATCTGCCACGAGTTCTTTCGGGAACTAAGGTATGTATGTATGTTATGGCCTTACCTTTTAGGTGCCTTTGTAGCTGGCCAACTGTTGTACAACTCGGTGGATAAAGGGGTAACTGAAGAACCAAAGACTGATAGCTTCTAAATTATTCTAAGTACAAATGCTGCTGATAGGCTTATCAGCAGCATTCAACACATGTTGCTGCTGATAAGCTTATCAGCAGCATTCAACACATGTTCCTGCTGATAGGCCTACAAGCTGCATTCAGCACTTGTTGCTACTGATAGGCTTATCAGCAGCATCATTCTCATCTTTGCTGCTGATAGCTATGTTCCTTGAAGACAAATCGTTGCAGCTGACTATCAATGCCAAGCGTCACTGACAACTTTCTGCAAAAGCAACTGACACACTCAAAGCAGAAGGAACCTCAATGGTGCAACCAATGACGGACGGCAATGCTCTTCTCCAGACATGCAAGCAATGATGCATAAAGAAGACGCTTCAATAAAGTTAAATAGATATAGACAAAACGTGTAATAGTTAGCTAGATATAACAGATCAACGGTCTGTGTTAGATCTGATCCTTAGAATCAAGAGGTTGTCTTGATTCTAAGTGAGTATAAATAATCTGTAAACACTTCATTGTAAGTGTGCTTGTAGTGCCTTTCGAATTAGAGTTTTCACTTGTAATCGTTTATTCTCAAAGCTTAATACAACAGTGTTCTTATCAGTATTCTTTCTGTCTACTCGATTGTAATTGTGTAGTTGTTATTGTTTCCGCCAATCTCAACTAAGAACAAAACCATCTTGTAATTTTACGATCCTACAAGTGGTATCAGAGCTTTGGCTCAGATTAAACAAACTAACACTTGTTTAATCACTTTTGGTTCTATTCTAAACTCTTTTGTTTTACCAAGTCACCCAAAACCACGAAACAAAAATGGCACAAAGCAATGGTTTTGAAGACATCGGAAGCATCAACCGACCACCAATATTGGTGTCGGGAGAAGACTACGAGATGTGGAAAAACCGCATGGAAAGTTTTTTCTGCTATCAGGAGTACGGAATGTGGAAATCCATCAGGGATGGACCCTACATTTCCATGGTGGCATCTGCTGACTCTGGAGGACCATCAGTTCCAAAGGATCTCTCCAAGTACTCGGATGAAGATATAAAAAAGATGGAGGTGGACTTCAAGGCACTAGGAGCTATCCAAATGTGCCTTCCAATTGAGGTTTTTCATAACTTCAGAAGTCACAAAACCGCCAAAGAGCTCTGGGAGGCTATTGAGAAGATGTTTGCTGGCTCAGAAGAAGTCAAAGAAAACAGAAGGGACATCCTGAAGCAGCAGTATGAAAACTTCGTATGGAAGGAAGGTGAGTCCCTAACTGTTTTATATAATAGATTTACTTATCTTGTAGGTGAGCTGCAATGCTCAAAGGTGAAACTGGAGAATGAGGATATTCTCAAAAGTTCATCAGGTCTTTACCTAGCTGCTGGACACTCTACACGGTGTCCATTAGAAGAACTGAGAATCTGAAGACTCTCCAAATGACTGAGCTATTCGGTATGCTGAAGACTTATGAGCTAGAGATGATTCAGGCAAAAGAACGGAGCTCAAGCTACCAAACAGCTTCAACATCCACCACCACCTCTTCTACTTTTCACTCTGAGCACTCAAGCCCCAGTACCAGCAACTACTATCCTCCCATAGTCACACATCCTCAAACCCCCACCTCTAAAACAAACATATCACCATTTCTTCACTTCAGTTCTGGAATAAAAGTTTAACAGGGCACTGCCCCTTTTCCAAAAAAAAAAAAAAAAACAAACATATCACCATTTCTTCTTGAGGCTCCTTCTCAAGCCTCAACCATTGCTGCTTTTGTTTCTAAAAACTCAAGCAACATGTACTTTATCAAGGAGGATCTTGAGTGTTTCCATCCAGATGATCTAGAAGAAATGGATGTACAGCACTCGTATGCCATGCTCTCTATAGGAGCAAAAAGGTTCTACTCTAGAACTGGAAGACCCATTCCAAGCAACAGCTCAAACACCAGAGTTGGTTTGGATAAAAGCAAATTGAAATGTTAAAACTGTAACCAACTGGGTCATTTTGCTAGAGAATGCAAGGCACCTAGGACAAACCCAACAGCTCACCAAGCCCAACCAAGATATCAACAGCAACAAGCCACTCCTCCAGCTCAAACTGTAGCTTGTGCAGCTGTTGGAACATCTGACTTTGACTGGAGCTTCCAGTATGAAGATCTGCCTACTAACAACCAAGCTCTTATGGCAGAGATACCGCCTCAGGTATATGAACATCTATGTTCCCAAGCCTGTATTGATAAGGTCTTAGGCTACAGAAAGCATAATCAAAACCTAATAGATCAAAATGAAGAGTTTCATCAAATGAAATCTAAATTCAAAAAGGTCGAAGACAGTTACAAAGAAAAAATTAACTGCCTAAAGAAAGAGATTTCATCATTAAAACATGAACAAACCAATCTTGAAACTCAGATTGATGATCTACTGGCCAGATTAAAAGCTACCAGAGCAGAATTGGCAGAACAAAAGGTTCATGTCGACAAATATGAATTTGCATCCAAAAAGATGCAAAGACTTTTGGATGCTCAAATTCATGATAAGGTAAAAACTGGTGTGGGGTATCATACTGAACAATATCAAGCCGTTGCACCTCCTGCTGACTACGTGACCATTCATGAACCAAGCTTCAATCTGGCAAATCTTGATATGGCCAACAGAAATCTTGATCCTTCTAAAGATGAACCATTGGTACAAGAATGCACTACCTCATCAGAGTCTGATTCAACTTACTCAGACTCCACTAAAACAAGTGAAGCTTCATCTCCTCCTGCCCCTCAAGTCACTCTGACTAAAGAAGAAGTTCATTCAGTACAAGTACCAACCATTTCAGTACCAGTTCCTACACCATTCAAACAAATCAAAATTAGCTATCCTCCAGAAGGTAGGAAGCTAAATACTGAAAAGGGCCAGTCCTCATCTACAGTCCAGCCAAGGAAGGTGTTTGACATATGTCATGCGCCTGGAGAAAGGGTTCCATATGTTCAAAAAACATTGGAAGAAGCTACTTTTGAGCACAACAAAGCCCACCCTTGGAATTTCAAAGACCTTTTCAAAAGAAAGGATTATGTGCATCTTTCAAGGGATAAACTGGCAAAATCATGTTTTGTCTGTGGGAAATATAACCACACAGCCAGCACCTGCTTCTACTATCTTCAGTAGCAAAGAAATCTCAAGCAACATGCCTTTGAGAAAACAAAGAAGAACAAACAGGTAAGAAGTTTTGAAGCTAAGACAACTCAATTCAGAAAATCTCTTTCTCCACCAAGGGAACAGTTGTCAAACCTCAACTATCTTGCATCATCTGTGGAAAATCAGACCACCTTGCTGCAAATTATAAGTCTAATCCTTTCAATCAGATTCTTCTTCAAACCCCAGTTATACAAAAGCCTATCAGTAAGGTGAAGAAGGATAAGCATACAACTGTTTCTAAGCCATCAGCAGCCAAAATAACTGATGCTGATCGAGTACAGCCCAAGCAACCAAAAGAAAAGCCTTCAGCTTCAACAAAGTCTGCAGCTGCTCAAGTAAAACCATCAGTAGCAACAAAATATGCTGCTGATAAGCCTAAATCCTCAGATACAACGTCTACTGTTGAAAAGACAAAGAAAGCCGGAAAACAACCAACTCAACAATGGAAGGTAAAGAAACCACCAAGCATCATCATCGGATCAGTTGAGTGCATCTATCCTTTGTTGTAAATATGTCTGTCTTATGTTGTAAATAAAAGTCATAAGTAAGCTGCATCCTTTTTTGGCTGCTGAGAGGCCTGATCCTCTGCAGCAAAGGATTTGCCACTGACTGCCTTAAGTTATCAGCAGGAACAAAGTTCCTGCGGATAGCTTTAAGGCCATCAGCAGCAACATCTCTGCTGTAGATCATTGCTTCTATCAGCAGCATTTGTATTGATGCGGATAGACTTATTCATCCACAGCAACCAAGTTTGCTGCTGATGGGTAAACTTAAGTTCAAATTAACTTTTACCCGCTGTAAAAGAAATTAACGTCAGTCTTTACCATGACTGTCTCGGTGTATTACAGCCGTAACAATGAAAAGTAAATAAGGTTGTACTGTACAAGCCATGCTGCTTTTTCTCTCATCCGCAGCTATAAGAACAAATCAAATTTTCTTTACCACCTCTTCACATTCAATTCAACCCTAACCAACTATCACTTTCACCCTAAGTCCCCACCACATTCAAAGCTCTCCATATTCTCCATACTCTCAAGTCTGCACCATACTCAAACCATATTCAAATCATCCCTCCAGAATCAAACGGCTATGGCAGATATCAACAACCCAGATGACAAGTTTTCCACATACCATAACCTAACAGCATACCTTACTAAAGGAAAGAAATCCGATGGTTTTGACGATATGATCAATTTCTTATGTCGATCAAAGATCTACATTGCCCTCACCACCAACCCTACCATCTATATCCCTCATATGGAGGATTTCTGGAGAACCGCCGTCTACTCAATCGAACAGGGGATTCCCCAAATCAAAGCTAAAGTAGACGGCAAGAATATCACCATCTTGGAAGCTACACTCAGAAAACATCTTAAGCTTCAAGATGAGGGAGCAGCCATCTCATACTCAAAGGACGAATACATGAGGACCTTTGTCTCCATTGGATACACTGGAAATCAAACCGAGTATACGATAGAGAAGGCGCTAATGGGCCCTCCATGGATGTATCTCTGCCACACTCTTATCCAATGCATATCTCAGAAGAGGAGTGGTTGGCATCAGGTGAGCTCTGCACTGGCCTCTGCCTTCCACGGTATGGTCACTAACCAAGGCTTCAACTTTGCACATCTCATTTTTGAGGGTTTGCGATATAACCTTCAAGAGGGTGCAAAGCAGCAATTTTTCATGTACCCAAGATTCTTGCAGGAAGTTTTCAATCAAGAACTAAAAGAACTTTCAAAACCTGCAAGAATCTACATCATGTTGGGTCATAAAAATAACATTTTTCAAAGCATGAGGACTATTTCCAAAAAGTTCTCAGGGGTCAACGTTCCATTGTTATCTACAATGTTGAACGTACAAAGTACCCCGGGTGACAATTCAACAATCCCAGCTGATACTGATCCCACACCCTCCACCTCAAATCCTGAACAACAGTCCGCGTCCACCATTCGAACCCCTGTGCATACTACTGAGGATGTACAGGCACAAAAATTACTTACACCTCTTTTGGATGTTATTGTTCAACCGGAACACAGGGCCCCGGTTGCAACAACATATACTAGAAAAAGGGGCAAGGGAACTCCTTCTTCTCGTGCCTCCAAGGCCCAATCCCAACCTAACAGCCCTCACTCAGAATCACAACATTCTGTTGAGAATATCATAAGGGAAAGACACATCATTAGGGAGACTCCTTCGGATGCCTCTCTATTAGGATCAGGATCACTTCCCGGATCCGTAGAACAGCCCCCTGAGCCCTTCCTTTCTCTTCTGAACCTAAGTGTTGAGGAACCTGATCAAGATGATGTACCTTATCCAACTACCACTATCTCGGAGGTACTGATTGATCTTGCTTCCAACACACCTAACCCATGTTCATCTACCCTGAAGGTCCACTCTGGGAGTTATGAAAGAGTGGATGTGGAAGAGGCTGTCACTACTGCTGGTCCATCAAATGACCAGGAGGACAGTGACAACATTGTTAAGACCTCAACCACGGCAACTCACAGTGAGGATGTTTCCTTGGAAACTCCCTTCACTGAGAGGAATCCCAGGTGCCAAGAAACCATGGGTGATGGGGATGAAGAGGCAAGGCCTAAGGCCCCATCTGGGTCCAAGGATTCCACAACTATGGATGAGGACAGACTGAAACTTCATAACTTGGAATTGACGGCCAGGGTGGCTATGCTAGAGGCTGAAGTGTCCAAACTGAGACACCAAATCTCTATGCATGAGGCCCATCAATGCCCAACTTCTACCACTCCCTCTCTTGTATCAGTAGGCACCCAAACTGATGCTTACTTGTTTACTGATGCAATCAAAAAGGGGGAGATGGTCTCAATGGAAGAAGACACAAACAGTCTTGACGACTGGATTCAAGAGCAGGTTGTAATTCAAAGCTCACTATTCAAGCCGGCTTTTGTACAAATTCATGACTTGCCAGTCTCAGATAACGACGAAGAAGTGACATCTAAAGACTGGAAGTTGGTCGTCAGGGCTGTTGATGAAATGCTGAATGATGCTGAAGACACAGAACAAACAAATACATCATTCAGCATCCTTCCTGAAGCAGCAACCATCATAAGTCAATCCACAACCCCCCAATTGTTTCAAACTACACAGAAGCTAGAATTTGAATCCATTCTAGCTTGGGGGTATGATAGATCAGCTGAGAGATTTTGGATTTGATGGGAGTTTAGTGGAGTAGAAGAGCTAAACTGGAACTCTCTCAATGCCCTCCAAGTCCTACAACTGTATTTAACTGACTGCATCAACACTTCATCAGATCTCTCAGCAGAACTTGCCATTGGCAGGTTCCATGACTTGATGGAGGATAATCTACCCCACTTCGACAGACTAATTCAAACAGCAAAACGGGTAGCTTATCCTGAATCTTCGGCGGCAACAGAAAGAAGACTGACTCCTAGAAGACTTGATATTATAAGGAGCAGTCTTCTCACTAAAGAAGAAATTTGCTGCTTAAGAAGATTTCTGTACTACTTCATTGTCAAAGACTTAGATGTGCTGGGATGGACAAGCACTAAGTCTCTTGACCACACCTTCTTACTAAGCAACGGCTCCTCTCTCACCATCAATACCAGGAACATCTTGTCACTTTCTACAGACTTTCTCTACAAGATCTTTCAACTCAGGGCAAATATCTGCAATGTCAATTCACTTGAAAGCCAGGCAATGATAGCTACTGTCAGAGCCAAACATGAACAAGTTGGAAGAATTACTGAGGAAGTTTATGTGTCAAACTCTGACACTGATACTGACTCAGCTTCCCCTCGAGTAGACATCTGTGCTGTAGCATATGAGTCCAGATCAACTATAAAAGAAATGCTGAAAGAAGTCACAAGTCCTGAGTGCAAATCGGATGAAACCAATAACCTTTCCTTATCCACCTCTCAATGTGCCAATGAAGCTGAGGCTGAGATCCCAATAGCAGCACCATCATCTGCTGTTATGGTCAGTGAAGCCGAAGCAGAGGCATCCAATATAAACAAGGGAAAGGGAATTATGACAGATGAAGATGAAGAGAGATTGCAAAAAGAGAAAAGAGAGAGGGAAGAGAAGAGAAGAAGAAGAGAAGAAGAGGAGATAGCTGACATTAAAAAGGTTCAAGAAAGAAAAGCAGCCATTCTCCTCAGAGAACAAACCATCCAGCTGTATGCTAGACAGCTGGATGAACTGAAAAGAAAGATTCCTTCAGTTGACCAGATTGAAGAAGACGCAGCTCTTGCTCTTCAACTGCAGGAACAATTTAACAGAGAAGAAGAAGAATTGGAGAAGAAGAAGAAAGAAGAAGCTAAATTCAGAATAACCGATTCTGAACTAGCCAAAGAAATGAGGGAGGAGTGGGCAAAGGCTCTGGTTTCTCAAGGTGAGGATGCAGACTACCTTGAGAAACTATCAAATAAAGAAGTCTACAGAGCCTTCATGGGTCAGCAAGGTCAATTGGCAAAGAAGAAACAGGCTGTAGAAGAAGAAAGAGCCAAACAAAAGTCCAAGAAGACCATTGTCCTTAATAAACGAACCCATGAAGAAAGGAAGGTCATGATTGACTTCCTTAAGGCTAGAGGAGAGAGTGGACAGAGGCTAGGTCCCATGAACTTCATGAACCTGCAAGCCCTCTACTTCAAAGTCAAGAAGGATGAGGAAGAAAGATTGGGGAAGAAGGGATCCAAGAAGAGGGTACCTATTCAGGAAGAAAAAGAAACAACAGCAAAGAAACCCAAGCCTTCTCCCTCACCTACCTCTTCCTCAGTCCAACAACCCTCCACTCTCCACCCCAAACCCTCCACTCCTCCTCCCACAAAGTCCAAACAATCCCACCTAGCTCCCACTCATCAACAGCCTCCCTTAAAGAAACCCAAACCCACACCTAAACCAGAGGACTCAAGATACATAGTTGACTGTGTCTATAATACACAGGATCAAAGGTTTGAATTATTCAGGGGGAGAACTGAAAGAAGAAGATCTATCTACAGATTTGTTGATGAAGTTCTGCAATTGCCAGATTTAGATCTTGATAGAATTTTGGAGCTGGGTGAAGCTCATGAGCCTGCAAATGAGGGTGGGAAACTTCTTGTGCTAGCCATAAAACACTACTTCAACCCTAGCAAAGATGTGATCATGGACATCAAACCACTCAAGTCCCACTCTCCATTTGTAAGTTGGTTCTATAATGCTGATTTGGATGAGTTCACTTTAACTGATGTAAGGAAGCAGAAGATGATATGTTCAAGCAAAACAATCTACAAAATGCCACATAAAGGCATCAAGACTCTGTCTGCACTTCCACTGAACAATCCCAGCAAGGATCCAAGAGGCTATGAAGTTGAAAGGGTAGTCTGCCACATGCAAAAGCTTCAGCAACAAAGTGATTAGAAAAATTTTGGTCGCATCAGTCTAGGGGGAGTTTGTAGAACCAAAGACTGATGGCTTCTAAATTATTCTAAGTACAAATGCTGCTGATAGGCTTATCAGCAGCATTAAACACATGTTGCTGCTGATAGGCTTATCAGCAGCATTCAACACATGTTCCTGCTGATAGGCCTACAAGCAGCATTCAGCACTTGTTGCTACTGATAGGCTTATCAGCAACATCATTCTCATCTTTACTGCTGATAGCTATGTTCCTTGAAGACAAATTGTTGCAGCTGACTATCCATGCCAAGCGTCACTGAAAACTTTCTACAAAAGCAACTGACACACTCAAAGCTGAAGGAACCTCAATGGTGCAACCAATGACGGACGGCAATGCTCTTCTCCAGACATGCAAGCAATGATGCATAAAGAAGACGCTTCAATAAAGTTAACTAAATATAGATAAAACGTGTAATAGTTAGCTAGATATAATAGATCAACGGTCTGTGTTAGATCTGATCCTTAGAATCAAGGGGCTGTCTTGATTCTAAGTGAGTATAAATAATCTGTAAACACTTCATTGTAAGTGTGCTTGTAGTGCTTTTCGAATTAGAGTTTTCACTTGTAATAGTTTATTCTCAAAGCTTAATACAACAGTGTTCTTATCAGTATTCTTTCTGTCTACTCGATTGTAACTGTGTAGTTGTTATTGTTTCCGCCAATCTCAACTAAGAACAGAACCATCTTGTAATTTCACGATCCTACAGTAACGACGGTCACCATGGGATTACCGGGATCCCTATTGAAGGTACCATTACTTGCGAGTGAACAGTACTTAAGGTGAAGGTACGTGCTATCCTTTGGGACGCCGTGCTTAAGGTGAAGTTGTGTGTATCCTTCTGGTACCGTTCCTAAGGTTCTGGTGTCAAACGGCTTTGGGGTATCGGGCCCTAGGTTTCTCCGCCTACAGGTAATGTACATTGTCGAAGGGCCTAGTGGTGGCGTGCCTCGGGGTTTCTCTGCCAGTATGCAATGAATGGAATTGATGGTTACAAAAAGGCGCAGATTCGGTTCAGGGTGACTTATGTTATGATGATATGATTACGAGGTTTTGATGACGTTATGGTATTGCATGATTTTACGTACGCTTTTATTAACTGAATGAATGTTATGTTTTTTGGCAAATGTAAATGTTAAGGTTTTTATGAAATGCTAGAACTCACTAGCGTAGCTGACTTTTAGTATGCACATTCAGGTTAAGGATAGGTACGTGCTTGGCAAGCTATGAAGAGTTACCCGGCTGATGCGATGACTGGCATCCCGTTACGTTATGTAATGAATGTTTTAGACAATGTTTACGCTTTCGCATGTATGAAAATGTTACTGTTATGTTTAAATGAAATTTTTTCCGCTGTGTTATTTGATATTCAAGTTTAAGAACTATTTGTGAATGAGTAAATCTAACAAGCGAGGCCTCCCGGGTTTGGTGCCTTACAAGTTGGTATCAGAACAATAGTTTGAGAGATTCAGACACTCCAGTGTCTAAACTTAAACTGTGAATGGGACCGAAAGCGGATGCCAGTACGGGTAACTCAAGCCACAACATCATGTATGATGGTTGTATATATTTACATATATAGTATGCCTTAGAAAGTGTTAAGGTTAGGACTTGTGTTCTGATGAAATCACAAAGGTGGTCAAATAGAAATCGAAAGGTAGTGTAATGGTTAATTGCAGGTGGCTAGTGTATATTAACATCTTACAGTACTTGTTGAATTCTATTTGTTAACTAGCATGATGACATTAGATTCCTTATCTTACAGAACGAAATGGCGGGACGAAAGAGCGGAAGGCGTGGTGGGGGCCGTACCGGAGGTCGTAATAGGACTCCTGCTCGCCAGGAGTACAGTGAAGAGGGAAGTGTCCACACGGAGCTAAAAATCAGCATGCATGGAACTGAATGGACTCCCGTGGAAGAACAACACTTTACTTTTGAACCGAAAGTGAAGGCGACCCTAGCACGCGAGTTTACTGAGCTGATGAAGGCTACCTTGCCAGACCTGCTGGCAGAAACATTAAAGAAGGATAATGAGGCGTGCGGGTCTAACAGGGCAGCTGATACCCCGATCATTTAGGCAGTTAACGCACCGCCTGCTCGCGGTTGCGACAATAAGTCCTTCAAGGCATGCGGCCTGTCGGTTCTGACCGGAAAGAAAGACGCGGTATCTATTTTTATATGGGTGATATGTATGGAAGCCGCCATCCGTCTGAGCGAGTGTCGAGCAAATCAAGTTATGAAATTTGCTGCTAACTCCTTGAGGGAGGAAGCATCCCATTAGTGGGAAGGTGTACGTCAAGCTAAGGGGGACGAGACGGTTGACGCAATGCTGTGGAACGATTTGAAAACATTGGTGATCAAGAACTTATGCCTGAGGAATGAAATCGAGAAGGTAGAAAGAGAGTTTCTGGTATTTAAAGCCGGAAGTAAAACACATCGGCAATACAATACCAGATTCAATGAACTGGCACGTCTGGTGCCGCATCTGATCACGACTGAGGAGAGAAAAATTGCTTGTTAAATCCAAGGTTTTTCGGATAAGGTCCGTACTTTCATCAAAGCAAACACCCCTAGCACCTATGATTAGGTGGAGGAACTCAGTGGTGTAGTGTATGATGACCTGGCACTAAATGATGTTGCCATTGAGGAACCCAAAAAAGAAATCGAGCTTCCAAAACAAACGAACGGGTGGAAAGATGTTTGGGGCTCATGATAAGAGGGCTCGTGTGGAGGAGATAGCGATGTGTAATAAGTGTGGGAAGGAACATATGCGTGAGTGCAGACTTGGAACCAATCTATGCTTTAAGTGTGGCAAAACTGGACACTACTCACGTGAATGTCCCCAGCTCTACAAGTGCTATAACTGCGGGGGAACCGGGCATCTGAGTAAGGGCTGCACAAAGCCAAGAATGGGGGAAACTGGGAAAGGGAAGAGCACCAAAAAGAAGGATGAAAGGTCTCGGGCAAGGACCTGAGCGTACGCACTGACACAGGACCAAGCCAGGGCAGACCCCGATGTGGCGTCAGGTACGTTCATCCTTGACAATACTTTTGTTTCTGTATTATTTGATTCGTGTGCCAGTAAAAGTTTTATATCGACGGCTTTATGTAAACGAGTAAAGTACACGATTAGTAAAATAGAACGAGCCTTTAGTGTTGAAACCGCTGAGGGTAGAACTGCGAGAGTGACCGATGTAGTTGACAACTCCACGATAAAAATTGGAGAGAGAAAGTTGGCGGATCGACCCGAGATTGAAGAAGTGTGTTACTCCATAGCTCGTGAGCAAAACCTCCGAATCAGAAGCTCGATATAGATCGGAAGTGACGTTGTTGGATCTTTGTTTAGGATAACCCAGATTAGCTTATCAGGTGAGTTCTACAGCCCTCTTTTAAATGTTTTATTAATGTTTTGGGCTGGTGTGCATACTTACAAAATGATGTTTAACGTAATGATGTTTTATGAAATGACGTTTACGAAAGGAAAGTTGAAATGTGTTTATGAAGTGTTTTGCCAAAGAGGTTTATGAATGGTTTAATGATGAAATGTTTTATAATAAAACGTACGAATTCTTTAACTGAAATGATGTAAAGGGGGTAACGGTTATTTTTATAAAAGTCACAAAATGAACGAATCTGCCACGAGTTCTTTCGGGAACTAACGTATGCATGTATGTTATGGGCCTTACCTTTTAAGGGACTTGTGGCTGGCCAACTGTTGTACAATTGGGCGGATAAAGGGGTGACGACGGTCACCATGGGATTACCGGTATCCCTATTGAAGGTACTATTACTTGCGATGGAACAATGGTTAAGGTGAAGGTACGTGCTATCCTTTGGGACGCCGTGCTTAAGGTGAAGTTACGTGTATCCTTCTGGTATCGTTTCTATGGTTCTGGTGTTGAACGACTTTGGGGTATCGGGCCCTAGGTTTCTCCGCGTACAGGTAATGTACGATGTCGAAGGGCCTAGTGGTGGCGATGAATGGAATTGACGGTTACAAAAAGGCGCAGATTCGGTTCATGTTGACTTATGTTATGATGATATGAATACGAGGTTTTGATGACGTTAAGATATTGCATGATTTTATGTACGCTTTTATTAACTTAATGAATGTGATGTTTTTTGGCAAATGTATGTTAAAGTTTTTATGAAATGCTAGAACTCACTAGCGTAGCTGACTTTTAGTATGCACATTCAGGTTAAGGACAGGTACGAAGGGACGGTGATGCTTGGCAAGCGATGAAGAGTTACTCGGCTGATACGATAACTGGTATCCTACGTTATGTTTATGTTATGTAATGAATGTTTTAGACAATGTTTATGCTTCCGCATGTCTTACAATGTTACTGTTATGTTTAAATGAATGTTTTTCCGCTGCGTTATTTGATATTCATGTTTAGGAACTGTTTGTGAATGAGTAAATCCAACAAGTGAGGCATCCCGGGTTTGGGGCCTTACAAGTGATTCTCCATAATTTCCTTATTAATCCATGTATCATATGAATTGTACACAAAACTTTGATGATAATTGTTGTGCTAAAACCTATGTATGCTCACCAACTTTTTAGTTGACTCTGTTTTCATCATGTTTCAGGTGCCAATAATTGAGGTTAGATTCAAGAGTCATCACGTAGGAAGTTGCAAGACCTAGATAATAAATCAAACTTTGTTTGAAGTACAATGTTCTCTGTTTTGTCATTGTTTTAGTGAAACAATTGTTATTAAATTTGGTTTAATGAAATATGCAACTTTAGTATGATCATTTGCTTATGAACAGTCTACACGTCCGCCCCGACGTATTCCGCCATCGGTTGGGGTGTGACACATTGGTATAAGAGCCATGGTTGAATTTCGTAAGGATCAAGTGAAACTTATGTGCCCTCATCATTCCTATTTCAGTAGCCTCCATCAAATGAATTTCGAGACGAAATTCCCTCAACTTAGGGATACTGTAACATCCATGATTTTCCGGCCATATTTTTTTTCTTATTTATTTATTTAAAATAACACAACGTTTAAATCCCGTACTTGTCCCACACAGTCTGTCACATAATTAACATTCAATATTTTAACCTTGCATTAAAGTATTAATTTTTTGTTATATATATGTATATATAACATGTGTATGTGTATTTATATAGATATATATAAATATACTTTGTTATTATAATTAAATCAAAACTTATGAGCTTTAATCATGTATTTACACCTTTTAATTATATATATATATATATATATGTATTTATTATGAATAAGTATGTAATTATATATACATTTGATTAGATTAAATAAACTATTTGTACAATTTATAATTCTATAAAAAAAATGAAATTTACTTCCTTATAAATAATTATAATAACAATTAAAATTTTTATAGATTATATAAAAACAATCCTTTTTAAATAAATAAAATGAATATAACTAAATTAAATTAGTCTTTGAACCCTTCCCATAACAAAAGAACCCCCTTCATTGCAATTGAACCCCTTTATGAACCCCCTTATTTTTCTCTTTGGACCTTGAACATTGTTCATGAATAATTTTGACTTTCAAAAGGTCAAACCCGATTCAATCCACTAATATACTTAAAAACCCAGTGTATCAACCCTACCAAGACGTTATGCCACCCATTAACAACCTTTAAGAGCCAATAACTGCACGAATTGATGGGATATATATGTTTTTTTAAACCGAAGTATAGTCTCGGTCGTGGGTTTTCAAACCCATAAATCGCATTCAAAATCATGTAATCACAATCAATGGAAGTTTTAACGCCTGTATCAATCATACCTTGAAGTCCCTACACCATACAACAACTCGATTCCACCTGCAAATCCGTTTTTCCTTCCCCAATCCCCCCACTCGGTCGCGATCAGCACCAGAAAGAAAAACCCATCTTTCTCGTCAATTCGAAGACCGATTCCGGGTAATTTTTACTCCCTATTGCTCGATTAAACATCCTATTACAAAAGCCCTTTTAGATTAGATGTGATTTTGGGATCTAGGGTTGAATGTCCGGTTCACAGCAAGATATTAGGAAGAAGAATGAGATGGAGCTAGTGTTTAAATCCCTTGTCTTTCAAATGCATTAAACAAATGAGACTTTTGGTCTAGTGGTTAGCAAACAAACCAAAAGTCATGTGTTCGAAACCCATTGACCATCATTCTTTTGTTTTATTTTCCTTTTCACACACACTTATATATTCCTAAATAATCAAACATGGATAATAAAGCAATTCTTTTTTTTTATAGATTTTCAAGAGTTTTAGAATTATTATCATTTTTAATTAAAAAGTATGCATATATATGTTTAGTTATTTTTTTTAAAACGTTTTGATTATCACAAGTAGTATGTGAGCATCACTATTTTAAGTATGTATTATTTTGTTACCACTATGTATTTCAAAAATAAAAACATGACAAACGTTGGTGTATTTTCATAAACCTCATTTTATTATATAAAGCATTTAAAGTTATAAAATGGTCATGTTTTGTAACGTTATAAGTTTTATTAAACGAAAAGATTATACGTATATATTTTACTTAGACCTTCAAAACGACATGATTTATAACATATTATTATTAATAAAACGATTTTATTAGTGTTACTAATAAAATAAATTTTAATAACTGTTTTGTTATTATGTTTATCATATTATTATCACTTTCACAAATAATATGGTATTAGTAATCACTTGACTCGTTTAGTAATTTGATTTTTCATAAATAATAATATTACAATTCGCATAACAAATTATGTATTTCACATTATATCCTTATAAATATTATTACATAATAATATTCCATCATGATCATTATTTTAACGTAAATGTTTTATAAGATATTTATTACATTAAATTTGCAAGTAATACTTATTACTGACACCTAATTTTCCCTTTTAAAAGCAAAACTTAAAATTTTAAATGTTATTCACATTCTTGATCATTCGTCCATTCCAAAAATCCTTAAGTCCACAGTTATTCCATTATTGTTCCTCTTAAGCCGCTCTACATCATAGTAACATATCTTATTTAACTTAGGGCATCCTTAATTCTTATTGCTACAAGTTACAAGCTCGACCCTCTATTATTCAAGGTGAGTTTACATAGCCAATTTTTCACTTTTACATTCTTTTGGGTGAAACATGATTACATTCAAATTATTTGCAATTATTACAATTCAAACCTTATGATCATGTGTGCAATTTTTGCCTTATGCCTGAACACTATTTGTTCAAACAACATTTACATACTTTTTGTGCATAGTGCAAGTGCAATCATTAACTCAGTACAAGCCGACGGTATACAATGATAGATCTATTGTGTCTGACCAACCCACCCGGTTAGGGTGATTGTTGCCGAAAACACTAAAGGATAACCTACGTGTTATGCCTATCAATCACAAGGTTTGATTGTGCACCTAGTTTAAACAATAGTGATTGTCCATAATTGCCTTATTAATCCATGTATCATATGAATTGTACACAAAACTTTGATAATACTTGTTGTGCTAAAACCTATGTATGTTCATCAACTTTTTAGTTGACTTTGTTTTCATCGTGTTTCATGTGCCAATAATTGAGGGTTAGATTCAAGAGTCATCACGTAGGAAGTTGCAAGACCTAGATTATAAATCAAACTTTGTTTGAAGTACCGTGTTCTCTGTTTTGTCTTTGTTTTAGTGAAACAATTTTTATGAAATTTGGTTTAATGAAATATGCAACTTTAGTATGATCATGTGCTTATGAACAGTCTACACGTCCTCCCCAACGTATTCCGTTATCGGTTGGGGTGTGACAAAAGTCACCTTTGTTTGTCTTACTACGGATAACTGACACATGCGGTGACACTTGTACTTTAATTTCCTTTCTAGTGTCAGTGGGTCCCTCAACGGCTTTCCAATTCTAACAACCCTCACGACTATTGATTAGACTTAGCCATAGTATAGCGTTCTCTGAGTTGCCTTGAATTTCTTCTTAGTACCCATGCATTACTTCACATTGTTGGTCAAAACTTGTCCTTCACATTCATTCTAGACAAACAATCCTTGGGTCGGATCTGGTTTCATTTGGATTAGACTGCACGTCCTAATTAATGTCGTAGTTCCCGTTACTTGTTGTTGGTATATCTATCTTCTCGCTTCAGGATACACTCATCTTAGTCTTCTGGGGTTGTCTTCTACAGGGCGAGATGCCATTTGTGCACTCATATATTCTTTGGACATACCCTTGTGTGGTTATTTCCTTCTTGCTCATGCATGCTTCGACAGTAGACCGATTTTTATTCATCCTAACGTGTTTGTGGTAAGCGTAGTCCACACTAGCTCCTTGGCATTCTCCACACACATGCTCATCTGACTTAGGTAAAACCGAAGTTTCATTCCTCCTCATTTTGCCTGTCGCTCGTACTTGCTGACATCATTCACCTTTGTAAGGTACACCATCTTTAACTTCGTTACTATTACTAATGAGGTTCATCATTTTCTTTAATTCGTTACTCGGGTGACTAACATCTCGTAGTCATAGTTGAGTAATAAGGTCAACTATGATATGTAAGCATTAATCAACACCATAAGATTTGTCACAACCGTAACACAGGACAGTCATCTACCAGAGTAGTACCTCCAACAGATATGTTCCCAAGTAAGAGCGACGGGTCTAGGAGAGATTTATACAGCGCTCTTTCCTAGACAGAATATTCCATTCGTCAGATAACTACATACCAGATGAAAGTCTCCTTCTACTTACTGTGACGTTGATACCAAAAACACACAGCGGAGGACTTAACATCATAAACTTATTTTATTTCATAACGTTTGTACAATAGGGACTAACTGGTAAAATACAACATAACAAACTCTGGACTTATAGTTCATGAAGAATCATGGAATCATGCCATTCCCTCAAGCCTTATGGTCACTCAGGGACCTGCCCTCAGTCATCCCTATATCCAACATCTATACATCTCCTGGAATGCCAACTAACAGCTAGGGTTCACCTATGCTTAAAAACATTTGAAAACAATTTGGATCAGCTTCATGTTAGTGAGTTCATAAACAAAATCATTTTCACGATTATCTTTGATATATGAATGAATGCCCCGACAAGTCTTACAACCATCGCCTCCAATACATCACCCGAATCGCCCTTAGATTCTGAGTCTACAACATACATATATTCAGGAACCTTCCGGGCGCGCTGATCACCCTTATACCAGATCTAACCAAGAAGATCAATCTTGTCCCTAGGTCCCACCCCAATCATGGTCATAATAAGTACTTATTATAGGATATATGCACGGATAGTATTGGGATCTCAGATAAAAATCATTTATAAAATATTTCATAGAGCACTGTTCAGAGGAACTCACTTCAAGCAAAACCTCCTCCTATATCGAATATAACAATCAACACTTTGACAGAACCCTAAATCATATCCAACATTATCATAATTAACATCCCTATCTTAGGTTTATACGAAGGAACCTCAAGGTGTTTAGAAACTGTCACACCCTGAAATTCCAAAGTGGGTTACCCGCGGGTTATGACTGTCAAGGATCATCGGTCCCGATCATTTCGAACGACCTCTAAATGGTTTTCGAAAAGACTTTCTGTTTCAACATCATACAAAAATAAATAAGTAATACATAGTTTGAAAATGTGAAAAGTAAAGTACGGAAGCATAAGTAATGTAGCAAAATACCGAAGCATAATAAATTAGGTTCCCATAAACCTAGCTTCTAAATGAAAACATGAAATGCGACTACAGACATGCAAACCTAGTCCATGCGTGAATGCTTAGCGACCTGAGATAAACATGCTTAAAAGTGTCAACACAGGGTTGGTGAGTTCACATGTTTAAGTAACAGAAACAGAAATGAAAAAGTGTAACAGAATGTATGTATACTAGTGATTCGATTGTTGATTAGACAATAAACAATAACTATATAAGCAACACCGAAACCGAAGCTCAACGAAGGAATGCAGAAAATTGCATTTTGCCTCTTACATGCCAAGCACGCAATGGATTAGGTCAATTATGCACACGTTTGACTCCCAGTCAGAGTTAGCGCGACTAACCCAGGTGGGGGTTGTTAAAACCTATTGTACTATTTATGAATCAACTCGCTTTGTGTAATAATTAACGGTTCGAATAAGAGAGGACTTTATGTGCGGGAAATGCACCCACTTATATTTGTTAAAGCAAAATCAAAGTACTCAGCATACGACTAAGTAAGAAAATGGTTTAGCATGTATCTCCCCCAAATGGAAAAGTAAGTAAAATGGGGCCATGAAAACTCACATGGTAATGCGGAGAATGAAGAATGAAAGCAACAAGAGAAATGTAGCAACTCTGGATAACCGACCTAACCGAGCCCTAGGAATAGTAAGGCTATAAGGTCTATGAAACTAAACATGGTTTAAGTAACCACATTCATCCAAACGACTCAACGTTCAAAGGTTACATTGACGTTTTGAAAAGGTTTGACCAAAGTTGACCGAGGTTTGACTAACTTTGACCAAGTTTGACTAATGTTGACCAATGCTGACTAATGTTGACAAATGTTGACCAATGTTGACTAATGTTGACCAATGTTGACTAATGTTGACTAATGTGACACGATGACCCGTTGGTGACACATGGTGGAAACGTGTACAAGTAGCACATAAGTGACATATGAGTAACACATATGTACATATAAGTAATACCTAAGCACACATGAGTAACATACAAGTAATACTTAAGTAACACATGAGTTATACTTTGTGACATAACATACATGTTTCAATTAGTTGCATAAGTAATTAACAGGTGACAAGTAACATGGCATTTGTACATCTTCATGGTATATTTCATACATGTTAACCATTTATATACATAGGTCATGTCATCATATTAATAACCTATTTACATTATTTCAATCCATTTGCAACAAGTAGCATAACATGTTATTTCTACACCATAGTTCTTACCATAGCAAAGTTTCCCTTTTTAGGCAATTAGGGTTTTAATGCACCTTAGGTGTCATGGCTCAACTAAACAAGTTATACATGTTATCATACTAGTAACACATCATAAACTTGATTCTACACGTACATTTTCTATTTTAAGCAAAAGTGAAGTTCACAAACTAACAAAGTTTCCTTATTTAGTAAGGTTCTCCAAAACATGTCATATTACCATTCCAAATTACATATTTTTGCATAAGTCATCTATTCATATAGTAATAAAGCCATTTAACTCATTTTAAACATTTATAACCTACACATACAAAATATGAACAATTAAAGTTTCCTTTTTAGGAAAGTGGTCCAAACGACCTTCTACACATGTGCAACTTCCAACAACTCTTTCTAATCCTTTAATATATGTTATAGAACCATATTAGCATGTTTTCATCCATAAAAATTCATAACACAACATATGACAAAATAAAGTTTCCTTATATAGTAAGTCGACCATAACATAGAGTAAAACAACATTTCAACCAAAATTTACATTTCCTACTTATTCTACTATTATGAGCATCATTTAAACTATCAAACACATCATACACTCATTTACAAAAAATCTCATCCAACAAAGTTTCTATAAATAGAAACGAGCAAATAACAACCTAAATGAACATTTCAAATAATAAAAAGTGCAAATATGTGTCAACAACCTCATTTTATGAAACCACATTGAAAAAACATGGATTTAAAGACTTGTAACAACAAAATTTGTTTGGATAGATGGGTTTCCCATTTTGGCCGAAAATAATGAAAATGAATGGATAGAAACTTACAAAACTCAAGTATGATGGTTGAATGTAGGAGTAGATGACTTGAATCACCTTAGAACACCTTAAAATGAACTTGGAAAGCTTGAACAAGGTTTGGAAATGGTGGTGGCTCCTTGGAGTTGGCGGCCGAAAGTGAGGAAAGGGAGGGAGTGGGTGTTTTAGGTTGAGGGTAAGAAATGAGGGTTAAGGGTGGTTAGGAGTGTTTTAATCAAATGGGCTTTTGGCTTTGATACGTTCCCGTATCTGTACGATCTTCTTTGTAGTTTCATGAATAATTTCTAGACCAGTAAGTTGGCTATCCCCCACTTCTGTCCAGCAAATTGGCGATCTACACTTTCCTCCATAGAGTGCCTCGAATGGTGCGGCTTTGATGCTAGTGTGGTAGCTGTTGTTTTATGCAAATTAGACCAACGGTAGGTGGGCATCCCAACCGTTTCCAAAGTCAACCACACAAGCTCTAAGCATGTCCTCTAAAGTCTGGATGGTCCTTTCACTCTGACCGTCCGTTTGAGGATGGTATGCAGTACTCATATCTAACCGAGTACCTAAGGCTTTCTGTAAGGATTACCAGAATCGGGATGTAAACCGACTATCTCTATCTGAAATGACGGAGATTGGCACTCCATGTCTTGCGACTACTTCCTTTAAGTAAATTCTGGTTAGTTTCTTCATCTTGTCCGTTTCTTTAATGGGAAGGAAATGTGTAGATTTTGTTAGCCTGTCGACAATTACCCAGATTTTGTCACAACTGTTAGAGGCCCTGGGCAATTTCATGATGAAGTCCATTGAAATCTGTTCCCACTTCCACTATGGGATCTCTGGTTGTTGGAGTAACCCTGATGGTTTCTGATACTCCACTTTGACCTTTTCACAGGTCAAGAATTTACTGACATAGGTAGCAATTTCGGCTTTCATGTTAGGCCACCAATAGTGTTCCTTGAGGTCATGGTACATTTTGTCACCACCGGGGAGAATCAAGTACCTGGACTTGTGTGCCTCATCCATCACAAGATCCCTTAGATTCCTAAAGTTCGGTACTCAAATCTGATCCATGAAGTAACGAATGTCATCGGATTTGACCTCAAATTGCTTGTCCATACCATGTAAGGACTCATGGCATAGGTTAACCTCCTTGATTGCTTCGAGTTGGGCATCACGGATTTGTATGGGTAAATTTGTGTGGATGGTCAACTTTAACGCCCGTACTCGTCGCGGCTTGGTTTGATCTTTCCTGTTCAAGGCATCATCAACGACGTTTGCCTTTCCGGGATAGTAACGGATGGCGCAGTTTTAGTCGTTTAGCAATTCGACCCATCGACGTTGCCTCATGTTAAGTTCCTTCTGGTCGAAGATGTGTTGAAGGTTTTTGTGATCGGTGAAAATTGTACATTTTGTGCCATACAGGTAGTGTCTCCAGATCTTGAGTGTGAATACTACCGCTACCAACTCTAAGTCGTGGGTAGTGTAGTTTTTCTCGTGCACTTTCAGTTGTCGAGAAGCATAAGCAATGACCTTCTCCTTTTGCATTAACACGCACCCGAGTCCTTGATGTGCACCACGAAATCGTCTGTTCCTTCTGGTAACTATAGGATCGGCGCGCTGCAAAGTTTTTGTTTGAGTAATTGAAAAGCGGTTTCTTCCTTGTCGTTCCATTCATATTTTTATCCTTGTGCGTGAGAGTAGTGAGGGGTTGGGCTATCTTAGAGAAATTTTTGATGAATCGTAGATAATAGCCCACACGACCTAAGAACTGTCGCACCTCAGTCGGAGTCTTAGGTGCCTCCCAATTCTTAATCGCCTTGATTTTGGATCGGTCAACATGTATGCCCATCTCGTTGACCACGTGTATAAGGAATTGTACTTCTCGAATCCAAAAATCGCACTTTGAGAACTTGGCGTATAATTTCTCCTCTTTTAGTAACTCCATGATTAACTTCAGATGCTCGGCATGCTCCTTATTACTCCGCGAGTATATCAGAATATCATCTATGAACACAATCACAAACTTGTCCAAGTAGGGTTTGTACACTCTGTTCATGAGGTCCATGAATACCGCCGGTGCATTGGTTAACCCAAATGGCATGAGCATGAACTCGTAGTGGCCGTAACGAGTTCAGAAAGCGGTCTTTGGAATGTCCTCCTCCTGAATCCTTAGCTGATGGTATCCCGACCGCAGATCGATCTTCGAGTAAGAGCTCGACCCTTGTAATTGATCGAACAAGTCATCGATCCTTGGTAGTGGATATCGGTTCTTGATCGTCACCTGTTCAGTTCCGGGTAGTCGATGCACATACGGAACGATCCGTCTTTCTTCTTAACAAACAATATCGGTGCTCCCCAAGGTGAGAAGCTTGGTCTGATGATAGCTTTGTCTAACAGTTCTTGTAATTGATTAGACAATTCCTGCATTTCCGATGGCGCCAGTCGGTAAGGTGACCTTGCTATCGGAGCAGCTCCTGGTGTGAGATCAATCCGGAACTCAACTTGCCGTTGTGGTGGAAGTCCGGGCAAATCGTCAGGAAATACTTCTAGATAGTCTCGGACGATCGGTATATCTTCAATATTCCTTTCTTCTGCTTTCTTTTCTGTCACATGTGCTAGGATCGCATGGTAACCCTTTCGCAAGTACTTCTGGGCCTTCATGCAGGTAATGATCCTTAGTGAGGTACCGCTTCGTTCTCCTTGGATGGTCAGTGGTTCTCCATCCGGCAGTGGAATGCGGACTATCTTCTCTTGACAAACAATTGCGACTCGGTTCTTGGACAACCAGTCCATGCCTACAACTATGTCGAAGCTTCCCAATGTTACCGGTAATAAGTCTATAGTGAAAGAGTGATCGGCTAATGTTAAGACACAACTGGGAATCACTTGTTCTGTCTCTATTAGTTTACTATCTGCTAGTTCTACCGTATACAGGTAATCTAGAGCGATCAGAGTAATACCAAGTAATGACTAAATTCAGTGGATACAAAGCTTTTATCATCACCCATGTCAAACAAGATCGAAGCATAACAGTTGTTTACGAGAAACGTACCAGTAACAATGTTGGGGTCTTGTCTAGCCTCGTCGGCTCCAATGGCAAACGCTCTGCCCCGAGCATTTCTATTTCCAAGTCTCCGATTCTTTGGGGAGTCTTTGTGGAAATGTCCGGGATCATCACACCCGAAACATCCGCAGTTTCCCCCGCTAGCCGGGGCTTGTTCAACTAGCCGACAGTTCTGAGCATTGTGGCCAAAACGCTTGCATTTCTGGCATTGAGAATCTTCACAAGTGCCATTGTGGTGGAATTAGCACTTATTGCATTTTGGTAGGTTCCAGTGTATGCCCCTTTTTGCCTCTTTTCTGGTTGGTTTGCCACAAACACTCTGGTCGGTTCTTGTTTCTTCGGGTTATTGGGCACATAGGATTTAGCAGGAGCGTTTTCCCACTTTCGTTTGTTGTCGAAGACTTTTACGAAGTTTCCTTTTTGTTGAATAGTCCCTGACGGACTGCCTGCTCCGTGAGGTTATAAGCCAGTCTGACATTGTTGTGGATAACCGTGGGCTCGTCAGAAGTAACCATACTCTGTATTTGAGGTGCCAAACCCCAAATGTACCGCTCAATCCGTTTGTACTCAGGCGTAACCATGTGTGGTAGCAGTCGTGCTAAGTCGTGGAACCTTGTGGTGTATCCCGCAATATCAGCACCCTCCATTTTTAGATTCCAAAATTCCTGCTCCAGCTTTTGGATTTCATAGCAAGGACAATATTCCTCTTTTAGCATTCCCAAGGAATGGAATTTGCATTGTCCAACCCAAGAGTTTGGATATGAGAGTTCCACCAGGAGAGGGCTTGCCCCTCAAGAATTCCAGCTCCGAGCATGACCCGTTTTTCCAGTGTGCATTGACTCATGCTAAAGACCGATTCGATCTTTTCAATCCACCGTAGCAGTCCCACTGCTCATTCGGCCCCAGTAAAAGTATGCAGCTTGCAATCCATGAAGGATTTATAGGTACAAGCCTTTGGTCCATGCCTAGTTCTTGTGTGTCAACGATCTTACGCAGTTAGGTTAAATTTCCCTGGGTAGGATTTCATTACTCGCTTTATGTATGCTATTTCTGGTTTGTACCATGCCTCCGCTCTCGCTGTGACTTCCTGATCCTCCACCAGATTGATTGCCTTCATGATTAGAGAGTGCGTCGGCCACGCGTTGCGCGATGAGAGCTTCAATCTGGGCGGTGTCATGGAACTGGTACTTCCTCCTGAGTTGCGGGGTGTTCTCCGTGGCGTCATGTTTCTTTATAATTATAATGACAGCAAAGGTTAGATATTGTGTAATAAATAACAATCAACACACATGCATAAAATAACACACCACAATCAACAACCAATCAACCATACAATATAATCCAAAGATAAACACTTGATAAATAAGTTGTATGAAATACAAAGTATTTTCAGGAGCAAACACTCCTCCAAAAAAAGTAACATCTCAAAAATATTGCGTGAGCACAGCTCGCTCATGATAGGCTAATAAACTGGAAGGTGGAAAAGTACCACTCTGCAAAGCGGTAAAAAGTAACAGGGCACAAAGATTCATCAGAACCCTGGCGGGCTCTAACTCTTCTCGAACCGTGTTTGACCTGAGCCCTGCTGCTAGGGTGGTAGAGTCAGCAAGTGAGACTCGATGCTCTGCTACTTCTGCTCGCTGGTGGGCCATCCCTAGCTGCTCTTTGGTCTTCTCTAGGCGGCTAGACAGTGCAGTGGTCCTAGCTGCCTCTCTCTGGCGATCCTCCAGTAAACCCGCTACCTGACCCTGTAAGGTCTGCAGTGCAGTCTCTGTCACTGTGGCTCTCTATTCCGCCTCTTGAGCTTTCCCCTCAGCAGTCTCGATCCAGTCTCGCACTATCAAGAGTGCCTGGTCTGTCAAGGCAAGCTCGTCCTGGAGGGACGATATGTCAGCATCATGTAACTTGTTGCACGTCGCAAGTATCGGTAGCACCTCCCTCGTTGGCCGGAGCCAATAGGTGATGGATAGGATGGTCCAGATGACTCTCCCATGGATGAGGTGTCTGATGGTGCAATCCGGGCCCTTTTCGCCGATGGTCCAGCAATGTCAGATGATTGGACTGGTCGCTTTCCCTTACAGATGTTCCTCTTCCTAGCGGTAAGCTTGGTCTTTGCTCCTACTGGTGCAAGCAATGGTGACGGTGGCGCCGGGTCTGCCTAGCGAGGTGGTGTGGGTAGGATAGAGCCGTCATCGGATGATGAGTACCGATGCAGTACTGAGTAGGGCACTGACTCGACCGAATCACTCCCCTCGCCGGTGTCTCCATCACCTCCGTGGGCTGGTGCGTCATCCGCATCCTCCTCAGGGTCCTCCTCGGAGTCCATCTCTATAACCACCTCTGGGTCTTCCATCTGCTCTCCATCACTAGGTGAGTACGGTGATGAGGGTGGGGTGAGTGGCTCCGTAGGTGATGGTGGTGTAGCTGGAGTGTACTCCTCCTCGGAGTCCGAGATCACGATAGGGTCTGATGAATGAGACATCCTGTAACAAGTCAATATCCAGTAATCCAATGTTACCTCACTAGCTACAACATCTTGAAACTAGGCCTTAGACATAATTACTTCTTTGGAATGAGTATTTGCATTATTGTCATTCTCATTTGCTTCATGATGGTCGTTAGTACCGATGTTGTTTTCAGTGTGCCTATGGCTCCTAGTAACCGGAGTACGACCTGTTCCCCTACCTCTTCCTCTTCCTCGTCAAACCATTGTTACCTATAGACACAGATGTATGATATCATAATTCGTATAACTGGTTATGATCCAGAAAATCAGAAATTAAAGACATCTGGCCAAGAATGTAATTAATATATGTCTTCTCGATATCTCCTGTTATATTCATAATGATAATCAACATCTCAACTTATATTCCGTTGGCATTCCAGCTATTCTCAGAGCTCTTAGTTTAAGTCTAGATACTAATCTTTCCTATTAGTAGCTAAATCCCTTAAACTGCGGCTCTGATACCAACTTGTCACAACCGTAAAACAGGACAGTCATCTACCAGAGTAGTACCTCCAACAGATTTATACACCGCTCTTTCCAAGACAGAACATTTCGTTCGTCAGATAACTACATACCAGTTGAAGGTCGCCTTCTAGTTACTGTGACGTTGATACCAAAAACACACAGCGGAAGACTTAACATCATAAACTTATTTTATTTCATAACATAACATTTGTACAGTAGGGTCTGACTGGTAAAATACAACATAACGAACTCTGGACTTATAGTTCACGAAGAATCATGCCATTCCAAGAGTCCAAAAGAAAATGTGGTGAAACCACCAATAAAACCTATGGTAAAGCCAAAGATCACATCTGAGGCTAAAGCATATGTTCCAAAAGGGAAAAAGCTATCTGCTAAACCTTGTGCTTCTACCTCTGGTAGTGCACCTACAGGTGAGAAACCTGTGGTTAAGCTTTCTAAGCCACATAGGAGAAGAAGGAACAAGAGATTGATGAAGCTCGAACAGCAGGCTGGAATTCAACCAGGTGAAGCTTCTACTACTTCACCTGGTGCTTTCAAATGCAAGTCGACTGTTCCAGTAAAACAAAAGAAAAGGTCCTGGAACAAGAAATCTAAAAGTTCTCAATCTCCTGGTCCCAATTCTTCTAAAGAGTCATCAATTTTTGACAGTCACGACTGTGAATTAATTGAGGTTGTTTATTTTGAGAAAGATGGACGACCCAAGACCACTACGGCTTGGGTCTCCAAATCTAATTAATTTTTTGTGACTCGTGCAGGGAAATCCGAAGGGTACTATCTCTAATCGTTGGTATGTAGATAGTGGATGCTCTCGGCATATGACATGTAACATGGCCCTGCTTCAAGATGTAAAACCATTCAGAGGAGGCTATGTGGCCTTTGCAGGCGAGAAGGGCTGCAATATTACTTGTCAAGGCATAGTTTCAAATGGTTGTGTCAGCTTCGACAACGTCAACTACGACGAGTAGCTAAAGCATAACATGTTGAGTGCTTCTCAGATGTGCGACAAGGAGTACTCCGTTATGTTTGACAAATCTGAATGCATGATTCTCAAACCTGGTTTTGAAATTCCTTAAGATTGGATTCTGATGCAAGCACCAAGGACAAACGACACTTATCAGATTGATATGAGCATTGCAACAACCACCTCATCAGTTGCTACTTGTTTGCTTACCAAAGCGACAGAGCTTGACTCTATCTTGTGGCATAGGAAACTCGGACACATTTCTTATCAAAAAATGAATCATCTTGTCTGAAACGGTTTGGTAACCGGTGTTCCTAAGCTGAAATTTGCCATTGCAGATGACTGAATGCCTTGTAAAAAGGGCAAACAACAACGAAAGTCTCACAAGCCCAAGTTCCAAAACTCCTTTGATACCCCTTTGGAGCTATTACATATGGATCTGTTTGGCCCCATAAGTATCAGGAGTATTAAAGGGAAGTCATATTGTCTAGTTGTAACTGATGATTTCTCACGTTTTTCTTGGGTGCATTTTTTAGGTACAAAGGACGAGACTGCTGAAATTCTTCAATACCTGATCCTTAGCTTGGAATCTCTTTGCAAGTTTAAGGTTAGAAGAATAAGGAGTGATAACGGAACTGAATTAAAAAATAATTTGATGGAACTTTTCTATCTCAAGAAGGGTATTCGTCGCGAATTTAGTGCCCCGTACACACCTAAGCAGAATGGAGTTGCAGAACGGAAGAACAGAACCCTAATTGAGACAGCAAGGACAGTGCTGTCAGATGCAAAGCTTCCTATAAATTTCTAGGCAGAAGCAGTAAATACAACTTGTCACGTTTTGAACAGGGTTCTGGTTGTGAAGAGGCACAACAAGACTTGCTATGAGTTGATTAATAAATGACCTCCCAATCTTGACTACCTTGCTCCTTTTGGTAGTCCCTGTTCCTTATTAATACAATACAAAGACCGCAAGTCTAAGTTTCATGCAAAAGTAGTGGAAGGCATCTTCTTAGGATATGTTGCCAACTCGCCTTGCAAAAGAGTGTACAATATAGGAACTCGTACTATCGAGGAATGGTTCAAAGTGGATTGTAGTAAACACAACATTCAACCAGAACCAACTGATCCAGCTTGGGGATTGATTATGATGCGCTATTCAAGTCTTTCAACCTTCCTGATTTGTCTGCCGATGTTGCCGCAAATGTGTATGATTTCTTTGATGGCGGCGATGACTCCAACTTCTCGACCCGTGCCACTGTACCTATTGTAACTCCAGATTCTAATGTTGCATCTGCATCTAGAACTCATGATAGTGAAGACATTGAAGTTGTTCATATTGATGGAAATGACGCTCTAGCTGATCCTAACACTCATGTAGGAAATGAAGCTCCAGCTGATCTAATCAACATTGAATCATCGTTTTCTAGATCACAGGATATGGGGGAGTTGAGCACGAACCTCGATTCAGAAATTCAGTAACCGCAAATACCAGAGACGAGAGTGCATAAGAATCATCCAATTGACAACATTATTGGTGATCCTCATGCCGGTGTTCAGACTCGTCATAAAACCATTACTGAGAACTCTAGTCTGTATGCTGAGATACTTGACACAGGTGTCATGGAAACATGTTTGCATGTTGCATTCGTGTCCCAGTTGGAGCCGAAGAATGTGAAGGAGGCTCTCACTGACAACTACTAGATTGAGGTGATGCAAGATGAACTGTCCCAATTCCAAAAGTTGCATGTGTGAGATTTAGTTGACTTGCCAAGAGGCGTACATCCAATTGAAACCAGATGGGTGTTCAAGTGTAAAACGGATGATCGTCATGTCGTAGTGAAGAATAAAGCAAGGTTGGTTGTTCAAGGATTTTATCAACAAGAGGGCTTGGATTAGACTGAAGTATATGCCCCAGTTGCTAGACTTGAGGCCATTCGACTGTTTCTGGCTTATGCCTCCTATATCGGCTCCCGGATTTGAAGATCCGCATAATATCAATAAAGTGTATAAGCTCGACAAAATACTTTATGGTCGTCATCAAGCACCTCAGGCATGGTATGAGACGTTATCAAAACATCTACTGTCAAATGGTTTTGACCGTGGACAGATTGACTCGACCCTATTCATTCGGAAAGCAGGATGTGATATTCTACTCATACAAGTGTATGTCGACGACATTATCTTTGGGTCTACAAATGAAGAGATGTGTAGGGAATTCGAACAGGTGATGAAGTCCAAGTTTGAGATGAGCAACATGGGTGAATTGTCGTTCTTCCTGGATCTGCAAGTCAGTCAAAGAGAGGATGGCATCTATCTACATCAAACTAAGTATGTGCAGGACATCTTGTCAAAATACAAGATGAGTGATAGCAGTACTTATAGCACACCTATCCCTGTCAATCACGGTTTGTATCCAGACAAAGATGGAAAGGATGTGGATTGTAAATTGTACCATGGGATGATCGGTTCTCTCATGTATCTCACAGCTTCAAGGCCTGACATAATGTTTGCTGTATGTTTGTGCTCAAGGTTTCAATCACAACCAAATGAGTCTCATATGATAGTTGTTAAGAGGATATTCAGATACTTGAAAGGGAAACCCTGATTGGGTCTTTGGTACTCAAAGCAGCAGTCATTTGACATCAAAGCCTATACTGATTCAGATTATGGGGGTTGTAACCTTGATAGAAATTCAACTTCAGGTGGATGTCAACTCTTGGGAATAGGTTGGTTTCCTTGCAGTGTAAGAAGCAGTCAATGGTTTCTGTCTCAACATGTGAAGCAGAGTACATTGCTATAGCGAGCGGTTGTTCTCAGATATTGTGGATTCAGCAGCAATTGAGAGACTACGGTTTAAACTTCACTGGAACTCCACTGTTCATTGACAACAATGCCACCATGTCCATCACAAACAACCCGGTGAAACATTCCAAAACTAAACATATTGAAATTTGCCACCATTTCATCCGTGATTGTGATGAAAAACATCTCATTGAACTTGTAAAGGTTCACACGGATGACAACTTTGCTGACCTTTTCACTAAGGCGTTTGATCGAACACGTTTTGAACATCTTGTCAACATGATAGGAATGTTTAATCTGGAGTGAAAACTTGTTTTTCTTAAATCAATCCAATTCATGAAAGTTAAATTTTATTCCTTTTAAATTTTCTGTATAGTTCTGTTAATTTTCAAATATTTTACAAAAATTCAAACAAAATAGAAAACCAGAAAATTTCAAAGTTCACTTGAGAAAAGAGAAAATGATAGTACATCAGAAATGATCTAAACGTCCTAAACTACTCCTATGGGAAATGATTGCGTCATGCTTATTTGATTGTTTAAATTGTTGTGTTTCTAATCTGCTTATTTACAAGTAATTTGAATTATCAGTAGGCTGTAAGCATCTTTGAATCATTAGTAGGGTGGAAATTAAATCAATACTACAACTGTGATTTGAACCCATATTTGCTAGTGTTTGTGCTTAAAAGAATGCAAAAGACTACTATCAGATACAGGATGTTAGATTTTGGCAATTATTTTCTTCTGAGACCAGTTTCGGGATAGGTCGTTAGCACAATTAATGCGGTTCATCTCACTGCCCATACTCACAAGTATATAATGAGAGATTGAATCAATACATGTGTTATCAACCGTTGAGCGTGTATTCACCCTTGAATCACTCCTGATTCATTGAATTCAAATCCAGATAAAAGTTGGATCCCCTTACCTAAATCCTCAAACACCATATTCATTATCCGGAATCATCATACCGATATTCGCTGAAGAAATCACATGAAACCAAGACAAATGAATCACTCGATTCTGAATCTTATGATTCCTGATAATCCTTATGGATTCTGTTTGATTTTTCATGTGCTAATTGATGTAGCCTCATTCTGGAAATTTAGAAAATCATTGGAAAAATCTTAGATGCCTTGAGATAAGTACAAAGTAAGTTCGTAGCATAACTGTGGGGCACACGTTGTATATTAATAACAATTACCTTAACTGTAACACCCAAAATAAAAAGAAAAGAAAAATTAAAAATTTCACTCCTTCGCGGTACGCGAGGGAGATATTGACAAAACCTCGCGGTACGCGAGGGAACTGCTTATCGCCGGAAAAACACCTTCTCGCGGTACGCGAGAAGATTTCCAACCAAGCCTCGCGGTACGCGAAGGGATAGTACACGCGTCAAGGCCAGAAAACACGTGTCATTCACCCTTGCCACCAGCCGCCACGTGTCATGCTGACTCAGTACCGTTCGTGACACCTCATCCTCTCGCGGTCCGCGAGAGATTTTCTTGGCCATTCTCGCGGTACGCGAGAGACCGGAATTCCAGCCTATAAAAGGCCTTCAACGGGATTGAAATTCTGTACAGTTTCCAAACATTCGTTTCACACAAACCCGATCTCTCAAAACTCCACAACGTCCCGAAGCGCTGTTCAAGAATCCTACGACACCCAACTCAAGCCGTAGTTCTGTCCAAATCCCGCAAAGTAGGTATCGTTAAAACTATTCATATATATATAGCCGCAATTATATATATATTCTCTCATATATATTCTCGTTAATCGTGTCTTCCCTAGGAAGAAACGTGTCGAGGTTCTGCTCAAATTCCGAAGCCTACAACCCTACCAGCCATCAAAATCAAGGTGAACACATTTAACGCTTTTCAAACGATAAAACCATTTTATTTACGAAAACGGCATGAAACAAATTAAATGCTTTAATCATAAGGGTAATCTACGTGATAGCATTCAGGCCATAAGCATACGTAGATTTGATCAAATGGTATACATGTGACGGGTGAAAGTCCGGTCCGTGGCTGGGTACAGATCATGAAAGGGGGTATCATAAGACTGAGGATATGGTTCCTTAGCAGATTATACGAGGGACGAGTTCCTGATTATCATATAAGACTAAGAACAAGGTTCTTAGCATCACGACCCTGGGAATAGGCTATCAGTCTGAGACATAGAGCTCAGCCAGTTGACCCCATGGCAGTTAACCCAGTGTATGTAGGTGGTATATACTTCAGGTGAAAAAGACTGCTGAATGTGTAGATTTACCATACAGAAACGTGCTTAAAGGCTTTAATTTGGTTTATGTTAGAAATCATTTTCGTGTCAGTTAAATGTGATTCACCGGCTTTATGCTGATGTTCATTTTCAAAACGTTTTTCACAGGTAGTGAAAGAAATCATTAAATTCAGGGTGGTGCAGTAAAGACAAGATCTTTAGGCATATTTAAATCCCTGTGGCAGACTAATACAAGACCAAATGTTGGAACGGACGTAGATCCTAGACATTTTGAATGGCTTGTATTATGTAAATTATTTCAATCACTGTACGTTATATAATAGACTTTTGAAGATCTATTATCATGAAATGAAAAGGGACGTGGATCCCAAGTTTTGACAAAAAGTACAGAATTAACCCTTGAGGTTATTTACATGACATTTCATTAAAAAAAGGCATCAAGTAAAAACAAAGACTTCCGCTGTCCAAATTTATGGGACCTCATTCAGATACCAGCATTGTCTCGCGACGCCCGGGCAGGGGTAGCCCGGGGTTGTGACAGGTTGGTATCAGAGCTGCATTTAAGGGTTTTAGCAAAATTAGATACTTGTATGATAGTATCTTAGCTTTAACCAATAGTTGTGCCTACTAAACGAACGGTAGGAAGATGCCTTTAACATAACCAATAAATTACAGGATGTCAGATCCATACTATTATCCTCATAACTACCCAAACTTCTTTCCTGGAGAATTATCTAATCCAAGAAACGATCGAATAGTACCAAGCTATGATGATTATGTCCACTATCTACCGACCCCGGAGAATTGGAACAGAATGGTCGCAGAACAAGTGGAGCAGACTCAAGCAAGGCTTGAACCTCTGAGGGAAGAATCAGAGTATTCAGTGGAAATGGAAGATTCAAGAGAATCTTTACGTCCTGTTATGACATCTATGCCACTACCTCAATCGTTAGACATAGTATACCCTACCGGAACAATTCAAGAACATCCACCCAGTCCAAGTGAAGAAACTCCACATTCGATTTCTGAATCCGACAAGGCTGCCGTTTGTGAAGGCAGTGGTGGAAAGTATTTCTTTGATCCTATTCCAGAACATCCCGTTTTCAAGGAACCTTTCTTCTATGTAGATCCCTCCGATGGACGTCAGTATGCAACCGACGGAAAAGTCGTGTGGTCTGTTAACTCAGCATATCACGATCTTAGGATGGGACACAGGGAACCACCTCCTTGTTATGGATACCATGATGAACTGCCAAAATCAATTGATGAACACCTCGATCGTGCTCTTAGAGAGGCTGACGATCTACGTGCTGAACTGTACTTCACCAGACAAGTCATAGTTAAAAACGAACAAACTATATTTGACTACGAACTAGCCCAGGAAGACAGGAAGTACGCAGAGCAATGGGTGGCAGATCAGTTGATCCAGAAGGGTGCTATGACCGAGACCCTGGGGAGATTCTATCAAGATTTGGGAGATGTGCTTCTCGATTAAAGTTAATGATAGTATTTGTAAAATTAGCTAACTTTAAGTGATATAGATGCATATCTATATTTCTGTATTTGTAACAAATAGATGAAGTTTAAGCGATAATAAACTTCAAATTTTGACCCAAATTCTTGTCTTGTATTCTTAGATGTCTCAACAAAACAATGACAATAGCGGTCCAGCTACCTACATTACCAAGGAAAAAGGAAAAGAAGTTAATAGTAATCCTGAAATAACTACTCCACAACCAGAATTGCAACAACTGGTCAAACAAAGCATTAAAGAAATGCTTCCTGCCATAATAAAGGAAGTACAAGAAAACATCAAAACTCCAAGCCACGTAACTCTTCCTTCAAAAAGAATGGAAAACCCTTCGAAAACCCACACAGAGCAAGTAGCAAGCTCTCGTAAACCTCAAACCTCGAAAAGATCCAGAACATCAAGCAATAAGTATTCTGAATCTGAAGAATCCTTAAATTTAAGCAGTGAAGACTCTGAAGAAGAAGAAAATGAAACAAAAAGGTATAGACACAAAGGGTGTTCTTATAAAACCTTTCAGGACTGTAAACCTTATGAATTTAAGGGCACTGAAGGCGGTATTGCTACTCTTCACTGGCTAGAGAAGATGGAGTCAGTAATAGCAATTAGCAAGTGTGCTAAGAAAGATCAAGTACTGTATGCTTCAAACTCCTTCAAAAATGAAGCGTTGGAATGGTGGAATTCAATCATTTCTGCCAAAGGGAGGAGAAAGACCAATGCCATGGATTGGAAAGAATTTCGGGCAAAGGTGAAAAAGAAATTTTGCCCCAAGACTGAAAAAGAACAAGCTGAAAGAAAATTTCTGGAGCACCGAATGGTCGGTACCAATGATCGAGAGTATACTACCAAATTTTTTGAATATGCCCGTTTGGCACCTCACCTGGCTAAACCCGAGTCGGTTCTCATAACTCGATATATTTATGGCTTAGTTCCAGAGATCCGTGATTTGGTGAAGGTTGTCTCACCAAAAACCATTGAGTCCACCGTAGAATTGACCGGTACCATGACGGCTGGACTAATCAGAAATATAGAGGAAAAGAAGAAAGTCGAATCCTCTATAAAATCAAAACCCGAGGCCAAAAGATTTAGCAAGAACTTTGGGCAAAAGGGGTTACCATTTAACAATCCACCATGCAAAACATGCGGACGCAGGCATAGTGGAAAGTGTGTTTTTGAAACTCCATTCTGTAATTATTGCAAGGTCTCAGGTCACTCTACTGAGAATTGCTTCAAGAAAAAGGGAATAACTTGTTTTAGTTGTGGAGAGCTGGGGCACATCAGCACTAATTGCCCTAAGTTTGCAAGGACCGGAAGAGCTGGAGGATCAGGAGCCAAGATCACTCCAGAAAACAAAAAGACCGTACGAGCTTTTGTCATGAATGCTAACCAAGCTGAGAGAACGCCGGACGTAATTACCGGTACGTTTCTTCTTAATAATGTTTATGCTAAGGTCTTATTTGACTCAGGTGCGAACCGGAGTTTTATAGATTATAATTTTTGTAATCTATTAAATAAACCTTTAAGTCCCTTAGCTGAAACATATGAAGTAGAAACAGCGAACGGTGATTTGATAAAAATATCCCAATCACTGAACAATTGTTACATTACATTGGCTGGTTTCACTATCCCAGTACAATTGTTACCAATGTCAATAACTGGCTTTGACATTGTTTTGGGGATGGATTGGTTATCTAATAACCAAGCCGAAATCCTTTGTAATCAACAAGTTGTAAAACTCGTTACACCAACAAACAAAACTCTAACTATCCAAGGTGATAAACCCACAAAACCTATCCAGATAATCTCCATACTTAAAGCAACCAAGTGCTTAAGAAAAGGATATCTGGCATGTCTGGTATCAATTACTGCCTTGGAAAAGGAGAAGAAGATAGAATCAGTACATGTAGTATCTGAATTTCCAGACGTTTTTCCTGAAGAACTGCCTGGATTACCACCAGAACGAGAGGTAGAATTTCGAATCAACCTTGTACCTGGTGCAACTCCAATTGCCAAATCCCCGTACAGACTGGCACCCACAGAAATGGCAGAACTCAAGAAACAATTAGATGAACTTCTTGAGAAAGGTTTTATACAACCAAGTTCTTCACCCTGGGGAGCTCCAATTCTCTTTGTTAAGAAGAAAGACGGATCAATGCGCATGTGTATTGATTATCGGGAATTAAATAAAGTTACCATTAAAAACCGATACCCACTCCCAAGGATTGACGATTTATTCGATCAACTCCAAGGAGCTTGTCATTTTTCAAAGATCGATCTTCGTTCAGGTTATCATCAGTTGAAAGTGCATGATAACGATATCTCGAAAACTGCATTTCGAACACGGTATGGACATTTCGAGTTCACGGTTATGCCATTTGGACTTACAAATGCTCCTGCCGCATTCATGGACATGATGAATCGTGTCTGCAAACCTTACTTGGATAAGTTTGTCATAGTTTTTATTGATGACATACTTATTTATTCCAAAACCCAAGTTGAACACGAAACTCATCTTCGAACCATACTTGAACTTCTTCGAAAAGAGAAATTATATGCTAAGTTTTCCAAATGCGGATTTTGGTTAACAGAAGTACAATTTCTTGGTCATGTCATCAACGTGAACGGAATTCAAGTAGATCCTTCCAAAATTGAAGCTATATCCAAATGGGAAATTCCCAAGTCACCCACCGAAATTCGTAGTTTTCTGGGATTAGCAGGATATTACCGCCGGTTCATTCAAAATTTTTCTCGTATAGCAATCCCACTCACATCCCTAACTCGGAAATCTGTAAAGTACGAATGGGGACCCAAACAATCTGAATCTTTTGAAACCTTGAAACAAAAACTGACAAACGCACCTATTCTATCTTTACCAGATGGTATTGAAGACTTCGTAGTTTACTGCGACGCCTCACATACTGGTTTAGGTTGCGTATTAATGCAACGCAAGAAAGTCATTGCTTATGCATCTCGTCAGTTGAAAATTCATGAGAAAAACTACTCAACCCACGATCTAGAGTTGGGCGCTATAATCTTTGCTTTGAAATTATGGCGACACTATCTCTATGGGGTTAAGTTCACAATCTACACTGATCATAAAAGTCTCAAGTACATATTTAGCCAGAAGGAGTTAAATATGAGACAAAGAAGATGGATGGAAATCCTGAATGATTATGATTGTGAAATTTGTTATCATGAAGGAAAGGCAAATATAGTAGCAGATGCCTTGAGCCGAAAAGAAAATGTCAAGTCAAAGAGAGTACGTTCTCTCAGACTTGAACTACAAATTGATCTTGTAAGTCAGTTAAAAGAGGCACAAGAGTTAGCTTTGAAGGAAGGTAACTTTGAAAAAGAAGGAATGAAAGGAATGCTTGATTTACTGATCAAAGGAGAAGATAATATCCTTCGCATGAATAAACGTATTTGGGTACCAGTTACAGGTGATCTTCGAGAGCGAATCTTCGAAGAAGCACACAAGTCCAAATACACCATGCACCCAGGAAGTGATAAAATGTACAAGAACCTCAAAGAAAGTTACTGGTGGATTGGTATGAAAAAGAACATTGCTATCTACGTAGCAAAATGTTTGACTTGTTCCAAAGTCAAAGCCGAACACCAAAAGCCAGCTGGATTATTGCAACAGTTAGAATTACCAGTTTGGAAATGGGAATTGATAACTATGGACTTTATTACCAAACTTCCTCGAACCACTCGTGGAAATAATGCAATCTGGGTTATCATTGACCGTTTAACCAAATCAGCTCACTTTCTATCTATCAAGGACACCATGAGTATGGACAAAATGGCACAAATTTACGTTAATGAAATTGTAACGTTACATGGTGTGCCTCTATCCATAGTGTCAGATAGAGATAGTCGCTTCACATCTCGATTCTGGCAAAGTTTTCAAACAGCTCTAGGAACTCGATTGAATCTTAGCACTGCTTATCATCCACAAACTGATGGGCAGAGCGAAAGAACCATACAAACCCTAGAAGATATGCTCCGAGCCTGTGTGATAGACTTTGGAGGTAATTGGGATGATCATTTACCTCTAATGGAATTCTCATACAACAATAGTTATCACACAAGTATTCAGGCTGCACCATTTGAAGCATTGTACGGACGGAAATGTCGAACGCCTGTATGTTGGTCAGATATCGGAGAAAATCAGTTATCAGGACCAGAGATAGTCCAAGAAACCACTGATAAAGTATTACAAATACGTGAACGTTTAAAAGCGGCTCAAGATCGACAGAAAAGTTATGCAGATAAACGAAGAAAGCCGTTAGAATTCCAAATCGGTGACAAGGTGTTATTAAAAGTTTCACCTTGGAAAGGTGTTATTCGTTTCGGAAAGAAAGGAAAGTTAAGTCCACGTTTTGTTGGACCTTTCAAAATCATTAAACGAATCGGATCTGTTGCCTATCAGCTTGAACTACCAGTAGAGATGGGTGGGGTACACGATGTATTCCATGTATCAAACCTACGTAAGTGTTTAGCTGATGAATCCTTGCTTATGCCTTTACAAGATGTGGAAGTAAATGAAAAGCTCAAATTCATTGAACGCCCGTTACAAATTGAAGACCGACAAATCAAAAAGCTTAAACGAAAGCAATTGGCGTTAGTCAAAATAAGATGGGACTCCAGGCGTGGCCCAGAATATACCTGGGAACTTGAGTCAGAAATGCGCAAAAAGTATCCACATCTCTTTCAATGAATCTCGAGGACGAGATTATTCTAAAGGAGGGGAGGATGTAACACCCAAAATAAAAAGAAAAGAAAAATTAAAAATTTCACTCCTTCGCGGTACGCGAGGGAGATATTGACAAAACCTCGCGGTACGCGAGGGAACTGCTTATCGCCGGAAAAACACCTTCTCGCGGTACGCGAGAAGATTTCCAACCAAGCCTCGCGGTACGCGAAGGGATAGTACACGCGTCAAGGCCAGAAAACACGTGTCATTCACCCTTGCCACCAGCCGCCACGTGTCATGCTGACTCAGTACCGTTCGTGACACCTCATCCTCTCGCGGTCCGCGAGAGATTTTCTTGGCCATTCTCGCGGTACGCGAGAGACCGGAATTCCAGCCTATAAAAGGCCTTCAACGGGATTGAAATTCTGTACAGTTTCCAAACATTCGTTTCACACAAACCCGATCTCTCAAAACTCCACAACGTCCCGAAGCGCTGTTCAAGAATCCTACGACACCCAACTCAAGCCGTAGTTCTGTCCAAATCCCGCAAAGTAGGTATCGTTAAAACTATTCATATATATATAGCCGCAATTATATATATTCTCTCATATATATTCTCGTTAATCGTGTCTTCCCTAGGAAGAAACGTGTCGAGGTTCTGCTCAAATTCCGAAGCCTACAACCCTACCAGCCATCAAAATCAAGGTGAACACATTTAACGCTTTTCAAACGATAAAACCATTTTATTTACGAAAACGGCATGAAACAAATTAAATGCTTTAATCATAAGGGTAATCTACGTGATAGCATTCAGGCCATAAGCATACGTAGATTTGATCAAATGGTATACATGTGACGGGTGAAAGTCCGGTCTGTGGCTGGGTACAGATCATGAAAGGGGGTATCATAAGACTGAGGATATGGTTCCTTAGCAGATTATACGAGGGACGAGTTCCTGAGTATCATATAAGACTAAGAACAAGGTTCTTAGCATCACGACCCTGGGAATAGGCTATCAGTCTGAGACATAGAGCTCAGCCAGTTGACCCCATGGCAGTTAACCCAGTGTATGTAGGTGGTATATACTTCAGGTGAAAAAGACTGCTGAATGTGTAGATTTACCATACAGAAACGTGCTTAAAGGCTTTAATTTGGTTTATGTTAGAAATCATTTTCGTGTCAGTTAAATGTGATTCACCGGCTTTATGCTGATGTTCATTTTCAAAACGTTTTTCACAGGTAGTGAAAGAAATCATTAAATTCAGGGTGGTGCAGTAAAGACAAGATCTTTAGGCATATTTAAATCCCTGTGGCAGACTAATACAAGACCAAATGTTGGAACGGACGTAGATCCTAGACATTTTGAATGGCTTGTATTATGTAAATTATTTCAATCACTGTACGTTATATAATAGACTTTTGAAGATCTATTATCATGAAATGAAAAGGGACGTGGATCCCAAGTTTTGACAAAAAGTACAGAATTAACCCTTGAGGTTATTTACATGACATTTCATTAAAAAAAGGCATCAAGTAAAAACAAAGACTTCCGCTGTCCAAATTTATGGGACCTCATTCAGATACCAGCATTGTCTCGCGACGCCCGGGCAGGGGTAGCCCGGGGTTGTGACATTAACACACAAGAACATGATACTAAGTTGCTTACGGTTTTAAATCTTATAATATTGCCAACTTGAATTACTTGTTTATGTGCTTATTACGTATGAATAAACTATAATCCATGACATGATCCCATATTCTTTGATGTTTATCTTGTATCATTATTGCTATAGATTAGTCTGATATGATCCTCTGCTCATGTCATTGAACAAAAATAGCTTGTGTGTGAATATGTGTATATCGTTATTCTAAAAAGATTAAAATGATTTTAAGTTTGTGTATAGTTCAAATTCCAATCAGAAAAGCCAAAAATATTTGTGTTTAACCTTCGTGAATTGACTTTGAATCCTCTAGATTGAATGTTCTTATCCGGTTCGCTTTTTGACATGACATTCTTCATAATTTGAGTTGAAAAGTTTGAGTACAAAAGGGTCTCGGCGTACTTGATAAGTGAACATGAAGTAAACCTGCGTACTTATCAAGTACGCAAGACTTAAGTCATGCGTACTTACTAAGTACGCAGGAGTTAAGTCCTTCGCACTTGACAAGTATGCACGACCCATGTGTGTGGGGTATATAAGCCGCAGTTAGACTTTTTCATCAGTTTCAAACGCTCAAACGATTGTATACTCCCTGCTCCTTTTTACTCAAAATTTTCGAGTATTCCCAAATCTTTTTTCATCCCGATCATTGTTTCATCCTCACCTAACTAACATTTGTTGAGAACCTTGGACCATTTCATCCGCAAAATGTCTTGTTGAGGACCAATTTCTTGACTTTCGAGCTTAGGGTTTTGATGATGAAATTTAAATTGGGTTTGGGTGTTCTTAAGTTAAATTAGGCCCTAAAACTAGTTTATGATCATCAATCGAAGCTCTAGCATGCTAAATTCGTCCTTAATTGTTCTTGATTTTGGTTTTGAACCCTTGGGTGTCTGTGGTTTTGCATCGGACCGAGGTTAGGTCCAAATGACCGGGTTTTAGCATTGCATTGGTCTTAGTCTTGGTCCCATAGGTCTTAAACAGGTTTTTCGACATTGTCGTGACCGCTATCATCATCTAAATCTTTGAATCTCTTGATTTTGGATTTTGTAAAAGTTCTAAGTGTTAGTTCCTGCGCACTTAGTAAGTACGCAAGAATTAGCTCCTGCGTACTTACTAAGTACGCAAACAATTTCGTGCGTATTTGTTAAGTACGCAGGAAGTGTAACTCAGAAATTTTTCTAAGTCTGAAATTCGGTTCAATGTGCAAGTGCTATACTTTGTCATGTCTTGTTCTATACCACTGATTCTGTTTGATATAATGGTGTATATCTTATGTTATTGCAGAGATGGCTGGTGATGGCGGTGATGAAGAAGAAGGAGATGGTGCTGAAGAGTCAGATTCTGTGGCGACTGAATCTGATGATGCAACAGACAAAACATACCCACGGAGAATGGCGAAGGTTTCCCTTCCCGAGTCATCCTCCAAAAGACAAAGACAAAAGAATTCAGACAATAAGTATGTTGCTGAACATGGGACTGAGAGGAGGAAGAATAGGACTATTCAGGGATTCCTTCATGAATCTTTCTATATACGTCATTCTGAGTTACTGACGTGGAGCACGTTAGCCATGCTGGCGTCGGTTTCACGGAGCTCAAATTTGACATAGTCGTCCGTGAGCTCACGGATTTTGACCTTGGGGAACCTCTGGTCATGGACCTCAAACTTGACATAGTCATCCTTTAGCTCACGGATTTTGACCTTAGGGAACATCTAATACGATGTTGTTAGACAAATACTACTTGCATACATATGATAGAGACTGTAGACTTCTCCAGAGCTGCTGTCAAGGGGGAGTTTGTTGAAGCAATTCTTGTGACAATTACTCTGAAGCTGTTAGAGACTGTAGATATCTCTAGAGCTGCTGTCATGGGGGAGTTTGTTGAAGCAATTCTTGTGACACGCACTCTGAAGATTTTTTTTACTTATGTATTGTATTTATGTATTTGTATTTCTATATCAGTGTCTGTATGTATTGGTTTATCGAGTTGTAATAATGTTCGTAGGTACTTGTCGTTGTATTCGTCTTTGTTAAGTGTTGTGCGAAATTAACAAGTGCGCAGGTTGCTCAACCTGCGTACTTAGCAAGAACGCATGAACATTGTCTGTGTACTTGCTAAGTACGCAAGAACAAAACCCTGGGCGCTTAGCAAGTGCGCAGGAAACAGGTCTAGTATAAATAGGTTGTGGTGACAGAAGTTATGTACGCACTCATTTGTAACATCTCTGTAACCTACAAGTTTTACAATATACGAAGTTTGAAAGTGTTTTCGCTGTCGGTTTACTTTGTGTTACTTGATTCTCCACCTAGTCACGGGTATTCCGAACCCGGTCAGACTAGTCACACACTCACACGTAACGATCCGAGACACCCGGGGACCTACAGTTCCGTTTGTTTTTGTCTAAAACCCAAAAATTTAAATTATCCATTTCCATCTCAAAAATCATGACCAATAATCCTATAATTAAAGCTTTTACTATTAGTATTGATAACAACATAATCGTTACGTTTGATAAGCGACGATTATTAAAAATAAATAAACTTTGTCATTAATGTTTGTCGAATATAATCTCTACTCGTCCTTCTCAAATACGGTATTCATGACTCGATCTAATATTAATAATTAATCTTCTAAGGGTTTTTTAGAAATTATACCTTCTCGAACACGGTTCCAAGAACACGAACTCGTAACGTACCCGAACTTTGACACAAACCGCTCCTTTTAAACATGCTCGTATCTAGGCCTAACAGACCAAACACACCCATGGAGAATCGCGAAGGTTTCCCTTCCCGAGTCATCCTCCAAAAGACAAAGACGAAAGAATTCAAACAATAAGTATGTTGCTGAACATGAGACTGAGAGGAGGAAGAATAGGACTATTCCAGGATTCCTTCCTGAATCTTTCTATATACGTCATTTTGAGTTACTGACGTGGAGCACGTTAGCCATGCTGGCATCGGTTTCACGGAGCTCAAATTTGACATAGTCGTCCTTGAGCTCACGGATTTTGATCTTGGGGAACCTCTGGTCACGGACCTCAAACTTGACATAGTCATCCTTTAGCTCATGGATTTTGACATTGGGAACCTCTGATACGATGTTGTTAGACAAATACTACTTGCATACATATGATAGAGACTGTAGACTTCTCTAGAGCTGCTGTCAAGGGGGAGTTTGTTGAAGCAATTCTTGTGACAATCACTATGAAGCTGTTAGAGACTGTAGACATCTCTAGAACTGCTGTCAAGGGGGAGTTCGTTGAAGCAATTCTTGTGACACGCACTCTGAAGATTTTTTTTTACTTATGTATTTGTATTTCTATATCAGCGTCTGTATGTATTGGTTTATCGAGTTGTAATAATGTTGGTAGGTACTTGTCGTTGTATTCGTCTTTGTTAAGTGTTGTGCGAACTTAACAAGTGCGCATGTTGCTCAACCTGCGTACTTAGCAAGTACACACTGTGTACTTGCTAAGTACGCAGGAACAAAACCCTTCGCACTTAGCAAGTGCGCAGGAAACAGGTCTAGTATAAATAGGTTGTGGTGACAGAAGTTATGCAAGCACTCATTTGTAACATCTCTGTAACTTACAAGTTTTATAATATACGAAGTTTGAAAGTGTTTTCGCTGTCGGTTTACTTTGTGTTACTTGATTCTCCACCTAGTCACGGGTATTCCGCACCCGGTCAGACTAGTCACACACCCACACGTAACGATCCGAGACACCCGGGGACCTACAGTTCCGTTTGTTTTTGTCTGAAACCCGACAATTTAAATTGTCCATTTCCGTCTCAAAAATCATGACCAATAATCCAATAATTCAAGCTTTTACTATTAGCATTGATAACAACATAATCATTACGTTTGACAAGCGACGATTATTAAAAATAAATAAACTTTGTCATTAATGTTAGTCGAATAAAATCTCTACTCGTCCTTCTCAAATACGGTATTCATGACTCGATCTAATATTAATAATTAATCTTCTAAGGGTTTTTTAGGAGTTATACCTTCTCGAACACGGTTCCAAGAACACGAACCCGTAACGTACCCGAACTTTGACACAAACCGCTCATTTTAAACATGCTCGTATCAAGGCCTAACAGACCAAACACACCCACGGAGAATCGCGAAGGTTTCCCTTCCCATGTCATCCTCCAAAAGACCAAGACGAAAGAATTCAAACATTAAGTATGTTGCTGAACATGAGACTGAGAGGAGGAAGAATAGGACTATTCAAGGATTCCTTCCAGAATCTTTCTATATACGTCATTTTGAGTTACTGACGTGGAGCACGTTAGTCGTGCTGGCGTCGGTTTCACGGAGCTCAAATTTAACAAAGTCGTCCTTGAGCTCATGGATTTTGACCTTGGGGAACCTCTGGTCACGGACCTCAAACTTGACATAGTCGTCATTTAGCTCACGGATTTTGACCTTGGGGAACCTCTGAAACGATGTTGTTAGAAAAATACTACTTGCATACAGATGATAGAGACTGTAGACTTCTCCAGAGCTGCTATCAAGGGGGAGTTTGTTGAAGCAATTCTTGTGACAATCACTCTAAAGCTGTTAGAGACTGTAGACATCTCTAGAGCTGCTGTCAAGGGGGATTTTGTTGAAGCAATTCTTGTGACACGCACTCTGAAGATTGTTTTTACTTATGTATTGTCTTTACGTATTTGTATTTGTATATCAGCGTCTGTATGTATTTGTTTATCGAGTTGTGATAATGTCCATAGGTACTTGTCATTGTATTCGTCTTTGTTAAGTGTTATACGCACTTACCAAGTGCGCAGGTTGCTCAACCTGCGTACTTAGCAAGTACGCACGAACATTGTCTGCGTATTTGCTAAGTACGCAGGAACAAAGCCCTGCGCACTTAGCAAGTGCGCATGCAACAAGTCTAGTATAAATAGGTTGTGGTGACAGAAGTTATGTACGCACTCATTTGTAACATCTCTATAACCTACAAGTTTTATAATAGACGAAGTTTGAAAGTGTTTTCGCTGTTGGTTTACTTTGTGTTACTTGATTCTCCACCTAGTCATGGGTATTCCACACCCTGTCAGACTAGTCACACACCCACACGTAACGATCCGAGACACCCGAGGACCTACAGTTCCGTTTGTTTTTGTCTAAAACCCGACAATTTAAATTGTCCATTTCCATCTCAAAAATCATGACCAATAATCCAATAATTCAAGCTTTAGCTATTAGCATTGATAACAACATAATCGTTACTGTAACATTCCTGATTTTCCGACCCTATTCTAACTTATTTTAATAACAATACAATGCTAGACCCTATACTTGTTCAAACCTACGCCTCATTAAATTGTTAGCCGATCATATTTTAATTCAAAGTTTTAGAACTCAAATCACATGGTAACACCTCCTAGAGTTAACTCAGTTAGTAATCCCGTTAGGTATTCTGTTAAATCCTAACCAAGCTAATTCTGTCAAAGCTGAAGTTGCAAGGGCTGATTTTGTAAATAACCAGAAACCCTAGTAGGCACGGTCGCACCTCATGTTGCCACGGTCGCGCCTCATCTTGGCACGGTCGCGCCTTGTTTTGGCACGGTCACGCCTCATGTCTGAGAAAACGTAACTGCAGCTTTAATCGCCCGATCGTTGGTTTCCCGTAACCGATTTCCACATAATATCTCTTAACAAAACAATTACACTGTCATTTACAACCAATAGTCCCAGAAATCCGATTAGTCTCAGAAAAATAAACCTCCCTCCGTTTGAACCGAGATTCTTATATTCTGAAGTGAAGTTTCCTCAATCCATTGCACCATCGATCTTCATTGAAACTCGCAAGTACACTGGTTCAGCCGGAATTGCAGCAGGAGACGCCGGAGACCAAATTCGTCACGCCGGAACTCCTTCCTACCGTAAGCTACCAATCCATCATCGTACAGGGTAATTGAAATCTTCTAAACCTTATATTTATTCTATAGATCAATAGCCCCAATCTAATTTGGGTATTCAGTATCAAAATCTACTCGAACCAGAAACCATATTTTCATTCAAAATAGTTTAATCGAATCCGGTCCTAAACATGTTTTAAACACAATTAATCTACACCAAAAGACTTTTAATGACCTTGTGAATGAAAGCCCTATCAATTCTGACACCATCAATATAAGGATCAATCAATTCGTTTCTGTTTTGAAAGAGACACGGTCGCGCTAATCATCTAGCGCGGTCATGCCTCGGGAGACGCGGTCGTGCCGACTTCCAGCGCGGTCGTGCCTCCTGCTCAGACCCAGTCATGCTCGTTGGCTAGACTTGGTCGTGCCCCTAAAGCATAGACACGGTCGTGCCTGTACAAGGCACGGTCGTGCCTAGTGATTTGTCTAGCTATGTCCTCTGTTGATCAACACAGTCGCGCCCTGACTAGCGCGGTCGCGCCCGTGGCCCGAGCACGATCGTGCCCTGTCTAGGCACGGTCGTGTGTGTTCACAGAATCCTTAAAATTTCTATATTTTTAAACAATTAGTATTTCAAGTTAATTTTCAAAATAAAAATAGTTGAATTTATAAAAATGCGTATTATCTTTATTTAAAAAGATCAAGTATTTAATCTTAAAATAAATGGAAATTATTTAATTAAAGTTTCAACCTTTAAATTATAAACCCTACACCTAAATAATATTTTAATGTCTAAGTTACATTTTATAAATAGATGAATAAGGTAATAATTATTTATTTGATTTATAATTAAACAAAAACATTTATTTAGTTATACTTAATTACATCTAATACTTACATTATTCTCATAAACAATAATTAATTAATTTACTTATTTAATTATTCCAAACTCAAACCTTATTCAAAATGTTGTAAAAACATTCATTTCAAATCTTCCGTTTTATACAATACTTCCAAGTACCAATCACTAACTCTATCCAATTCAACCTTAGACTTAGACTTAGACTAATGTGCATTATTAATGCAATATACATTACACTCTAGGTTAACGTTGTGCGATACAAGGATCACATTACTTTCTAGTATCTCGTGTTAGCTACGCCTTCGAATCAAGTGAGTATACATAGCCCCTTTTACTCTTTTACTTTTTTGGGGTGAAACATGAACATTATTCAAATTACATGTTTACATTTACACAAACAACACAAGTACAAATCCTATTTACATTCATGTGTGCAATTTGAGCTTTATGCCCGAGTGCTAGGTGTGCTAACCTTTGTATGCGATTATGTGCAATCATTAACTATTCAATCCGACGGTTTTCAATGATAGATCTATTGAGTCTAACAAACCCACCCAGGTGCGCGGTGATTGAAACCGACAACACAATTTTTGCATGCTAGTTACAAAGGTTTGATTGTACTTGGTTACATAATAGCTGCTCCCCATAAACGCCTTATTTATCATGTTATGTAAAGGATTTGGTTTACAAATTATATGCTACCTATATACAAACCTGTGTTATACTCACCAACTTTTTAGTTGACCTTATTTTATTTATGTTTCAGGTGCTTTCATATGAGTTTGATCAAAACATGCTACACATAGGCCTACTTTCATAATTTCTACTTGGTTACACAATAGCTGCTCTGTAACATTCCTGATATTTAGTATTCATATTTCAATTCAATGTAATGCAATTTCGAATTCAACACTCGTACAATGTCTTATTATTTTTCTCGCCATAAATTAAATGCAATGATTCAATACAAGTTCGCAAGTTTTACTCGATTATATACATTTAGACACTATACAAGAAACTATTTTATTAAAAGTTATCAAATCTGAAAAGTCAAGGACTAAAGTTGAAAAATATCAAGAAACCCTAATTAGCACGGTCGTGCTTCGTCCTGGCACGATCGCGCCAAGTGCCTCGGCACGATCGCGCGACTGGTCCTGGAACGATCGCGCCCGGTGCCTAAGCACGGTCGCGCCTATCTTGGCACGGTCGCGCCTGCGTAACAGTCAAAACGTAAATGCAGTTTCAAAACGCTTAGTCGTTTGAATTCGAAACCGATTACGTTTCATTTTCTTTGACAAAGAAAATATCTCAGTCCATTACAATTTTTATCATTCCAATTACAAATTCTCTCAAGAAAAACCGTCCACAATTTCTCCCAAGCCTCGAATAATTCTTTTCGATCCTGTTGCTATCAATTAATCAAGGAACTCGATCCGCCGAGCATCTCTAAGTTTTCTGAAGCGTTGGAACAGCCGGAATCGCAGCAGAAGACGCCGGAAGCCATTCTCATCGTCGCCGGAACTCTTTTCTGTCGTTCACTATCAACTCGATACGCTTCAGGGTAAGTATACTCTCCTTCTCATTCGTTTCAGTATCAATATCAAAAGCCCCCTATTAATCTGGGCTTTCATTACAGAAATCGTCCGAATCAGAATTATTATTTTAATAAGAAAAGATTTAATCGATTTCACTCTTAAACATGATTTACATACAATTAATTTATATGAATAGACTCGTAACAACTCAGTAATCAAAAGCCCTATCAATTCCAGCGCTATAAATTCAAGATTTGTTCAATTCGTGTCTGACTTGGAAGAGACACGGTCGCGCTAATCTTTTAGCGTGGCCGTGCCTCATCGAGCGCAGTCGTGTCGACTAGCAGCGCGGTCGTGTTCTCCTGTCCAGACCTTGTCATGCCCTCTGGGCTAGTCTCTGTTGTGTCTAAAGATCATAGACACGACCGTGCCGGGCCAAGGCATGGTCGTGCCTGTTGACTGGTCTAGATTGTGCTTCTGTTGATCAACCCTGTCGCGCCCGTGGCTTGAGCACGATCGTGTCCTTCCGAAGCACGGTCGTGTGAGACTCAGAATTTTTAGCAGAAATATAATTTTTATATTTTAATCAGTAAATGTTTCAGATTTTATAAAAATATGTTTTCTGTATATAAAAATGGATTAAAAGTTTAATCTTGGCATAAATATAATTTATTAAAAAGTTTATAAAAAAATTTAATTTATATTTATTATCTTATACTTAAATGGTTTTTAAATAATTAAGTTACAAAATTTATAAATAATGATTATTTATTTAATTTACACTTTAAATCAAAATCATTTATTTATTTATACTTAATTACAATTAATATTTACATTATTTCATAAACTATAATTATATATTTATTTATTCAATTCAAACCTAATTAAATTGTTTCAAATATATTTTACTTCAAACTCTATATATTTTATTCAATACTATTTTTAATACAAATCAATAGTTTTATACCTAAATTCAACTTTCATTTTAGACTTAGACTTTATGCATCTATTTAATTCAATACACATTACTCTTTAGGTTAAATTGTGCATTTCGAGGAACATATTTGCTACCTATAATTCTTGTTTAGCTACACTTCCATACCAAGTGAGTATTCACAACCCTTTTTACTCTTTTACACTTTTGGGGTGGAACATGAACTTTATACACATTACACATTTCACCTTTACATTTACTCAAACAACACAAGTGCAAAATCCTACTTACATACATGTGTGCAAAATTTGAGCTTTGTGCCCAAGTGCTAGTTGTGCTAGTCTTTGTGAAAACTATGTGCAATCATTAACTATACAAGCCGACGGTTTTCAATGATAGATCTATTGAGTCTGACAAACCCACCCAAGTGGAGGTGATTGATACCGACAACACAATTTGTATACTAGTTACAAATGTTTGGTTGTACTTGATTACACAATAGCTGCTCCCCATAAATGCCTTATTTTTCATGTCTTGTAAAGGATTTGTTTTCAACTATATGCTATCTATATACAACTGTGTTACTCACCAACTTTTTAGTTGACTTTATTTTATTCATGTTTCAGGCCCTAATATGTGAGAATGATTCAAGACGTGCTCAATATAGGATTTGGACTTAGCAATATTAAATCAAGAAGTTTATGAGTTGTTTATTGTTTCTTTGTTTGGATTTGGTTTGTACTTGGTTTATGTGAAATGGGAACTTGACTTTAATATATTTCAATTTAGTCAACCTTGTGCTATGAACAGTCTTACATGTCCCGCCCCGATGATTCCGCCATCGGTCGGGGTGTGACAGATTGGTATCAGAGCCAGGTTATAGGGAATTAGGTTATTAGACACCTTGACCTAGACTATAACTTTAGGACACCCACTTATACTATGCTTCATGATTTTTGTGCTATGTGTTACATGCTATGTGCTACATGTTATATGTTACATGCTTAATATGATTACTTATTATTTCATTTTGATGACTTATGTGTTTTAAATCCATGACTTATTAGGATATTCTTAATAATTAAATAAATAATATCCTTTCCTATATTCTAAAACCTCATAATATTTCTATCTTCCTTCTATCTTTATCCTTCTTAGCATGTGGAAAAATTCTTGAAACAAAAATCTTTAAAAATTTTTATTTCTTCGTTAAGGTTTTTAAACTTGTTAAATTATTTGAGCACACGTGCAATCTGGAAGGGTGACACCTGTATTTTGGGGGTTTTCTGTCTAGGAAAGCATTTCGCATAAATCCCAATCAACCGAGGGACCCGTATGCTTTCCTGGGAATTCCCGAGATGAGTGTTTACTTATAGGCTAAAGCATGTCTCCTTGAAAATTTTATAAGTTTAATTAACCTTAATGTGCCATAGTATTCAAGTGATTTTGTCACTTTTGAGTACAATCCAAACTATGAATATCTATTTTTTTATTTATTATTTTGTTATTCTATTCTATTAAATCCTAGCAATTCTCATAAGTTCTTACAATCTTTTCTTGTCTTGTGAAAATCTGTAGAATGCCTCCTCGTCGTGCTCCCGCAACAAACGCCAACTCCGACATTGCTGCTATTCTTACCCAATTGGTGACACAACTCACCCAAGCCAATGGTGCCACTAATGGCAATGGTGGAAATGGAAGCAATAGTGGTAACAATGGTGGTAATGGTGGAAATGGTGGAAACAATCCACCTCAATGCACCTTCAAGCACTTCAACTCGTGCAATCCCCTAAAGTTCTATGGAACCGAAGGAGCTACTGGACTCCTTCAATGGTTTGAAAGTATTGAGAATACCTTTCTCAATAGTGACTGTCCCGACAACCTCCGTATTCGTCATGCTACAAGTGTCCTCCAAAAGCGGGCATTTACATGGTGGAATGGGGAGAAAAGGAATAGGGGTATTGATGTAGCTATGGCTTTACCTTGGGATGAGGTCAAAAGGCTTATGACCGAGGAGTTCTGTCCTCGAAATGAAGTGAAAAAGTTGGAGGCCGAATTTTGGGATCTTGCCCAAGATAGTGGGGAAAACTTAGCATATACAACTCGGTTCCATGAGTTGAGTCTTCTCGTGCCCCACATGGTCACTCCGTTATCTCGTTGTATCGAAAAGTACATTGGTGGGCTACCAAGACAAATCCAAGATACTGTCTTAGGTAGAAATCCTGCTAGTTTGGAAGATGCCATCCGCCTGTCTGCTACCTTGACTGATAATCATGTGAAAGCTGGGACACTTACCAAGAAGGGATCTAAGAAAGTTGCTGAAACCGTAACCCCTCCTGCCCACAACAAAGAAGCCACAACTGAACCCTCTCGCAATAACAAAAAGAGGAAGGTTAGAAACTTTACTGTGGTTACTCCTGCAGTGCCCGTTAATCAAGTTGCACCCGTAGTTCAAGCACCGGCTAAAAAGCCATATGTTGGGATCTACCCTCTTTGTGCCACCTGCAATTTTCATCATCCTCAAAATATCCCATGTCGCCTTTGTACTCATTGTGGGATATATGGTCACACTATCAATGTTTGTAGGGCCAAAGCTTTTGAGGGCCAAGTCAACCCACCGAACCAACCCAACCCTCGAGTGGCTAATCAAGGTGTTCCCGCCATTGCTAATAGGCGTGCTTGTTATGAGTGTGGTGACCTGAACCATTTTCGAAATCTAAGTCCAAGACTTGCAAATGCTAGACAAGGTGGAGCTCGTGGGCGTGCGTTCAACATAAACGCCAACGAAGCTCAAGCCAACAACGACGTGGTTAATGGTACGTTACTTGTTAATAGTCAATATGCCTCCATTTTGTTCGATACCGGTGCCGATAAAAGTTTTGTGTCACTTAATTTTGAGCCTTTACTTGCAAAGACACGATCCCAATTAGAGAAAACCTTCACCGTTGAAAAAGCAAATGGTGACTCCCTTACAATTGAGTCTATCATCTATGATTGCTCCTTAGAACTTAATGATCATACATTCCCAATCAATCTTATTCCAATGCCACTAGGAAGCTTTGATATTATCATAGGTATGGATTTGGCTATCAAATCATCATGCCGAAGTTATTTGCTTTGAAAAGTATATTCGAATTCCGCTACCATCGGGAGAAACCTTAAGGGTTTTTGGTGAAAAGCCTTGCAAGGGTCTTAAATTGATGTCTTGTACTACCGCTCAAAAGTACTTACGAAAGAAGTACATCGCCTTCCTATCTCATATTGTTCAAAAGGACGTCAAGGAGAAGAGTATTCAAGACATTCCTATCATTAGGGATTTTCCCGAAGTGTTTCCTAAAGATTTATCTGGTCTTCCTCCTGTTCGTCAAGTAGAGTTCCGTATTGATCTTATGCCCTGAGCTAACCCCGTTGCTAGAGCTCCTTATCGTCTTGCACCTTCGGAAATGCAAGAACTCGCAAGCCAACTTCAAGAACTCTCCGACAAAGGTTTCATTCGTCCGAGTCATTCACCGTGGGGTGCACCCGTCTTATTTGTTAAGAAGAAGGATGGATCATTTCGCATGTGTATTGACTACCGCGAACTTAACAAGCTTACTATCAAAAATCGTTATCCTTTGCCTAGGATCGATGACCTCTTTGATCAACTTCAAGGTTCTACTTGTTTCTCGAAGATTGATCTTCGATCTGGTTATCATCAGCTCCGTGTTCAAGAAGATGACATTCCTAAGACTGCTTTTCGAACAAGGTATGGTCATTACGAGTTCATGGTTATGCCTTTCGGGTTAACCAATGCACCCGCAGTTTTCATGGATCTCATGAACCGTGTGTGCAAACCGTACCTTGATAAATTCGTGATCGTTTTCATTGACGATATCTTAATCTATTCCAAGACTAAAGCCGACCATGAAGAACACCTTAGATTGGTTTTGGACCTTTTAAAGAAAGAACAACTATACGCCAAGTTCTCCAAATGTGAATTTTGGTTAAAAGAAGTTCAATTTCTTGGTCACATCGTCAACGACAAGGGTATTCATGTTGATCCTGCTAAGATTGAAACTGCTAAGAATTGGAATGCCCCGAAGACTCCTACCGAAGTTCGTTCATTTCTTGGTCTTGCGGGTTATTATCGTCGTTTCATCTCAAACTTCTCAAAGATTGTTGTCCCTCTTACCGCCTTGACCCATAAGGGTAAAGCTTATGAATGGGGACCGAAACAAGAAGAAGCTTTCCAAACTCTTAAGCATAAGTTGTGTAATGCTCCCATTTTGACCCTCCCCGATGGGAGTGATGATTTAGTTGTCTATTGTGATGCTTCTAACCAAGGTCTTGGTTGTGTCCTCATGCAACGAGGAAAAGTAATAGCTTATGCATCAAGACAACTCAAAATCCATGAAAAGAATTATACGACGCACGATCTCGAGTTGGGTGCGGTCGTATTCGCGTTAAAGATTTGGAGACATTACCTATATGGCACGAAATGTGTGGTGTTCACCGACCACAAAAGTCTTCAACACATCTTCAACCAAAAAGAACTCAATATGAGGCAACGACGTTGGGTCGAACTCCTTAACGACAACGACTGCGAGATTCGTTACCATCCCGGCAAAGCGAATGTTGTAGCCGATGCTTTGAGTCGGAAGGACCATGTTATGCTTCATTGTGCCCGTATTCAAACCGATATTCAAACCCGTATCTTAGAAGCTCAATACGTCTCGATAACCGAGGGTAACATGTATGAAGAAATGTCGTGTGGTGTTGAACTTCTTCTTGAATCAAAACCCATTGGCTTACTCCATTACTTGAACCGTATTTGGATTCCCGATCGCGACGATCTCCGTACATTTCTCATGAACGAGGCTTATAAGACTCGTTATTCTATTCATCCTGGTGCGGATAAAATGTACCAAGATCTTCGCCAACTTTATTGGTGGCCCGGTATGAAGAAAGACATTGCTCTTTATGTGGCCAAATGCTTAACCTGTTCCAAAGTCAAAGCCGAACATCAACGTCCATCTGGTTTACTCGAACAACTAGAAATTCCCGTGTGGAAATGGGAGAATCTAGCTATGGATTTCATTACCAAGCTCCCTCGCACTTCGAGTGGATATGATAGTATTTGGGTGATCATTGATCGTCTCACTAAATCCGCTCACTTCTTGCCTATTCGTGAAGACTTCAAAGTGGAGAAATTAGCCCGAATTTACATTGATGAAATTGTGAGCCGTCATGGTGTTCCCTTGAACATAATATCCGATAGAGACGCTCGGTTCACTTCTCGATTTTGGCAATCTCTCCAAAAGGCTCTTGGTACTCGATTGGATTTGAGCACGGCTTACCATCCGCAAACTGATGGTCAAACTGAGCGAACAATCCAAACTCTTGAAGACATGCTTAGAGCTTGTGTAATCGATTTTGATGGAAATTGGGATTCATATTTATCCCTTATTGAGTTTTCTTACAACAATAGCTACCACACAAGTATCAACATGCCTCCATTCGAAGCTCTCTATGGTCGCAAGTGTCGTTCTCCTATCTGTTGGAGTGAGATTGGTGAAGCACAAATCACTGGTCCCGAGTTAATTCAAGAAACATCCGACAAGATTATTCAAATCCGTGATAATATTCGAGTAGCGAGGAGTCGGCAAAAGAGTTATGCCGACAAACGTCGAAAACCCTTGGAATTCCAAGTCGGTGACCTTGTTCTTCTAAAGGTGTCTCCATGGAAGGGTGTGGTCCATTTTGGAAAGAAAGGCAAGTTAGCACCTCGTTATGTTGGTCCGTTCAAAATCCTTGAAAGGATTGGGAAAGTGGCTTACAAGCTCGAGTTACCTCCATCTCTTGGCAATGTACATCCTACATTTCATATATCTAATCTAAAGAAGTGTCTCGCCGATGAAAATCTCCATATACCGCTCGACGACGTGCGCATTGATGAAACGATGCACTTCGTTGAGAAGCCGGTGGAAATTATGGATCGTGAAGTCAAGCAGCTCAAGCGAAGTCGCATTCCTATCGTTAAAGTTCGTTGGGAATCTAAGCGTGGTCTTGAGTTCACTTGGGAACGAGAAGACCAAATGAAGCTCAAGTACCCTCATCTTTTTACTAAAAATGTTGTTTCCTCTAGCTAAATTTCGGGACAAAATTCTCTCAACATGGGGAGACTGTAACATTCCTGATATTTAGTATTCATATTTCAATTCAATGTAATGCAATTTCGAATTCAACACTCGTACACTGTCTTATTATTTTTCTCGCCATAAATTAAATGCAATGATTCAATACAAGTTCGCAAGTTTTACTCGATTATATACATTTAGACACTATACAAGAAACTATTTTATTAAAAGTTATCAAATCTGAAAAGTCAAGGACTAAAGTTGAAAAATAGCAAGAAACCCTAATTAGCACGGTCGTGCTTCGTCCTGGCACGGTCGCGCCAAGTGCCTCGGCACGATCGCGCGACTGGTCCTGGAACGATCGCGCCTGGTGCCTAAGCACGGTCGCGCCTATCTTGGCACGGTCGCTCCTGCGTAACAGTCGAAACGTAAATGTAGTTTCAAAACGCTTAGTCTTTTGAATTCGAAACCGATTACGTTTCATTTTCTTTGACAAAGAAAATATCTCAGTCCATTACAATTTTTATCATTCCAATTACAAATTCTCTCAAGAAAAACCGTCCAAAATTTCTCCCAAGCCTCGAATCATTCTTTTCGATCCTGTTGCTATCAATTAATCAAGGAACTCGATCCGCCGAGCATCTCTAAGTTTTCTGAAGTGTTGGAAAAGCCGGAATCGCAGCAGAAGACGCCGGAAGCCATTCTCACCGTCGCCGGAACTCTTTTCTGTCGTTCACTATCAATTCGATACGCTTCAGGGTAAGTATACTCTCCATCTCATTCGTTTCAGTATCAATATCAAAAGCCCCCTATTAATCTGGGCTTTCATTACAGAAATCGTCCGAATCAGAATTATTATTTTAATAAGAAAAGATTTAATCGATTTCACTCTTAAACATGATTTACATACAATTAATTTATATGAATAGACTCGTAACAACTCAGTAATCAAAAGCCCTATCAATTCCAGCGCTATAAATTCAAGATTTGTTCAATTCGTGTCTGACTTGGAAGAGACACGGTCGCGCTAATCTTCTAGCGCGGCCGTGCCTCATCGAGCGCGGTCGTGTCGACTAGCAGCGCGGTCGTGTTCTCCTGTCCAGACCTTGTCATGCCCTCTGGGCTAGTCTCTGTTGTGTCTAAAGATCATAGACACGACCGTGCCGGGCCAAGGCACGGTCGTGCCTGTTGACTGGTCTAGATTGTGCTTCTGTTGATCAACCCGGTCGCGCCCCGACTAGCGCGGTCGCGCCCGTGGCTTGAGCACGATCGTGTCCTTCCAAGGCACGGTCGTGTGAGACTCAGAATTTTTAGCAGAAATATAATTTTTATATTTTAATCAGTAAATGTTTCAGATTTTATAAAAATATGTTTTCTGTATTTAAAAATGGATTAAAAGTTTAATCTTGGCATAAGTATAATTTATTAAAAAGTTTATAAAAAAATTTAATTTATATTTATTATCTTACACTTAAATGGTATTTAAATAATTAAGTTACAAAATTTATAAATAATGATTATTTATTTAATTTACACTTTAAATCAAAATCATTTATTTATTTATACTTAATTACAATTAATATTTACATTATTCCATAAACTATAATTATATATTTATTTATTCAATTCAAACCTAATTAAATTGTTTCAAATATATTTTACTTCAAACTCTATATAATTTATTCAATACTATTTTTAATACAAATCAAAAGTTTTATACCTAAATTCAACTTTCATTTTAGACTTAGACTTTATGCATCTATTTAATTCAATACACATTACTCTTTAGGTTAAATTGTGCATTTCGAGGAACATATTTGCTACCTATAATTCTTGTTTAGCTACACTTCCATACCAAGTGAGTATTCACAACCCTTTTTACTCTTTTACACTTTTGGGGTGGAACATGAACTTTATACACATTACACATTTCACCTTTACATTTACTCAAACAACACAAGTGCAAAATCCTACTTACATACATGTGTGAAAAATTTGAGCTTTGTGCCCGAGTGCTAGTTGTGCTAGTCTTTGTGAAAACTATGTGCAATCATTAACTATACAAGCCGACGGTTTTCAATGATAGATCTATTGAGTCTGACAAACCCACCCAAGTGGAGGTGATTGATACCGACAACACAATTTGCATACTAGTTACAAAGGTTTGGTTATACTTGATTACACAATAGCTGCTCCCCATAAATGCCTTATTTTTCATGTCTTGTAAAGGATTTGTTTTCAACTATATGCTATCTATATACAACTGTGTTACTCACCAAATTTTTAGTTGACTTTATTTTATTCATGTTTCAGGCCCTAATATGTGAGAATGATTCAAGACGTGCTCAATATAGGATTTGGACTTAGCTATATTAAATCAAGAAGTTTATGAGTTATTTATTGTTTCTTTGTTTGGATTTGGTTTGTACTTGGATTATGTGAAATGGGAACTTGACTTTAATATATTTCAATTTAGTCAACCTTGTGCTATGAACAGTCTTACATGTCCCGTCCCGATGATTCCGCCATCGGTCGGGGTGTGACATGCTCCCCATAAACTCAAAACATGCTACATATAAAAATAAATAAACTTTGTAATTAATGTTAGTCGAATATAATCTCTACTCGTCCTTCTCAAATACGGTATTCATGACTCGATCTAATATTAATATTTAATATTCTTAGGGTTTTTTACGAATTATACCTTCTCGAACACGGTTCCAAGAACACGAACCCGTAACGTACCCGAACTTTGACACAAACCGCTCCTTTTAACCATGCTCGTTTCTAGGCCTAACAGACTCTCCGACGCGCCGGTTACCCCGAATGGAACTCGCTGTCGTCAACCTTTTTATTATCATTATTCAATGGTACCGTCATCACCTTTGTTTTCATGGAACCACCATCATGTGACCTTCATCCTCATCATATCATCATCCTCACGTTCTGCCCTACCTCATCGCCATATCCGTGAGCTTTCATCCGACCATCATACCGTCTTTGGCACCACCGTTAACCACTGTTTACACCAGCACCCTCCACCTTGAACTTGTTACAATAGCTCCCATCATCGTTCCCTTCCACCATTAACCCACCATTACTGTCGTGAAGCTCACCATTGTTAATAAGCACCATCACCGTGAACTTACCGCCACCACTGACCACATTGCATGAACCACCATCGACCACCATCACCACTAACAGCCTGGTTACCACCACTACGAGGACACCACCACCATATCACCACCGTCCTCCCTATGAAACATGTACAACCTTCTCTATCATGAAGCTCGTACCCAACCCGTCCTCGGGTTCTTTCTCCGCACCAACACCATAACAGCCGCCATAGTGAAACTGCCGTTAGACCTGTATGACCCTCCACCGTGAAGCTCGCCACCATCGTTAACCACACTAACTGCCTTCGCCACCACTGTGGTCGTATTAGCTTGTCTCTCTCTCTCTCCCCCGCTCCCAACCAACCTGCACCGTCGAGGTCGCCATGGTGATGTTGCAGGAACTATGGATGGATTTAGGGTTTAGGGGAAGTGAGGTGTGGTTTGAAAGGAGTGATCGATGGGGGTGCTCGGATTGTAGCCGATGAAGAAGGGAAACATGAAATGTGGCGGCTGCAATATCATGAATTAGTGATTAGGTTTTTATTTTGTTTTTAAACATTTTCCTTTTTTTACCCCGTCTACTTTGCTATAATGACACTTTTAGCTTCAAGTTACAAGTTATTGAAGTGAGGTTACTCCCCATATCCCATTCTTTCGTTCTTTTAACAACTTTAGTCCAAAACGTAAGATTACTTTTAATTAGTAGAGAAATTTGGGATGTTACAATCCTTGATTTTGAAAAACTTGTCAGTGGTCTCCTGAATAACCTCAGGACCAGTTAAATACTTATCGCCAACCTCCGCCCAACATAGCGGTGAGCAACATTTTCGACCATACAAAGCCTCAAACGGAGCGGCTTTGATGCTGGTGTGGTAACTGTTATTGTATGAAAACTCAACCAACGACAAATGAGTATCCCAATTACCTCCAAAATCAACTACACACGCACAGAGCATATTCTCTAAAGTTTGAATGGTCCTTTCACTTTGACCATCTGTTTGTGGGTGATATGCCATGCTCATGTCAAGACGTATGCCCATGGCTTCTTGTAATGATTGCCAGATTCTAGACATGAATCTGCTGTCTCTATCAGAGACAACAAAAATTATGCTTAGCCACAATTTTCTTGATATAAAGCCTTGCAAGTTTCAAAGTTTTATTCGTCTCTTTGATGGGTAGAAAATGAGCTGATTTCGTCAAACGATCGACGATTACCCATATGGTGTCATACCTGCTTGACGTGTTGGGTAACTTTGTAATGAAAACCATGGAAATCTGTTCCCATTTCCATTAAGGTATCTCGGGTTGTTGTAACAATCCCGACGGTTTCTGATGTTCTGCCTTTACTTGTGAACACGTCAGACATTTACCGACAAAAATAGCAATCTCTCCTTTCATGTTCGGCAACCAATAGAGTTCTTTCAGATCCTTATACATTTTATCCGAATCTAGGTGAATGGAGTACCTGGACTTGTGGGCTTCGTCCATAACCAACTCCAGTATGTTACCAAAACATGGCACCCAAATTCTAAATCGTGTGTCGTATAATTTTTCTCATGGACTTTTAGCTGTCTTGATGTATATGCTATGACTTTTTCTCTCTGCATCAGCACACATCCCAAACCTTGGTGTGATGCATCGCAGTAAACGATGAAATTTTCGGTTCCCTCGGGAAGTGATAGGATTGGTGTATTGCAAAGCTTCTGCTTCAGTAATTGATAAGCTGATTCTTGTTTATCAGTTCAATCAAACTTTTTGTCCTTCTTGGTTAACGTTGTCAAAGACAGGGCTATTTTTGAAAAATTCTCGATAAAACGCCTTTAATAGCCTGCCAAACCCATAAATTGACGCACCTCAGTTGGAGTCCTTGGTGCTTCCCAATTTTTGATAGCCTCAATCTTAGACGGATCAACATGTATACCCTTCTTATTGATGACATGTCCGAGAAAATGAACCTCTCGGACCCAAAACTCACACTTATAGAATTTGGCATAAAGCTTCTCATTCCTGAGTTCCAAGATTAATTTCAAATGATGTTCATGTTCCTCCTTGGTTTGCGAATATATTAATATGTTATCGATAAACACAATCACGAATTTATCCAAGTATGGCTTGCACACGCGGTTCATGCGATCCATGAAAACTGTCGGTGCATTAGTCAAGCCAAACGGCATAACCGGGCGGTTCATGAGATCCATGAAGCGAATACCAGTTTTTAATTGTAAGTTTGTTCAACTCCCGGTAATCAATACACATCCTAAAGGTTCCATCCATTTTCTTTAAAAACAAGACCGGAGCTCCCCAGGGTGAGAAACTCGGTCTTATGAAGCCTTTATCAAGTAACTCTTGCAGTTGACTTGATAATTCTTAATCAACTGGTGCGGCTCTTGGTACTAGGTCGATCCAGAACTTGACTTGTCTTGGTGGCGGTAAGCCAGGTAAGTCTTCGGGAAATACCTCTGGGTAATCCCTAACGATCGGAATGTCCTCAAGTCGACGTTCGTAATAACCCTTACGTAGATACTTATGAGCTTTCATGCAGTTTATCATCTTCAACATCATTCTACACCTTTCTCCTTGAATTGAAAGAATTTCTCCGCTTGGTAGTGGGACACGTACAATCTTTTCGAAGCATACGATCTCGGCATGATTCTTCGATAACCAATCCATGCCAATAACAATGTCGAAACTCCCCAGGTCGACCCGTAGAAGGTCTATACTAAATGTATGGTTTTCTAAACAACCCTTAATGACCTCTCCGGTTTCTATCAGTTTCCCATTTGCTAATTCAATTGTATATCTTTGTTCTAGTTTGCTGGCCTTAATACCGAGTAAAGATTTAAAGTCATTTGATACAAAGCTCATATCAGCACTCGAATCAAAAAGTACAGAGGCATAGTGGTTATTTATCAGGAACGTACCGGTGACAACATTTGGGTCTTGGCGTGCGTCCCCTGCACCCATCACAAATGCCCTCCCCAGTGCTTGAGCGTTGTTCTGGTTCTTCCACTTGGGAAAGTCTTTCTTGAAGTGCCCTAGATCACCACACTTGAAACATCCTTGCTTTGCTTTGCCCGCAGGGTTGGTGTTGACTCTACAGTTCTGTGTGGTATGTCCAAACCGACTACATTTCCCACACTTGATGCACCCACCCCCATGGTAATATCCTGTCACACCCCCAAATTTGTTCACTTAATAAATAAATAAATTAGGGTTGCAATGATTGGTAACATTACACAACAGCGGAAGCTATAAAAAGACTTCTAAAATTACGATCACCATTACACGAAGTAAATGAATACATAGACCTAAAGTCATACAAGTCTAATGGACTTGACGTTAAACGACTATACTTCTTCGTCTTCTAAAGTGTTAATCCAAATGCTTAACCTATTCCAACCGTGCCACAATCATACGATACCTGAAAAACATGCTCAAAAATGTCAACGCAATGTTGGTGAGTTCACAGGTTTTAAATGAATACAATTGACAAATCCATATGTACAAAATCGTTTGACAAAAACCATTTGTATGAAATACTTCGGCAAAAACCATTTGTACAAGATACTTCGGCAAAAACTATTTGTACGAAATCCTTCGTCAAAAATCATTTGCACGAAATTAGTTGACCAAAACTGTTTGTACGGGTACTATTGGCAAAATCCTTTGCTCGAAATTGTCAGTAGGGCTGTTCAAAAAGCCCGTGGCTCGTGGCTCGCTCGAAAAAAGCTCAGAAAAAGCTCGACTCGGAAAAAGCTCGGTTTTAAACGAGCCGAGCCGAGCTGGCTCGAATTCTAAACGAGCCGAGCTCGAGCTAGGGTTGGCTCGGCTCGGGCTCGGCTCGTGGCTCGGCTCGTGGGCTCGGCTCGTGGCTCGGCTCGTCTAAATAACTAATATATATATATATATGTTATATATGTGTTATATTTGAAATATGATGTTTTGATTTTTTAAGTTAATTTGTTTTTAAGAACTCTGAGTTTTGGACTAAAATTTTACTTTATCTACAATTGTATTTTACTCTCTACTTTGTAAGTTTTGGGTTATCTATGTTTTTTTTTTGTATTTTATATATTGTCCCTTCCATCTATTTAGTTTTTTGAAGACAATCAACTTCAAACCGAGAATAAAATATTTTTTTTGTTGTTTATATATATATTAATATGTAAAAAAAAATAAAAAATAAAAACAAAAAAAACGAGCTAGCTCGACGAGCCACGAGCTGGCTCGAGCTTTTTACGAGCCGAGCTCGAGCTCAACTTTTCAGCTCGAAAAAAAAATTGAGCCGAGCCGAGCTGGCTCGTTTAATTTCGAGCTCGAGCCAAGCCTGGCTCGGCTCGGCTCGTTTACAGCCCTAATTTTCAGGCAAAACCATTGGTGCGTATACCACTGGCAGAACCCTTTGCTCGAAATTGTCTTGCAAAATCATTGGTACGTATGCCATTGGAAAAACCTTTTGCTCGAAATTTACTTTATGCATATGATAAATAAAACAACTTAGTGGTTGATTCATCGATGTCTAGCTAGCACAAACAAATTATGTGATGCATAAGCCTATAACCAAACCTTTAACGAATTCTTGATTTTGCCCCAACCCATTGTCCTTTTAAACAATGAGAAACAACAAGACCTAATATGCAATCATTTGACCCTGCTGGTCGTGGTTAGCACGACTAACCATGATTGGGGGTGTCAACCCGAATAGTACTATTCATATGGATCTACGGCTAAGTCCATAGCTAATGGTTATAGTTCAAAATACCGAGTACCTTTATGTGTTAACTCATGCACACAAGTGAATCAGATGCTTGTTTCTCATTTTCTAGTTATCATACCATTTAAATTTAACATGTTTTCCCCCAAATATAAAAAAACAGTAAAAAGGGGCCGTGAAACTCACCTGGTAATGTGTTAGGAACGATGTCGTCCTTTATGTATCAACGAAATCAAAGTCCACGAAATACGATAGTAGCGGATCTATGTCCTACTCAAGTCATAGAATCCTTGTAGGTACTTACAGAGCTTTACGGGCTAACCTTAATAATATAAAGCGAGTCTAAACTCATGTTGAGTTGTCATGTGTGCGGTTGAGCTATGTTGATTCGTAAAAGTATTACCGATTTAATATACGTTGTCGGTTTAACGATCGGTAATATTGGGTATTTAGTTGGAGTCTCGATTCTTATCTCAAGTGCATTCCCAAAGTCATGTTTAAAAAGGTACTAGATTGTCATGCGTGTAATTGTTTATAACTATAAATACTTGTAATCTATAACGATAGTCCCCTTTCGGGCGACTAGTAACAAAATGTGTGTAACCCAACGTTTTGATAAAACTATATCAAGAATTTTATAATATATTCAAACGAATGTCTGTAACTATATATATATATATATATATATATATTAACACCTTAAAATATATTTGTATAAGATGATATTTTGAAATTAAACGTACGGGCTATGTAAAGTATACATATATCCATTTGTCAAAAATAGTATTTATTTATGCATATACATTCCTTAAAATAAATACATTTATATGTGTGACTAATTATATATGTTCAAGTTTCGTCATATTCTGAAAACTTTAATGATATATCTAAACACACACATTATTTTATATCCAAAACTAACACTTGAGTTACTTAATAATCGTTGGGTTTTTATATAACCAGAGAACATTTATACATATGTATATATATATATAGGTATTTGCGTGTGTACATAACTACATATTATTATATGGTATGTTTTATTTATGAAACTATAAACGTATTAACTCTTGTTAATCGTCAGATGCGTACCAAAATATATACATATGTTTTGAACAAACCACTTATCGTTAAACACGTCACACCCGTATTTATTTTGTATAGACCATTTTATACCACTAATATAACAAAATCATTATCACGACCAAGTAATATTATTTAATAGTAATACATATCGTTCGTTAACCGACTTCAATATCCTAGTTTAATCCGACAATATGTTTATGAATAAGCTTTCCCGTTATATATATATATATATATTTGTCAAACAAAACACTGTTGGTGAAACATACAGGTTTACGGTTCGTTAATAAAATTCGCTACGTTAATATTTATTTTACCGTTAGTTGATCGTTTTAGGCTCAACACTAATCTTAACCGCACACGAGTTTGACTTCCGCGTAAATAAATATAACGTGTTTATATACCTTTCCGCTCACTCGGTTTGCGTACGTGAACCCGTTGACCGATTTCACCAGTTTGACTTTTGTTGACCAGGTTTGACTGAGTCTCGAGACCACCAAAATCTCTAGATCTACAATGAATCACTAGATCTACAACGTACAACGACATATTTGAAAATTAAAAGGGATTATACAACAAGAAATGGGTTCGGGTTCGGATTTTTACCTCGTATTACTGGAAAACGAAGGAATTGGCCGGAGCAAACACCCGCGACAACCGAAACTCGATTTCCCTACCAATCTAAACAGATCCACATGATGTAGGGCCGAATATGCCTTTTTGAACTCGTTGAACCTCGTCCCTGTCGCCGGAGAAACGCTTCTAGCCGGAAAAACGGGCTTGGCCGGAAAAAATCGGGTTTCAAAACCCTAGCCTCCGTGAATATGCCTTATAGTCACTTTTTTCTTGGCCGTTGGACACCACATTAGAAGTCCCTGGGCCACCGTCTCTGCCGCCACCACTAATGGTGGAACCCTAGTTGTCACAGGTGAGCGATTATCAGCCCAACCCCATCACCATCGCTACCGTACCGAGCCGTCTGAACACCCCTGTCGCTAGATCGTCAGAGGAGTTGTTGTCTTCGTCGAAGAGCTGCCGCTTGGGTGCCGTTTCCACCACTGACCATCGTCGTCGTGGAGAGTGGCCGGCCCACCAGTCCTCTCCTTCTCTCTCATCTGGTCTCTCTCTCTCTCTCTAGGATTAGGGTTTGTGTGTGTTTGAGGGTGGGGAAATGAGGAAGAGGAGATAATTTGTTTAAATAGTTAGGGTTTTTAGAATGGACATGAGAATGGGTGGACACCGCGTGTCAAAACCTGAAACGAAAAAAACCTTAAACGTTGCGTTTTGTAAAAATTCGTGCTAAATATTATCTACTTCACATAATATTAATACGCGATAATAACTAATATTATTTAAGTATTTAATTCACGAGGATTCCGCTATGATTGCCGTACATACCAATACCGCGTGTCTAATGCGTTCCCCCTTTTATACGTTTCACGTTCTAATATAATTTTATTTCCTTAAAAAAATAATCGTGAATAATAATACTGATTAAAAATGTAATTTTTCGTTATATTATTTAATCGTACTAGGTAATAATTAACCGTATCTCGTTTAAACCAGTATTCATTGTAATCGCATGTTTCACGTCGTCTAACTCACGTGTTAATCTCTAAATAATCATCCGGAGTAAATATTAATAATTTTTATTAACACTTAATATTAGTAGTCAGGTAACCCATTGTGTGTCGGTTACCAATCGTGTACACATTAATTTGTTTAACCGTAAGCGGTGAGGCTATGTGTACACTAGGTATTCATAACACGTTATTTCGAACCATCCCGTGATCTATCAAGCAATTTTAGGAATTTGGTTTAACTATTGAGCCTATAACCGGGCCTTTAATGGGCTTCAATCCCTATTTGGCCTTCAACTGGGCCGCAAGTGGGCTAAGCCCATTTAAGGTGAATTAATTATCGAGGATTATTGACTCTAATTCAGGGTTGTCACATTCTCCCTTCGTTAAAGAAGTTTCGTCCTCAAAACTTAGTTTAAGTCAATCTCAAGAATTTATTCAATTTATCTGGATGAGAGTTTCTTATCCTTCGCTCATTTCTAGTTCACAGGGATAATTATTTTATATATTTATTTATTTATTTATAAACTCAATCCTCTTAGTACTCGGTATCCGAGGCAAAGCGAATACCTCACTGACCTACGATATTGGATGGGTAAGGATTTGTGATATCATAGTATCTTATAATAGTGTAACAACATCGTTGAACACTTATTATATCAAACAGGTGGCTTTAGGATGGTTCTTTGAGTGTTGGCAAAAGAATGACGTTGGCTATACTCTGAAGTGATAATGTTATCACAAGAGTCCCATGAGAAAAAGCGATTATAACCAGTGAGGTCTAATTCATGTAATGAGTAAGTCATTAAGAGGATGTCTAAACAGTGTGAATTTAAATAACGAGTTTTCGCAATTCAAGTGCACAACTCACATACCAAAGTAAACAATCAAAGATTAGATGTCGAAGCATCTCATCATGTGATCATTCTCATCAGACTGAAACTGCATGATCATTATCATTGTAATGAATGACGAAGATGCATTCCAACACACGGATTTCTGAAAGTGTAAGGATACATATACTTTATTCATGCTCGGTTTTCTCTCATGAAAATAACATCATGATCAAATCTAAAAGGAAATTATTGGTATTCTAGTACAGATATGTCAGATGGTTTAACGAAATGTCTATGTGTTAGTTCGCAGTCATGTAGTTGACCGTTCCTCGCAACGAGTCAATGCCTTAGTGTATTCTATCTTTCTTGGACAAAAGGTTTTGACATTTCATCTGTATACTCAGTACGTAGGTTGAACTAATTCAATTGAGTTCCAAGAAATAGTATCAACGCGTATCATTTCTCACATAGAAGTTGGAATGGTCTAGATAGGCACATTAACGAAATAGGTGTCGAACAATAGACCGTGAGACTATAAAATCTCATAGTATCAATGAATCATCCAGGTTTTTATGATTCATCTGAAGATGAGGGTGAATGTAGATGAAGAAAGAGAATGTCAAAGTATTTAGGAACAATTTAATTGATTTGGCCCCATGAATATTAGAGAGAAATGAATCTCCATGGGGTTCAGAGAAAAATGTTTGAGAATAGTTTGGCTTTCGTTGGTGAAGTTTGAGTTCGATACTTCATTCATCACTGTTTGTACCGTACGTCATTTAGGTTGTGATATCATGATTTGTGAATTAATGACTTGGCTATCATGTCACTTGAAGTAGGTAAGCCTTAAGAATTTCTATGGTCGTTTGGAAAAGTTACAGTTCTTCTAGATAGGGAAGTAAAAGTCATATTGTGGAAATAGTCTCATATAAGCGATGTCTCATGAAACCGAGTCCGGATTTGCCAACCCATTAAATTAGTAGATGGTGATGTAATGTCATTGTCAATTTAGTAAAGGGCTTGACTTCTAATTAAGCGGATGCTAGAAAATAGACAAGAACAAGTATAATATCAAGAATTTGTCGAACGCAAAGACGTCATGCTTTTAGGTTCCTTTGAGAAAGTGTGTAGATATCTCAAAAAGGACATGGAAAGAGTGAATATAACACTAAAAGGAATTTCAGAAGTCTAAGGAAATGGACATGTGTAAACTTTCAAGAGATCAATGTCAATTATGATTCATCCTTTGTTCATCCCCCGGTAGCGTACAACTTTAAATGGTCAACAACCATGGAACCAGAAATGAATTCGCAAATTTCTATGTATGTCTTTGGTTTCGCATTAAAGTTGGTTGAAATGGATCATACGGTTTCAAGATTTTTCTCGGGATCTAGCGTTGAAGAGAGTCGAATTGATTATTTGTCAACAGCTAGTAGTATAGTATGCTTGTAAAGTCCTTGGATTTCGAATGGTATTTTCATGACTTACCATTTCATCTATATAGGTTACATCCTTAAAGTCCTTAACTCAAGGGCTTAAGCTGTAAAATTAAGGTAATGAGTGTTAAGTGTTAGAGATTTGTATTTTCTCCAGGCATTTTTAAGAGTTTTTATATCAACCTCATGCTTTGATAATAGGTAATGAATTATAAAAGAGAAAATCTATAGGTGAATCTCAAAAGTGGAAGTTACACTTTATAGAGAATTTCCAGATTTGGTCCAAATAACGAGATCAAATCAACTGAGAATGGACCTCTTCAGTGTTTCGGTTAAAATCTTCATGCTAATGAAATCTCGATAGAGGTTTTAGATCCATTAGGACTCAATAATGAAAGAGGTTGATGTACATTTTCATGTCGTCTGTGATAGTCCATCGCATCACCTAATGCCTTTTGGCTCAACCATGCGGTTATGTTAATTTCGATCAAAAATCGTATGTCTGGAAATTGGAATTAGGGATACATATTACTCATTAACATTTGCTCGGACAGTAAGACTCACCAGGCTTCTCCAGCGCTGCAAATTATGATTACGTGTGCACCTGTAATGACAATTTACTTCGCATGATCACTCTAGTGTTTTCTCCATCTCAAGCTCTTGGCTAAAAGAAAGCTAAAATGTTCATTGAATCGTGTCATCGTGTTGCACTCTCGCGTACAATGCATATGTTTAATGGGATTACTCTCAATCATGAATACCAATAATCATAGATCTGCCGACTAAGGTTGCTGCTGGATGGAGTTAATGACAGAGAGACACAACAGCGTCCTCTATTAATAAGATGTGTGTGGTGGAAGTCAGGCACTATACTAGAGCAGAGATCCTCAAATCAGTGTCGAGCAATCATGCTCAAAGTTTGTATGTACGTGTGGATACACATGATCCAGATGAGTCTATGGGTCTCCTGACCCGTAGAGTTCTCCCCCTGTTTAGTCCTGCTTATCCACCTCGGGTTCCCCTCTGACCAGGCAGTTTCGTCTGCTATATCTCATGACGAATGTTTTAATCATCCAATCCAGCAAATCATGGAACTGAGTATATATACCACACCAGATGAAGACAACCTATGTCGGAAAAGGAAGCTGACTCCACAACCAGAGTAGATGCAGGTGTGGTGCATGTACAGGTATATCTGTAGATACAGGTACATCCCGTTGTACTACCAAGATCGGTAACTGGCGATTTCCACCGTCGTCACCCGAGCTCTGCTCGTAACTTGCTTTTTCCAGAGTTATAGTGTGCTGAGTATCGGTCATTCTTGATTCGTAATCTGAATAGTGATATATTGTAGGTATTTATTACTTTTGCATTTTTGCCTGTATTAGATGTTGGTCACGTATGCCACGCAATTGTATTTAGTATTAATATAGCTAATGATGCGCTAGTGTAATCACATACACTAATAGTGTAACATCCCAAAAATAGTAAATAAATAAATAAATAACGCGATCGGGATTTAATCGTCAAAAAAAAAATTAAAGGAAAATGGATGGGCTTGGGCTGGGCTCCAACAGGCCGAGGAAAACCCATCTATATAAGGGCCAAGAATGCCTCAACTCTCTCATTTACAACATCTAGAGAGAGAAAGGAGAGCTCGGGCCTAGAGAGAGAAAGTTGACGGATCGACCCGGAATTGAAGGAGCACGTTACTTCTGAGCTCGTGAGCAAAACCTTCGAATCAGAATCACAATCCAGGTAACGATTCGACCTTAAACTGAGTTTTTGTTCGTTTTGGGATTTTTCGGGTTTTAGCTACATAGGAGACGTTTTTATGGATGAAACTTGAAAATAAGCTTAGAACTAGCATCTAGAATGAAAACCGCACATTTTGATCAAAGAAGGTTGTAAGATTAGCATGATCGGTTTAACATGCAAGAATTTCGGACTTGATAGGGAAGCATGTCTTGCGTACTTATCAAGTATGCATGAGGATGTCCTGCGTACTTATCAAGTACGCATGAGGAAGATCCTGCGTACTTATTAAGTACGCAAGAACTAGACCCTGCGCACTTGTTAAGTGCACATGCATCAGGCTGGTTAAGTAAAGTTAGTATGTTTAGAATAGTTAAACCGTTAGAGTCGGGATTAGGTCTGATGTGTATTTAACTAATCAATTTAGATTGGAAGTGACGTGTTGGACCTTTGTTTAGGACAACCCAGACTAGCTCATCAGGTAAGTTCTATGTGCCCCCTTCTAGGTTATGTGCAAATCCTTTTAAATGTTTTGGGGCTGAAGTGTATACACTAAATGAATAAATGATATGAATGCCAATGTGATCATACGTGATATACTAAGGTATATTTATATATATATGAAAATGAATTATGAACAAAGAATGAATGAAAGAATGGCATAACGTAAATAAATGAAATCTTTCTTTATAATTATATATATTGCCTGTTATGAATGTATGTATACGTTATGGACGGAAACGAAGCTAACGGCTACTATGGTAGACGGACGACCACTTGACTATTATGCAGCCAGGAAAGAGAGTCTAGAAAGGTAAACTAAATAATGGCCACTACGGTGGAGTAAGTCCCTAAATCGATGCATGGTTGTATAATTAGTTGAAGTGGAAAACGGATGCCTTAGGGCAGACGGGCGAATATGACGGACTACGACGGTAGGACGGTTAAGACGGACGACCGAAGGTTGGCCGGACGGTTTCTAGGACCGGACGAGTAAAAGGGCTACGACGGTAGCTTAAAGGCGTATGTCTTTGTCATATACGCAGTAAAAGACGGGTTGATCACCCTTATGTGTATGACCAATGAATGATAAGGAAAGTAAAGGTGAATGCATATCTATGTAATCACATAAGAATGATGTAAAAAAAGCAAAAGCTATGAATACGTATTTATATAAATGTATATATAATTATGCATACTTTTATAGAAAAGGATGTTCAAACCTAATCGCTTTAAACTAGAACTCACCAGCGTTAGCTGACTTTTAGTATACATTTCAGATAAAGAAAGGAAGGGTCATGCGAAGGCGTGATGGTTACCCGGCAAGCGACTGGCATCCCACTTTTAATTGTTAAGAAAATGTTGTATTTTTAATTGTTAAGACTTCCGCTGTTATGTTATGTATTTGAATGATGTTTGTTTTCACTACTCTCGAATGTTTTTAATTTAAGTTCAGTATTTATGACTATGTTTATGAGTAAATCCAACAAGTGAGGTTACCCGGGAAAGGGGCCTTACAAGTTGTTATCAGAGCAATAGTTTGAGAGATTCAGACATCCCTAAATGTCTGGACTCAAGCTGATTATGGGACCAACGCACGGATGTCAGTATGGGTAAACAACGCCAACACGGTAAGTGAGTACTAAAGTTAATGCACTTGGATAAGAATAGATACCTTAACTTAGAACCAATAGATGTCAATGTCACAACCGATTTGAAGAGTTTGAACCCGAAAAGAAATGTAAATTAGTAATCACAAACCGGTCACTATAATTAAAAATTTACCTTGCTTGTACTGTTCTAAAACTATTATATGAAGGAACGTCATTGATGTATTGCCTTTTTTAACTATCAGAAACTAGGAACTATGGCTGGTGGAGGAAGAACAGGACGCCGAGGTGGTCGCACTAGCCGAGTCGGTAGACCTCCGTTGAATCAAAGACATGAAGAGGAGGAGAGTGTGAACACAGAACACGCTGAGAGTGTGCACGAAACAGATGTGACCCCAACTGGGGCGACAATCAAGGGCCTCTACAGATAGAACCCGAGGTCAGGGATTCTATTGCCCGTGAAGTTGTACTCACTCTGAAGAAAGTATTGCCTGATCTACTATCCGAGGCACTAAAGAAAAGTAGAGAGGAGTATGAAGGAGACCATGAAGAGAAAGTGTATGACAGTGATGGGGATGAAGTAAAAGTGGGATCAAGAAATCGTGGGTGTACTTACAAAGGTTTCAAGGACGGAGACCCACCTAAGTTCGATGGGAACAAGGATTCAGTGGCTACGTTCGAATGGATTGAGAGGATGAACGCTGTAATCAACATCAGCGAGTGTCAACCTTACCAGGCTGTTAAGTATGTTGCTCATTCTTTCACCAATGAGGCACTAAGTTGGTGGAGGAACATCCAGAGGACAAAGTTGCCAAACGCTCTTGCCAGAATGACATGGGAAGACCTGAAGAAGCTGATAATCCAAAAGTTCTGTCCCATAACGAAATTGATCAAGTGGAGAATGAATTCCTAAACTTTAAGGCTGGCAACAAGACGCACCGCCAGTATACTTCTAGGTTCAATGAGCTGGCTCAACTGGTACCCCACCTGGTGGAGACAGAAGAACGAATGATTAAGTACTATGTGAAGGGCCTACCTCAAAGGGTCCGTGTCCATGTGAAGCTAACCTACCCTCGACCTTCGAGTCGGTAGTGAATCTGAGCGAAATCGTCTACGACGATTATGCCAATGAGGACCCGACAACTGAGACACAAAAGAGAAAGTAGGAGAACCCGTCTAGAGGCACCAGAAAAGGGAATTTAGTAATTGAAATTAAGAAACCAAGGTCGGATGGATATGAAACTTGCAAGAAATGTGGAAGGCAACATCTTGGCGAGTGTCGAATCGGCACCACCACATGCTATAAGTGCGGGAAGCCGGGGAACTTCTCCCGAGAATGCGTAAGAAACGTCAAGTGTCAAGTATGTGGATTGTTTGGACATCTGACAAAGAACTGCAGGAAGGCAGACCAATCTGGTTCGGGAAAAGAAAGGGAACAAGGCAAGGACTCGGGCCTATGCCATAACTGAGGAGGAAGCAAGGGGAAACCCTGATGTTGTGTCAGGTACGTTCCTAGTAAATAATGAACATGCTGCTATTTTATTTGACTCTGGTGCTAGTAAAAGCTTTATATCCAATGCATTTAGTCGTTAACTAGATTGCACTATCAACACCATAGTAAAGTCCTTTAGCGTACAAACTGCCATTGGTAAAAATTCGGCAGTATACCAAGTAACAGAGGATTGCATCATAGAAATAGAGGGCCATAAGTTTCCTTCTCACCTTAGGAGGATTCGATATAGTATTGGGTATGGATTGTCTAGCTGCCAACGAAGCTCAAATCATATTTAAACGTAAGAGGATACACCTCAAAGCTCCTAGCGGCAGTCCAATTACGATTTATGGGGATTGGAATTGCACGATGCCGAACGTCATCTCGATGATCAAGACCGAAAGTGTGACAATCCGACTTTTTTGGTTAACCCCGTTAACCAAATCCAGTTAAATCCTAACTCAGTTAACTCAAATTCAAACCTCAAGGAATAGTTCTGTCATTTTTTTTATCTCAAACTATAGGGACTAGTCATGTAAATATGCAAAACCTGATTTGTTGGCTATCAAAGTCAAAATCAATTCAAATTGTTCATGTTGACTTGTAAAAAGTCAATCGTGACCTATAATCCGAAATCAAGCTCAATAAATCGATTTCTATTCGAATTCATAACTAAATTACTCCCTAATGCAATAAACGATCGTATACGAACCGTTTTTCAACATCATTGCTCGAATTAAAGCAAATAATGGACGTTACTAGTCGTAACCGTCGTATTCGGCTTCTATACACACAAATGCGTATCAATTTGATCGCTATTCTTGAAATCGAACCCCTACCCACTTAAATCGATCGTCTGTGGAACTTTTGCACACACCAATTCAATCGGAGAAACTACGGGAGTCATCGAAAGCCAAGCTCGTTGCCGTCGACATTCATTTGGTCGAAACCTACCGATTCGACATCCAATCTGGTAACTATTGACACCTATAGTTTCGTTTTTACTCATAGAATGAAAGCCCTAAGTTAATTGGGGCTCATACCATCAAATTAACCACAACCCGTAATCTAGGGTTCATATGAAACCAAATTGGGGCTTTCTATCTTAAACACGATTAAAATCCAATTGTTTCATATGTTTAGATTCGTGATTGCCTACTTGTTGAAACCCCCACACCAATTGAATCGAATTATATTGAATTGATATCAATCCGTAATCTAGGGTTCATCATGGACTTGAATTGGGGTTTTTGATCCTAGACCTAATTATAACACAATTAAAATACACCATTAGATTCGTAATCACTAGTACATCGAAAGCCCTATGGATTCAATACTTAATTTTACAGAAGTTAATCAATCCGATCTTGTGTTTAAATCTAGGGTTTTGGAAACGGAAATCTATTGATCATAAACGAGATGCTTTTACAATTAATCATGTGTGCAGGACCGAAAATGTCTGAATTACATAACCCCTAAGTCCACAGGTTCAATCGCGATCGAAATCGGTCGGATTTGGATGGCTTTGGGTTCGATCGCGGTTTGAATGGGGAAAAAGGGGGGGGCTCTCGGTGAAAAGGATTAAAAGCATTTCCCACCAGATAAAAACGCGATTGCCCTAGCGGGCGGATTGGTTAAGACAGTGTGCGTGTGTGGGAGAGACCCGGGTTCGAGTCCGGGCTTCCACAATCGTTTTTAAACATTTTTTTTCTGTTAATATTTAATTAATAAAAATCAAACCCTATAATATTATAATATTATACAATTGTGTTTTTACCCGGAAAACAACCCGTAGGCTCGGGTTTGAATTATTAACATATTTTTTATATATTATACCCACTTTTATAAATAATTTATTGTTATTATCCCCAAGTAAAAATAATATGTTTATATTATTTTAAGCCACAAATTCGTATAAAATAATACGTTTAGTTTCAAACCGTGACTCGTGTTATTTAATAATGTATATACATATATTACTTCGTATCGTTTTACAACCTCGTATAACATTTGAAACTAAATAATTAGTTATATTATTTACTCGCATTGCTACGTTCATAAAAATAATATGTTTATTATTTTGTACCCCAAACGAGTAATTAGAATGTTCTTTCGAATCTAAAAATAATATATTAAATTATATTATTTTCCTAATTTTTGTGAATGACAAAACACTCGATTTTATTTATTATTATTTTTGTCATTCGTCGCGTAACGTGTATATATATCATAATAATAAATTAAGGAATTTATATCCCCGTTGACCCGTTCGTTTACTCTTGAATATTAGAACGTTTCTTAGGACGTTCCTCTTTCCGTGTCGCTGTCACAATTCCCAAGCTTTATCCCTAATTTATGTGTTTATAATTTTAGGGCATTCGTAAGTCGTTTGAGACTTAAACTCGTGGTTCCAAATTTACTTCTAGTGTGAAACTACCTTCAACGCCAAGCAGGTGAGTTTCACGGCCCCTTTTTACTGCTTTTAACTTGGGGGAGAAAACATGCTTAAACTGATTTTTAGATTTGTATTTCATATGCTATCAATGTTAAAGCTAAGTGTAACATGCTATCACAGAAAGTCCTCATCTTATTTTGAACCGTTAATATGGATCTTAGCGAGGTAATGTTTAGTAGTACTACTGGGTTTGATAAATCCCACCCGCGTTAGTCGCGCTAGCTCGATCGGATATCGAACGGGTGAAATGTTTGCCTATTCACATGGCCAGTTGTAGAACCAAAGACTGATTGTTACAAAATTATTCTAAGTACAAATGCTGCTGATAGGCTTATCAGCAGCATTCAACACAAGTTGCTGCTGATAGGCTTATCAGCAGCATTCAGCACAAGTTACTGCTGATAGGCTTATCAGCAGCGGTCATCCATGTTTGCTGCTGATAGGCTTACCAGCAGCAACCTTCACTCTTTTGAAGCTGATAGCTCTATTCACTGAAAACCAAACATTGCAGCTGACTATCCAGGCCAAGCGTCTCTGACACCTTTCTGCAAAAGCAACTGACAGACTCAAAGCAGAAGGAACCGCTATGGTCAACCAATGACGGACAACAATACACTTTTCCAAGCATGCAAACAATCATGAATAAAGAAAACGTTTCAGTAAAGTTAACTAGATTAGACTTTACGTGTAATGTAAATTAAGATCAACGGCTTGTGTTCGATCTGATCCTTAGAATCAAGGGTCTGTCTTGATTCTAAGTTACTATAAATACTGAGTTGCCACTTCATTGTAAGTGTGCTTGTAGTGCTTGTCATACTTATTCATTGAGTTTCTCACTTGTAATCTTTGCATTCACAAAAGCTTAATACAACAGTGTTTATCAGTATTCTTTGTGTTTACTTGATTATAAATTGTGTAGTTGATTTTGTTTCCGCCAACCTCAACTAAGAAAAGAACCATCTTGTATTCTCACGATCCTACAAGTGGTATCAGAGCTTTGGCTCAGATTAAACAAACTAACATTTGTCTAATCATCTCCGGTTCTATTCTAAACTCTCTCTTTGATCAAGTCACCCAAAATCAAAACAAAAATGGCACAGAGCAATGGCTTTGAAGATATTGGCAGCATCAACCGACCACCAAGGTTGGTATCTAGAGAAGACTATGACATGTGGAAAAATCGCATGGAAAGCTTCTTCTGTTACCAGGAATACGGAATGTGGAGATCCATCAAGGAGGGTCCATATATTCCCATGGTGGCCTCTGCTGATGATGGAGGGCTACAAGTCCCGAAGGAAACCTCCAAGTACTCTGAAGAGGACATCAAGAAAATGGAGGTGGACTTCAAGGCACTAGGAGCCATCCAAATGTGCCTCCCAAATGAAGTTTTTCACAACTTCAGAAGTTACAAAACTGCCAAGGAGCTCTGGGAGGCGCTGGAGAAGATGTTTGCTGGCTCTGAAGAAGTCAAAGAGAACAGAAGGGACATACTGAAGCAGCAGTATGAGAACTTCGTCTGGAGGGAAGGTGAGTCCTTAACTATTTTATATAACAGATTTACCTATCTTGTAGGTGAACTGCAGTGCTCCAAGGTAAAGCTGGAGAATGAAGACATTATCAAGAAGTTCATAAGATCTCTTCCTAGTTGTTGGACATTATACACTGTGTCCATCAGAAGAACAGAGAATCTGAAGACTCTTCAGATGACTGAGCTCTTTGGCATGCTCAAAACCTATGAATTAGAAATGATTCAAGCTAAAGAAAGGAGCTCCAGTTATCAATCAGCTACCACTTCCTCCACTACCTCCTCAGCGCTTCACTCTGATCATTCCGGTCCTAGTGCAAGCAGCTACTATCCTCCCATTGTTACTCACCCTCAGACCCCAACCGCTTCACAATCTAACTCATCACCATTTCTTCTTGAGGCACCTCCTCAACAGCCAACCTCTACTGCTTTTGTCTCTGACAACTCAAGCAGCATGTACTTCATAAAAGAGGATCTGGAATGCTTTCATCCAGATGATCTTGAAGAAATGGATATTCAGCACTCATATGCCATGCTCTCCCTCGGAGGAAAAAGGTTCTATTATAGAACCGGAAGATCATTTCCAAGCAACAACTCAAACAGCAGAGTTGGGCTTGATAAAAGCAAGATCCGTTGTTACAACTGTAACCAAATGGGTCACTTTGCTAGGGAGTGCAAGGCACCTAAAGCCAATCAGGGTGCCGGCCATCAAAGACAAGCCTACCAAAGTCAGCCCAGACAACAGCAGCAGCAACAAACTCCCCCAGCACAAACTGCAGCCTGTGCAAATGTTGGAACTGCAGAATTCGACTGGAGTTTTCAATATGAAGATGTTCCTGTCTCCAACCAAGCACTTATGGCAGACACTGCAGAGATACCACCTCAGGTATTTGAACATCTATGCTCTCAAGCCTGCATTGATAAAGTTTTAGGTTATAGAAAACATAACCAAAACCTTATAGATCAAAATGAAGAGTTTCTTCAAATGAAATCTGAGTTCAAAAAGGTTGAAATCACTTACAAAGAAAAAATTGAATGCCTTAAGAAAGAGATTTCATCTCTAAAACATGAACAAACCAATCTTGAAACTCAGATTGATGATCTATTAGTAAAACATAAATCAACCAGAGCTGATCTGGCAGAACAGAAAGTTCATGTTGAAAAATATGAATTTTCTTCTAAAAAGCTACAGAGACTTCTAGATATTCAAGTCCATGAAAAGGTAAAGCTTGGAGGACTTGGATATGGCAAGGAACAGTACAATACTGTTCCTCATCCAGCTGACTATGTTGCCATCTATGAACCAAGCTTCGATGTTGCAAAACTCGACACTGCAAACAGAAATCTTGATCCTCCAATGGATGAACCCCTTGTTAAAGACTGCACTACCTCATCAGAATCTGAGTTAACCTTCTCAGACCATGATGAAACCAGTACAGCCTCATCTGAAGCTGTTCTGAATAGAGTCCCAGTCCCTACTGTTCTCCCAGCTGTTCCAGCCCCTGTACCATTCAAACAGATCAGGATCAGCTATTCTCCAGGTGGAAGAAAGCTAAACATTGAAAAGGGACAGACATCAGGATCCACAAACTCCAAGCCTCAGTTCATGCCAAATCAGAAGAATCAGCAACAGGTTAGAAGAGTTACGACCAAGAAAACTCAGTTCAGAAACTCTTCTTCTCCACCAAGGAAGCAGCAGCCCAAAGTTCAGCAGTCCTGCATCATATGTGGGGAATCAAACCACTTTGTTGCAAAATGTCAGTTTAACCCCTTCAACCAGATCCTTCTTCAATCAGCGCATAAACAAAAGAAGGATCAGCATACTTCAGTTGATAGGCCATCTGCAGCCAGTAGAAGAGTTGAAACTGCAGAAAAACACAAGCAGCAGCAAAAGGCAAAGCCTTCAGCAGCCACCAAATCTGCTGCTGCTCAAACAAAGCAGTCAGCAGCAAAAACTAAATCTGCTGCTGCTCCAACTAAGCCTTCAGCCGCAAAAGCAAAATCTGCTGCTGAAAGGCCAAAGCCATCAGCAGCAACATCTGCAGCTGATAAGCTGAAGCCATCAGCAGCAAAACCTGCCGCTGCTGACAAGCCAAAACCTCAAGCAGGAAAACCAGCTGCTGGTAGAGCAAATTCATCAGCTGCCAAAGCCAAATCCGCAGCCGATAAAGAAAAGAGAACTGGAAAACCACTACTTAAGCAATGGAAAGCTAAAATCTCTGCTCCTGTCAGCAAAATCATCATCGGTGCTGTTGAATGCACGCATGATGAATCAAAAAGTCCAAGAACTCTTTTCTTCAATAAGGAGAGCTCTTGGACTACTCCCACTAACTAAATCTCTTTCATGTGCAGGGACAGCCAGGTAACAAGAATAACACCTGGGTGGTAGATAGCGGCTGTTCCAGGCACATGACAGGCAACAGGTCCATCCTCTCCAACTTCAGACAGTTCAATGGAGGATATGTTGCCTTTGGGAGTGACTCAAAAGGTGGATCTATCACTGGACAAGGCACTGTGTCCAATGAGAGGATGAGCATTGAAAGAGTCAACTATGTTAAAGAACTTGACTTCAATCTCATGAGTGTTTCCCAAGTATGTGATCAAAAGCATTGGATGCTCTTCACTGACAAAGAATGCTTTGTGTTAGCTCCTGGCCTATCTAAACCCCCGCCAGAGAAGATTCTCCTAACTGCTCAAAGAAAGAACAACTTATATGTGCTTGACATGAATGAAGTCACTCCATCTGGTAGTGTTTCATGTTTTCTGTCAAAGGCATCAGTTGATGAATCCGCTCTCTGGCACAGGAGGTTAAGCCATGTTAACATCAAAACAATCAATAAATTAGTGAAAGACAATCTTGTCAGAGGGCTTCCTGATAAAGAATTCCAGCTAGACGATCACTGCATTGCCTGCTTGAAGGGAAAACAACACAAGAGTTCCCATAAGCCCAAGACATTGAACACAAATGACACTCCTCTCCAGATACTGCATATGGATCTCTTTGGTCCTACAAATGTCATGTCAATGGGCAAAAAGTCCTACTGTCTGGTGATCACTGATGACTTCTCCAGATTCTCTTGGGTATTCTTCCTAAGAACAAAAGATGAAACTGCTGAGATTCTCAAATCCTATATTCTCAGGGTAGAGAATCAAAGCAATCTGAAGGTAAAGATCATAAGGTGTGATCAGGGAACAGAGTTCAAAAATCACACTTTGAACAGTTTCTGTGAGAGCAAGGGCATTGAAAGGCAGTACAGTGCTCCAAGAACTCCTCAACAAAATGGGGTTACTGAGAGAAGAAACATGACTCTGATTGAATCAGCAAGATCTATGCTGGCTGACTCAAAGCTGCCCCTTACTTTCTGGGCAAAAGCAGTAAGCACAGCTTGTTATGTGCAGAATAGAGTCCTTATTGTTAAGCCTCTCCAGAAAACTCCCTATGAACTCTGGCTCAAAAGAGTTCCCTACTTTGGCTTCCTGAAGCCCTTTGGATGTCCATGTACCATCCTCATCACACATGGAGTTCTTCCTAAATTCGGTGCAAAGTCTGATGAAGGTTACTTTGTGGGTTACTCCTCTCAATCGAAGGCCTACCGAGTGTTCAATTCTAGGACTCGGATTATGGAAGAATCTGCTAATGTGGAATGCAGGGAACACGTTGTCTGTGAACAAGGCAAAGGTCCCAACTGGCTTTTTGATATAGACTCCTTCACCCAGATATTTGAGCCCCTCATATTCTCAAATATGGAGCCTCCTTCTTCAAACTCAACACCTTCTACCTCAACCTCTTCTTCTGACTACAGACTGGAGTTTCCCAGTCCCTACATCAGGATGAAAAGGCCATCCATTGATCCTCCATCAGTGGCAGACGCTATTGAAGCCAGTGCTGGTGAAGCCGGTACATCCAACACCACAAGCAGCAATCTCTCTGACAATGAAATCCTAAATGAAGCCTCCTTAATTCATGCTGAAGAGGCCTCTGATGCTAATGCTGCTGACTATGTGGAACACAATGATCAGATCCTCCAAGCTCCTCTCCACACATTTGAAGACAATACTGATATAAACCACAGTAATCTTGTAGAGGGAATACGGCTGGACGTGATACCTGCACAGAGAATAAACAAAGAGCATCCTCTGGAAAACATCATTGGCCAAGTCCACACAGGCATCCAGACAAGAAGTAAGTCTCATGAAGCCAACATTTGTTTGTTCTCTTGCTTTCTATCACAGGTGGAACCCAAAAGGATTGATGAAGCTCTCAAGCACAATAGCTGGATTGAAGCAATGCAGGAAGAATTGCTGCAATTCAAAAGACAAGATGTTTGGAAGCTTGTTGATCTTCCACCTGGTCAAACAACCATTGGAACAAGATGGGTCTTCAGAAACAAGCAAGATGAGAGGGGCATCGTCGTCAAGAACAAAGCCAGACTGGTAGCTCAAGGTTACACTCAAGAAGAAGGCATTGACTATGATGAAGTTTTTGCTCCTGTTGCCCGTCTGGAAGCCATTAGAATTTTTCTGGCCTATGCAGCATCCAAAAACTTTATGGTCTATCAAATGGATGTGAAGAGTGCCTTTCTGTATGGCACGATTGATGAAGAGGTCTATGTCAAACAGCCTCCAGGCTTTGTAGATCCTGCACATCCAAATAAGGTCTTAAAACTGGACAAAGCTCTCTATGGCTTACACCAAGCCCCAAGAGCCTGGTATGAAACTTTATCTGGATATCTACTTAGCAACAACTTCAGAAGGGGGGCCATTGATCAGACGCTTTTCATCAAAGATGAAGGGGGCGAAATTTTGTTGGTCCAGATTTATGTTGATGACATTATCTTTGGATCTACAAGAAAGAAGCTCTGCAAAGACTTTGAAGTTCTGATGCATTCCAAATTTGAAATGAGTTCAAAGGGTGAACTAAATTTCTTTTTAGGACTTCAAGTCAAACAGGTACCAACTGGAATCTTCATAAGTCAATCCAAGTATGTCAAAAGCATCTTGGAGAGGTTCAAAATGACTGACTGCTCTGCTGCAAGAACTCCTATGCAAGTGCACCATCAATTATCTCCGGATAAAGAAGGACAAGACACTGATCAACATCAGTACCGAGCAATGATAGGGTCTCTCATGTACCTCACTGCCTCAAGACCAGATATCATGTTTGCAGTTTGTCTCTGCGCAAGATTTCAAGCAGCTCCAAAAGTGTCTCATCTTCAAGCTGTCAAAAGGGTTCTTCGATACCTAAAGGGAGCTCCAAAACTTGGGCTATGGTATCCAAAGAATGAAAATGTCAATCTCTATGCCTACACTGACAGTGACTATGGGGGTTGTAACTTGGACAAAAAGTCCACATCTAGGGGATGTCAATTTCTTGGAGGAAGGCTCATCTCATGGCAATGCAAAAAGCAAACATGTGTTTCTACTTCAACAGCTAAAGCAGAATACATTGCAGCTTCAAGCTGCTGTGCACAGGTCATCTGGATCCAAAATCAAATGCTTGACTATGGAATGACCTTCATGCAGACTCCAATTCACATTGACAACATGAGTGCTATCTCTATCACGAACAATCCGGTGCAGCACTCAAAGACAAAGCACATCGACATCAGGTACCATTTCATAAGAGATCAAGCTGAGAAAAAGAGAATTATTTTAACCAAAGTTCATACAAATGAGCAATATGCTGATCTGTTTACAAAACCTTTTGATGAAGCTAGATTCAGATATTTAGTTGAATTAATTGGTATGATGAACTTTGATTAAAATCCATCTCAAGTTTCTCCTTAAAAATGTGTCTTTTTGTCCCTTGTTGTAAATAAAAGTTATGGGTCAGCAGCATTTTTGTCCTTCAGCTGCTGACAGGTAAAAGCATCAGCAGCAAAAGTTTTGCCACTGATAGCTTTAAGTTATCAGCAGGTACATGTTTCCTGCGGATAGCTTTAAGGCTTTCAGCAGCAATTCCTTTGCTGCAGATCTTTAAACCTTTCAGCAGCAAAATCTGCTGCTAACAGACTTATCTTTTCGCAGCAACCAAGTTTGCAGCGGATAGGCTTATCCATCAGCTGCAACCAATTTTGCTGCGGATACTCTTATCTTTCAGCAGCAACCAAGTTTGCTGCTGATGGGTAAACATAAGTCTAAATTAACTTTTACCCGCTGTAAAATTTACCGTCAGTCCCTTCCATGACTGCCTTGGTGTATTACAGCTGTAACAATGAAAAGTGAAACAGGTTGTACTGTACAAGAGAAGTTGCTTTTTCTTCGTCTGCCATTATATCACTATCTCAAACGTTCCCACCACCTCTTCATTTTCAATTTCAAACCCTAACCTTCCATCACTTTCTCTCCCGTCCCCACAGCATTCAAAGCCCTCCATAATCAACCACCATTCAAACACCCTTCTCTTTTCCCTCCAAATCCATAACAATGGCAGGCGCGGACATAAACAACCCAAACGACAAGTTTGCTCCATACCACAACCTCACTACATACCTAATAAAAGACAAGAAGTCCGAGGGTTTCGACGGTATGATCGACTTCCTCTGTCGGTCCAAAATTTACCATGCCCTAACCGTCAACCCAACCATATATACTTCACACATGGAAGATTTTTGGAGCTCAGCAGTGTATTTTACTGAACAGGGCACTCCTCAAATCAGAGGCACAGTAGACGGTAAGGAAATGATCATCACTGAAGCAAAGCTCCGCCAACACCTCAAGCTTCAGGATGAAGGGGACGCCCTCTCTTACCCAAGAGACGTATACATGAGGACCTTTGTATCCATAGGGTACACTGGGAATCAAACATAGTATACGATAGAGAAGGCACTCATGGGTCCCAAATGGAAGTATCTCTGCCACACTCTTCTCCAATGCATATCTCAAAAGAGGAGTGGCTGGAACCAACTAAGCTCCGGACTTGCGTCGGCAATTCACGGTATGATAACTGGAGCAGGTTTTAATTTTTCCCACCTCATTTTTGAAGGTTTGAGATACAACCTTCAAGAAGGGGTGAAATCTCAGTTCTTCATGTACCCCAGATTCTTGCAGGAAGTGTTTAACATTGAGAACCAAGATCTTTCAAAAACTGCAAGAATCTACTCAATTTTGGGACATAAGAACAATATTTTTCAAAGCATGAGAACAGTTTCATCAAAGTTCTCAGGGGCCGATGTTCCATTGTTATCTACAATGTTGAACACGCACAGTGCCCAGGGTGACAGTTCAGCAAACCCAGCTGATACTGATCCCACAACCTCCACCTCACTGCCACAAACTCAAACTACTGTTTCCCTTGCTCGAACCCCTGAGCATTCTACTAAGGATGCACAGGCACATACATTACTCACCCCCAGTTTGATTGCTCAACCGGAACACAGGGCCCCGGTTGCAGCCAAGTATACAAGGAAAAGGGGCAAGAGAACTCCTTCTTCTCTTGCCTCCAAGGCCCAAACCCAAGCCAACATCCCTTACTCAGAATCACAACATTCTAGTGAGAATATCATAAGGGAAAGCCACATTGCTAGGGAGACTCCTTCGGAAGTCTCTCTATTAGGATTAGGATCACTTCCCGGATCCATAGAACAGCCCTTCGAGCCATTCCTCTCTTCTTTGAACTTAAGTGTAGAGGAACCTGACCAAAGTGATGTACCTTCTCCAACTACCACTATCAAGGGGGTACTGATTGGTCTTGCTTCCGAAACACCCAGCCCAAGTTCTTCACCCTTGAAGGTCCACTCTGGGAGTATTGAAAGAGTGGATGTGGAAGAGGCTGTCACTACTGCTGGTCCATCAAATGACCAGGAGGACAGTAACAACATCTTTAAGACCTCGACCACGGCAACTCATGGTGAGGGTGTTTCCCTGGAAACTCCCCTCACTGAGAGGAATCCCTGGAGCCAAGAAACCACGGGTGATGGGGATGCTGAGGCTCGGCCTACGGCCCCATCTGGGTCCAAGGATTCCACAACTGTGGATGAGGACAGACTGAAACTACACAACTTGAAATTTACGGCCAGGGTGGCTATGCTTGAGGCTGAAGTGTCCAAACTACGACACCAAGTCTTGATGCATGAAGCCCATCAATGTCCCTCCACGGCTTCTCCCTCTCTTGTCTCAGTGGGCACTCAAACAGATGCCTATATGTCCACTGATGCAACCAAAAAGGGGGAGAAAGTCTCCATGGAAGAAGACGAAGACAGCCTTGAAGACTGGATACAGGAGCAGGCTGCCTTCCAAAGCTCACTTTACAGGCCAGCTTTTGTACAGGTCTACGACTTGCCAGTATCATAAGATGAAGAAGAAGAGATCTCTGAAGACTGGAAGTTGGTTGTCAGGGCTGTGGATGAAGTGCTGACTGATGTTGAAGGCAAAGATCAAACATCTACATTGGTCAGCATCATCCCTGAAGTAGCAGCCATCATAGGTCAATCCACTACCCCCCAAATCTTCAAATCTTCAAAGAAGCTAGAGTTTGACTCTATTCTAGCTTGGGGGTATGATGGATCAGCTGAGAGGTTCTGGACTAGATGGGAGTTCAGCGGAGTAGAAGAGCTGAACTGGAACTCACTCAATGCCCTCCAAGTCCTACAACTATATCTATCTAACTGCATCAACTCTTCAACGGATCTCTCAGCAGAACTTGCCATTGGCAGGTTCTATGACCTGATGGAGGATACTCTACCCAAGTTCAGAAGACTCCTACAAACAGCAAGACGGGTAGCTTATCCTGAATCTTCGTCGGCCGCAGAAAGAAGACTGTCTCCCAACAATCTTGCAATAACAAGGAGCAGTCTTCTCACTGAAGAAGGAGTTCTGGGCCTTCAAAGATTTCTGTATGCCTTCCTGGTCAAGGACTCGGACGTGCTAGGATGGGTAAGAACTAGGCTCCTTGACCACGCTTTCTTCCTAAGCAACGGTTCTGCTCTCATCATCAACACCGGGAACATCCTTCAGCTACCAACAAATTTCCTCCACCCAAAAAGTCCAATTCATCCCACCCAGCTCCCACTCATCAACAGCCTCCCTTGAAGATACCCAAACCCACTCCTAAACCAGAAGACTCAAGAAATATAGTTAACTGGTTCTACAATTCACAAGATCAAGTGTTTGAGATCTTCAAGGGGAGAACTGAGAGAAGAAGATCCACTTACAGGTCTGTTGATGAGGTTCTGCAATTACCTGATTCCGATCTTCAAAGAATTTTAGAGCTGGGTGAAGCTCATAAGCCTACAAATGAGAGTGGGAAACATCTTATGCTAGCTATCAGACACTACTTCAATCCTAGCAAAGATGTGGTCATGAATATCAAACCACTCAAGTCTCACTCTCCATTTGTATCTTGGTCCTATAATGCTGATTTGGATGAATTCACTTTGATTGATGTAAAGAAGCAGCAGATGAGATGTTCAAGCAAAGCTATCTACAAAATGCCACACAAAGACATCAAGACTCTGTCTGAACTTCCATTGAATAATCCCAGCAAGGATCAAAGAGGCTATGAGGTGGAAAGAATAGTCAGCCATATGCAAAAGCTTCAGCAACAAAGGGACTAGAAGAATTTTGGTAGCATTAGTCTAGGGGGAGTTTGTAGAACCAAAGACTGATTGTTACAAAATTATTCTAAGTACAAATGCTGCTGATAGGCTTATCAGCAGCATTCAGCACAAGTTGCTGCTAATAGGCTTATCAGCAGCATTCAGCACAAGTTACTGCTGATAGGCTTATCAACAGCGGTCATCCATGTTTGCTGCTGATAGGCTTACCAGCAGCAACCTTCACTCTTTTGAAGCTGATAGCTCTATTCACTGAAAACCAAACATTGCAGCTGACTATCCAAGCCAAGCGTCTTTGACAACTTTCTGTAAAAGCAACTGACAGACTCAAAGCAGAAGGAACCGCTATGGTCAACCAATGACGGACAACAATACACTTCTCTAAGCATGCAAACAATCATGAATAAAGAAAACGTTTCAGTAAAGTTAACTAGATTAGACTTTACGTGTAATGTAAATTAATAAACAAGATCAACGACTTGTGTTCGATCTGATCCTTAGAATCAAGGGTCTGTCTTGATTCTAAGTTACTATAAATACTGAGTTGCCACTTCATTGTAAGTGTGCTTGTAGTGCTTGTCATACTTATTCATTGAGTTTCTCACTTGTAATCTTTGCATTCACAAAAGCTTAATACAACAGTGTTTATCAGTATTCTTTGTGTTTACTTGATTATAAATTGTGTAGTTGATTTTGTTTCCGCCAACCTCAACTAAGAAAAGAACCATCTTGTATTCTCACGATCCTACACCAGTATTGATAGAACCTGGCAGGAGGCAATAAACAAACAGTCAGTTTCGTTTGCGAGCACTTAAACTAAAACATGAACATAGGTTAGCTACCTATAGATACATATTGAATGATCATAAATCTGGTAACGCTTACTTATTTATTTGAAACCTGTGAACTCACCAACCTCGTGTTGACACTTTTTCTTACATGTTTTCTCAGGACGCTAAGCTAAGACACATGTGCACGTTAGGGCATGCATGGGATTCAACTGCTTTGCTTTGTGTCTGTTTATGTTGATTAAATTATTATATTGTACTTTGTTTGGTTTGTTTAGTTTGGACTTTTGAGACTCTTGGACTTTGGTTTTTGGGCGCGTGTATTTTGCGCATTTACTTTCTTTACGCTTCCGCATTGATACTCTGATTTAAAAGATATTTTCATTTTGAGTCCCATGTAGAGTCGTTCAATGTAACTAGTGTCTGAGATCCTGGTTTGTCACTTCCCAAACTGTAATACTCCGTTAGTTGAAATTGGGGGTGTGACAGAAAGTTACATATGGCGCGGTTGCGAAGCTTATCTGCCGTATGTTATTGACGATAGAATGAAAACGAAAGAACTCAAGAATGTACCCGTGGTGTGCAACTTTCCGGAAGTATTCCCTGAGGGTCTACCTGGGTTGCCACCCGATCGGTAAATAGAATTTCAGATTGATTTACTGCCAGGAGCTGAGCCCGTTGCCAAAGCCCCCTACCGATTGGCTCCGTCAGAAAGAAAGAAATGACGTCTCAACTAGAATAATTAAAAGAAAAAGGATTTATCAGACCCAGCATTTCACCATGGGGCGCTCCGGTACTATTTGTAAATAAAAAAGACGGAAGCATGCGCATGTGCATTGACTACCGCGAATTGAACAAGAGGACAGTAAAGAACAAATACCCCCTGCCTAGAATAGACGACCTTTTTGATCAACTGCAAGGTGCGAGTTGGTTATCAAAGATCGATCTTAGGTCGGGTTACAATCAGTTGAAAATAAGAGAAGAAGATGTACCAACGACCGCGTTCCACACGCGTTATGGACATTATGAGTTTCTCGTGATGTCCTTCGGATTAACCAACGCACCAGCAGCGTTCATGGATTTGATGAATAGAGTATGTCGACCCATGTTGGATCGATCAGTGATAGTTCTTATAGACGACATACTGGTATATTCGAAAAACGAGGGTGATCACCACTGCCACCTAAGAGAGGTTCTGGAGGTGCTAAAGCAGGAAAAGTTGTATGCAAAATTCTCCAAATGCGCGTTCTGGATTAGGAAAGTCCAATTCCTAGGTCATGTCATAAACCCAAACGGCATTATGGTGGATCGTGCAAAGATCGAAACCGTAAAGGGTTGGAACATCCTGAAAACACCAACAGAGATACAAAGTTTTCTGGGATTGGCAGGATACTATCGGAGATTCATTCAGGGTTTCTCGAGAATAGCCTCGCCGCAGACAAAGCTAACACGTAAGGAAGTAAAGTACGAATGGGGTCCAACCCAAAATAATGCGTTTGAGTAACTTAAGACACGATTAACCCCTGCTCTACTCTTGACACTACCTGAGGGAAATGAACACTTGGTAGTCTACTCTGACGCTTCGGGTCAGGGTTTAGGTTTTATACTTATGCAACGAGGAAAGGTAATTGCTTACGCCTCGCGACAACTAAAGATTCATGAGATTAACTACCCAACTCACGATCTAGAGTTGGCGGTAGTAGTTTTCGCGTTGAAAATATGGAGGCACTATATGTATGGAGTTAAATGCACCATTTACTCCGATCACAAAAGCCTGAAGTACTTTTTCGATTAAAAGGAATTAAACATGAGACAAAGGAGGTGGTTAGAGCTACTGTGTGACACCCAGTAGTCGAGGTCAATACCCATAGTCATATTTGCACATTCCTATTTTATATTTCTTGGAATATTTTCTTTGACATGGTATTGTTAGGAGTCTAGCAAAGGGACAAGTGTCATATTTAGTAATTTTTAAGAATTACTACGATATAAACGATAAAAAACCGCATTGAACGTTCGTTGGTGATTAACGAGATTTTATTCCGGTAAAAGTCTAGGGAGACGCTTTAACATAAAAGCATAAATATTGGTAACTAAACTTTTATAAAATGTTGACTTATAAATAGTTGTTACATGGCTCTATGTTATTTTATGTATACATGTACTATATTAGTTAAAAGATTAACTATGACGGGTTAGTGGACTATTAAAATAGTCAAGATACAAAATATATATAGTTTTTAATCATAAAAGTTCGTACATCGGGTATTAGATCACGGGAACACCTACCGAGTATACCCTACCTAAAAATCTATCTAACTAAATACTTAGAAATCAACTAGAAGTGGAACAAGACCCAACACCCACCCTTCTACCCATTTCGGCCGAGAAAGGGGGGCCCACCCACACACCATCACCTACACCACTCCACCACCATACTTGTTGTCATGAGAAGCCATCTCCAATCAAGTAAGAATCAAGCAACCATCTAATCTATCCATTCAAGCCTCACCTTGTAATGATGATAGTGTAGTCCAACACTCCACTCAATCCATCTCATGATGATGATCTTGGACAAGCATACACTCCATCTAATTGGTATATATAGGAGTGTATGGAAACAAAGCAAGAACTTTCTATTGCTCCCTCTCTTCCTCTCGGTTTTAACCAGCCCCAAAACATAAGTTATACCCAAAAATCCCGTAACTCAGCTTCTGCCATATTTTTGGCCAACTTTGCAAGACCATATCTCCTTCGTTACTTGGCCAAATCGGTCCATTTTTCTTCTAGAATGAAGCTCCATGTTAAGAAGGAAGAACCTAAGTGTAATCACTAGAATCCATGGAGTATTCGACCTCCAAACAGCCGGCGCAAGAAGGCCGCTCAGTGCATGTCGAATCTGGATATCTCTTTTCATTTTCCTGTTTTGAGGTACCTACACAACTCCAAACCTAGTAATTCTTTTTCAAATCTCCTCTGGTTTCAATAAAATTGATTTTAGAAGAAAACCCCAAGTCATTTGGTCTTCTAAAACCATCTAAAAGTCTATTCGAAGTACGCCTAAAAATCTGAGTTTTCAAGAACAAAATAAAACATAAAAGTCTTGATGAGTTTTTGCTTTATTTCTTCATAAGTCATGTTTGAATACATATATTTAAACATGTACATGTTCATACATGAAATACCAAACTAGAAGGACCATGGACAAGACAAGGACACATCAAATATAAACTACATATATATATACTATCACATAAAATAACACTTGGATGATGGTGTTTTTCATAAACCCTTCATTCCATTCATGTGTTATGTTGAAAGATACATGTTCGTGAAGTTATATGATCATGTGTGACTTACCTGGCAAAACCCGAGGTAGTGTCCTATGATTCAAGAAGACATACGAACGATTATCATCAACATATGAACGTGAAAGGTGTTAATAAAAATATATGATTATTGGTAAAATTGTGATATATATGTGTTGATGTACGGTTTTGGTTAAATCATGAAAATGTTTTAGGAATTAAAGATTAGTATCCTAATATGAACATTTGATATATGTACATGGAACATATGAAGAGATTCGGTTAAAAATAAATAATCACATGACATCGTGGAACATAAGTGAATATATTTTAAGTTAAAAAAATAATATTTATTTTTGGTAAACTTAATAAGTCACCAATAGGGAAACATATTATTTTCTCGGAAAATATGTAAGCGTCTAGACTGGAATAATAATCACCAACGAGTCGTAAATAAAAACACTATTTTTACTAAACAAAGGCGTACTTAACGGGATTCGTTAAGTCGGATGAACAACTTACGTATAAGACGGGTAGTCTTAACACATTAGTACCCTCGTGTGATTAGGGTACAGATAGACAACAACTATTAGCACAAGGTTGTTTGCTAGGATTTCATCGAACACAAGGTGAGTTCAAGGCCCCCTTTTAACGCTTTACTGTTTTGTAAACATCGGGGGAGAAACATACTTACTTGTTATGTTTTGAAAACATGAATTACATTTGCTTACACGTTTGACATCATGAACATTCGGGTTTAACTCCTTGTGAGTTTCACTAACCCCTTTTTCTAAGTTTTTGAAATATTTTGGGGGTGGAAACATACTTGTAAAGAATTTTCGTATGTAAATGAATGAACTAATGATCTGACCGTATGTGTGTATTGAGGGAAAAATAAAGCGCTTAAAGTCCACGGAATAAATTAGTAACCATTAGCTATGGACTTAGCCCGGGATTTTATGGATATTACTATTGGGGGTGACGCCTCCGGTCATGATTAGTCGCGCTAATCAGGGGTCCAAATGGCCAAATGACCGCATATTGTCTTAACTCGCAGAAAGGCGAGGGGAGGCACAGAAAGTTGGGGTTTGGTTACGGTTTCGTACATTACATACTGTTTTGTATTCCTTGCAAGTTTACAAATGGGGTCAATTGATCGGATTAGTATTCGGATTCATTGGTAATACATACAAAGAGTTTTGATTAGTAAATGATCAGGTTTAAACAATGTATATGTTTTCAAAGGAAAACTACATATTTTATGACGGTTAAGTCATGGGCATGTTTTCAAAGGAAAACTACTTATTTGATGACGGTTAAGTCATGTATATGTTTTCAAAGGAAAACTACTTATTTGATGACGGTTAAGTCATGTATATGTTTTCAAATGAAAACTACTTATTTGATGACGGTTGAGTCATGTATATGTTTTGAAAGGAAACTAATTATTTGATGACGGTTAAGTCATGTATATGTTTCAAAGGAAAACTACTTATTTTATTACGGTTAAGTCATGGACATGTTTTCAAAGGAAAACTACTTATTTATGAAGGTTAAGTCATGGACATGTTTTCAAAGGAAAACTACATATTTTGTGACGGTTAAGTCATGGACATGTTTTCAAAGGAAAACTACTTATTTTATGACAGTTAAGTCATGGACATATTTTTCAAAGGAAAACTACTTATTTTATGATGGTAAAGTCATGGGCATGTTTTCAAAGGAACAATACTTATTTTATGACGGTAAAGTCATGGGCATGTTTTCAAAGGAAAACTACTTATTTTATGACGATTAAGTCATGTATACGTTTTCGGGGAAAACTAACTGTACTAAATGAACAAACTCTGTGAACTCACCAACCTTTGTGTTGACACTTTCAAGTATGTTTCTCAGGTAACCTTTAGCCATGGCGCGGTTGGAATAGACTAGCTATGTTGGAACAAGTCCTAGTAACCGGACGGGCATAGATTATCAAGTCTCAAGTCGACCATTGAACTAGCAGGACTTAGATCATTGTATTTATTTAGTTTTAGTAATCGTATATGTAATCAAGTCTTAGAAATCACCATTACAGCTTCCGCTATCGTGTAATGAACCAATCGTTGCAACCTATATTTATTTATTAAGTAAATAAATTTGGGGGTGTGACAGATTGGTATCAGAGCAATGGTTTTAGCGAATTAGGTTTCCTTAGTGACACCTAGGCTCTAACCGGACTCATTTAGGGACCAAGATTTCTAAGACTTGCATCACACTAAAATCACCCAAGACTTGAGTATAGGAATTCCAACCGTTGCCGAACAATTTGTGTAGACTATTAGTGTATGGAGTTACACTAGGGTATCATTAGCTACACTAATATAATTACATGGCACATGTAATGAACACTTAAACACATACAACAATGTGGAAATAATAAACACTTACAACATGTTACTGTTCGGATTACGAGTCAAGAATAACGGGTACTCAGCATACTGCAACCTTAGAAGATCGAGTTATGAGCTGAGCTTGGGAGACGACGACAGCAACCGTCAGTTACCGATCTTGGTATCACAACAGGCTGAACCCATACCAGAATCTGTACCTATACCTGCACCACACCGACAACTACTCTAGCCGTGGAGGCAACTTTCTTTCTGACGTTTGTGCGGTATAAATACTCTAATTCATGAGTTGCCGGATCGAACGAATAGACTTTCGCCATGAGATGTGGCAGACGGGATTGCCCGGACCGAAGGGAATCCAAGGTGGATAAGCAGGACTAAACGGGGGAGAACTCCATGGGTTAGGAGACCCAGACACTCATCAGGATCATGTGGATCCATACGTACATACATACTTGGAGCATGAGTTGCTCGACACTAATTTGAGTATCTCTGCCCTACACATAGTGCCTGACTGTGACGTTTCGGATTTTTCATTCGCGCACTTGTAATATAATTATCGTGTAATCATTCTCAAATTAAATAAAATACGAGTGTTTTATTTAGTTTTATACAAATAGGTATTTTCATTTTACGGATTTAAATTAATTAAAATTTTATAAGTTTTAAAACTTATATAAAAATCTAAATTTAAAAGTTTCATATTTAATGAAATAACCTATTTAAATAAGATAACTAACTTTTGTAAAAATTATTTATAACAATAATAATAGTATAAGTTTATAAAATATATTTGAGAATTAAAAGAAATTAAATTAATTATTTTTATAAAAGTTAAGGGGTTGTTTTGAAACTTTTCAAACTAGAAGGTTTTAAGCTAAAATCAGTTGAGGGACTATTACTGTACAAATCAAACTACAAGGATTCATCCGTAATTATTTCAGGGGTCGAATTAAAACAAAGTCAAACTACAGGGACTGAAACTGCCAAATTTCAAATTGACTTTCCGGTCACCCCCTACATTTTCCAGCGGTCCGAGGTAGTTTCCGGCGAACACCCCGACAGGGCTGTTCCCTGCACCTCGACAGCCGCTACCCCATGCGAACAAAAGGCCCCGACCAATTGGTCTCCCCAACATACGAATCGCCTGATCTTGTTGGTGGCCGAGAACCCACGCCTCGAATTCGAGCTCGACAGTCAACCTCCACGCTTATTTAATAGCTCGTTAGCTTCGTCTCGTCCAGACGAGTGTCGGGACTTGCCCAATTGCACGCTTTGTCATAAGAAACGAACTCGACTATAAACAGCCATAGTCGGACCTGCTCGAGCTCGCTACCCCTCTTCCACCCAATCTCACTCCAAATTGAAGGCACCATTACAATCGCCACCTCTGTGTGAAGCTGTGACCAAGGTTGTAGAGGCTAATCCCATCCAGAAGCTCGATTCTCATTCTGGACATCCTCGGATTTGAGACTCTGCCGTCCAGCCCCTTTGCGACCACGTAAGAATCCTCAACTTCGTTTCTTTACCTTCTGTTATCATAAGGCAAGCTGAACCAATCGAAGTCAAGACTCCAAACCATCGATTACCGGACAAACTATTGTTCTGAAAAATTACTGCTTTATTTTCTAAAGTCTGGGCCATCGAAACTACTTAGTTTCGATTGAGTAAATGGTCAATCGAAACTAGTAGTAATTTCGATAGATGGTAGTTTCGACAGCCTGTGTATCACTTATAAATGATCAATCGAAACTAGTATTTTCGATAGATGGTAGTTTCGACAGCCTGTGTATCACTTATAAATGATCAATCAAAACTAGTAGTTTCGATAGATAGTAGTTTCGACAGTTCTGTGTATCACTTGTAAATGGTCAATCGAAACTAGTAGTTTCGATTGAACAGTTTCGATACCTGTCACAACTATAAACAGTTTCGATCAAATCAGTAATTTCAAGTAAATCTGGACCAAATTTTATGCAAATAACACTAAGAAATGTTATTATAAACCTATACACAATTAAATACTAATACGCTCATGTAAACATACAATAATATCCATGTATCTACATAGGGTATCAACATGCTTAGGCTTCCACATACTTATCACCTACACGCGTGGAAAAATACCCGCTTGCAAGGTGAGTTACATAGCCCCTATTTTACATTTTTATACGTTTTGGGGTGAAACATTATACATGCTACTCACATTGTTTGTACGTGTTATACATGAGACTATATGCTTATTCTTTGGATGTACATACATTTAAACACAAGACAACCAACTGTAATATTGATAGATCTATTGTGCCTGACCAGCCCACTCGGTTAGGGTGTTTATTACTGCATACTCGGATATAACCGCGGGTTATATTCAAACATACCGGATATAGTGGGTAACTATATTCAAACATACCGGACTTAGTTGTTGTGCTCTGTTCAAGCGCGTCAAACTCGGTTCGAATTGTGATTAAATAAATGTTACATCCTATATACTATAAACAATGAGTTGCAAAACGATTTACAACTACTATTTACCAGAATTACTAAACCTATGTACTCACCAACTTTTTAGTTGACACTTGATATAAATGATGTTTCAGGCTTGGATATGTGACTACTTGCCGAAGATTTCTCCACTTAAGAACTATGGACCTAGTTAAATAAATCAATGTTTTGAACTAGACTAGGTTATTTGTAATGTACTGTATTTGGATCTATGTTGTCTTTAAATTTAACTAATGAATTATGCAACATTTTAGTCATCATGTGCTTATGAACAATCATTCCATTGTCCGCCTCGATGATTCCGCCATCGATCGGGGTGTGAAAGATTGGTATCAGAGCCATGGTTATAGGGAATTTGGTTATTAGACACAATGACCTAGACTATAACCCTAGGACTCCCTTTTATGTGTTATGTGCTAAATGATAAATTGCTATGTGAATTATTTGTAGATAGGTATTATTTGAATTTTCCCGAGTTTGGTACATGAGACTTATACACATACATACAAGGCTTTGATACATGACACATACTTTACATACATATTTGACAAACAAACTTATGCAAACAAATACACTACCCATCCTTATCCATACTCTTTCCTAATCCATATTAATTGCAACATTCCTACACGTTTTATACTCATAAGTCTATAAAAATCTTGAAAATCTCGTCAACGACTTAATTTCTTGAAACCAGTAAATGACACGTGCAATCTGGAAGGGTGACACCTGTACATTGGGTTTTCTGTCTAGGAAAGCATTTCGTATAAATCCAAATAAACGGACCCGTATGCTTTCCTGGGAATTCCTGAAGTGAGTGTTTACCTATAAGCTAAAGCATGTCTCCTTGAAAGTTTTGAGGAATTATTTAACGTTGATAAGTCAATGTATTCGCAAGGATATGATCCGAACTTAAACTCAAAATTTGGGGACATTATAGCAAGATACACACGCACTGGCACGCGTCATAATGAATCCCGCTTTTCCTGCTTACATTATTTCCCACTATAACTCACACATATCCATCTTATCTAAAATATCATTGTCTTTTCTTATGGTGTTAGAATGCCTCCTCGACGTGCAAACTCTAGCACTTCCAACCCGGATCTTGCTACTCTTCTTGCCCAGCTGGTAGGGCAAATGACCCAAGCAAATAACAACAGTGACGGGTCTCACAACATCTAAGGGAACGGTGGTACCAACCCGCCTCACTGCACGTTTAAGCACTTTAACTCGTGCAATCCTACAAAATTCTTCGGGACTGAAGGTGCTACCGGCCTACTTCAATGGTTTGAAAGCATGGAAAGCACATTCCTAAACAGCGACTGTCCCGATAATCTTCGGGTTCGTTATGCCACAAGTGTACTCCAAAAGAGAGCCCTCACCTGGTGGAACGGTGAGAAACGCACTCGTAGTGCTGAGGTTGCTACATCTTTATCATGGGATGATCTGAAGAAGGCCATGACTGATGAATTCTGTCCTCGGAATGAAATGAGGAAGCTCGAGGCTGAGTTTTGGGATCTTGCCCAAGACAGCGGGGATAATCTGGCCTACACCACCCGGTTTCAAGAGCTAAGTCTACTAGTGCCTCATATGATCACTCCCCTTGCTCGGGGGATTGAAAAATACATAGGCGGCCTGCCTATGCAAATTCAAGATGCTGTGCTAGGAAGCAATCCTCCTACACTTGAAGCTGCTATCCGTCTATCTGCTACACTATCTGACAACCATGTCAAAGCCGGAACCTTAACAAGAAAGGGTTCCAAGAAGGTTGTTTCTACTCTTACGGCCGTCAAAGATGTAAAACCCGAGTCTTCTAACCGCAACAAGAAACGAAAGGGTCAAAACTTCGCAGCCATAACTCCCGCTGTGCCTGCTATTCAAGCGGCCCCTTTGGCTCAAAACCCGAAAACTTATCAGGGCCCGAGTCCCCAATGCCAGACCTGCAAGTACCATCATCCTGCCAACCTACCATGCCGATTGTGTTCAAGCTGCGGACGATATAGACACGTGGTCACTACTTGTCGTACTCGTCCTCCCGTCCCTCAAGCTGCTCCGGCCAACCGCCCAATCTATCCGGCACCTCTCAATGGTCGGGCGTGTTACGAATGTGGAGACCCAAACCATTTCCGTGACCGATGCCCAAAACTTCATCATCAAGGTGGTCCTCAAGGATGAGCGTTTAACATAAACGCTAATGAGGCTCAAGCAAACAACGACGTGATAAGCGGTACGTTTCTCGTAAACAATCATTATGCATCCGTTTTATTTGATACCGGTGCCGATAGGAGTTTTGTATCTCTTACCTTTGAATCTTGACTTGCTAAACAAAGAACGAAACTTGACAATTCTTATTCCGTGGAGATAGCAAACGGAAAATCTATTACTATAAATTCTGATATCCGCGACTGCAATCTCAAGCTAAATAATCACAAATTCTCTGTTGATCTCCTTCCAATGCAATTGGAAAGTTTTGATATTATAATTGGCATGGACTAGTTATCCAAGCACCATGCCGAGGTTATTTGCTACGAAAAGTGTATTCGTATACCTCTCTCTTCGGGCGACACATTAGTTATGTTCGGTGAAAAACCATGCCGTGGTCTTCAAATCATTTCTTGCACATTGGCACAAAAGTACTTGCAGAAAAAGTACGTTGCCTTCTTGGCCCACATAGTTGACACGAAAGACAAGGGTAAGAAATTGCAAGACATTCCAATCATCCGAGATTTTTCCAAGGTATTCCCCGAGGATTTACCTGGTCTTCCTCCCACTAGACAAGTGGAGTTTCGTATCGACCTTGTGCCCGGGGCAACTCCCGTGGCAAAAGCCCCCTATCGTCTTGCACCTTCCGAGATGCAAGAGCTTGCAAGTTAATTACAAGAACTCTCATCCAAAGGATTCATCCACCCGAGCCATTCACCTTGGGGTGCTCCTGTACTGTTCGTAAAGAAAAAGGATGGATCGTTTCGAATGTGCATCGATTATCGTGAACTCAACAAGCTTACATTTAAGAACTGTTATCCTTTACCCCGTATCGACGATCTTTTCGATCAGCTTCAAGGTTCAACATGTTTCTCCAAGATTGACCTTCGTTCCGGGTACCATCAACTTCGTGTTCTCAATGAAGACATTTCGAAGACTGCCTTTCGGACTAGATATGGTCACTACGAGTTCATGGTCATGCCCTTCAGTTTGACTAATGCACCTGCAGTCTTCATGGACCTCATGAACCGTGTATGCAAACCTTATTTGGACAAGTTCGTGATCGTTTTCATTGACGACATCCTCATCTATTCTAAAACGAAAGCGGAACATGAACAACATCTTCGTTTGATCTTAGAACTCTTAAAGAAAGAACAACTATACGCCAAGCTCTCCAAGTGTGAATTCTGGCTAAAAGAAGTTCAATTTTTGGGACACATAGTCAACGATAAGGGAATTCATGTGGACCCGGCAAAGATCGAGGCGGTTAAGAATTGGAGTACTCCTAAGACTCCTACCGAGATTCGTTCATTCCTTGGACTAGCAGGTTACTATCGTCGTTTCATCTCAAATTTCTCCAAGATTGCGGTTCCGCTCACTGCCTTGACCCACAAAGGTAAGCACTACGAGTGGGGACCCAAGCAAGAGGAAGCTTTCCAAACTCTAAAGCACAAGCTCTGCAATGTTCCTATTCTAACTCTTCCTAGTGGTAATGATGACTTTTTCGTTTATTGTGATGCATCCAACCAAGGTCTTGGTTGTGTTCTTATGCAACGAGGTCAAGTAATTGCATACGCATCACGTCAACTCAAAGTCCATGAGAAGAACTATACGACCCATGATCTCGAGCTTGGTGCTATCGTTTTCGCCTTAAAATTTTGGAGACACTATCTATATGGCACCAAATGCGTGGTTTTCACCGACCACAAAAGTCTCCAACATATTTTCAATCAAAAACAGCTTAATATGAGGCAACGACGATGGGTTGAACTTCTAAACGACTACGACTGCGAGATCCGCTACCACCCCGGCAAGGCAAACGTTGTAGCCGACGCCTTGAGTCGTAAAGAACATATCATGCTTCATAGTGTTCATATTCATAACGATATCCAAGCCCGTATTCTCAAAGCACAACACACCTCGGTTACCGAGGGAAACATGTATCAAGAGATGGCATGTGGCGTAGAACTCTTGCTAGAAACCAAAGCCAACGGTCTATTGTATTACTTGGACCGTATCTGGGTTCCCGATCGCGACGACCTTCGTATATTTTTGATGAACGAGTCCCAAAAAACTCGATATTCGATACATCTCGAAGCTGAAAAGATGTACATGGGTCTCCGTCAGCAATATTGGTGGCCCGGCATGAAAAAGGATATCGCCCTCTTTGTAGCAAAATGCCTAACTTGTTCTAAAGTGAAGGCCGAACACCAGAAGCCTTCCGGACTCCTCGAACAACCTAAAATTCCCATGTGGAAGTGGGAGAACCTCGCTATGGACTTCATCACCAAACTTCCACGCACTTCTAGTGGGCACGATAGTATTTGGGTTATTATCGACCGACTTACAAAATCTGCTCATTTCTTGCCTATTCGTGAGGACTATCGAGTCGAGAAATTGGCTCGGATCTACATTGATGAAATTATGAGTCGTCACGGAATCCCTTTGAACATCATCTCTGATCGTGATTCGCGTTTTACTTCCCGATTTTGGCAATCATTACAATCTGCGCTTGGTACTCGTTTAGATCTAAGTACGGCCTACCATCCTCAAACTAATGGACAAACCGAGCGAACAATCAAAACTCTCGAGGATATGCTTAGAGCTTGTGTCATTGACTTCGGTGGCAATTGGAATTCTCACCTACCACTGATCGAATTTTCCTACAACAACAGCTACCACACAAGTATTAACATGGCACCGTTTGAAGCTCTTTATGGACGAAAATGTCGTTCACCGATTTGTTGGAACGAAATTGGTGAAGCACAAATCATCGGTCCCGAGCTTATCCAAGAGACCACCGATAAAATCTCTCTTATTCGTGACAACATTCGAGTAGCGAAGAGTCGGCAAAAGAGCTATGCCGATAAACGACGAAAACCCTTGGAATTTCAAGTTGGGGATATGGTTCTTCTAAAGGTATCACCTTGGAAAGGCGTAGTCCGATTTGGAAAGAAAGGAAAACTTGCACCTCGATATGTGGGTCCATTCAAGATACTCGAAAGGGTAGGAAAAGTGGCCTACAAACTCGATCTTCCTTCAGAACTTAGCAACGTTCATCCAACCTTTCATGTATCAAATTTGAAAAAGTGTCTAGCCGATGAGAATCTCCACATCCCTCTTGACGAAGTGTGTATTGACAAAAAAATGCACTTTGTTGAAAAACCCGTGGAAATCATGGACCGAGAAGTTAAGAAACTCAAGCGTAGCCGCATCCCCATTGTCAAGGTCCGTTGGGAGTCTAAACGTGGACCCGAGTTCACTTGGGAACGTGAAGACCAAATGAAGACCAAGTATCCACATCTCTTTTCATAGCCTCCACTAGTTGAATTTCGGGGCGAAATTCCTTTAACATGGGGAGACTGTGACGTTTCGGATTTTTCATTCGCGCACTTGTAATATAATTATCGTGTAATCATTCTCAAATTAAATAAAATATGAGTGTTTTATTTAGTTTTATACAAATAGGTATTTTCATTTTACGGATTTAATTTAATTAAAATTTTATAAGTTTTAAAACTTATATAAAATTTTATATAAAAATCTAAATTTAAAAGATTCATATTTAATGAAATAACCTATTTAAATAAGATAACTAACTTTTGTAAAAATTATTTATAACAATAATAATAGTATAAGTTTATAAAATATATTTGAGAATTAAAAGAAATTAAATTAATTATTTTTATAAAAGTTAAGGGGTTGTTTTGAAACTTTTCAACCTAGAAGGTTTTAAGCTAAAATCAGTTGAGGGACTATTACTGTACAAATCAAACTACAAGGATTCATCCGTAATTATTTCAGGGGTCGAATTAAAACAAAGTCAAACTACAGGGACTGAAACTGCCAAATTTCAAATCGACTTTCCGGTCATCCCCAACATTGTCCGGCGGTCCGAGGTAGTTTCCGGCGAACACCCCGACAGGGCTTCTCCCTGCACCTCGACAGCCGCTACAGGCATCCCTGAACTCGCCTTCCCCATGCTAACAAAAGGCCCCGACCAATTGGTCTCCCCAACATACGAATCGCCTGATCTTGTTGGTGGCCGAGAACCCACGCCTCGAATTCGAGCTCGACAGTCAACCTCCACGCGTATTTAATAGCTCGTTAGCTTCATCTCGTCCAGACGAGTGTCGGGACTTGCCCAATTGCACGCTTTGTCATAAGAAACGAACTCGACTATAAACAGCCATAGTCGGACCTGCTCGAGCTCGCTACCCCTCTTCCACCTAATCTCACTCCAAATTGAAGGCACCATTACAATCGCCTCCTCTGTGTGAAGCTGTGACCAAGGTTGTAAAGGCTAATCCCATCCAGAAGCTCGATTCTCATTCTGGACATCCTCGGATTTGAGACTCTGCCGTCCATCCCCTTTGCGACCACGTAAGAATCCTCAACTTAGTTTCTTTACCTTCTGTTATCATAAGGCAAGCTGAACCAATCGAGGTCACGACTCCTAACCATCGATTACCGGACAAACTATTGTTCTGAAAAATTACTGCTTTATTTTCTAAAGTCTGGGCCATCGAAACTACTTAGTTTCGATTGAGTAAATGGTCAATCGAAACTAGTAGTTTCGATAGATGGTAGTTTCGACAGCCTGTGTATCACTTATAAATGATCAATCGAAACTAGTAGTTTTGATAGATGGTAGTTTCGACAGCCTGTGTATCACTTATAAATGATCAATCAAAACTAGTACTTTCGATAGATAGTAGTTTCGACAGTTCTGTGTATCACTTGTAAATGGTCAATCGAAACTAGTAGCTTCGATTGAACACAGTTTCGATACCTGTCACAACTATAAACAGTTTCGATCAAATCAGTAATTTCAAGTAAATCTGGACCAACTTTTATGCAAATAACACTAAGAAATGTTATTATAAACCTATACACAATTAAATACTAATACGCTCATGTAAACATACAATAATACCCTTGTATCTACATAGGGTATTAACGTGCTTAGGCTTCCACATACTTATCATCTACACGCGTGGAAAAATACCCGCTTGCAAGGTGAGTTACATAGCCCTTATTTTTCATTTTTATACGTTTTGGGGTGAAACATTATACATGCTACTCACATTGTTTGTACGTGTTATACATGAGACTATATGCTTATTCTTTGGATGTACATACATTTAAACACAAGACAACCAACTGTAATATTGATAGATCTATTGTGCCTGACCAGCCCACCCGGTTAGGGTGTTTATTACTGCATACTCGGATATAACCGCGGGTTATATTCAAACATACCGGATATAGTGGGTAACTATATTCAAACATACCGGACTTAGATGTTGTGCTCTGTTCAAGCGCGTCAAACTCGGTTCGAATTGTGATTAAATAAATGATACATCCTATATACTATAAACAATGAGTTGCAAAACGATTTACAACTACTATTTACCGGAATTACTAAACCTATGTACTCACCAACTTTTTAGTTGACACTTGATATAAATGATGTTTCAGGTTTGGATATGTGACTACTTGTCGAAGATTTCTCCACTTAAGAACTATGGACCTAGTTAAATAAATCAATGTTTTGAACTAGACTAGGTTATTTATAATGTATTGTATTTGGATCTATGTTGTCTTTAAATTTAACTAATGAATTATGCAACATTTTAGTCATCATGTGCTTATGAACAATCATTCCATTGTCCGCCTCGATGATTCCGCCATCGGTCGGGGTGTGACACTGACTTCCATACACATTCTATTCTTGAGAGACACTAGTGGTGCCTCTCTACCATTAACCTCATCCGGTAATAGCCACACTCGGCAGACTCATGGGTATTGGTACTCATAATCAAAAGTAATCCGATAGAACAATACACACTCCTACACAAGTGTGCAAACACGACCTAATGATCATTTCAAATCCTTTTAACTAAAAGTTGGGGATAGACGGAACACTACAGGGATCATGTAAAGTAAATTATCATTACGGGTGCACATGTAATCATGATTTGCAATGTATGGGAACTTTACCGAGGGAAACATGTATCAAGAGATGGCATGTGGCGTAGAACTCTTGCTAGAAACCAAAGCCAACGGTCTATTGTATTACTTGGACCGTATCTGGGTTCCCGATCGCGACGACCTTCGTATATTTTTTATGAACGAGTCCCAAAAAACTCGATATTCGATACATCCCGAAGCTGAAAAGATGTACATGGGTCTCCGTCAGCAATATTGGTGGCCCGGCATGAAAAAGGATATCGCCCTCTTTGTAGCAAAATGCCTAACTTGTTCTAAAGTGAAGGCCGAACACCAGAAGCCTTCCGGACTCCTCGAACAACCTAAAATTCCCATGTGGAAGTGGGAGAACCTCGCTATGGACTTCATCACCAAACTTCCACGCACTTCTAGTGGGCACGATAGTATTTGGGTTATTATCGACCGACTTACAAAGTCTGCTTATTTCTTGCCTATTCGTGAGGACTATCGAGTCGAGAAATTGGCTCGGATCTACATTGATGAAATTGTGAGTCGTCACGGAATCCCTTTGAACATCATCTCTGATCGTGATTCGCGTTTTACTTCCCGATTTTGGCAATCATTACAATCTGCGCTTGGTACTCGTTTAGATCTAAGTACGGCCTACCATCCTCAAACTAATGGACAAACCGAGCGAACAATCAAAACTCTCGAGGATATGCTTAGAGCTTGTGTCATTGACTTCGGTGGCAATTGGAATTCTCACCTACCACTGATCGAATTTTCCTACAACAACAGCTACCACACAAGTATTAACATGGCACCGTTTGAAGCTCTTTATGGACGAAAATGTCGTTCACCGATTTGTTGGAACGAAATTGGTGAAGCACAAATCATCGGTCCCGAGCTTATCCAAGAGACCACCGATAAAATCTCTCTTATTCGTGACAACATTCGAGTAGCGAAGAGTCGGCAAAAGAGCTATGCCGATAAACGACGAAAACCCTTGGAATTTCAAGTTGGGGATATGGTTCTTCTAAAGGTATCACCTTGGAAAGGCGTAGTCCGATTTGGAAAGAAAGGAAAACTTGCACCTCGATATGTGGGTCCATTCAAGATACTCGAAAGGGTAGGAAAAGTGGCCTACAAACTCGATCTTCCTTCAGAACTTAGCAACGTTCATCCAACCTTTCATGTATCAAATTTGAAAAAGTGTCTAGCCGATGAGAATCTCCACATCCCTCTTGACGAAGTGCGTATTGACAAAAAAATACACTTTGTTGAAAAACCCGTGGAAATCATGGACCGAGAAGTTAAGAAACTCAAGCGTAGCCGCATCCCCATTTTCAAGGTCCGTTGGGAGTCTAAACGTGGACCCGAGTTCACTTGGGAACGTGAAGCCCAAATGAAGACCAAGTATCCACATCTCTTTTCATAGCCTCCACTAGTTGAATTTCGGGGCGAAATTCCTTTAACATGGGGAGACTGTGACGTTTCGGATTTTTCATTCGCGCACTTGTAATATAATTATCGTGTAATCATTCTCAAATTAAATAAAATATGAGTGTTTTATTTAGTTTTATACAAATAGGTATTTTCATTTTACGGATTTAATTTAATTAAAATTTTATAAGTTTTAAAACTTATATAAAATTTTATATAAAAATCTAAATTTAAAAGATTCATATTTAATGAAATAACCTATTTAAATAAGATAACTAACTTTTGTAAAAATTATTTATAACAATAATAATAGTATAAGTTTATAAAATATATTTGAGAATTAAAAGAAATTAAATTAATTATTTTTATAAAAGTTAAGGGGTTGTTTTGAAACTTTTCAAACTAGAAGGTTTTAAGCTAAAATCAGTTGAGGGACTATTACTGTACAAATCAAACTACAAGGATTCATCCGTAATTATTTCAGGGGTCAAATTAAAACAAAGTCAAACTACAGGGACTGAAACTGCCAAATTTCAAATCGACTTTCCGGTCATCCCCAACATTGTCCGGCGGTCCGAGGTAGTTTCCGGCGAACACCCCGACAGGGCTTCTCCCTGCACCTCGACAGCCGCTACAGGCATCCCTGAACTCGCCTTCCCCATGCGAACAAAAGGCCCCGACCAATTGGTCTCCCCAACATACGAATCGCCTGATCTTGTTGGTGGCCGAGAACCCACGCCTCGAATTCGAGCTCGACAGTCAACCTCCACGCGTATTTAATAGCTCGTTAGCTTCATCTCGTCCAGACGAGTGTCGGGACTTGCCCAATTGCACGCTTTGTCATAAGAAACGAACTCGACTATAAACAGCCATAGTCGGACCTGCTCGAGCTCGCTACCCCTCTTCCACCTAATCTCACTCCAAATTGAAGGCACCATTACAATCGCCTCCTCTGTGTGAAGCTGTGACCAAGGTTGTAGAGGCTAATCCCATCCAGAAGCTCGATTCTCATTCTGGACATCCTCGGATTTGAGACTCTGCCGTCCATCCCCTTTGCGACCACGTAAGAATCCTCAACTTAGTTTCTTTACCTTCTGTTATCATAAGGCAAGCTGAACCAATCGAAGTCACGACTCCTAACCATCGATTACCGGACAAACTATTGTTCTGAAAAATTACTGCTTTATTTTCTAAAGTCTGGGCCATCGAAACTACTTAGTTTCGATTGAGTAAATGGTCAATCGAAACTAGTAGTTTCGATAGATGGTAGTTTCGACAGCCTGTGTATCACTTATAAATGATCAATCGAAACTAGTAGTTTCGATAGATGGTAGTTTCGACAGCCTGTGTATCACTTATAAATGATCAATCGAAACTAGTACTTTCGATAGATAGTAGTTTCGACAGTTCTGTGTATCACTTGTAAATGGTCAATCGAAACTAGTAGTTTCGATTGAACACAGTTTCGATACCTGTCACAACTATAAACAGTTTCGATCAAATCAGTAATTTCAAGTAAATCTGGACCAACTTTTATGCAAATAACACTAAGAAATGTTATTATAAACCTATACACAATTAAATACTAATACGCTCATGTAAACATACAATAATACCCTTGTATCTACATAGGGTATTAACGTGCTTAGGCTTCCACATACTTATCATCTACACGCGTGGAAAAATACCCGCTTGCAAGGTGAGTTACATAGCCCTTATTTTACATTTTTATACGTTTTGGGGTGAAACATTATACATGCTACTCACATTGTTTGTACGTGTTATACATGAGACTATATGCTTATTCTTTGGATGTACATACATTTAAACACAAGACAACCAACTGTAATATTGATAGATCTATTGTGCCTGACCAGCCCACCCGGTTAGGGTGTTTATTACTGCATACTCGGATATAACCGCGGGTTATATTCAAACATACCGGATATAGTGGGTAACTATATTCAAACATACCGGACTTAGATGTTGTGCTCTGTTCAAGCGCGTCAAACTCGGTTCGAATTGTGATTAAATAAATGATACATCCTATATACTATAAACAATGAGTTGCAAAACGATTTACAACTACTATTTACCAGAATTACTAAACCTATGTACTCACCAACTTTTTAGTTGACACTTGATATAAATGATGTTTCAGGTTTGGATATGTGACTACTTGTCGAAGATTTCTCCACTTAAGAACTATGGACCTAGTTAAATAAATCAATGTTTTGAACTAGACTAGGTTATTTGTAATGTATTGTATTTGGATCTATGTTGTCTTTAAATTTAACTAATGAATTATGCAACATTTTAGTCATCATGTGCTTATGAACAATCATTCCATTGTCCGCCTCGATGATTTCGCCATCGGTCGGGGTGTGACACTGACTTCCATACACATTCTATTCTTGAGAGACACTAGTAGTGCCTCTCTACCATTAACCTCATCCGGTAACAGCTAGACTCGGCAGACTCATGGGTATTGGTACTCATAATCAAAAGTAATCCGATAGAACAATACACACTCCTACACAAGTGTGCAAACACGACCTAATGATCATTTCAAATCCTTTTAACTAAAAGTTGGGGATAGACGGAACACTACAGGGATCATGTAAAGTAAATTATCATTACGGGTGCACATGTAATCATGATTTGCAATGTATGGGAACTTTACCGAGGGAAACATGTATCAAGAGATGGCATGTGGCGTAGAACTCTTGCTAGAAACCAAAGCCAACGGTCTATTGTATTACTTGGACCGTATCTGGGTTCCCGATCGCGACGACCTTCGTATATTTTTTATGAACGAGTCCCAAAAAACTCGATATTCGATACATCCCGAAGCTGAAAAGATGTACATGGGTCTCCGTCAGCAATATTGGTGGCCCGGCATGAAAAAGGATATCGCCCTCTTTGTAGCAAAATGCCTAACTTGTTCTAAAGTGAAGGCCGAACACCAGAAGCCTTCCGGACTCCTCGAACAACCTAAAATTCCCATGTGGAAGTGGGAGAACCTCGCTATGGACTTCATCACCAAACTTCCACGCACTTCTAGTGGGCACGATAGTATTTGGGTTATTATCGACCGACTTACAAAGTCTGCTTATTTCTTGCCTATTCGTGAGGACTATCGAGTCGAGAAATTGGCTCGGATCTACATTGATGAAATTGTGAGTCGTCATGGAATCCCTTTGAACATCATCTCTGATCGTGATTCGCGTTTTACTTCCCGATTTTGGCAATCATTACAATCTGCGCTTGGTACTCGTTTAGATCTAAGTACGGCCTACCATCCTCAAACTGATGGACAAACCGAGCGAACAATCAAAACTCTCGAGGATATGCTTAGAGCTTGTGTCATTGACTTCGGTGGCAATTGGAATTCTCACCTACCACTGATCGAATTTTCCTACAACAACAGCTACCACACAAGTATTAACATGGCACCGTTTGAAGCTCTTTATGGACGAAAATGTCGTTCACCGATTTGTTGGAACGAAATTGGTGAAGCACAAATCATCGGTCCCGAGCTTATCCAAGAGACCACCGATAAAATCTCTCTTATTCGTGACAACATTCGAGTAGCGAAGAGTCGGCAAAAGAGCTATGCCGATAAACGACGAAAACCCTTGGAATTTCAAGTTGGGGATATGGTTCTTCTAAAGGTATCACCTTGGAAAGGCGTAGTCCGATTTGGAAAGAAAGGAAAACTTGCACCTCGATATGTGGGTCCATTCAAGATACTCGAAAGGGTAGGAAAAGTGGCCTACAAACTCGATCTTCCTTCAGAACTTAGCAACGTTCATCCAACCTTTCATGTATCAAATTTGAAAAAGTGTCTAGCCGATGAGAATCTCCACATCCCTCTTGACGAAGTGCGTATTGACAAAAAAATACACTTTGTTGAAAAACCCGTGGAAATCATGGACCGAGAAGTTAAGAAACTCAAGCGTAGCCGCATCCCCATTTTCAAGGTCCGTTGGGAGTCTAAACGTGGACCCGAGTTCACTTGGGAACGTGAAGCCCAAATGAAGACCAAGTATCCACATCTCTTTTCATAGCCTCCACTAGTTGAATTTCGGGGCGAAATTCCTTTAACATGGGGAGACTGTGACGTTTCGGATTTTTCATTCGCGCACTTGTAATATAATTATCGTGTAATCATTCTCAAATTAAATAAAATATGAGTGTTTTATTTAGTTTTATACAAATAGGTATTTTCATTTTACGGATTTAATTTAATTAAAATTTTATAAGTTTTAAAACTTATATAAAATTTTATATAAAAATCTAAATTTAAAAGATTCATATTTAATGAAATAACCTATTTAAATAAGATAACTAACTTTTGTAAAAATTATTTATAACAATAATAATAGTATAAGTTTATAAAATATATTTGAGAATTAAAAGAAATTAAATTAATTATTTTTATAAAAGTTAAGGGGTTGTTTTGAAACTTTTCAAACTAGAAGGTTTTAAGCTAAAATCAGTTGAGGGACTATTACTGTACAAATCAAACTACAAGGATTCATCCGTAATTATTTCAGGGGTCAAATTAAAACAAAGTCAAACTACAGGGACTGAAACTGCCAAATTTCAAATCGACTTTCCGGTCATCCCCAACATTGTCCGGCGGTCCGAGGTAGTTTCCGGCGAACACCCCGACAGGGCTTCTCCCTGCACCTCGACAGCCGCTACAGGCATCCCTGAACTCGCCTTCCCCATGCGAACAAAAGGCCCCGACCAATTGGTCTCCCCAACATACGAATCGCCTGATCTTGTTGGTGGCCGAGAACCCACGCCTCGAATTCGAGCTCGACAGTCAACCTCCACGCGTATTTAATAGCTCGTTAGCTTCATCTCGTCCAGACGAGTGTCGGGACTTGCCCAATTGCACGCTTTGTCATAAGAAACGAACTCGACTATAAACAGCCATAGTCGGACCTGCTCGAGCTCGCTACCCCTCTTCCACCTAATCTCACTCCAAATTGAAGGCACCATTACAATCGCCTCCTCTGTGTGAAGCTGTGACCAAGGTTGTAGAGGCTAATCCCATCCAGAAGCTCGATTCTCATTCTGGACATCCTCGGATTTGAGACTCTGCCGTCCATCCCCTTTGCGACCACGTAAGAATCCTCAACTTAGTTTCTTTACCTTCTGTTATCATAAGGCAAGCTGAACCAATCGAAGTCACGACTCCTAACCATCGATTACCGGACAAACTATTGTTCTGAAAAATTACTACTTTATTTTCTAAAGTCTGGGCCATCGAAACTACTTAGTTTCGATTGAGTAAATGGTCAATCGAAACTAGTAGTTTCGATAGATGGTAGTTTCGACAGCCTGTGTATCACTTATAAATGATCAATCGAAACTAGTAGTTTCGATAGATGGTAGTTTCGACAGCCTGTGTATCACTTATAAATGATCAATCGAAACTAGTACTTTCGATAGATAGTAGTTTCGACAGTTCTGTGTATCACTTGTAAATGGTCAATCGAAACTAGTAGTTTCGATTGAACACAGTTTCGATACCTGTCACAACTATAAACAGTTTCGATCAAATCAGTAATTTCAAGTAAATCTGGACCAACTTTTATGCAAATAACACTAAGAAATGTTATTATAAACCTATACACAATTAAATACTAATACGCTCATGTAAACATACAATAATACCCTTGTATCTACATAGGGTATTAACGTGCTTAGGCTTCCACATACTTATCATCTACACGCGTGGAAAAATACCCGCTTGCAAGGTGAGTTACATAGCCCTTATTTTACATTTTTATACGTTTTGGGGTGAAACATTATACATGCTACTCACATTGTTTGTACGTGTTATACATGAGACTATATGCTTATTCTTTGGATGTACATACATTTAAACACAAGACAACCAACTGTAATATTGATAGATCTATTGTGCCTGACCAGCCCACCCGGTTAGGGTGTTTATTACTGCATACTCGGATATAACCGCGGGTTATATTCAAACATACCGGATATAGTGGGTAACTATATTCAAACATACCGGACTTAGATGTTGTGCTCTGTTCAAGCGCGTCAAACTCGGTTCGAATTGTGATTAAATAAATGATACATCCTATATACTATAAACAATGAGTTGCAAAACGATTTACAACTACTATTTACCGGAATTACTAAACCTATGTACTCACCAACTTTTTAGTTGACACTTGATATAAATGATGTTTCAGGTTTGGATATGTGACTACTTGTCGAAGATTTCTCCACTTAAGAACTATGGACCTAGTTAAATAAATCAATGTTTTGAACTAGACTAGGTTATTTGTAATGTATTGTATTTGGATCTATGTTGTCTTTAAATTTAACTAATGAATTATGCAACATTTTAGTCATCATGTGCTTATGAACAATCATTCCATTGTCCGCCTCGATGATTCCGCCATCGGTCGGGGTGTGACACTGACTTCCATACACATTCTATTCTTGAGAGACACTAGTGGTGCCTCTCTACCATTAACCTCATCCGGTAACAGCTAGACTCGGCAGACTCATGGGTATTGGTACTCATAATCAAAAGTAATCCGATAGAACAATACACACTCCTACACAAGTGTGCAAACACGACCTAATGATCATTTCAAATCCTTTTAACTAAAAGTTGGGGATAGACGGAACACTACAGGGATCATGTAAAGTAAATTATCATTACGGGTGCACATGTAATCATGATTTGCAATGTATGGGAACTTTACCGAGGGAAACATGTATCAAGAGATGGCATGTGGCGTAGAACTCTTGCTAGAAACCAAAGCCAACGGTCTATTGTATTACTTGGACCGTATCTGGGTTCCCGATCGCGACGACCTTCGTATATTTTTTATGAACGAGTCCCAAAAAACTCGATATTCGATACATCCCGAAGCTGAAAAGATGTACATGGGTCTCCGTCAGCAATATTGGTGGCCCGGCATGAAAAAGGATATCGCCCTCTTTGTAGCAAAATGCCTAACTTGTTCTAAAGTGAAGGCCGAACACCAGAAGCCTTCCGGACTCCTCGAACAACCTAAAATTCCCATGTGGAAGTGGGAGAACCTCGCTATGGACTTCATCACCAAACTTCCACGCACTTCTAGTGGGCACGATAGTATTTGGGTTATTATCGACCGACTTACAAAGTCTGCTCATTTCTTGCCTATTCGTGAGGACTATCGAGTCGAGAAATTGGCTCGGATCTACATTGATGAAATTGTGAGTCGTCACGGAATCCCTTTGAACATCATCTCTGATCGTGATTCGCGTTTTACTTCCCGATTTTGGCAATCATTACAATCTGCGCTTGGTACTCGTTTACATCTAAGTACGGCCTACCATCCTCAAACTGATGGACAAACCGAGCGAACAATCAAAACTCTCGAGGATATGCTTAGAGCTTGTGTCATTGACTTCGGTGGCAATTGGAATTCTCACCTACCACTGATCGAATTTTCCTACAACAACAGCTACCACACAAGTATTAACATGGCACCGTTTGAAGCTCTTTATGGACGAAAATGTCGTTCACCGATTTGTTGGAACGAAATTGGTGAAGCACAAATCATCGGTCCCGAGCTTATCCAAGAGACCACCGATAAAATCTCTCTTATTCGTGACAACATTCGAGTAGCGAAGAGTCGGCAAAAGAGCTATGCCGATAAACGACGAAAACCCTTGGAATTTCAAGTTGGGGATATTGTTCTTCTAAAGGTATCACCTTGGAAAGGCGTAGTCCGATTTGGAAAGAAAGGAAAACTTGCACCTCGATATGTGGGTCCATTCAAGATACTCGAAAGGGTAGGAAAAGTGGCCTACAAACTCGATCTTCCTTCAGAACTTAGCAACGTTCATCCAACCTTTCATGTATCAAATTTGAAAAAGTGTCTAGCCGATGAGAATCTCCACATCCCTCTTGACGAAGTGCGTATTGACAAAAAATGCACTTTGTTGAAAAACCCGTGGAAATCATGGACCGAGAAGTTAAGAAACTCAAGCGTAGCCGCATCCCCATTGTCAAGGTCCGTTGGGAGTCTAAACGTGGACCCGAGTTCACTTGGGAACGTAAAGACCAAATGAAGACCAAGTATCCACATCTCTTTTCATAGCCTCCACTAATTGAATTTCGGGGCGAAATTCCTTTAACATGGGGAGACTGTGACGTTTCGGATTTTTCATTCGCGCACTTGTAATATAATTATCGTGTAATCATTCTCAAATTAAATAAAATATGAGTGTTTTATTTAGTTTTATACTAATAGGTATTTTCATTTTACGGATTTAATTTAATTAAAATTTTATAAGTTTTAAAACTTATATAAAATTTTATATAAAAATCTAAATTTAAAAGATTCATATTTAATGAAATAACCTATTTAAATAAGATAACTAACTTTTGTAAAAATTATTTATAACAATAATAATAGTATAAGTTTATAAAATATATTTGAGAATTAAAAGAAATTAAATTAATTATTTTTATAAAAGTTAAGGGGTTGTTTTGAAACTTTTCAAACTAGAAGGTTTTAAGCTAAAATCAGTTGAGGGACTATTACTGTACAAATCAAACTACAAGGATTCATCCGTAATTATTTCAGGGGTCGAATTAAAACAAAGTCAAACTACAGGGACTGAAACTGCCAAATTTCAAATCGACTTTCCGGTCATCCCCAACATTGTCCGGCAGTCCGAGGTAGTTTCCGGCGAACACCCCGACAGGGCTTCTCCCTGCACCTCGACAGCCGCTACAGGCATCCCTGAACTCGCCTTCCCCATGCGAACAAAAGGCCCCGACCAATTGGTCTCCCCAACATACGAATCGCCTGATCTTGTTGGTGGCCGAGAACCCACGCCTCGAATTCGAGCTCGACAGTCAACCTCCACGCGTATTTAATAGCTCGTTAGCTTCATCTCGTCCAGACGAGTGTCGGGACTTGCCCAATTGCACGCTTTGTCATAAGAAACGAACTCGACTATAAACAGCCATAGTCGGACCTGCTCGAGCTCGCTACCCCTCTTCCACCTAATCTCACTCCAAATTGAAGGCACCATTACAATCGCCTCCTCTGTGTGAAGCTGTGACCAAGGTTGTAGAGGCTAATCCCATCCAGAAGCTCGATTCTCATTCTGGACATCCTCGGATTTGAGACTCTGCCGTCCATCCCCTTTGCGACCACGTAAGAATCCTCAACTTAGTTTCTTTACCTTCTGTTATCATAAGGCAAGCTGAACCAATCGAAGTCACGACTCCTAACCATCGATTACCGGACAAACTATTGTTCTGAAAAATTACTGCTTTATTTTCTAAAGTCTGGGCCATCGAAACTACTTAGTTTCGATTGAGTAAATGGTCAATCGAAACTAGTAGTTTCGATAGATGGTAGTTTCGACAGCCTGTGTATCACTTATAAATGATCAATCGAAACTAGTAGTTTTGATAGATGGTAGTTTCGACAGCCTGTGTATCACTTATAAATGATCAATCAAAACTAGTACTTTCGATAGATAGTAGTTTCGACAGTTCTGTGTATCACTTGTAAATGGTCAATCGAAACTAGTAGTTTCGATTGAACACAGTTTCGATACCTGTCACAACTATAAACAGTTTCGATCAAATCAGTAATTTCAAGTAAATCTGGACCAACTTTTATGCAAATAACACTAAGAAATGTTATTATAAACCTATACACAATTAAATACTAATACGCTCATGTAAACATACAATAATACCCTTGTATCTACATAGGGTATTAACGTGCTTAGGCTTCCACATACTTATCATCTACACGCGTGGAAAAATACCCGCTTGCAAGGTGAGTTACATAGCCCATATTTTTCATTTTTATACGTTTTGGGGTGAAACATTATACATGCTACTCACATTGTTTGTACGTGTTATACATGAGACTATATGCTTATTCTTTGGATGTACATACATTTAAACACAAGACAACCAACTGTAATATTGATAGATCTATTGTGCCTGACCAGCCCACCCGGTTAGGGTGTTTATTACTGCATACTCGGATATAACCGCGGGTTATATTCAAACATACCGGATATAGTGGGTAACTATATTCAAACATACCGGACTTAGATGTTGTGCTCTGTTCAAGCGCGTCAAACTCGGTTCGAATTGTGATTAAATAAATGATACATCCTATATACTATAAACAATGAGTTGCAAAACGATTTACAACTACTATTTACCGGAATTACTAAACCTATGTACTCACCAACTTTTTAGTTGACACTTGATATAAATGATGTTTCAGGTTTGGATATGTGACTACTTGTCGAAGATTTCTCCACTTAAGAACTATGGACCTAGTTAAATAAATCAATGTTTTGAACTAGACTAGGTTATTTGTAATGTATTGTATTTGGATCTATGTTGTCTTTAAATTTAACTAATGAATTATGCAACATTTTAGTCATCATGTGCTTATGAACAATCATTCCATTGTCCGCCTCGATGATTCCGCCATCGGTCGGGGTGTGACACTGACTTCCATACACATTCTATTCTTGAGAGACACTAGTGGTGCCTCTCTACCATTAACCTCATCTGGTAACAGCCAGACTCGGCAGACTCATGGGTATTGGTACTCATAATCAAAAGTAATCCGATAGAACAATACACACTCCTACACAAGTGTGCAAACACGACCTAATGATCATTTCAAATCCTTTTAACTAAAAGTTGGGGATAGACGGAACACTACAGGGATCATGTAAAGTAAATTATCATTACGGGTGCACATGTAATCATGATTTGCAATGTATGGGAACTTTAGTGAGTCTTGCTGTCCAAGGTAATGATCAACCCATGTTCTCAGTCACTTGATTAAGGATTGGATCTTAACAAATCGGACTTCTCAAATAGGTGTCCACAAAGTATTCTCCTAGTTCGGGAGGAACGAGAGAAATTCAAATTGAATTCAACCAATCCTTAGTGAATCCTGAACGGCGAAGGATTTCGTACATTCATTCTTTGAGATTCTGCTTGTCAAGAAGGCTTCAAATTGAGCATTACCACAACCCACAATTACAATAATTGCAAAATTATTGTGGGAGATTATAGCGTAGTCTCGGGATCTATCGTACAATTTAGTCTCACAATTACTTGAAAGTTACGTCAGGAGTGCTATGCACTAGCTCCAGTAATGGGGCAGAAAATCTTTCTGACCCGCATACACATAACACCTATGGGGTGTAGTGGAAGCTTGACATGAGACAAGTAGGCAATCTGACATTTCATAATATTGGTCAAACAGAGTTGTTCTCATAACCTTTGACATTCAGTACACCTTTAAGTTTGACTATTCTTTCGGTGATAAATAAGCCGTGATTTATTCGCAAGCGAGAATGCCAAAGAAACCTAGGTGTGGATTAACGACTATTCATGCAATAACAGAAGGACGACGTACAAAACTCTTAAAGGAGTCCCAAATGCGGAATTTTTGCTAATCTCATTAGCTCATGATATGCCTAAGGGACGTAAGCATGAGTTGTTCACTACATACCACTGTACATAAAGATTCGAGAAGGATAGTTTGATACCCTTTGTACCCGCACTTTCCCAAAGATCATCTTGTTGAATGGATCCCAGATTTCAGCCTAGAGGAGAGGCGTGATCACATCTTTCGCTCCTAATTTTCTATAATTGGGAATCTCTAGATCACCTATTGTTAAGAAATGACCTCTTAACAAAGGTTCAGTAAGAATATGAAGTTTTTGATGTTTAACACTCATTACCTCAATTTTATCCTTGTGCTAAGGATTTTGAGGGTATAACCTATATGAGTGGAATACGTAACAGTAAGTCACCAAAGCACCATTCAAACACTAAGGAATTGCATACACACTGTATGACTAATAATTGGCTATCAACCTTTCTGCCAACTTAATGGGTTGACAAACCCATAGCCCATTTTGGGGAAGCACTAATTCGATGAGACCATTCTCACATTATCACTGTTCATTTCCTCACCTAGACGAAATGTGAATATTCCAAACAAACATAGAAATTCATATGGTTTACATAGTTCGAGAGTATGGTCGTCAAGCCATGAGTTTACATATCAGGATGTTACAACCCAAAGGCTAGTCTGCCTCAGAAAGGTGGTACAAGCAAAGGGTAAAGTGGTGATTAGACTCGAACTTTTCTAGTGAGAGCACACAAGGAATCTTGAAATATTAAATCAATTATGACCCATTTTAATGGAAGATCATAGATAACACGAAACCTGAATTAAGAATAAAGTCTTAGTCCGAGAAAATGCTTTCGAAAAGCATAAGAGGGACATACATAAAGTTTCATTTCCGTACTGTGTCATTACTACCCAATATCCAACTAAAACCTAGACACCTCGTCGAGTAATTCTTTCCTAAGATCTATAGAGATCTGCTTTTGTGACAAAGTGCGTAGACGAATAGAGGGTATGTGTCAACATACGCTCAAGATTCGCAGGCACCATCCCTTTCATTACCAGGAACGAGCATCACATAACCCTACCGTATTGAGGGTAATCAAATAAAAGGGTTCTTGCACGTTTAATATCGTTAGTCGGAGAAGTATTCGCTTTGCTTTCGAATATCAACTACCAAGTAAATGTAATCAAACAATTGGAGCCTAAGTTAGATGATACAGATAGAATTTGGGTACCAGGTATCGGTAGCCTATGTGGGAGGTTATGGATGAAGTCCATAAGCCCAAGTACTCCGTTCATCCAGAATCAAATAAAACGTATAAGGATCCCGAGGAACTCCATTATATGGCAAAACATGAAAGAAGAAACTGCTATCTATGTTGGGAGATACTCGACAGTGAAAGCAGAATGTTAGGAATCACCTGAGTGAACACAACAATCGCAGATTCCTCAATGGAAATGGGAGGAGAATTTCATAGATTTCATTACAAATCTACCCAGAACATCTAGCGGCTATGATACTATATGGGTAATCATCAGTCGTTTGATGAAATCCGCTCACTCCCTACCAATCAAGGAGATAGATAAAAGTAAGAAGCGTGCAAGGCTAAATATTAAGGAAATTGAGGCTAGGCATGGTATGTCAGTTTCCATTTTCTCTAATAGGGACAATCGATTCATATCAAGAATCTGGCAGTCTGTACAAGAAGCCTTGGGCACACGCCTTGACATGAGCACTGCATATCATCCCCAGATGAACGGTCAAGGTAAAAGGACCATCCAAACTTTAAAAGATGTGCTCCGTGCGTGTGTAATCGATTTCAGAGGAAATAGGGATACTCACCGCCGTTGGCTGAGTTTTCATATAATAACAACTACCATACCAGCATTAAAGCTGCTCCGTTGAGGCTTTGTATGGTTGTAAGTGTCGCTCATCACTATGTTGGGCGGAGGTTGGCGAAAAACATTTGACTGGTCCTGAGATTGGCCAGGAAACCATTGACAAGATCGTCAAAATCAAAGATCGTCTGAAAGCCACTCAAGACTGACGAAAGAGAGTTGTACTAGAAACAGACGAAATCCATTAGAATTCCAAATTGGAGACCGAGCCTTGTTAAAGGTCTCACTAAACATAACCATAAATACATCAGACCGTTTGATATACGGGCTAGGGTTGGCCCAGTAACCTACAAACTTACGTTGTCATGGGGAACTAAGCAATATACACGATGCGTTTCATGTGTCAAATCTCAAGAAGTGTTTATTAGACGAAAAGTTAATCATACCATCTGGTGAGATTCACATAGGTCACAAACCACACCCTGTTCAGGAAACTATTGAAATCCCTGGCTAAAAAGTCCAGGGAACAGGGCGTAATCGTATTGAATTGGTTAAGGTACCTTAGGACTCGAAGAGTGACCCTAAGGATACAAGGGAACACGAAGATCAAATGAAAAATCGAGTACCAGACCTTGTTCACGAATACACCAATTCAAGATAACATCAACTGAATTTCAGGACGAAATTCTCTCTAACATGGGGAGAATGTGACACCCAGTAGTCCAGGTCAATACCCATAGTCATATTTGCACATTCCTATTTTGTATTTCTTGGAATATTTTCTTTGACATGGTATTGTCAGGAGTCTAGCAAAGGGACAAGTGTCATATTTAGTAATTTTTAAGAATTACTACGATATAAACGATAAAAAACCGCATTGAACGTTCGTTGGTGATTAACGAGATTTTATTCCGGTAAAAGTCTAGGGAGACGCTTTAACATAAAAGCATAAATATTGGTAACTAAACTTTTATAAAAAGTTGACATATAAATAGTTGTTACATGGCTCTATGTTATTTTATGTATACATGTATTATATTAGTTAAAACATTAACTATGACGGGTTAAATTAGTGGACTATTAAAATAGTCAAGATACAAAATATATATAGTTTTTAATCATAAAAGTTCGTACATAGGGTATTAGATCACGGGAACACCTACCGAGTATACCCTACCTAAAAATCTATCTAACTAAATACTTAGAAATCAACTAGAAGTGGAACAAGACCCAACCCCCACCCTTCTACCCATTTCGGCCGAGAAAGGGGGGCCCACCCACACACCATCACCTACACCACTCCACCACCATACTTGTTGTCATGAGAAGCCATCTCCAATCAAGTAAGAATCAAGCAACAATCAAATCCATCCATTCAAGCCTCACCTTGTAATGATGATAGTGTAGTCCAACACTCCACTCAATCCATCTCATGATAATGATCTTGGACAAGCATACACTCCATCTAATTGGTATATATAGGAGTGTATGGAAACAAAGCAAGAACTTTCTCTTGCTCCCTCTCTTCCTCTCGGTTTTAACCAGCCCCAAAACATAAGTTATACCCAAAAATCCCGTAACTCAGCTTCTGCCAGATTTTTGGCCAACTTTGTAAGACCATATATCCTTCGTTACTTAGCCAAATCGGTCCATTTTTCTTCTAGAATGAAGCTCCATGTTAAAAAGGAAGAACCCAAGTAGAATCACTTGAATCCATGGAGTATTCGACGTAAGAAGGCCGCTCAGTGCAGGTCGAATCTGGATATCTCTTTTCATTTTCCTGTTTTGAGGTACCTACACAACTCCAAACCTAGTAATTATTTTCACATCTCCTCTGGTTTCAATAAACTTGATTTTAGAAGAAAACCCCAAGTCATTTGGTCTTCTAAAACCATCTAAAAGTCTATTCGAAGTACGCCTAAAAATCTGAGTTTTCAAGAACAAAATAAAACATAAAAGTCTTGATGAGTTTTGGCTTTATTTCTTCATAAGTCATTTTTGGATACATATATTTAAACATGTACATGTTCATACATAAAATACCAAACTAGAAGGACCATGGACAAGACAAGGACACATCAAATATAAACTACATATATATACTATCACATAAAATAACACTTAGATGATGGTGTTTTTCATAAACCCTTCATTCCATTCATGTGTTATGTTGAAGGATACATGTTCGTGAAGTTATATGATCATGTGTGACTTACCTGGCAAGACCCGAGGTAGTGTCCTATGATTCAAGAAGACATACGAACGATTATCATCAACATATGAACGTGAAAGGTGTTAATAAAAATATATGATTATTGGTAAAATTGTGATATATATATGTGTTGATGTACGGTTTTGGTTAAATCATGGAAATGTTTTAGGAATTAAAGATTAGTATCCTAATATGAACATTTGATATATGTACATGGAACATATGAAGAGATTTGGTTAAAAATAAATAATCACATGATATCGTGGAACATAAGTGAATATATTCTAAGTTATAAAAATAATATTTATTTTTGGTAAACTTAATAAGTCACCAATAGGGAAACATATTATTTTCTCGGAAAATATGTAAGCGTCTAGACTGGAATAATAATCACCAATGAGTCGTAAATAAAAACACTATTTTTACTAAACAAAGGTGTACTTAACGGGATTCGTTAACTCGGATGAACAACTTACGTATAAGACGGGTAGTCTTAACACATTAGTACCCTCGTGTGATTAGGGTACAGATAGACAAGAACTATTAGCACAAGGTTGTTTGCTAGGATTTCATCGAACACAAGGTGAGTTCACGGCCCCCTTTTAAGTCTTTACTGTTTTGTAAACATCGGGGGAGAAGCATACTAACTTGTTACGTTTTGAAAAAATGAATTACATTTGCTTACACGTTTGACATCATGAACATTCGGGTTTAACTCCTTGTGAGTTTCATTAACCCCTTTTTCTAAGTTTTTGAAATATTTTGGGGTGGAAACATACTTGTAAAGAATTTTCGTATGTAAATGAATGAACTAATGATCTGACCGTATGTGTGTATTGAGGGAAAAATAAAGCGCTTAAGGTCCTCGGAATAAATTAGAAACCATTAGCTATGGACTTAGCCCGGGATTTTATGGATAGTACTATTGGGGGTGTCGCCTCCGGTCATGATTAGTCGCGCTAATCAGGGGTCCAAATGGCCGAATGACCGCATATTGTCTTAACTCACAGAAAGGCGAGGGGAGGCACAGAAAGTTGGGGTTTGGTTACGGTCTCGTACATTATATACTGTTTTGTATTCCTTGCAAGTTTACAAATGGGGTCAATTGATCGGATTAGTATTCGGATTCATTGGTAATACATACAAAGAGTTTTGATCGGAAAATGATCAGGTTTAAACAATGTATATGTTTTCAAAGGAAAACTACATATTTTATAATGGTTAAGTCATGGGCATGTTTTCAAAGGAAAACTACTTATTTGATGACGGTTAAGTCATGTATATGTTTTCAAAGGAAAACTACTCATTTAATGATGGTTAAGTCATTTATATGTTTTCAAAGGAAAACTACTTATTTGATGACGGTTGAGTCATGTATATGTTTTCAAAGGAAAACTACTTATTTGATGACGGTTAAGTCATGTATTTGTTTTCAAAGGAAAACTACTTATTTTATGACGGTTAAGTCATGGACATGTTTTCAAAGGAAAACTACTTATTTTATGACGGTTAAGTCATGGACATGTTTTCAAAGGAAAACTACATATTTTATGACGGTTAAGTCATGGACATGTTTTCAAAGGAAAACTACTTATTTTATGACGGTTAAGTCATGGACATGTTTTTCAAAGGAAAACTACTTATTTTATGACGGTAAAGTCATGGGCATGTTTTCAAAGGAAAACTACTTATTTTATGACGGTAAAGTCATGGGCATGTTTTCAAAGGAAAACTACTTATTTTATGACGATTAAGTCATGTATACGTTTTCGGGGAAAACTAACTGTACTAAATGAACAAACTCTGTGAACTCACCAACCTTTGTGATGACACTTTCAAGTATGTTTCTCAGGTAACCTTTAGCCATGGCGCGGTTGGAATAGACTAGCTATGTTGGAACAAGTCCTAGTAACCGGACGGGCATAGATTATCAAGTCTCAAGTCGACCATTGAACTAGCAGGACTTAGATCATTGTATATATTTAGTTTTAGTAATCGTATATGTAATCAAGTCTTAGAACTCACCATTACAGCTTTCCGCTATCGTGTAATGAACCAATCGTTGCAACCTGTATTTATTTATTAAGTAAATAAATTTGGGGGTGTGACATACTGAAGGAGTATGATTGTGAGATATTGTACCATCCAGGCAAGGCAAACGTAGTGGCTGACGCTTTAAGCAGAAAGGAAGAATCGGAACCTATCCGAATCAAAGCGTGTCAGCTGATTATAACGCCTGATTTGATGAGTGAAATATCAAAGGCACAAGATGAAGCACTATTAGAAAGAAATATAAAACGGGAAAGAATAGTAGGACAACAAGGAAATTTGGATGCAAATGCATACGGTGTACGAACTAGGTTTGGCCGGATGTGGATACCTAAAATTGGCGAGCTTAGAGGCAAAATACTCGATGAGGCCCAGATGTCTCGTTGTTCTATCCACCCTGGGACAAACAAAATGTTTCAAGACTTGAAGTAAGAATACTGGTGGCCTGGCATGAAGAACGATGTTATTGAGTACGTGAACAAGTGCCTAATGTGTTCTCTAGTTAAGGCCGAGCACCAGAAACCATGCGGTAAAATGCTACCTTTACCAATACTGGAATGGAAGTGGGAGGAGATCACGATGGACTTCATTACCAAGCTATCGCAAACAGCTAAAGGCAATGATACCATTTGGGTGTTCGTCGACCGCTTGACGAAAAGTGCTCACTTCTTGCCAATACGTGAGACTTCTTCGCTTGAAAACCTAGCAGAAATATTTATCAAGGAAATTGTGAGCAGACATGGTATGCCGCTGTCGATTGTGTCCGACTGGGATACGAGGTTCACGTTAAGGATTTGGAAGAAATTCAATGAATCGATGGGCACTAGGCTGAACATCAGCACCGCTTACCACCCTCAAACCGATGGTCAATCTGAAAGGACCATTTAGACCTTGGAGGACATGCTCCGGGCATGTATCATTGACTTCGGTGGGAGCTGGGACAACCATCTACCATTGGCAGAATTTTCATATAACAACAGCTATCACTCAACTATTGGCATGCCGCCATTCAAAATGTTGTATGGAAGGAGATGCAGGACTCCGGTTTGTTGGGGAGAAATTGGACAGAAGGATTTTGCAAGTCTCGAAGTGGTCAAAGCTACTTCCGAGAAATTTGATCAAATCAAGGCTCGAATGAAAGACGCAAAGGACAGACAGAAATCATACGCGGATAAGAGAAGAAGGGATTTAGAGTTTTAAGTAGGGACATGGTACTGTTAAAGGTATCACCATGGAAAGGAATCATCCGATTCAGAAAACATGGCAAACTAAGTCCAAGGTTTGTCAGACCTTTCAAGATTTTAGCGAGAGTGGGTCAAGTTGCTTACAGACTCGACCTACTCATCGAGCTTAGTGGAATACACCCTACGTTCCATGTGTCGCACTTACGCAAGTGCCTAGCTGACGACACAGCTCACATACCGTACGACGAGATCGACGTGGATAACAGTCTAAATTATGTTGAGGAACCAGTAGCCATCATTGACCGAGCTGAGAAACGACTACGCAACAAGTCGATTCATGTAGTTAAAGTACAATGGAAGCACAGGAAAGGGTCAGAAGCGACGTGGGAGAAAGAAGACGAGATGAGGGGACTATACCCCTAATTATTTAACGTATAAGCGGTTTCGAGGACGAAACCCCTTTAAGGAGGGTAGACTTGTAACAACCCAAAAATAGTAAATAAATAAATAAATAAATAAATAACGCGATCAGGATTTAATCGTCAAAAAAAATGAAAGGAAAATGGATGGCCTCGGGCCGGGCTCCTACGGGCCGAGGAAAACCCATCTATATAAGGGCCAAGAAAGCCTCAACACTCTCATTTGCAACATCTAGAGAGAGCAAGGAGAGCTCGGGCCTAGAGAGAGAAAGTTGACGGATCGACCCGAAATTGAAGGAGCACGTTACTGCTGAGCTCGTGAGCAAAACCTTCGAATCAGAATCACAATCCAGGTAACGATTCCACCTTAAACTGAGTTTTTGTTCGTTTTGGGGTTTTTTGGGTTTTAGCTAAATAGGAGACGTTTTTATGGATGAAACTTGAAAATAATCTTAGAACTAGCATCTAGAATGAAAACCGCACATTTTGATCAAAGAAAGTTGTAAGATTAGCATGATCGGGTTAACATGCAAGAATTTTGGACTTTATGGGGAAGAATTTCGTCACTTATCAAATACGCAAGAAGGATGTCCTGCGTACTTATCAACTACGCATGAGGATGTCCTAAAGATCCCGCGTACTTATTAAGTACGCAAGAACAAGGCCCTGCGCACTTGTTAAGTGCGCATGCATCAGGCTGGTTAAGTAAAGTCAGTATGTTTAGAATTGTTAAACCGTTAGAGTCGGGATTAGGTCTAATGTGTATTTAACTAATCAATTCAGATTGGAAGTGACGTGTTGGACCTTTGTTTAGGACAACCCAGACTAGCTCATCAGGTGAGTTCTATGTGCCCCCTTCTATGTTATGTGCAAATCATTTTAAATGTTTTGGGGCTGAAGTGTATACACTAAATGAATAAATGATATGAATGCCAATGTGATCATACGTGATATACTAAGGTATATTTATATATATATGAAAATGAATTATGAACAAAGAATGAATGAAAGAATGGCATAACGTAAATAAATGAAATCTTACTTTATAATTATATATATTGCATGTTGTGAATGTATGTATACATTATGGACGGAAACGAAGCTAACGGCTAATACGGTAGACGGACGACCACTTGACTATTATGCAGTTAGGAAAGAGAGTCTAGAAAGGTAGACTAAATAATGGCCACTACGGTGGAGTAAGTCCCTAAATCGATGCATGGTTGTAAAATTAGTTCAAGTGGGAAACGGATGCCTTAGGGCAGACGGGCGAATATGACGGACTACGACAGTAGGATGGTTAATATGGACGGCCGAAGGTTGGCCGGACGGTTTTTAAGGCGGACGGTTTCTAGGACCGGACGAGTAAAAGGGCTACGACGGTAGCTTAAAGGCGTATGTCTTTGTGATATACGCAGTAAAAGACGGGTTGATCACCCTTATGTGTATGACCAATGAATGATAAGGAAATTAAAGGTGAATGCATATCTATGTAATCACATAAGAATGATGAAAGAAAAGCAAAAGCTATGAATACGTATTTATATAAATGTATATATAATTATGCATACTTTTAAAGAAAAGGATGTTCATACCTAATCGCTATAAACTAGAACTCACCAGCGTTAGCTGACTTTTAGTATACATTTCAGGTAAAGAAAGGAAGGGTCGTGCGAAGGCGTGATGGTTACCCAGCAAGCGACTGTCATCCCACTCTTAATTGTAAAGAAAATGTTGTCTTTTTAATTGTTAAGACTTCCTCTATTATGTTATGTATTTGAATGATGTTTGTTTTCACTACTCTCGAATGTTTTTAATTTAAGTTCAGTATTTATGACTATGTTTATGAGTAAATCCAACAAGTGAGGTTACCCGGGAAAGGGTCCTTACAGATGGTCAACTCGAGCTGTTCAGCAACAGTTGGAATTTATACACTCAAGTCTTAGATGTTCTTACTATAATGTAAGTCCTAGAAATCTTGGTCCCTAAATAAGTCTGGTTAGAGCCTAGGAGTCACTACGGAGACCTAATTCGCTAAAACTATTGGCTCTGATACCAATCTGTCACACCCCCAAATTTATTCACTTAATAAATAAATAAATAAATTATGGTTGCAACGATTGGTAACATTACACAACAGCGGAAACTATAAAAAGACTTCTAAAATGGCGAACACCATTACACGAAGTAAATTAATACATAGACCTAAAGTCATATAAGTCTAATGGGCTTGAAGTTAAATGACTATACTTCTTCGTCTTCTAAAATCTTAATCCAAATGCTTAACCTATTCCAACCGTGCCACAATCATACGATACCTGAAAAACATACTCAAAAATGTCAACGCAATGTTGGTGAGTTCACAGGTTTTAAATGAATACAATTGACAAAACCATTTATACGAAATCGTTTGACAAAAACTATTTATACGAAATCTTTCGGCAAAAACCATTTGTACTAAATAATTCGGCAAAAACAATTTGTACGAAATACTTCGGCAAAAACCATTTGTATAAAATCCTTCGGCAAAAATCATTTGCAAGGAATTGGTTGACCAAAACTGTTTGTATGGGTACTATTGGCAAAATCCTTTGCTCAAAATTGTCAGGCAAAACCATTGGTACGTATACCACTGGCACAACCCTTTGCGCAAAACTGTCTGCCAAAATCATTAGTACTTATACCATTGGCAAAACCCTTTGCTCGAAATTTATTTTATGCTTATGATAAACAAAACAAGTTAGCGGTTGATTCATCGATGTCTAGCTAGCACAAACGAATTATGTGATGCATAAGCCTATAACCAAACCTTTAAAGAATTCTCGATTTTGCCCCAGCCCGTTGTCCCTTTAAACAATGAGAAACAACAAGACCTAATATGCAATCATTTGACCCTGCTGGTTGTGGTTATCTCTAATAACCATGATTGGGGGTGTCAACCCGAATAGTACTATTCATATCGATCTACGACTAAGTCCATAGCTAATGGTTATAGTTCAAAATACCAAGGACCTTTATGTGTTAACTCATGCACACAAGTGAATCAGATGCTTGTTTCTTATTTTCTAGTTATCATACCATTTGAATTTAACATGTTTTCCCCCAAATATAAAAAAAAACAGCAAAAAGGCGCCGTGAAACTCACCTCGTAATGTGTTAAGAACGTTGTCGTCCTTTATGTATCAACGAAACCAAAGTCCACGAAATACGATAGTAGCGGATCTATATCCTACTCGAGTCATACAATCCATGTAGGTACTTACAGAGCTTTACGGGCTAACCTTAATAATATAAAGCGAGTCTAAACTCATGTTGAGTTGTCACGTATGCGGTTGAGCTAAGTTGATTCGTAAAAGTATTACCGATTTAATATACGTTGTCTGTTTAACGATCGGTAATATTAGGTATTTAGTTGGAGTCAGGATTCTTATCTCAAGTGCATTCCCAAAGTCATGTTTAAAAAGGTACTAGATTGTCATGCGTGTAATTGTTTATAACTATAAATAATTGTAATCAGTAACGATAGTCCCCTTTCGGGCGACTCGTAACAAAATATGTGTAACCCAACGCTTTGATAAAACTATAACAAGAATTTTATAATATTGAAACGAACGTCTATAACTATATATATATATTTAACACCTTAAAATATATCTGTATAAAACGATATTTTGAAATTAAACGTACAGGCTATGTAAAGTGCACATATATCCATTTGTCAAAAATAGTATTTATATATGCATATACATTCCTTAAAATAAATACATTTATATGTGTGACTAATTATAAATGTTCAAGTTCCGTCATATTCTAAAAACTTTAATGATATATCTAGACACACACATTATTTTATATCCAAAACTAACACTTGAGTTACTTAATAATCGTTGGGTTTTCATATAACCAGAGAACATTTATACATATGTATATATATATATAGGTATTTGCACGTGTATGTAACTACATATTATTATATGGTATGTTTTATTTATGAAACTACAAACGTATTAACTCTTGTTAATCGTCAGATTTCCGTTTAGTAACTTTGGTCATACTTTTTCATATTATTTGATGCATAACAAAATATATACATATATTTTGAATAAACCACTTATCGTTAAGCACGTCACACCCGTATTTATTTTGTATAGACCATTTTATACCACTAATATAACAAAATCATTATCACGACCAAGTAATATTATTTAATAGTAATACATATCATTCGTTAACCGACTTCAATATCCTAGTTTAATCGGGCAATATGTTTATGAATAAGCTTTCCCGTCTAATAATATATATATATATATATATATATGTCAAACATAACACTCTTGGTGAAACATACGGGTTTACGGTTCGTTAATAAAATTCGCTACGTTAATATTTATTTTACCGTTAGTTGATCGTTTTAGGCTCAACACTAATCTTAACCGCAAACGAGTTTGACTTCCGCGTAAATAAATATAACCAGTTTTACGCGTTTATATACCTTTCCGCTCACTCGGTTTGCGTACGTGAACCCGTTGACCGGTTTCACCAGTTTGACTTTTGTTGACCAGGTTTGACTGAGTCTCGAGACCACCAAAATCTCTAGATCTACAACGAATCTCTAGATCTACAATGTACAAAGACAAATCTGAAAGTTAAAAGAGATTATACAATGAGAAATGGGTTCGGGTTTTTACCTTGTATTACCGGAAAACGAAGGAATTGGCCAGAGCAAACAGCCGCGACAACCGAAACTCGATTTCCCTACCAATCTAAACAGATCCACGTGATGTAGGTCCAAATATGCCTTTTTGAAGTCGTCGAACCTCGTCCCCGTCACAGGAGAAACGCTTCTAGCCGGAAAAACGGCTTTCCCAGAAAAAAATCAGGTTTCAAAACCCTAGCCTCCGTGAACCTCCACTGGCATGGACCTTTGAATCGCTTTTTCTGGGCGGTTGGACACCACGGTCGACATCCCTAGGCCACCGTCTCCGTCGTCACCGCTAATGGCGGAAGCCTAGTTGTCCCTTCGCCCGAAAAAAGATGATTTGAAAACCGTCACCCTAAACCGTCACATATGATCCATTATCCGCCCAACCCCATCACCATCGCCACCGTACCGAGCCGTCTGATCACCCCTGTCGCTAGATCGTCAGAGGAGCTGTTGTTTTTGTCAGATTGCTGCTGCTTGGGAGCCGTTTTCAACACTGACCACCGTCGTTGCCCCCGGCAACGTCGTCGTGGAAAGAGGCCGGCACACCGGTCCTCTCCTTCTCTCTCATCTGGTCTCTCTCTCTCTCTCTAGGATTAGGGTTTGTGTGTGTGTGTGTGTTTGAGGGTGTGGAAATGTGGAAGATTAGATAATTTGTTTAAATATTTAGGGTTTTTAGAGTGGATAGGAGAATGAGTTGACACCGCGTGTCAAAACCTGAAACGAAAAAAAACATAAACGTTGCGTTTTGTAAAAATTCGTTCTAAATAATATCTACTTCGTATAATATTAATAAGCGATAATAACTAATATTTTTTAAGCATTTAATTCATGAGATTTCCGCTATGATTGTCGTACATGCCAGTACCACGTGTTTAATGCGTTCGTCCGTTTATACGTTTCACGTTCTAATATAATTTCATTTCCTTAAAAAAATAATCGTGAATAATAATACTGATTAAAAATGTAATTGTTCGTTATATTATTTAATCATACTAGGTAATAATTAACCGTATCACGTTTACGCCGGTATTCATTGTAATCGTGCGTTTCACGTCGTATAACTCACGTGTTAATCTCTAAATAATCATCCGGAGTAAATATTATTGCTTTTTATTAACACTTAATATTAGTAGTCAGGTAACTCGTTGTGTGTCGGTTACCAATTGTTTACGCATTAGTTCGTTTAACCATAAGCGGTGAGGCTATGTGTACACTAGGTATTCATAACACGTTATTTCGAACCATCCTGTGATCTATCAAGCAAAGTTAGGAATTTGGTTTACCTATTGAGCCTATAATCGGGCCTTTAATGGGCTTCAATCCCTATTTGGCCTTCAATTGGGCCGCAAGTGGGCTAAGCCCGTTTAAGTTGAATTAATTATCGAGGGTTGTCGCATATCCACACTTGTTACACCTCGGTAGACCCCTATCATACCCCTTCCTTTCCACAGTGTTGGCTGCAAAAGCCTTTACCGTTTCCTGCTTCTTAATTCCTTGTTTCCCAGACATGTTATTCGAATTTCCCATCCATTTTCTCTTCTCCCCAGATTTACTTTCCTCATTCTCTTTCTTACCAAATGATCCATTACGCACAACATCATCTCTTAACTTTAATGCTAAAGTTATAACACTCTTGGCGTCCATCGGATTGGATGAATTTACCATGCTGCGAATTTGAGGCGCAAGGCCCCACAAATACATTTCCACATGCTTATGTTATGGCGTGACCATGTGGGGTACCAGATTTGCCAATTCATTAAAACGATAGGTGTACCCAGCCACATCATCTCCTACCATCTGTAGATTCCACATCTCTGTCTCGATCTTTTATAACTCATTTCGAGGATAGTATTCCTCGATCATCATGTTTTTCAGATCTTCCCATGATAACTGATATGCTGTCTGCCTTCCCAAAGTCTTTACTTGTGAATTCCACCAGGTTAAAGCTTTATCGGTGAGCGTGCAAGTAGAATACTTCATCATGCAGTCAGCGGTGCACTCACTGATGTCAATCACCGATTCCATCTTTTCTATCTACCTCATCAGGCCTACTGCACCCTCGGTGCCATTAAAGTTGCGAGGGTTGCAGGATAGGAAGGCCTTATAAGTGCACTTCCTGCTCGAAGCATCTGTAAGGTTACAAGTCACCATTTTATTATCGTCATTAATTTTAATCATGACTATGTGTTACGGTTGTGATTATTTGTTCTATTAAATCCGGAAACTCCGGCTGTGCCACTGCCTCCTGCACCTCCTCCGCCGGTACCACTGCCGTTCCCTCCGCCACTATTTCGATTGGATTCATACTGTTCCATGGCGGCAACTACCCGTTGTGATATGTGTTGCTCCACGTTTGGGGAGATCGTCTCGTTGTTATCACCAGTGGTGTCACAGGGGATCCTTCGCTTAGGTGCCATGGTGTTCTTTCAAACATATCATTTAAAAAGAAACAACATTATATAATAATAATGATATAACATGACATAAAGGATACAACAACATCAAACGTAAACAACCATCATCACAACATAGACATCACATACGTAGTTTAAACATACTTAGTACATTGTTCCAAAAGACAAGGATACAAAATAGATGGGTTCATATGAACACATCAGTACCAAAGTTTCAAACTATATAATGTGTTACGGGCACAACCCGCCCGTAATTGGTCTAGAAGTAGGAAGGTACTCTCGGTGGGGCACCAACTGCAGTGATCATAGCCTCTACACGTGCCTCAGCTAAGGTGGCCCGAAGCTCAGCCTAAGTCGCCCTCTGCTCAGCAGCCTCCGCTCTCTGCTCAGCAGCCTCCGCTCTCTGTTCGGCAGTAGTGGTCCTCGACTCCATCTCAGCTAGTCTCCTCTCGACCTCCACCAGACGTTTAGCTGCTTGCTCAAGGGACTGGTGGTACAGCTCCTGATCCTCCATCACTCCCAGAACGTGCAACTTCTGTTGATGTATGCATGCCATGTCTTCCTAGAGATATCCCACGTCGGTCTCTAAATAGTTGATCTTCTCCCCTTGAGTGTTGCAACAAGTAACTAGTACAGGGATGGTGCATCCTACGCACTCCCCCGTGAGCGGCACGCGTGGTAGTAAGTAGGCTAGCCTAGTGGGGTCGCACGTCGTCAGAAGATCCTCCTCTACCCTCCATATCTGAATAGCATGGGTCAACCAATCCCAATCGGACACGCACACCCTAGGTCCTCTGGGTGTAGGTACGCCTGAAGATGTTGCCATCTTGTGAACTACTGTGGTATCTAGACAATGCTCGGTCATCTCGAATGGTTGACTGAAGATAGGGTGGGGGTTAGTGTGTGACTCGAGATGACTACAATATCCATATGACATGATGAATGGTTATGTAATGCTTATGCAATGAAAACGTTTTAACGAGTCATTTAAATTATAGACTAGGTTCAGTTTTAAACTCCTAGTTCGCTATAATCAATGGCTCTGATACCAAGTTCTGTCACACCCTGCCACCGCGGAAACGCGAGGCGTAACATTCATGGTTTCCAAAGCAAATGATTACCGCAAACACATACATAATGATTGGATACATAATCAAATTTAAAGTTTTACATCCCAAAATATCTATTTGAGTTTACAAAAGATTAATATTTCACAAATATGACCCATAACGATGAGTTATACAAGGGAAGTCTCCCAAAAAAGTCGTATTCGTTCATGCATGCATGTAATCCTACTTTGCTAACCATTGCGACCACGTTCAATTTCCTGAAAAACATACTTAAAAAGTGTCAACACGAGGTTGGTGAGTTCACAGGTTTTGATCAAATATTCTTATAGTTCCAATGTTTACAAACATTCATATGAATAAGTTTTTCCGATCAAATAGTATATGTATATATATAACCAATGAATTGAACGTTTCCCGACCAATTGACCCCATTTGTAAGCTTGCAAGGAATACAATTAATATGTAATGCACGAGACCGTAACCAAACCATGACAATGAATGCCGGTCCCTCGCTATACCGCGAGAAAAAGACGATATGCGGTCAATTGGCCATATGGACCCCTGGTTAGCGTGACTAACCATGACCGGGGGCGTCACCCCTAATAGTACTATCCACATAATCCCGGGCTAAGAGTATAGCTAATGGTTACTAAATATGTTTGTTCCAGGGGACTTTACGAGCTCTATAATTGTTCCCTCAATGCACACATAATAGTTACAAGTATGCTTCCTCCCCAAACCATTTCAAAACTTTGAAAAAGGGACAGTGAAACTCACAAAGAGTTAAACCAGAGTATCCATGTTTTCAAAACAAAATTAGTTAAGTATGTTTCTCCCCCGATGTTTACAAACAGTAAAGAGTTTAAAGGGGGCCGTGAAACTCATCTCGACAGAATGCTAGCAAAAACTTGAATAACCGTAAACCCCACTTATCCGTACCCTAAATACACAAGGATACCTTACGTGTTAAGACTGTCTGTCACACCCCGCCAAGGCGGAAACACGAGGCGTAACATTCACTGGTTTCCAAAGCATATGATTACCGCAAACACATACATAATTATTGGATACATAATCAACTTTAAAGTTTTACATACCAAAAATATCTATTTGAGTTTACAAAAGATTAAGATTTTCCAAATATGACTCATATAATGAGTTATACAAGAGAAATCCTCCAAAAGCCGTATCCATCATGCATGCATGTAACCTACACTACTAACCATTGCGACCACATTCAATTTCCTGAAAAACATACTTAAAAAGTGTCAACACGAGGTTGGTAAGTTCACAGGTTTTGATCAACTATTCTTGTAGTTCCAACGTTTACAAACGTTCAATCGAATAAGTTTTTCCGATCAAACAATATATATATAACCAATGAATTGAACATTTCCTAAACAATTGACCCCATTTGTAAGCTTACAAGGAATACAAATAATATGTAATGCACGAGAACGTAACCAAACCATGACAAATGAATGCCCCTCCTTCGCTAAATCACGAGAATAAGACAATATGTTGTCATTCGGCTATGTGGACCCCTGGCTAGCGCGACTAACCATGACCGAGGGCGTCACCCATAATATTACTATCCATAGAATCCCAGGCGAAGAACATAGCTAATGGTTACAAAGTGTGTTTGTTTCAGGGGACTTTACGAGCTCTATAATTGTTCCCTCAATGCACACATAACAGTCTGGTCTTTGTTCATTCATATATATATATAAAAATAGCTACAAGTATGTTTCCTCCCCAAAACATTTCAAAACTTAGAAAAAGGGGTCAGTGAAACTCATCTCGTCAGTAGTGTACGCTAGCAAATATTTGTATAACTGTAGGCCCCTCCTATCCGTAGCCTAATTACACAAGGATACCTATATGTTAAGACTACCTGTCTTAAACACAAGTTGTTCACCTGACTTAATGAATCCCGTTAAGTACGTCTTTGTTTAATAAAACAATTTTTTCATGTGACGACTCGTTGGTGATTATTATTCTATTCTAGACGCTTATATATTTTCTAAGAAAGTATTAGATTTCCATATTGGTGACTTGTTAGGTGTACCAAAAATAAATATTTTTTTTTTGCGATAACTCATAATATATTTATATTATGATCACGTATGAACATATAATTATTTCTTACTAATAATTATATAAAATCACAAATATCGTTCAAGTATGTTCTACGCATGTCAATTTTCCTACGTGCACATAAACTATGTTAACACGTCCGCATGCAAATGCTTGTTCCGAACGACATTTATTAACTCGTTTTTATTCAACATGCACTTAAATATGTTTCATGATAACATACGATCATTTATTGTAACATCCCAAAAATAAAACGATGATTTAAAATAACGGCTTAAAAGCGAGACAAACGGAATAAATGAACGACGCATGATGGGGCGGCGAACTTGAGGGAAGGAGTCTCCTCCATTTAAATAGCCAACACACTCCATAATCTCTCATTTGCAAGTTCTAGAGAGAGAAAGTTGGCGGATTGATCCGAGATTGAAGAAGTGTGTTACTCCATAGCTCGTGAGGAAAACCTCCTAATCAAAAGCTCGATACAGGTAACGATCTAATCTAGATCTGAGTTTTCGTTTGTTTTGGGGTTTTCCGGTTTTGGATAAAAATATGGCATTTTTACATATGAAACTTGAAGATAAATTTAGATTTAGAATCTAGAATGAAAAGAAAACGTTTTGAACGTAAAAAGTTCGGATCTTGACGAGGTCAGATCTGCATGCAAAAAGTTAGGGTTTTTGCGGGGAAGAATGCTGCCCGCAAGCAGGTCCTGCGTACTTATCAAGTAAGCAAGAAGCAAAGCCTGCGTACTTATCAAGTACGCAGGAAGCAAAGCATGCGTACTTATCAAGTACGCATGAAGCAAAGCCTGCGTACTTATCAAGTACGCATGAAGCGAAGTCTGCGCACTTATTAAGTACGCAAGAACAAGGCCCTACGCACTTGCTAAGTGCGCATGCATCAGATCTATGGGTATATATAGCTGGCTAGTAAAGTCAGTATGTTCGCCTAATTCAGAATGGTTAAACCGTTAGAGTCGGGATTAGGTCTGATGTGTATTTAATTACTCAATCCAGATCGTACGTGACATTGTTTGGCGTTTGTTTAGGACAACCAAGACTAGCTTATCAGGTGAGTTCTAGAAGCCCTTCTTTAAATGCTTTAATTAATGTTCTTGGGCTGGTGTTTATACATACGAAATGATGTTTTACGAAACAATGATGTTTATGAAATGTTTTCCCAAAAAAATTTTATGAAAGGTTTACGAATGAAACATTGTTTAATAAAATGTACGAATGCTTTAACTAAAATGAGGTAAAGGTTTTATGAAAGTCATGAATGAACGAATTTGCCACGAGTTCCTATGGGAGCTAGGGTATGTATGTGTGTATCGGCCTTACCCTTACGGGGGGCCTCTGTGGTTGGCTAACGGTTGTACAACTGGTTGATGATGGGTGACGACGGTCACCTATGGGATTTCTGGGATCCCCGATGGAAGGTACTTTTCCTTGCGGGGAAATAGTGCCTAAGTTATGTTCTGTCTACCTAGAGGTAACGAGCCTTAGGAGACATATGTTTGGTCCACCTAGAGGTAACGAGCCTTAGGAGACCTGGGTGATGGATGACTTAGAGGTAAAGAGCCTTAAGTTCATCCACTGGTATGCGATGTATAGAATTGATGGTTACGAGAAGGCGCAGATTCGGTTCATGTTGACTTATGTTATGATGCTATGTGATGAAGTTAAGTTATTGCATGTTACGTACGCTTTTGTTAAATAAATGTATGTTATGTTTTTGGCAAAATGTTTATGTTAAGATTTTATATAAAGCTAGAACTCACCAGTGTAGCTGACTTTTTAGTATGCACATTCAGGTTAAGGCTGGTTATGATGATAGACGGTGATGCTGGGCGGCTTGATGAGTTACCCGGATGATATGAAGACTGGCATCCCGTTATGATTAGCTTATGTTATGTTTATGTATTAGACTATGTTACACTTCCGCATAGTGAACAATGTTATGATTATATTTTAATGAAATTTTCCACTGCGTTATTTTGATACAAACGTTTAAGAACTGTTTGTGAATGAGTAAATCCAACAAGTGAGTCCTTCCGGGTTTGGGGCCTTACAAGTTGGTATCAGAGTAATAGTTTGAGAGATTTGGACACTCCCACTGTCTAAACTTAAACTGTGAATGGGACCGAAAGCGGATGCCAGTACGGGTAACTCGAGCCACAGCAACAGCTATGAAGGTAGTATATATTTACATATATAGTATGCCTTAGAAAATGTTAAGGTTAGGACTTATGTTCTGATGGAATCATAACGATGGTCAAATAGAAGTCAAAAGGTAGTGTAGTGGTTAAATGCAGATGGCCAGTGTCACACCCCGAAAACGGCGATTCGCAGCGGAAACGAGACGTAAGCATGGTGGTCACAAAAGTTGGAGCCCAATGATAATAAGCAAACACATTTATTTGATACATCGGAAAGGTTTAACAAAATAAATATAGGTCTTACAATTATCCAAATTGAAAGGCATTAAAATTTATAACGAGAGTTTTCATGATCTAACACAGAGGATCCAAAATAAAGTTTAAAATGTCCCAACATAATTCCGATGCAAGTGTTTGCCCAAAAGCCTGTTTTCATAACCGCGCGAGAGCATTTAACTACGTGAAAAACATGCTTAAAAACATCAACATAAAGTTGAGCGAGTTTCACGGGTTTAACGATAACATAAACGAATTTAACAAACTATCAAGTAACTTAGACAAACATGTGATATGTCATAAGCTTGCAAGGAATACAACATGATGACAGTACGTAGAGCTTATAATCAAACCGAGACACGAATACATTATGTCCCCACGAATTCTTTCAAAATATATTCTCTCGTACGAACGACCGATCAACGCTACTGATCATGAGAGTGGGCAGTCAGTCCCAAATAGATCTATCAACACACCTTGCGGCCTACACGAGGCTAATGATTATAACGGCGAGGATATTCATGAACGACATTAAACGAACATTAAACGAAAGCCTTTACTCGAGACCATTAAACGAACACATAACGTAAATCCAGTATCATGATAAACGAACGAAAACATGTTCTTCCCCCATAGTTTATAAAACAACAAAATAGTTTAAAAGGGGGACGTGAAAAACTAACCTTGATAACGAACGACGGAAAACGAGTGCTAGCAAAAATACACCCTCGAACGTGAACGGTGCCCTAAACACGAGGGATACATTACTAATTGAACCTCATGTCTTACAAACAAGTTGTTCACCCAACCTACTTAGACTTATAATATTTTTAAGAAAATATTTATTTAAATGACCCGTTGGTGACTATGACACGCGGTTATGTTTTTAACGAAAAACGGTGGATCATACCCACATACGAAGACATCAAGTGTTATTACTTATCAACAATCAAAATGAAAGTATGAAACTAGTAACACATATTGTAGGTCCTGAGAAGATCTGAGAACATAGATCTGCGGAGAAATCCTTCAAACGGTCCGGATCGAGAGGCGGAATCTCTGGATCCGGTATCACTCTCGAATCAGAAAAAGGGTAGAGACGGGTGTGGGAATCACATACATGTATAGAAATATATAAAAGTGAAAAAAATAGATAATTGGAGCATAAAACGTATGAATCTTTGATTGATATGAAAATTTAAAGGCTCCTCACACACTCTACAATTATCTCACCCTAGGGTGAGCTCCCCCTCGGGTGGTGATTCCCTCTACAGACACACACTCCTCCTATGAGATAATCTGATATTTATATAGGAGGCCAAGCACATGCGCCTTGTTTTCCAAGCCACCGCTCAAATGGGCCTGAAAAACAGGTATTGAAACTACCTAGTTTCTATTGAACAAATGTTCAACTGAAACTACCTAGTTTCGATTGAACAAATGTTCAACCGAAACTAGTAGTTTCGATACTGTAATTTTGATTGACAGCATCAGTCTCAAAATTATACTCAACATACATATATATATATATATATATATATATATATATATATATATATACTCATATATGCTTATAAGTTCTAAATCACATGTGAAAACACTAAAATCACAAAACGACTAACTTTTAAGGAACAAACTTCCAAATTTCAAACACATGAGTTCATATATCATCAAAATATACTTAATAAACTATATTTCATCAAACAAAACAATCTTTCATTATATTGACATAAAGTGCCTAAACATGGCAATTTCTAGCACATACGTGACAACCAAAACGTCAAACGGCAAGTACAAACGCACATTTCATAACATGAACTCATTAAATACCTTAAGAGCTGTATTTTAAATTATAAAATATACTCAAACTTACTACTCAAAATCAGATTTAACAAATACTCATTTTTCATGTCGAAAACTACCCTTTTAATCGACTAGTTTAGCGTAAAACCTAACAGAACGCATCCAAACACCAAGGATCATACATATTACTAAAAATCTATATTTAGACATAAAATATCATCATATTACAGCCATGATTCCAGATTTACAAATCTATCTATTTTCATACAATAATCTACCTTTTTAGCGTATTTTAAGCAACATAAACTTGTCATACACTTAGCAAATCATCACAACTTAAATAACACTTTTAGACCTGATTATTATCATAAAACATCACTTTCATCATCATATTTCCAGATTTCAAACAATCTAAATGATCCATGCTAAAACCCTATTTTAAATCATGATTTTAGACAACAATCTTTAGCAATAAACACCTAAATCATCAATTCAATGATCCATGCATAAACTAACAGAAATAGATGGAGATTCATACCACTTGACTAAATCAAGGAGAATACTAGAGAAATGCAAGATTATGGATGGTTTTCTTGAGTATTTGGTTCCACAACTCTTGAATCTTCAAGAAAATGCTTCAAGAACACTTGAAAGAACACTTAGAGAAAAGAAGATAGAAAGGTGTGAGATTGAAGTGAAGATTGAAGGGGTATTTATAGGGGGTGGGGGTGGATTTCGGCCAAGAGGGGGAGAGAGGAGAGAGATGGAGATTTGAAATCTTCCATTAAAAATCCATGAAATTTGAATGATCAAATTTGGTAGAGTGTAGTTTTGTTTAATACTTGATTAGGATGTAGGACCCACTCTTTATGGCTGATTTTTAAGAGAGAGAGAGGTCTTCTTTTATTTTAAAAACCTCTACACACATGTAAGTGATCTTTTATAAAAACCACAACACTTTTATAAAATTCTACCACTTTAAACATGGTTTTTCATCAAAATAAAAATATATAAAATACCCACTAATTATTTTCTATCATAATTGGTGAAAGTAATAATTTTTGCTAACAGTTCATTTTAACTCATTCGGTACGCGATTGTACCTCGTAAAACGCAACGAAAATCACCGAAAGCGATATTTAACAAGTAGCACATAATTTCCACATATAATCCACTAATATAAGCCCGTTTATATATTTTTCATCAAAACTGATATTTTTAAGGTTAACCGGGTCGTCACCAACGCTAAATACGGACATTTTACCGATACGCTGTACCGAAATTCCTGAAATTTAACGAAATGCAAACATATGCATACGAAGGGCTTTGCTAGACTTTATAATGACCTAATTAACTGAAATTAAGTCTAAGAGGCACATAATTAAATTATAAACGTGTTATAAGGTTATACGGTAAATAACCTGAAAATTGTCGCATGTCACACCCAGTGTATATTAACATCTTACAGTACTTGTTGAATTCTATTTGTTAACTAGCGTGATGACATTAGATTCCTTGTCTTATAGAATGAAATGGCGGGATAAAGAGCGGAAGGCGTGGTGGGGGCCGTACCAGCGGTCGTACCGGTGGTCGTAATAGGACTCCTGCTCGTCAGGAGTACAGTGAAGAGGGAAGTGTCCACACGGAGCTGGAAATCAGCATGCATGGAACTAAGCGGACTCCCGTGGAAGAACAACACTTCACTTTCGAACCGGAAGTGAAGGCGGCCCTGGCACGCGTGTTTACTGAGTTGATGAAGGCTACCTTGTCTGGTCTGCTGGCAGAGGCAATGAAGAAGGCTAATGAGGCAGGCGGTTCCAACACGGCAACTGATGCCCCTATCATTGAGGCAGTTAATGCACCGCCTGCTCACGGTTGCGACTATAAGTCCTTCAAGGCATGTGATCCGCCGGTTCTCACTAGGAAGAAAGACGCGGTGGCTACGTTTGATTGGGTGATTCGTATAGAGGCTGCCATTCGTCTGAAGGAGGAAGCATCTCACTGGTGGGAAGGTGTACGTCAGGCTAAAGGGGATGAGGTGGTTGACTCAATGATGTGGAATGACTTGAAAACTTTGGTAATCAAGAACTTATGTCCGAGGAACGAGATTGAGAAGGTAGAGAGGGAATTTCTGGGTTTGAAGGCCGGGAGCATGACGCACCGGCAGTACACTACCCAATTCAATGAACTGGCACGTCTAGTGCCACATCTTGTCACGACTGAGAAAAGAAAGATTGCCTGCTACATTCAGGGACTGTCGGACAAGGTCCGCACCTACGTTAAGGCAAACGCTCCTATTACCTACGATTCAGTCGTAGAACTGAGTGGCGTAGTATTTGATGATTTGGCACTGAATGTTGTCGCTACTGATGAGCCAAAGAAGAAACCAAGTTTTCTGGCCAAACGATCTGGCGGGAGACTGTTTGGAGCTCGAGAGAAACAGGCTAGAGTAGGTGAGGCTGCCATATGTGGGAAGTGTGGCAGTAGGCATCTAGGTGAATGCCGGCTGGGGACAAATCTGTGCTACAAATGTGACAAGACTGGGCACTACTCCCGTGAATGCATGCAAGGCATTAAAGGTTAATATTGTGGTGAAAGCGGCCACATTAGCCGGGAATGCACTAAACCAAAAATGGGTGAAGCGGGAAAAGGGAAAGGCCCTGAAAAGAAAGAAGACATGCCTGGAGCGAAGACGCGAGCCTATGCGTTGACGTAGGAACAAGACAGGGTGGACCCCGATGTGGTGTCAGGTACGTTTATCCTTGACAAAACTTTTGTATCTGTGTTATTTGATTCGGGTGCCAGTAAAAGTTTTATATCAACCGCTTTCTGTAAACGAGTAAAGTACACGGTTAGTAAAATAAAACAAGCCTTTAGTGTAGAAATCGCTAAGGGTAGAACTACGAGAGTGACCGATGTAGTTGACGACTCCACAATAAAAATAAAAGGCCATAGGTTCCCTTTCAAATTGTTTGTTATGGTTTTGGGAGGGTTTGATGTCGTGTTGGGTATGGATTGGTTAACTGCCAACGAAGCACAAATCATATGTAAACGAATGATAATCCGACTCAAGGCTCAAAATGGTAGCGAAATTGAGGTTTTTAGAGATCGTGACGCCCCGATGCCTAACGTCATCTCAATGATTAAGGCAGCAGATTACCTGAGGCGCGGTGTGACATCCAACAATTTTCAAGTTATTTACCGTATAACCTTAGAACGCGTTTATAATTTAATTATGCGCATCTTAGACTTAATTTCAGTTAATTAGGTCATTATAAAGTCTAGCAAAGCCTTCGTATGCATAGGTTAATTTCGTAAATTTTGGTACCGCGTATCGGTAAAATGTCTGTATTTAACGTTGTTGACGACCCGGTTAACCTTAAAGATATCATTTTTGATGAAAATTATATAAACTGGTTTATGTTAGTGGATTATATGTGAAAATTATGTGCTACTTGTTAAATATCGCTTTCGGTATTTTTCGTTGTGTTTTATCCGGTACAATCGCGCACCGGATGAGTTAAAATGAACTCTTAGCAAAAAATATTATTTTTACTAATTATGATAGAAAATAATTAGTGCGTATTTTATATATTTTTATTTTGATGAAAAACCATGTTTAAAGTGGTAGAATTTTATAAAAGTCTTGTGGTTTTTATAAAAGATCACCTACATGTGTGTAGAGGTTTATAAAATAAAAGAAGACCTCTCTCTCTCTTAAGAATCCGCGATAAAGAGTGGGTCCCACACCATAATCAAGTATTAAGCACACTCATTTGATTCCTTACACACTTTGTACAAAACTACACTCCACCAAATTTGATCATTCAACTTGCATGGATTTTTAATGGAAGATGTCAAATCTCCATCTCTCTCCTCTCTCCCCCTCTTGGCCAAAATCCACCCCCACCCCCCTATAAATACCCCTTCAATCTTCACTTCAATCCCACACCTTTCTATCATCTTTTCTCTAAGTGTTCTTTCAAGTGTTCTTGAGTTTTTGGTGTTCTTGGAGCATTTTCTTGAAGATTCAAGAGTTGTGGAGCCAAATACTCAAGAAAACCATCCATCATCTTGCATTTCTCTAGTATTCTCCTTGATTTAGTCAAGTGGTATGAATCTCCATCTCTCTCTTTACTTTTCTTAAAGAAAGCTTTGATTTTTACATGTATTGTTCACCTTTAATAAAAGGATATTTATGAACTATTAAAATCAGCAAATAATGGGTCTTTATTGAATATTTTCATGGATTATTTGTATGTATAGATTTCGTGTATATGCATGTATGATTATATGCTCATATCTTGCAAAAAGTGATGAATTAGGCCTTGATCTTTACATGCAATCAAATGTTTCGTTATGGTTTGTTTCAAACAGAAAATTATAGGTCCCTAATTCGGTGCGTGACGGATCTCTAGACTCACGGTACGACACGGTGATAACGTGCGGAATCCATGATCAACGTGGTCGTGTAACTCAATCAACAACAACGGTGTAAATAAACTCTTTGTATTTCCACCACAATATCAGTTTACAATAATTCTGTCTCTAATCAGTTCCTCCTGATATCGTCTCATCTCACTCTCAGACTCTGTAAATAGACTCTGTTCTCTACTTATAAACACTAGTTCTGCAGATTAAGTTCGCCTCAAAGATGCTTAGGCGAACTTATTAAGTTCGCCTCTAATACGCTAAGCGAACTTAATAAGTTCGCCTCAGATAGACTAAGCGAACTTAACAAGTTCGCCTCTGATAAACCAGGCGAACTTGTTAAGTTCGCCTCTCTATGAACTTACACTTGTAGGTCCCTAATTCGGTGCGTGACGGATCTCTAGACTCGTGGTACGACACGGTGATAACGTGCGGAATCCATGATCAACGTGCTCGTGTAACTCAATCAACAACAACGGTGTAAATAAACTCTTTGTATTTCCACCACAATATCAGTTTACAATAAATCTGTCTCTAATCAGTTCCTCCTGATATCGTCTCTTCTCACTCTCAGACGCTGTAAACAGACTCTATTCTCTATTTATAAACACCAGTTCTGCAAGTTCGCCTCAAAGATGCTTAGGCGAACTTATTAAGTTCGCCTCTAATAGGCTAAGCGAACTTAATAAGTTCGCCTCAGATAGACTAAGCAAACTTAACAAGTTCGCCTCTGATAAACCAAGTGAACTTGTTAAGTTCGCCTCTCTATGAACTTACACTTGTAGGTCCCTAATTCGGTGCGTGACGGATCTCTAGACTCGCGGTACGACACGGTGATAACGTGCGGAATCCATGATCAACGTTCTCGTGTAACTCAATCAACAACAACGGTGTAAATAAACTCTTTGTATTTCCACCACAATATCAGTTTACAATAATTCTGTCTCAAATCAGTTCCTCCTGATATCGTCTCTTCTCACTCTCAGACGCTGTAAACAGACTCTATTCTCTATTTATAAACACCAATTCTGCAAGTTCGCCTCAAAGAATAAGTTCGCCTCTAATAGGCTAAGCGAACTTAATAAGTTCGCCTCAGATAGACTAAGAGAACTTAACAAGTTTGCCTCTGATAAACCAGGCGAACTTGTTAAGTTCGCCTCTCTATTAACTTACACAGAATTTAATCAACAGTTACAAAACATGTCCTAACAGACTCCCCTTTAACTGTTGCTAAAAATTCTATCAATTACAAGTCAAGGACTCAAAGACAAAGACATAATATCTTCAAGCTCGTTGTCACCAGAATATGCTCCAACAGACTCCCCCTTGACAACAGCTTTAGAAGATTGTCATCAGTCTTCATGTATCATCAAACAACTTGTAGTCTTCGTCTTGTTCATCTGCACACTCTCTTTATTTCTAGAAGAAAACTTGGGAGAAGGACCCCTTGTCAACTTCTGTCTGCAATATTCAGTTTTTGCAAAGGAGAACAACCAAGAATAACCAACAATTAAGATTTCCATGGAAGCTGGAAAAATAAAATATTTTTGGTTTTTCAAACATAAGAAACACAAAATCTTTTTGGTTTTTCTCTATATAAACTGAAATGTAAAATACAAAATCATATCTTTTTGGTCGAACATCACGAGTACGAAGATCATATCAGTATATATGAGATATCAATCACCCATCTTGGATATAAAATCCATATAATATCAAATGGTATCCTATGTCATTCTTTCAAGCCTTGACCAATAAACCCAATATCTTTCAAGATTATCACACTCTATCTTTTCAAGACTTTCATATTGCATGTTATGATACGCGATAAACATTCAAAGAAAATAGGATCAGGCTATGACACACAAATTCAAATTGTCAATATTATAAGATTTGAAACTAAAGCATCTCATTCCCACTTTCTTGTGAGTTAAGGTACCATTTAAGTATGAAATACAACGTGTACCCCACTAGTATGCCAACAGAAAGTAAATGCACTATCTTCAAGACATATGTGATTTTACTAAAGATTATCCGAATTTCCAGAATGAGGAGACGTCACTTAGCACATGAATAGCAGAATCCAAATTGGATTGTATAGGAATCAATGAGATTCAAAATCGAATGATTCAATGTTTTGGCTTATATATGTGGAATCATAAGATTCAGGTACGTGGATCCAACTGTTATCTGGATTATGAATTCAATGGAATCAGTAAAGATGATTTATCAATATGATCCAAGGGCTAGTATATTTTTGACAGATGTTGTCAAGTACATATCTTGATTATACTTCAAATTGCATGCTTTTCGGGACATGGGCACTGAAGCAAATCGAATGAATAGTGCTAAAGACATAACCCGAAACTGATCTCATAGGAAAATCTTTATTAAAAGCTAATATTCTTTATCTGATAGTGATCTTTTAACACACACACCTAGGCATAAAATGGGTTCAAATCACAGTTGTAACATATGAAATTATGTTTTCACACTACTAATGGTTCAGTGACGCTTTTAGTCTACTGACAATTCAAATTATATGCATACACAACACTATCATTTCCTCTTTCTGCTGTCTCTGAAGTTTAGATCAAAACATATAATTCAGATATATTAACATAAAGCACCAACCAGTCAATCTAAGGTCATGTGTGAAAGAACATCTACGGATGTACTATCATCTCTTCTTTAACTTCAAGTAATGTCGATTTTATCTTTTTCAATTTGTTTGGATTTTTCAAAATCTTTTTCAAAGCTAGTAAAACAAACAAAAATAAAACTTCCATGAAAACATTTTAAGAAAAACATTTTACTTGGTTACTCAGGATTAAGCAAATCAATCAATTAAAAACTCAAACCGATGTAATCCTGTAATTGAATGTCTTTGCCTTTGTCACTAACACAGTTCTGTACTCCCCATGTCCTGTAGTGTTACACCCCCATATTTTATTTACTTATTAAATAAATACAGGTTGTAACGATTGGTTCATTACACGATAGCGGAAGCTGTATTAATGAATTCTAAGACTTGATTACATATACAATTACTAAAACTAAGAAATACTATGATCTAAGTTCTTCTAGATCAACGACAGACTTGAGACTTGATATTCTACGTCCTTCCAGCTACTAGGAATTGATCCAACATAGCTAGCCTATTCCAACCACGCCATGGCTAGAGGTCACCTGAGAAACATACTTGAAAGTGTCAACACAAAGGTTGGTGAGTTCACAGAGTTAGTTATATTAGTTCTTATAGTTTTTCCCGAAAACATGTACATGACTTTACCGTCATAAAATATGTAGTTTTCCTTTGAAAACATTACCATGACTTAATCGTCATAAATCCAATGTTTAAACATGATCATTTTAACCTGATCGAAACTCTTTGTATAAACCTGATCCTTTTAACCTGATCAGAACCCTTTGTTTAAACCTGATCACTTTAACCTGATCACAACCCTTTGTTTAAACCTGAACACTTTAACCTGATCAGAACCCTTTGTCTAACCTGATCACTTTAACCTGATCAGAACCCTTTGTTTAAACCTGATCACTTTAACCTGATCACAACCCTTTGTTTAAACCTGATCACTTTAACCTGATCAGAACCCTTTTGTTTTATATTACCAATGAATCTGAATACTAATCCGATCAATTGACCCCATTTGTAAACTTGCAAGGAATACAAAATAGTACGTAATGTACGAGACCGTAACCAAACCCCAACATTCGGTGCCTCCCCCTCGCCTTTCTGCGAGTAAGACAATATGCGGTCATTCGGCCATTTGGACCCCTGGTTAGCGCGACTAACCATGACCGGAGGCGTCACCCCCAATAGTACTATTCATATAATCCCGGGCTAAATCCATAGCTAATGGTTACCAATTTATTCAGAGGACTTTAAGCGCTTTATTGTTCCCTCAATACATACATACGGTCAAATCATTAGTTTCATTCATTTACATACGAAAATTCTTTACAAGTATGTTTCCACCCCAAATCATTTCAAAACTTTAGAAAAAGGGGATTATTGAAACTCACAAAGAGTTAAACCAGAGTGTTCATATTGTCAAAGGTGTAAGCAATTGTATTTCATGTTTTCAAAACATAACAAGTAAGTATGTTTCTCCCCCGATGTTTACAAAATAGTAAAGAGTAAAAAGGGGGCCGTGAACTCACCTTGAGTTTGTGTATACTTGTAATGATACTTGTTGTAGTCAAACTTGACTATTCGTACCCTAGATACCAAAGGGTAAATTGTGTTAAGACCGAACGTCTCATATTGCAAATTGTTCACCGACCTAGTAAATCTAGTTGCTTTTGTTTAAATATCTTCTTAGATTTTCAACACTTGTTTTGCTATAAAAACAGTTCTAAGTTACTGCCCAATGTGACTGATGAACAGATGTCGAAACTTCCTAGTTTCGATTGGGCAATTGAGTATCGAAACTTCATAGTTTCGATTGAGTAGTTAGGTATCGAAACTATCTAGTTTCGATTGAGTAGTTGGGTATCGAAACTACCTAGTTTCGATTGAGTATGACAGTTGTCGAAACTTCCTAGTTTCGATTGCGCAGATTAGATATCGAAACTTCCTAGTTTCGAATGAGCAAAAACTGATATCGAAACTACCTAGTTTCGATTGGCAAGAAGGGTATCGAAACTACCTAGTTTCGATTGAGCAATATGTATCGAAACTACCTAGTTTCGATTGAACAACTAGTATCGAAACTCCCAGTTTCGATTGAGTAAACTGGTATCGAAACTACCTAGTTTCGATTGATCAACAGGTATCGAAACTCCCAGTTTCGATTGAGTTAACTGGTATCGAAACTCCTAGTTTCGATTACTAGACTTCTGTTTGACAGAATCAGTCCTGCATATTTATGTTTTAAAACTTGAATTTGACACATTTTTCTTGTTATCTTACTTGCGATTGAACATTTTGTATGCTTAGATACGGTTTTAAAGAAAATAAAGTGGATAGTATTGAGTTTTTACCTCTGGACAGAGATGACGATTTTTGAGAGAAAAAGAGAATGATCTTGACTTCTCCTGCTAAAACCCTTTGAGAAAACACTTGGAACTCTCCTTATAGCACCGAAATAAAGGATTCGAGTCTTCGATTATGGAAGAACCCCAAAAGAAAGTGGAGATAGGTATTCTTGTTGTTGTCGTAGAAGAAGAGAGAGATGACAGGGGTTGAGGGTTTTTGCTCTTGATGAGTTGATAGAAAATGAGGTGGTATGGGAGATTGCTTAACAAAGTAGAAGATGTTGAAATTTAGGGTGTGGGATGGACCCACATGGCCTTGAGGCCGAGATTTCTGGTCAATGGGAGTGGGTGGGGTTAAATAAATCAAACCATTTGATTTAAGTGTAAATTTAACCACTAGTGTTCGTATTTAGTCGGGTTATCCTGGTACGTGAACCGGTAACTCCTAGAATTACCAGAATATGAAATGAGACCCTGTACGATTTTTGTTAGACCTTAATGTCCTTGTTTGTGAAATTAAGTAAATCACAAAACAATTATAATTTAAACTTGTTTATAACATGTACGGATATTGACCTGAAATGTCGGGTGTCACATTCTCCCCATGTTAAAAGAATTTCGTCCCGAAATTCAATTTGTGTCCTCTTGAACTGTTGTATCCTTAAACAAGGATGGGTATTTTTGTTTTCATTTGATCCTCTCATTCAAATGGTTCAACGTACCTAGGATTAAGCTTGCCACGGTTGCCAAATTTTGCTACTCTTTTCCAAGGTGAGACCTTCAACGTGACTTTGTCTATCACTTGGAATTCTATTGGTTTTCGTCTGTTGCTAGCTCCACTCTCTTTCGTCTGTCTTGAGTGGCTTTCAGACGATCTTTTATTTCGACGATCTTGTCAGTGGTTTCCTAGCGAATATCAGGACCAGTCAAATGCTTTTCGCTAACCTTCGCCCAACATAGCGATGAGTGACACTTATAACCATACAAAGCCTCAACGGAGCGGCTTTAATGCTGGTGTGGTAACTATTATTGTATGAAAACTCAGCTAGCGGCAAATGAGTATCTCAATTTCCACCGAAGTCAATTGCACATGCACGGAGCATATCCTCTAATGTTTGAATGGTCCTTTCACTTTGACCATCTGTTTGTGGGTGATATGCCGTGCTCATGTCAAGACGTGTGCCCATGGCTTCTTGTAATGATTTCCAGATTCTAGACACGAATCTGCTGTCTCTATCAGATATAATAGAAATTGGCACTCCATGCCTAGCCACAATTTCCTTGATATAAAGCCTTGCAAGTTTCTCGGTTTTATCCGTCTCTTTGATGGGTAGAAAATGAGCTGATTTCATCAAACGATCGACAATTACCCATATAGTGTCATACCCGCTCGACGTTTTGGGTAACTTTGTAATGAAATCCTTGGAAATCTGTTCCCATTTCCATTGAGGTATCTCGGGTTGTTGTAACAATCTCGACGGTTTCTGATGTTCTGCCTTTACTTTTGAACATGTCAGGCATTTACCGGCATAAATAGCAATTTCTCCTTTCATGATCGGCCACCAGTAGAGTTCTTTCAGATCCTTATACTTTTTATCCGAACCTGGGTGAATGGAGTACCTGGACTTGTGGGGTTCGTCCATAACCAACTCTCGTAAGTTACCAAAACATGGCACCCAAATTCTATTTGCAAAGTATAAAGTATCATCTGATTTTGGCTCTAATTGTCTGATCATTCCTCGTATAGCTTCACTCTGAATGTTTTCTTCTTTGATTGCCTCCTGTTGTGCCATCCGGATTTGAGTCGTGAGACTCGCATGAATTGTCAATCCTAAGGCACGAACACGGAGAGTTTTAACCCTTTCCTTACGACTCATGGCATTTGCTACAACGTTTGCCTTACCAGGGTGATACTTGATATCACAGTCGTAATCATTCAGTAGTTCTACCCAACGAAGTTGACTCATGTTGAGTTCTTTCTGATTAAAGATGTACTGGAGACTCTTGTGGTTTGTAAAGATAGTACATTTTGTACCATATAAGAAATATCTCCAAATCTTGAGTGCAAACACGACAGCACCCAATTTCAGATCGTGAGTCGTATAATTTTTTTTTCTCATGTACTCTTAGCTGTCTGGATGCATACGCTATGACTTTTTCTCTTTGCATCAATACACATCCCAGACCTTGGTGTGATGCGTCGCAGTACACGATGGAATTGTCAGTTCCTTCGGGAAGGGATATGATTGGTGCACTGCAAAGTTTTTGCTTCAACAATTGAAACGCTGATTCTTGTTTATCAGTCCAATCAAATTTTTTGTCCTTCTGAGTTAACGTGGTCAAAGGCTAGGCTATCTTTGAAAAATTCTCGATAAATCGCTTGTAATATCCTGCCGAACCCAGATATTGACGCACCTCAGTCGGACTTCTTGGTGCTTCCCAGTTTTTGATAGCTTCAATCTTGGTTGGGATTACGTGAATACCCTTCTTATTGATGACGTGTCCGAGAAAGTGAACCTCTCGAATCCGAAACTCACACTTAGAGAATTTGGCATAACGCTTCTCATTCCGGAGTAGTTCCAAGATTGATTTCAAATGATGTTCATGTTCCTCATTGGTTTGTGAATATATTAATATGTCATCGATAAATACAATCACGAATTTATTCAAGTATGGCTTGCACACGCGGTTCATTAGGTCCATGAAAACGGCCGGTGCATTAGTCAAACCAAATGGTATAACTAGGAACTCGTAGTGACCGTAACGAGTCCTAGAAGTCGTTTTTGGTATATCTTCTTCCTAAATTTTCAGTTGATGATACCCTGATCATAGATCAATTTTTGAATAGAAACTGGAACCTTGAAGTTGATCAAACAAATCGTCTATTCGAGGAAGAGGATACCGGTTTTTGATTGTCAGCTTGTTCATCTCCCGATAATTAATGCACATTCTAAAGGTTTCATCATTTTTCTTTACAAACAGGACCGGGACTCTCTATGGTGAGAAACTCGGTCTTATGAAAGAATTACTTGACGAGGTGTCCCAGTTTTTGTTGTATATTGGGTAGCAATGAAAAGGTATGAAAATGAAACTTTATGTTTGTCCCTCTTATGCTTTCCAAAAGCATTTTCCCAGACTAAGACTTTTCTCTTATTTCAGGTTTCATGTTTTCTAGGATTTTCCTCTCCATGTGCCTTCATGGAGCTAGGAATTGATGTTCCTCGGGAGCTCTTATTTGCAAACTTCGAGTCTAATCACTACTTTACCCCTTTGTTTGCACTACTTTTCGAGGCATACTAGCCTTTGGGTTGTAGCGTCTTGATATGTAAACTCATGTCTCGACTACCATACCTTCAAAGAATGTAAGCCATACGAAGTTCGATGTTTGTTTGGAATATTCACATTCTGTCTATTGTGAGGAAATGAATAATAATACTGTAAGAATGGTCTCATCGAATTAGTGTTTTCCCCAAAATGGGCTATGGGTTTGTCAACTCATTAAGTTGGCAGAAAGAGTTGATAGTCAACTATTAGTCATACGGTGTGTATGCACTCCCTTAGTGTTTGTATGGTACTTTGGTGACTTACCATTACGTATTCCACTCATTCAGGTTATAGCCTTAAAATCCTTAGCACAAGGATAAACTTGAGGTAATGAGTGTTGAACGTCAAGACTTTTGTATTCTAACTGAGTCTACTCTAAGAGATCATTTCTTAACAATAGATGCTCTAGAGCTTCCCAATTATAGAAAACTAGGAGTGAAAGATGCAATCACACATCTTTTCTAGGCTAAATCTGGGATCCATCCAACAAGATGAACTTTGAGGAAGTGCGAGTACAAAAGAGTAATAGATTATTCTTCTCAACTCTTTGTGGACAGTGGCCTGTTGTGAATAGCTCGAGCTTACATCCCTTATGCATATCATGAACTAAGGAGATTAGCATGAAATTCCGCATTTGGGACTCCTTTAAGAGTTTTGCATGTCGTTTTGGTTAGTGCGACAATAGTCATTAGTCCACACTTAGGTTTCTTTGGCATTCGCTCGAGCATCAAACCCGGCTTATCCATTACCGAGAGAATAGTTAGACTTAAAGGTATATTGAATGTCAATGGCTGCGAGAGCAATCCTGTTTGACCGACATTCTGAAATGTCCGATTTCCTACTTGTCTCATGACGAGCTTCCACAATATCCATAAGTGCCATGTGTATGCGGGTCAGAATAATACCCTGCCCTATTACTGAAGTTAGTGCATAACACTCTTGGCGTAACTTTCAAGCAATTGTGAGATTGAACTGTATGATGGATCCTGAGATTACACCATAATCTCCCACAATAGTTGTGCAATTACTGTAAGTGTTAGTTGTGGTAACGCTCAATTTGAAGCATTCCTGACAAGTAGAATCTCAAAGAGTGAATGTGCGAATTTCTTCGTCGTTCAGGATTTACTAAGGATTGGTTGAATTCAATTTGAATTTCTCTCGTTCCTCCAAAACTAGGAGAATGCTTTGTGAGCACCAAATTGAGAAGTCTGATTTGTTGAGATCCAATCCTTAATCAAATGATTGAGAACATGAGTTGATCATCAGCTTAGACAGCAAGACTCACTAAAGTTCCCATGCACTGCAAATTATGATTACGTGTGCACCCGTAATGATAATTTGCCTTGCCTGATCCCTATAGTGTTTCTTCTATCCCTAGCTTTTAATCAAAAGGGACTTGAAATAATCATTAGATTGCGTGTGCACATTTGTACAGGAGTGTGTATTGTTTTATCGGATTACTCTTAATTATGTGTACCAATACTCATGAATCTGCCGAATATGGCAGTTGTCAGATGAGGCTAATGGTAGAGAGGCACCACCAGTGTCTCTTAAAAAATGTGCATGGTGAAGTTCAGGCACTATGTGTTGGGCAGAGATCCTCAAACGAGTGTCGAGCAACTCATGCTCCAAGTCTGTATATATGCATGGATCCACATGATCCTGATGTATGTCTGGGTCTCCTGACCCTTGGAGTTTCTCTCCCATTTAGTCCCGCTTATTCACCTTGAATTCCCTTCTGTCTGGGCAATCATGCCTGCCATATATCATGGCGAGATTCTAGTCATCCGATCTGACAACTTATGAAGGAGAGTATTTATACCGCAAATACGTTAGAAAGATAGTTGCCTCCATGGCTGGAGTAGTTGTGGTGCAGGTATAGGTACAGATTCTGGTACGAGTTCAACCTGTTGTGATACCAAGATCAGTAACTGACGATCGCCGCCGTCATCGTTCAAGCTCAGCTCGTAACTCGATCTTCTAAGGTTGCAGTATGCTGAGTACCCGTTATTCTTGACTCGTAACCCGAACAATAACATGTTGTAAGTATTTATTATTTTCACATCGTTGTATGTGTTTAAGTGTTCATTACATGTGCTATGTAATTGTATTAGTGTAGCTAATGGTACCCTAGTGTAACTCCATACACTAATAGTCTACACAAATTGTTCGGCAACGGTTGGAATTCCTATGCTCAAGTCTTGGGTGTTTTTAGTGTGATGCAAGTCTTAGAAATCTTGGTCCCTAAATGAGTCCGGTTAGAGCCTCGGTATCACTAAGGACACCTAATTCGCTAAAACCATTGCTCTGATACCAATCTGTCACACCCCCATATTTTATTTACTTATTAATAATGATTTCTAAGACTTGATTACATATACAATTACTAAAACTAAGAAATACTATGATCTAAGTTCTTCTAGATCAATGACAGACTTGAGACTTGATATTCTACGTCCTTCCAGCTACTAGGAATTGATCCAACATAGCTAGCCTATTCCAACCGCGCCATGGCTAGAGGTCACCTGAGAAACATACTTGAAAGTGTCAACACAAAGGTTGGTGAGTTCACAGAGTTAGTTATATTAGTGCTTATAGTTTTTCCCGAAAACATGTACATGACTTTACCGTCATAAAATATGTAGTTTTCCTTTGAAAACATTACCATGACTTAATCGTCATAAATCCAATGTTTAAACATGATCATTTTAACCTGATCGAAACTCTTTGTATAAACCTGATCCTTTTAACCTGATCAGAACCCTTTGTTTAAACCTGATCACTTTAACCTGATCACAACCCTTTGTTTAAACCTGATCACTTTAACCTGATCAGAACCCTTTGTTTAACCTGATCACTTTAACCTGATCAGAACCCTTTGTTTAAACCTGATCACTTTAACCTGATCACAACCCTTTGTTTAAACCTGATCAGAACCCTTTTGTTTTATATTACCAATGAATCTGAATACTAATCCGATCAATTGACCCCATTTGTAAACTTGCAAGGAATACAAAATAGTACGTAATGTACGAGACCGTAACCAAACCCCAACATTCGGTGCCTCCCCCTCGCCTTTCTGCGAGTAAGACAATATGCGGTCATTCGGCCATTTGGACCCCTGGTTAGCGCGACTAACCATGACCGGAGGCGTCACCCCCAATAGTACTATTCATATAATCCCGGGCTAAATCCATAGCTAATGGTTACTAATTTATTCAGAGGACTTTAAGCGCTTTATTGTTCCCTCAATACATACATACGGTCAGATCATTAGTTTCATTCATTTACATACGAAAATTCTTTACAAGTATGTTTCCACCCCAAATCATTTCAAAACTTTCGAAAAAGGGGATTAGTGAAACTCACAAAGAGTTAAACCAGAGTGTTCATATTGTCAAACGTGTAAGCAATTGTATTTCATGTTTTCAAAACATAACAAGTAAGTATGTTTCTCCCCCGATGTTTACAAAACAGTAAAGAGTAAAAAGGGGGCCGTGAACTCACCTTGAGTTTGTGTATACTTGTAATGATACTTGTTGTAGTCAAACTTGACTATTCGTACCCTAGATACCAAAGGGTAAATTGTGTTAAGACCGAACGTCTCATATTGCAAATTGTTCACCGACCTAGTAAATCTAGTTGCTTTTGTTTAAATATCTTCTTAGATTTTCAACACTTGTTTTGCTATAAAAACAGTTCTAAGTTACTGCCCAATGTGACTGATGAACAGATGTCGAAACTTCCTAGTTTCGATTGGGCAATTGAGTATCGAAACTTCATAGTTTCGATTGAGTAGTTAGGTATCGAAACTATCTAGTTTCGATTGAGTAGTTGGGTATCGAAACTACCTAGTTTCGATTGAGTATGACAGTTGTCGAAACTTCCTAGTTTCGATTGTGCAGATTAGATATCGAAACTTCCTAGTTTTGAATGAGCAAAAACTGATATCGAAACTACCTAGTTTCGATTGCAAGAAGGGTATCGAAACTACCTAGTTTCGATTGAGCAATATGTATCGAAACTACCTAGTTTTGATTGAACAACTAGTATCGAAACTCCCAGTTTCGATTGAGTAAACTGGTATCAAAACTACCTAGTTTCGATTGATCAACAGGTATCGAAACTCCCAGTTTCGATTGAGTTAACTGGTATCGAAACTCCTAGTTTCGATTACTGGACTTCTGTTTGACAGAATCAGTCCTGCATATTTATGTTTTAAAACTTGAATTTGACACATTTTTCTTTTTATCTTACTTGCGATTGAACATTTTGTATGCTTAGATACGGTTTTAAAGAAAATAAAGTGGATAGTATTGAGTTTTTACCTCTGGACAGAGATGACGATTTTTGAGAGAAAAAGAGAATGATCTTGACTTCTCCTGCTAAAACCCTTTGAGAAAACACTTGGAACTCTCCTTATAGCATCGAAATAAAGGATTCGAGTCTTCGATTATGGAAGAACCCCAAAAGAAAGTGGAGATAGGTATTCTTGTTGTTGTCATAGAAGAAGAGAGAGATGACAGGGGTTGAGGGTTTTTGCTCTTGATGAGTTGATAGAAAATGAGGTGGTATGGGAGATTGCTTAACAAAGTAGAAGATGTTGAAATTTAGGGTGTGGGATGGACCCACATGGCCTTGAGGCCGAGATTTCTGGTCAATGGGAGTGGGTGGGGTTAAATAAATCAAACCATTTGATTTAAGTGTAAATTTAACCACTAGTGTTCGTATTTAGTCGGGTTATCCTGGTACGTGAACCGGTAACTCCTAGAATTACCAGAATATGAAATGAGACCCTGTACGATTTTTGTTAGACCTTAATGTCCTTGTTTGTGAAATTAAGTAAATCACAAAACAATTATAATTTAAACTTGTTTATAACATGTACGGATATTGACCTGAAATGTCGGGTGTCACATGTAGACTCCCCCTTAACTAGTCAAATGATTGCATCAACGACTTTATGCTCACCATTATCATCCTAAGTTTTAGGTTATCATTGGGACTTTGTAAATCTCTTTCCAAAACATTGTGTGTGACATATTCTCCCCCGTGAGCCTCAAGTCGTTGAAACAAATAGATTCTCAGTTATCAACAACTCGTTACTCTTGCAGATGTCATTCCCTGTCATGTGCTTAGAACCACCACTATCAACAACCAAAATGGTATTAATAGTCCCTCTTGGTAAATCCTTCACAACTAACAAGAATCATTAATTTGAAATTGGGACCCAAGCCATGGTAGTCATGGGTCGTCCATCTGTATCAAAATAATAAACCTCACTCCATTCACAATCGAATCTCTCATCAATTTTTAGAGATTGTTCCGACGAGTCAGAAACAAAAACTTTAGATTTCCAAACATACTTCTGTTCAGTAAGTTCTTTTTGCTTAAAATGTGAAGTGTTTGAACATTTTCTTTCATTTGAAAATTGATTTGATTGTGAAAACTGTTGTTGTTCTAAAAGTTTTCTCAATCTTCTGTTTCTCCTCCTTCTTTGAGGACTAGAAAGCCTAACCTCATATTTTGAATTACCCTTTGGTGTATCACGAGGTTTAACCACATTTTGGTTAACATAAGGCTTACCAAGAGTTCTTACATTTTCTGGAGTAACATGTCGGTTACCTTTGGTGTTGTGAGGACAAGCAATCTGAATATGACCAACAATACCACAAGAAAAGCAAGATCTCTTCTCACTATATTCTCTCATATAAGGAATCTTCACACGATTAGATGCACTTGAAGAAGATTCTCCTACATGAACTTGTTTTTGCTTTATTTTCTCTGGAAATCCACATTTTGCAACAGGTTTTGATTCATGCTTCATCTTCTCAGGAACTACATGCTTCTTTCCTTTATTTTTGTAAGGACAGGTCACCACAATGTGTCCCGTCTCATTACAATGAAAACATGTACGCCTGTCTTTATAATCTCTGACAAATGGAACTCTCCTTGAGTTTGAAGAACTTCCAAATGTATAATTTCCAGATGAATTAGAATCAACCTTTGAGTCTTCTTTCTTAATCTCTTTCGGTATCCCCTCTACTTTAGCTTCATCAAAATATTCATCATCACTCTCATCAGAATACACCATATCTTCACATGTGACTGGATTCACTTTCAACACAGTCTTAGGATCTAAATCCTCTTCGTTTATAATCTCAGGTGTAACAGAATAATTTCCATTGAATGGTGGAGGAACATAGCCAATACCACTAGTTCCCTTCCACTCTTCAGTATTATCATGATAATATCCTAATAAGAATGATGAATTTGCAAAGCTTTCTAACTTTCTATGTAATCTAATCACCTCCGCTTTAGATTCAGCTAATTCCTTATCTTTCGCAACAAGATCATTATTTCGTTTCTCAATTTCTGCAAAGGACATATCCAGGTGATATGCCTGCTCTTTGATCTTCAAAGTCAGAGAACTTATATCCCTCTTCGGTGATTCTATTCTCTCAATACACACATTCTCATTATCTTTTAATTTCTGATTTACCGTGTGCATCGATTTCATATCACAAATGAGGTTGACGTTGTCATCCATAACCCTCATCATTTTATCCTTAATTGAAACACAATTAGAACAAAACGTTTCAGAGTTAGAAACTACCTCAGGTTTTACTTCTGAAGAAGATGCACCAGGAGCCATGAATACGTCATCATCAGTTTCACCCTTTTGATCAACAATGACAGGCTATGCATCAGTTTCTAATTCACTCAAATCATCTTCAACTGTCTGAAAGCTTTCTTCACTCATCATATCAGTCTCAGTAGATTGAGTACTTTCACCAGAATGAATACTCTCACTATCAGTTAAATCTGTAGAAGAATCACTTTGAGAATAACTCGGCTTCTCCAACACTTCTTTGATCAAGACTACAAACGCTTGAGAAGTTGCTTCACCCTCTTTCTTCAATGCTTCCCATAGATCTCTTGAAGTTGGACACTTCCCGAGACTATGAATGATTTCTTTTGGTAAAGACAACGTTAAAGTTTCACGCGTCTTCATCTCTCGATCAAACTTCTGCTTTTCTAGTTTACTAAGAGTTGTCACTGGTTTAGGAACATCATAATATCCCTTATAGTCATAAGTAGGATGCACATATCCTTCAAATATGGATGTCCAAAAATTTTCATCAGTTTCTGATACGAACTGTTTGAACCAGACTTTCCAGCTACGAAAATATGATATGCACAAAAGCCTCGGTGACATAATTCCAATCACATTATCATCACATGAAATTGACATTTTTAAATTTTTGCGAAAATATCCGGAAAAAAATTTCCCGCCAAAATACTCTTTTTTAAAAATTTCAAAAATTTTAAATTTCAAAAATGATTCAAAACGACCATATAAGCTTTCCCTAAAAACTTAGCAATTCTTTTTTTTTTTTAAGAACACTAGCTAAGTTCGCCCGATACTGCCTAAGCGAACTTAATAAGTTCGCCTGACTGAGCGAACTTGACCCTAAGCGAACTTAACCCCAAGCGAGCTTATCAAGTTCGCCTAATCTGTACCAAGCGAACTTATTAAGTTCGCCTCTCTAAGTTCGCCTGCAACAGAATTGCTAAGTTCGCCTGCATCAGCTGCTCAACCAAACACAAACCAAAAATTCTGAAAATCATCATATCTTGCTGTATTGATGTAATTTGATTAAATTGAACCGTAGGAATGTGTAGGAACTGATTAGGAACACTTCTATCGGATCAATTTCATCAAAAGAATCCAAAATCAATCCAAATGATAAAAAATTCTCCATTTTTATCAAGAACACAAAAAGATGAAAAATCTTCAAAATCTCTGAAATTTGATGTTGATTGGACACCAAAACACCACGAATATTCTACTAATCAAGAGCAAAAGCTCTGATACCACTTGTAGGTCACTAATTCGGTGCGTGACGAATCTCTAGACTCGCGGTACGACACGGTGATAACATGCGGAATCCATGATCAACGTGGTCGTGTAACTCAATCAACAACAACGGTGTAAATAAACTCATTGTATTTCCACCACAATATCAGTTTACAATAATTCTATCTCTAATCAGTTCCTCCTGATATCGTCTCAACTCACTCTCAGACTCTGTAGACAGAATCTGTTCTCTATTTATAAACACCAGTTCTGCAGTAGGCAAACTTAATAAGTTCGTCTCAAATATGCTTAGGCGAACTTATTAAGTTCGCCTCTAATAGGCTAAGCGAACTTAATAAGTTTGCCTCAGATAGACTAAGCGAACTTAACAAGTTCGCCTCTGATATAACCAGGCGAACTTGTTAAGTTCGCCTCTCTATGAACTTACACAGAATTTTATCAACAGTTACAAAACATGTCCTAACAAAAATAATGGTATATTATTGCATAAAACATGTTAGTTTATGCATGGATCATTGAATTGATGATTTAGGTGTTTATTGCTAAAGATTGTTGTCCAAAAGCATGATTTAAACTAGGGTTTTAGCATGGATCATTTATATTGTTTGAAATATGGAAATATGATGATGAAAGTGATGTTTTATGATAATAATAATCAGGTGTAAAAGTGTTATTTAAGTTGTGATGATTTGCTAAGTGTATGAAATGTTTATGTTGCTTAAAATACGCTAAAAAGGTAGATTTTTGTATGAAAATAGATAGATTTGTAAATATGGAATCATGGCTGTAATATGATGATATTTTATGTCTAAAATATATATTTTTAGTAATATGTATGATCCTTGGTGTTTGGATGCGTTCCGTTAGGTTTTACGTTAAACTAGTCAATTAAAACGGTAGTTTTCGACATGAAAAATGAGTATTTGTTAAATCTGATTTTGAGCCATAAGTTTGAGTATCATTTATGACTTAAAATACAGCTTTTAAGGTATATAATGAGTTCATGTTATGAAATATGCGTTTGTACTTGTCGTTGATGTTTCGGTTGTCACATATGTGTTAGAAATTGCCATGTTTAGGTACTTTATGTCAAAATAATGAAAGATTCTTTTGTTTCATGAAATATAGTTTATTAAGTATATTTTGATGATATATGAACTCATGCGTTAGAAATTTGGAAGTTAGTTCCTTAAAAGTTAGTCGATTTGCTCAAGAAGTGCTTATATGCAAATATTGTGACTTAAGTGTTTTCACATGTGATCTAGGACTTATAAGCATATGTATGAGTATATATATGTGTTATTAGTTTATATTCACATGTTTGTTGTTAATAAGTAATAACACTTGAAGTCTTCGTATGTGTGTATGATCCACCGTTTTTTGTTAAAAAAACATAACCGCATGTCGAAGTCACCAACGGGTCGCTTAAATAAATATTTTCTTAAAAATATTAAAATTCTAAGTAGGTTGGGTGAACAGCTTGCTTGTAAGACTTGAGGTTCAATTAGTAATGTATCCCTCGTATTTAGGGCACCGTTAGCGTTCGTGGGCGTATTTTTGCTAGCACTCGTTTTCTGTCGTCCGTTATCAAGGTGAGTTTTTCACGGCCCCTTTTTAAACTATTTTGTTGTTTTATAAACTATGGGGGAAGAACATGATTTCGTTCGTTTATCATGATACTGGACTTACATTATGTGTTCGTTTGATGGTCTCGAGTAAGGGCTTTCGGTATGTGTTCATGTATGTCGTTCATGAATAGCCCCGCCGTTATAATCATTAGCCTCGTGTAGGCCGCAAGGTGTGTTGATAGATCTATTTGGGACTGACTGCCCACTCTCGTGATCAGTAGCGCTGATCGGTCGTTCGTACGGGAGAATATATTTTGAAAGGATTTGTGGGGACATATTGTATTCGTGTCTCATTTTGATTATAAGCTCTAGGTACTGTCATCATGTTGTATTCCTTGCAAGCTTATGACATATCACATGTTTGTCCAAGTTACTTGATAGTTCATAAAATTCGTTTAAGTTATCGTTAAACCCGTGAAACTCGCTCAACTTTATGTTGATGTTTTTAAGCATGTTTTTAAGGTACATATATGCTCTCGCACGGTTATGAAAACAGGCTTTTGGGCAAACACATGCATCAGAATTCTGTTGGGACATTTTAAACTTTATTTAGGTTCCTCATTTGTTGGATCATGAAAACTCTCGTTTAAAATTTTAATGCCTTTCAATTTGAATAATTGTAAGACTTATTTTTATTTTGTTAAACCTTTTCGATGTTTTAAATAAATGTGTTTGCTTATTATCATTGGGCTCCAACTTATGTGACCACCATGCTTACGTCTCATTTCCACTGCGAATCGTCATTTTCAAGGTGTGACACGCTGATGCTACGCCTATCTGGTGTACGTGGTTGACAAGTGTAAGGAAATGAAGGAACTAGACGATTTACCCGTGGTACGCGAGTACCCGGAGGTGTTTCTAGAGGATTTGCCTGAGATACCACCTGACAGAGAGATTGAGTTCTGAATCGACTTAGTACCAGATGCCCAGCCCGTGGCTAAGGCTCCATATCAACTAGCACCAGTGGAGATGAAAGAACTTATGACACAACTAGACGAGTTACTTGAGAAGGGATTTATCAGACCGAGCATTTTGCCTTGGGGTGCTCCGGTATTCTTTGTAAAGAAAAAGGATGGCTCTATAAGGATGTGTATTAACTACCGTGAGTTGAACAAACGAACAGTGAAGAACAAGTACCCTTTACCAAGGATCGACGACCTGTTCAATCAATTGCAGGGCGCCAGTTGGTTCTCAAAGATCGACCTTCGATCCGGGTACCATCAATTGAAGCTAAGGGAAGAAGACATACCAAAAACCGCATTTCGCATGCGCCATGGGCATTTCGCATGCTCCATGGACATTTCGAGTTCCGCGTAATGTCCTTCGGATTGACTAACACCCCCACAGTGTTCATGGATTTGATGAATAGGGTGTGTCAACCGATGCTGGACCGATCGGTAATCGTGTTCATTGATGATATTCTCATCTACTCCAAGAATGAGGGTGATCACGCTTGTTACTTAAAGGTGTTGGAGGCTCTGAAGAAGGAAAAGTTGTATGCTAAGTTCTCCAAATGCGTGTTCTGGCTTAGGAAAGTCCAATTCCTAGGTTACGTCATTAACCCGAACGGCATTATGGTTGATCCAGCAAAGATAATGACAGTAAGAGACTGGGATATTCCTAAGACGCCAATAGAGGTTCACAGTTTCTTGGGGTTGGCGGGCTACTATCAGAGATTCATCCAGGATTTTTTAAAAATAGCTTCGCCGTTGACAAAGTTGACTCGGAAGGAGGTAAAGTACGAATGGGGTTCGACCAAGGATGAGGCGTTTAAGGAATTGAAGGAGAAGCTAACCCCAACTCCAGTCTTCGCCCTTCCCGAGGGCAATGAAGACTTGGTGGTATACTCTGACGCTTCGGGTCAGGATTGGGGTGCGTGCTGATGCAACACAGGAGAGTGATCGCGTATACATCACGACAGTTGAAGGTTCACGAAGTCAATTATCTGACTCACGATTGGGAAATTGCTGCTGTCGTATTTGCATTGAAAATCTGGAGGCACTACCTTTACGGGGTGAAGTTTACTATTTACTCCGACCACAAAAGTTTGAAGTACTTCTTCGAACAAAGGGAACCTAATATGTGGCAGAGACGATGGTTGAAACTACTGAAAGACTATGACTGTGAAATCATATACCATCCTGGAAAGACAAACGTGGTGGCTGACGCTCTAAGCCGAAAGGATGTGCCTGCTCCTATTAGAGTGAAAGCTTGCAAGTTGGTGGTAACATCAGATGTGATGAGGGAAATTGAAAGGGCTTAAGATGAAGCACTTAAGGAAGAAAACATAAAGAAGGAAAGAATGGTTGGCCAACAGGAAAAGTTGGAATATAACACCCTTGGTGTTAGGACACGTTTTGGGCGGGTATAGATACCTATGGGTGGCCAGCTTAGGACCAAAATATTGGATGAGGCTCATAAGTCTCGTTACTCTATCCATCCCGGTACCAACAAAATGTACCCAGGTCTGAGGAAGGAATACTGGTGGCCTGGAATGAAACATGAAGTGACAAAGTACATAAGCAAGTGCTTGACTTACTCGCAAGTAAAGGATGAACACCAGAAACCTTATGGAATGATTCAACCTCTTGATATACCGGAATGGAAGTGGGAACACATTACCATGGACTTCATAACCAAGCTACCTCGCACAGCTAAAGGTCATGACACCATCTGGGTAATTGTGGACCGTTTAACGAAGAGTGCTCATTTCCTACCTATTCGAGAGACGTTCTCATCGGAAAGGTAAGCGGAGGTATTTATTAATGAAGTAGTAGCATGGCATGGGATGCCTTTGACGATCATATCTGACCGGGACACACGATTCACATCGAGGTTTTGGAAAAGATTTCACGAGGTGATGGGCACGAGACTCAATATTAGTACGGCATACCACCCACAAACGGATGGTCAGTCAAAAGGACCATTCAGACATTGGAAGATATGCTTCTTGCTTGTATTATCGACTTCGGTGGCAGTTGGAACAGTCATCTGCTGTTAACCGAATTCTCCTACAACAACAGTCATCACATGACGATAGGAATGCCACCTTACAAAATGTTGTATGGGAGGAGATGTAGGACCCCGATTTGTTGGGGTGAGATTGGACAGAAGGAATTAGGAAGTCTTGAAGTCGTACGAGAAACGTCAGAAAGTTTTGATCAAATCAAAGCACGAATGAAGGCCGCTCAAGATTGTCAGAAATCCTATGCGGATAAACGGCGAAGGCCTATTGAGTTTGATGTTGGGGACAGAGTAATGTTGAAAGTGTCGCCCCTGGAAGGGAATCATACGATTCATAAAGAGAGGAAAGTTAAGTCTGAGGTTTGTAGGACCACTTAGGATAATGGTACGGGTTTGTGAAGTCGCTTATCGGTTGGAGTTGCCTGATGAGTTAAGTGGGATTCATCCTACCTTCCATGTATCACACTTGCGAAAGTGTTTGGCGGATGAATCGGCTCACGTACCACTTACTAACATCGAGGTCGACAACAGCCTTAACTACATTGAGGAACCCGTGGCCATCTTAGATAGGAAGGAGAAGCGTTTACGTAATAAGGTTTTTCAATTGGTTAAAATCCAATGGAAGCACCGGAAGGGGTCGGAATCTACTTGGGAATTGGAGATGGAAATGAGGGAGTTATACCCTCAATTATTTGACTTATGATAGGTTTCGGGGATGAAACCTATTGTAAGGGGGGTAGACTTGTAACATCCCAAAAATAAAACGATGATTTAAAATAACGGGTTAAACACGAGACGAACGGAATAAATGTACGAGGCACAACGGGTCAAGACAGATGGACCGACGAACTTGAGGGAAGGAGTCTCCTCCCTTTAAATCCCAACACACTCCATAATCTCTCATTTGCAAGTTCTAAATAGAGAAACCGTAGAGAGAGAAAGTTGGCGGGTCGACCTGAGATTGAAGAAGTGTGTTACTCCATAGCTCGTGAGCAAAACCTCCGAATCAGAAGCTCGATACAGGCAACGGTCTGATCTAGATCTGAGTTTTTGTTTGTTTTGGGGTTTTCGGGTTTTGGATAAAAATATGGCATTTTTACATATGAAATTTGAATAAAAACTTAGATTTAGCATCTAGAATGAAAAGCAAACGTTTTGAACGTAAAAAGTTCGGATCTTGAGGAGGTCGGATCTGCATGCAAAAAGGTTGGGTTTTTGCGGGGAAGAAGGCTGCCCGCAAGCAGGTCCTGCGTACTTATCAAGTATGCAAGAAGCAAAGCATGCGTACTTATCAAGTACGCATGAAGCAAAGCTTGCGTACTTATCAAGTATGCATGAAGCAAAGCCCGCGTACTTATCCAGTACGCATGAAGTGAAGTCTGCGCACTTATTAAGTACGCATGAACAAGGCCCCGTGCACTTGCTAATTGCGCAGACGTCATGTCTATGGGTATATATAGCTGGCTAGTAAAGTCAGTATGTTCTCCTAATTCAGAATGGTTAAACCGTTAGAGTCAGGATTAGGTCTGATGTGTATTTAACTACTCAATCCAGATCGTACATAACGTTTTTGGGTCTTTGTTTAGGACAACCAAGACTAGCTTATCAGGTGAGTTCTTGAAGCCCTTCTTTAAATGCTTTAATTAATGTTTTTGGGCTGGTGTGCATACATACGAAATGATGTTTTACGAAATGATGTCTTACAAAACGATGTTTATGAAACGATGATGTTTATGAAATATTTTGCCAAATAAAGTTTAGAAAAGGTTTACGAATGAAACATTATTTAATAAAATGTATGAATGATTTAACTAAAATGAGGTAAAGGTTTTATGAAAGTCACGAATGAACGAATCTGCCACGAGTTCCTACGGGAGCTAGGGTATGTATATATGTATTGGCCTTACCCTTACGGGGGGCCTCTGTGGCTGGCTAACGGTTGTACAACTGCTTGATGATGGGGTGACGACGGTCACCCATGGAATTTCCGGGATCCCCGATGAAAGGTACTATTCCTTGCGGGGAAAGAGTGCCAAAGTTATGTTCTGTCTACCTAGAAGTAACGAGCCTTAGGAGAAATATATTTGGTCCACCTAGAGGTAACGAGCCTTAGGAGACATGGGTGATGGATGACTTAGAGGTAACGAGCCTTAAGTTCAAATGCTGGTATGCGATGTATGGAATTGACGGTTACGAGAAGGCGCATATTCGGTTCATGTTTACTTATGTTATGATGCTACGTTATCATGTTTTGATGATGTTAAGTTATTGCATGTTACGTACGCTTTTGTTAAATAAATGTATGTTATGTTTTTGGCAAAATGTTTATGTTAAGATTTTATATAAAGCTAGAACTCACCAACATAGCTGACTTTTTAGTATGCACATTCCGGTTATGAAGATGGACGGTGATGTTGGGCGGCTTGATGACTTACCCGGATGATATGAAGACTGGCATCCCATTATGATTAGCTTATGTTATGTTTATGTATTAGACTATGTTACGCTTCCGCATGCTGGACAATGTTATGATTATGTTTTAATGAAATTTTCCGCTACGTTATTTTGATACAAAAGTTTGAGAACTGTTTGTGAATGAGTAAATCCAACAGGTGAGGCCTCCCGGGTTTGGGGCCTTGAATTTATTTTAAAACGATCGTCTTTAGATTTCATGTACTCATGTCCACGTTCTATGTTATCAACTATAAACAAGTTATAAACATATATATGATTTAAACTATTTAGTCGTTTCATAACTCATTCCGAGTTAACACTTTTTCCATCAATCACACATATATATATTTACATGCATATGTTTAACAACTTTCCAAGTTTTACCATTTATGTTTAGACACACATATATCTATATGTGTCGGTTTCTAAACATGCATACATACACTTATTTAACAACTATAATCATGCATTTTAGACACACATTGATCTCTTTATATGAATACCTTTTCATACGTAACAATCCTTCCAAATCATCAAACTTTAAACACATATATAAATATATATGTTTCATACGATTATATATATATATATATATATATATATATATATATATATATATATATATATATATATATATATATATACTTTTTCATCAAGTATTAATTTAGACTATTACTAATCTATAATTTATTAACATAATCATCCAAATATCAAGAATACATCCATATATATATATATATATATATATATACTAAATTAAAATTCTTATACATATATCCACATATTTGATCATTTCCAAATCATTAATCAAATCGAATATGTATATATATGCATACATATCTCGGCCTTTATATATATATGCATATTTTAGTTTTTCTTGTCTTGAATTTCAAAATCATATGAATCAATAACTTGACATAACGATCAAAACAACTAATTATGCATATAATCTTATTATTTTCGGCCCATATATGTATATTTATATAAAACATAATTTTTAAAATTAATAAAGTTAAGCTTTTATAAAAACTTATTAACTCTTTAGATTTCTTTGATTTTTGTGGTGAACAACATGTTTTGAACTAAAAATAAAGACAAAGATGAAATGTGGTGTCGGTTTCATACCGCTAGACAAGCTAGGTGGAGTTTTACGAGTAGGAAGTTAGAATAACTTGATATCCTAGCAAAAACCGACTCTTGAATCTTCAAGAACTCCTTGTATCTTCAAATATCCAGCTAACTTTCTCTATCTTTGGTCATGGATTGAAAGATGAAAATGTGTGCATATGTGTGTGTATGTCTATATATAGAGAAAGAGGGTGAATGGATGGGTGTGAATCTCCTCAATCATCATTACAAATCCTAGTACTCGAGGGTTGATTTGACAGCTTAAGGACTTGATTAGAAAAGACTCTTACAACATCATCATTACAAATCCTAGTACTCGAGTGTTGATTTGACAACTCAAGGACTTGATTAGACAATGTTGGAACCTAGTAGTCCATCGAATTCAAGTTTCTATTTTGATATATACTCAAGTGTAAAGTTTTTGACCGAAAACTTTATCGATCGAAAAAGATTTCGATCAAAATCTTTTTCGGACAATTTGAGTTTTCGGACGAAATCCTGTTTCTATATATATGTCTTGTATTTGAAAGCTAGAAGGACTAGAACTTGTATCTGATTTGTATCTCTGTTGTTCATAGTATTGTATTACTGATTTGTACTGACTCTCGAAGTGAATAAAAGATGATGTTTGGTGATTATCTCAGTTTGACGGAGTATTATCTTAGATTAGTTGATTGATTCGTCGATTTTCGATCTTAGAGTCTCTTGGATTGATTCCTCCTTTCCAGGATATTGTTCGTTAGTGTGTTGCTTGGAATATTGCAGATCAAGGGGAATCACAAGTGGTATCAGAGCTTTCGGTTGAAGTTCTAGATATTTCAAGTTTTTACAAGTATTTTCTTTGATTGAAGATCGATTAGAGTGTATTCTACTGCCATTATTGAGTTTTCTGATCAATTTTTTATGGAGATGACTAATGAGATTGAGTTTGGAGGTTGATTTCATAGTCGGATCAGTTGCATATGCGGTTTGAAGGTGCTGAGTTTGAAGTGTCCAAAATCTCTCTTGAAGGAGCCGAAATCTGTTTTCGCCCGAAATCTCATCCGAAAGTTGATTTTGTCCGAAATATCTTAATCAGAAATCTGTTGTCCGAAATATCAAAGTTTTCGATTGAAAAGTATCGATTTTGATACGTTGTACTTGTTCAATGGCTGGTAAGGTTTATGATACTGAGAGAGTTGTGGGAAAGTCACCATCGATGCTGAAGTCAATCTCAAAGTTCTCAAACTGGAAAGATATGATGAAAGCATATTTCAAGTTTACTGAGCACACTTTATGGGAGTCAATTGTAAAAGGTCCTAATATATCGAAAACTGCGAATGTTGATGGGTTAGTTCCTATTGCAGATCCTGATTTGTATTCTGAGGAAGACACCAAGCTGATTGAAATAGATAACAGAGCTTTGGGATCAATCATCTTCGCTCTTCCAACTGAATTGCATCTCAATTTTGAGCAACATGAGACAACTCAGGGATTGTGGAATGCTCTGTGTCTAAGGTTTGAAGGAAAATCAGCACTACAGGAGAGCCGAACTGATCTTTTGTTAAAGCAGTATAATATGTTTAGTTACAAAAAGAATGAAACCCTGAGTGAACATGTCACAAGGTTTACTACTATGATTAACAGACTAAGAAAGATGGGTGTCAAGTTTGAGGGGTATGATTTGGGTAAGAAGTTGTTGGATTCACTACCTGATTGCTGGAGCATACCATGTATGTTGATAAAAAATACTACTCTATATTTAAAGAACAAGTCACTTGATGATATTATCTTCTTGCATGAATCATATGAGCTGGATGCAAAGAAACGAGAGTTGAATAATCCAGACAAGCCAAATGGTTCGAGTTCAGCTAATGCAGCTCTGTTTTCTGGAATAAGTGATTGAAGTAGTGGTTCTAAGTCTGAAAAGGGTAAGGGTTGTTGTGAGCACTCTTCTAGAGAAAAGGTTAAGACAACTGGTCAGATCTCCGAGGATTAAATTGGCTTATTTGGAGCATTTATGAGTAGCTATGATGCCTTGGTAACTGGCAAGCTTCAACCAGATGTGCATGATGTCGAAGATCTTGTGCAAATAAATCCAGACGATCCTGAATACATGGATTTACAATGGCAAATGGCCATGACTGCTGTTAGAGCAAAGAAGTATCTTCAAAAAGTTAGAAAAGACAAGCTCCAGTTTGGTAAGAGGGTTGGTTTTGACAAAGCAAAACTCCGATCTTATAACTGCCAACAACTTGGACACTTTGCTCGTGAGTGTAGAAAAGATAAGAAGAAGAAAGTTGAAGGTAGTGGAGTGAAGCTTGTAGAGATGATTGAAGAGAATGAGAGGTCTAAGAAATCTCCAACTGCTCTTATGTCAAAACAACTAAGTAATTGTGAGTGCGATGAGGAAATTGAAAATGCTCAAGAAGAGTTCGATGAAGCCTTGATGGCAGAAACTGGAGTATCTGAAAAGGAAGAACCAAGTGATTGTGCTTTGAAATCTGATGATAAAGGCAAAGCAGAAGATTCTACCTCTGAGGAAAAGTCATATGACAGTGAGGTAAATTCTGATGATGATTCATTCATATGTTCTTCTAACTGTATTTAGAAAATGCAGAATTATCATACAGCAAACAAATTCTTGGCTGCTGAAAATGATAAATTGAAAAGGGTAAATAAGGAATTAAAACAGAATGAGGTCACCTACACCAGAAAAATCAATGCTTTGTTAAAAGATAACATGAACTTTAAAGAATACTTAAACAAAAAGGATGTGTTAATCAAGGATCTTACGGACAAACTTATTGCTGCCCAATCCGATCTTATAAAAGAAAGGGTTTTGATTTCTAAATGGGGTATGCAAAGAAAATTTTTAGAAAATTGTGTTGATAAGCAAAGAAGTTGTTTTATTAAAGATGGTGTTGGTTACAAAGCGGTACCTCATCCTGGTCATTTCGAACCTTTTCCTGAACCTCATGTTTCAAATGATTTACTTAGAGATGATAACTCTAATTTTCATGACTTATATATTAGTGCAGCAAATAACACAGATCATGTAGATGAGAAGGTTTCAGTTGATGATGTGAGGAGTTTTAATCAATTCAATAAAGTCTATGTGAGAGAGACAATAAGGGATTGTAGACAATTTGTGGTTAATACATGTATTGCGAACAAGTTTGTTAAGTCACGTGCTAACAATGTTATTGATGTAAGCAGTCTTTCAGATTATGATAGTTCATATGTTTCTTCTTGTTCTACTAACTTTGTGTGTGATGCTTCTGATTGTATGTCTGAGGTTTCTTCTGATTCTACTTTCTTTGATAAAGTGGTTCATACAGCGAGAGAGTACATTCCAATTCACAAAATGTCATGTCTAGCCAAAGATGTCATGCTAGATGAATTTGGAAATCCATTGATACAAGATTATGATCTTTCTCATGAGAGGCCAAAGAAAAATGAATTCATAGCTCCTAAAAATCACATCCTGACAAGTGAAAGGGAGAATGTGAAGTCTGTACAAATTAAAATAAGTACACCAACAAAGAGTCAAAATGTTTGTGGAAGGTCAAATCGAATGAATGTTAAAGGCAAATAAAATGATGTCAAAGACAAGTTCATTGACGTCAAAGATAAGCCCGTTCAAAGTAAAGGGAAGTCAGTAATAAGTCAGTGTTCAATAGAGTGTGAGAAAGGAAAATCAGTGTTTGAAGTAGGCGAATGTTCAAAGTCAAAGACAAAGTCAAAGTTTAAAAGTCAAAATTGTTTCACTTGTGGTCAAGTTAGACATTTTTCTAGGAATTGTAAACACAAGTCAAGTAATTCAAAGGTCAAACAAAACAATAAGGGAACAAAAAGCAATATCAACAAGTGGTTCAAGAAAGCATCTGAGAACGATAGTGTGTTTGAGTCCGGAGCGAATCATCATTATAGTCGCGATTACTTGCTTTCTAAAGATCATAGTAAATTTTATTCAAATGCTTGTCATGATTATGTGGTACCAAATTCTGTGGACAAAAGGGTCCAAAGCAGTCCAATATATGTGAAAAAGTCAACCAAACCAAGCTATTTTGCCAAAGAGCAATTCAATAAGAAATATAAGAAAAATGTTGGTTGTTTTTGGAAAGTTAAAATTGAATAAACTTCACATATATCTGGAACAAAGAATGTTGAGAAAATTGTGAAACAAGTTGATGTGACTAATCAAAGTCAGCCTGGGTCAAAAATGATCTGGGTACCTGTTTCGCACTAATTTTGTCTTAAAAATGTACAGAGTCAAACCGGGAGGACTATTAATAATGTTTGGCATGTTGATAGCGTTTGCTCAAGACACATGACTAGACAAAGAGATATCTTAAACAATTTTAGATCTTTTGACGGTGGTTTCGTTGTGTTTACTCGAAATAAAAAGGGTGGAAAGATCACTCGACAGGGAACAGTTTCAAATGATTTAATAACTCTTGAAAAAGTCAATTCCGTGTCAGAATTGGAGTTTCATCTTCTTAGTGTGTCACAAGTGTGCGATAATGTGACAATCTGTACTTTTCAAATTAACTCCGTTAATAATCCCATTAAATATCCTATCTAAAACTTAACCCCGTTAACTAAACCTAGTTAAATCTAACCCAGGGTCTATTTCTGCCATTTTCTGATCTCAAACTTCAGGGACTGATCCTGCCAAGTCTCTAAACTTGACCTATTGACTTGCAAAGTCAAAATCAAAGGAAATTGATCCCTGTTGACTTTAAAAGTCAAACCCGTAATCAATTTACTCAAATCCGAATCCCAAAATCGTTCCTGTTGAAATTCCGTAACTGTTATGCACATTATAGCCATAATCGATCATCATTAGATTATTAAACTCATACATTGATTCGAATTAATCCCAATTATGGGAATTAATCTCATAACCGTCGACTCCCGCTATGAATTCATCAAATTCGGCAAATGCTCGTATTATTTCCACAAATCGAACTCTCACACACTTCATTCGCATCCATTAGAAGCTATAACACGCATCAATTGGACCGGAATTGTAACAAAAGTCACCGGAATCTAACCCGCAAGCCATCGATCACCATCGATCCGTCAACATTTCTGGTAACTAATTGCATCCTTAGTTTCGTTTGAGTTTATTAACTGAAAGCCCTATGAGTATTGGGGCTCATAAAATCAAATTGATCGAAATCCAGAATCTAGGGTTCATACGAAATCCAATTTGGGGCTTTTGACTCTGGACTCAATCATAATTCAATTAAACCATATGGCTAGAATCGGAATCACTCGTTTAGTAGAAGCCCTATGTTAATTTGGACTTTCACTATCAAATTTAACTCAAATCGATTCTAGGGTTCCTACCCATTCGGTTTAATCGAACCCTAACCTAGACACATTTGAAATACAATTAATTCATATCAATAGATTCGCAACTCTCTTTATAATGATAGCCCCATGTCAATTTGATATCAAATCATCAAATTAATCAAGATCCTATAACTAGGGTTCGTTCATAATCTGTTTTAGGGTTTTTGATCTTAAACTTGTCCTCAATCAAATTAAGTCACACCATTAGGTTCGCAATGTTTTAACGACTAAAAGCTCCATGATTTCAACTGTTTCTAACATCAAATTCGTTCAGTGTGATTTTGAGTTCATGTCTAGGGTTTCGGTGTTAACTTTTGTAAATAATTGATCTTAAACCTGTTGTTTTTACAATTAAAATCGACCACAGGTTCGCTTAAAGCCATTAAACAAAACCCCTTTGAATCTTGGACCTATCGTAATCGAAATCGAAGGAATTGGGACTGGGTTCGATCGGATTTGCGTATAGGGGAAGAATCCACTGAACCTTGATGTTAAAACAATTTTGAACCGGTTGAGTTTGCGATTCCCTAGCGGGCGGGACTGGTTAAAGCTGGGTGCGTGTGTGGGAGAGACCCGGGTTCGAGGCCGGGCTCCCACATTTTATTTTTGAGGCATTTTTATTATATTTAATTATTAAAAATCAAACCCTATATTATTATAATATTATATTAATGTGTTTTAGGCCGGGAAACCACCCGTAGGCTCGGGTTTGGTTTTATAACCCATTTTCATATTATTTCCATATTTAAAAATAATATATTTATGTTATTATCGAATAAAAAAATAATATATTTATATTATTTCAAACCGTGACTCCTAGTATAAAATAATATATAGTTTTATATTATTTCACCTCGTTTAATTAATTCGTGTGACTTTTTCAAAATTTAAATAATATAATCTGTTATATTATTTACCCACGTTTAAATATCCGATTAAAAATAATATATTTATTATTTTTCCATACAAATAATTATTTGGTTAATCCTACGAACCTAAGAATAATATATTAAATTACATTATTTTCCTAATCTTTGTAAACGACTCGAACGTACGAATTTATATATTTGTTTAATTATTATTCGTTATTAACATACGACACGTACCGCTTCGATCGTAAGTTTGGTATTAAAAATCTTTATTCCCGTAGACTCGTTCGCCCATTCTTAAATCTTTAGAATGCGTTAAGACGTTCTATCATTCCGTGTCGTCGTCATAAATCCCATTGTGTCCCTAATTGTTATGTTTATATTCTAGGGCATACGTGATCCGTTTCTGGCTAGCACTTGTGGTTTCAATCTCAAACTTGTGTGATACTACCTACTGTGCAACGCAGGTGAGTTTTCACGGCCCCTTTTTACTGTTTTAACTTAGGGGAGAAATCATGATTCAACTATTTTGAGATTTTTGTAATTCATATGTTATTAATGTTAAAGCTAAGCGTAACACGCTATCACTTAAAGTCCTCAAGACACATCGAACCGTTAATATGGATCTTAGCGAGGTAATGTTTAGTAGTACTACTGGGTTTGACAAATCCCACCCGCGTTAGTCGTGCTAACTCGATTGGAGATCGAACGGGTGAAATGTTAGCCTATTCACATCACCGGGGTTGATAGACCTGGAAGGAGGCAAATAAATAAACAGTCATTTTGGTTGCGTGCGCTTAAGTTAAACATGAACATAGGTTAGCTACCTATAGATACATATTGAATGATCAATAATCTGGTAAACGTTTATTTATATATTGAAACCTGTGAACTCACCAACCTCGTGTTGACATCTTTTGTTGTATGTTTTCTCAGGTCACAAAGATAAGGCACAGGTACACGTATAGGACATGCATGGGATTCTCCTTTTTGATTGATGTCTTATTAAATTGTTTGGACTTTCTTTGGACTATGTTTGGTTTGGACTTTTAGACTTTTTGGGCGCGTGTGTTTTGCGCATTTACTTTCTTACGCTTCCACATTAAACTCTGAATGTTATGATATTTTCATTTGAGTCCCATGTAGAGTCGTTCAATGTAACTAATGACTGAGATCCTGGTTTGTCACTTCCCAAACGGTAAAACTCCGGTAGTGGAATTTGGGGGTGTGGCAGATTGGTATCTGAGCCATTGGTTATAGAGAACTAGGATTGTATACTAGACTATAACTTCACACATTAGTTACATGTCATAAACTTTGGATGTTTGGCACTTAAATGTTATATTACATGATCATGTCGTCAACTCCACCACCATTACCTAAGGAACCTACCGTATCGTCCCCGGAGCCCAAAAGGCGCCAGAATAGTTCTAGTGATAACACGGTGGAACAGGGTGAAACTAGTAATGCACGAGCAAGGAATACGACACTTAATTGGAGTGCATATCCAAAGATGATCCAAAGGTTAATCGAGATGGGAAATGTTCCATCGCCCTACTTTGGTTCTACTTCCTCATCCGCTACTTTACCTAGCTTGCCATGTACCATGGAACAAGCTTTTGCAGCTTTTGTGTTTATCATAACTAGGGAGTTAAAGGAGATGAAGCATTCCACTGATGAGATACCGGGCATTCTAGAGCGAGAGCCACAAGTGGAAGAAAGCAAGGTAGGAATTGAGCTTTTGACTGTTGAACTAGCAGCAACGGAGCAAATCCATAACCTTTTGGTGGATCGGGTTACACATTTGGAGATGAGGGTGGCCACCTCGGACCAGGATGTAGGAGGGATTATGGAGAGAGTGACTAATCTGGAAGCCCAGCCGCAAGTAGCATATCATGCTGATGAGGGACTTCGGGAGAGAGTGATTCACTTAGAAGCCCAACTACAAGCAGCCCTATTTCCGGAGGACATTCCACTTTCGGACGACGAGGAGGAACCTTTCGAGGAGGAGCCCTTCGAGGATGAGCCCTTAGAGGAGGAGCCACCCAAGGAGAAACCGGTGGAGATCGACGATGCACAATCATACGTTTCTTCTGATGACGAGGATGTTTGTTGATCTTTCTATTCTATCTTTCCTTTTCATTCATGCATCATTTACGTTATTTCTCTTTTCAAACCAAGATGGGCAAGGTTGTTCCCATTCAATAAAAGCATGAGAAGTTTAATGTTTGAGTTATTTATTTTGTGGCCTTACAATTTATTTAATTTTCTAAATATTAGATGTTGTATTTCCTTACTTGTACATAAATAATGTTTAATATGCAATATATTTCTCATTGTTTTGTATTTGTGAATGTGAAGAATTATGTCGGGAAGATGACGTGGAGGTCGTGCTGGTGGCCGAGGTACCATCAACATGACAACAGCTGAGCTGGCGGCACTAATCAACGATAGTGTGGCAGAGGCTCTCGCAGCACAGAATGATGCAGATAAATACTTTAGCTATTGACTAATGAGGTCAATCCATCTCTTAAAGCACCTTTCCTAAGCTCTGTAATCCCAACCCTATATTATGCTTCTAAATCCAGGTCAACAGAATTAGCAGCCAGCCTGCACCTTCAAAACTTTTATTGACTGTAAGCCCCACACCTTTAGTGGAGCCGAAGGAGCTGTCGGACTACTCCGGTGGTTCAAAAAAATAGAATCGGTGATTGCCATGTGCAACTGCCCAGTGCCCAATCATGTCAAGTTCACCACTGGAACTTTGCAGGGCCCGGCTCTCACGTGGTGGAACGCTCAGGTCCAGATGTTGGGTCAGGTCATGGAAAATGGACTCCCGTGGGAGGAGTTTAAGACAATGATGAAGCAGGAGTACTGTCCTCGGGATGAAATTCAGAAATTGGAAGGAGAGTTTTGGAACCTGAAAATAGAAGGTTCTGAAATTTAGATGTATACCACTCGCTCCCATGAACTTGCTACCATGTGCCCACATATGGTGACTCCGGACTACAAGATAATTGAGCTATATATTGGAGGTCTAGTGTCACAAATTCAAAGTATGGTTACTTCATCCTACCCAACTACCATCCAGCAGACTATCCGACTTGCCCACAAGCTAACCGATCAAGCGGTGACACAAGGGACTTTACCCCCGAGGGGTTCGGTTTCTAAAGCTACCGACAATCATAAGCGTAAGTTTGATCACCACTCCAACTCTCACTCAAGTTCCAAAGGACCCCAGCCCAACCAACCTCAGCAACAGTAGCAGCAGCGTAGGTTTGAGCCTACCAAGAACTTCAACCAGATGGCCTCTTCAGGTCAAAATCAAGGTGGTTATGCAGGAAAATCTCCCAAGTGTAACAAGTGCAACTTTCATCACTTCGGGGTTTGCAACCGTTGTCAGCGGTGTGGCAAAATAGGTCATGCTGCCAAAGATTGTATGGGTGAGTTGCAAGCCAAGCAGCCTTTTCAACAGCCTGGGTCTATAAAGGGTTGTTTTGAGTGTGGGAAAGAGGGACATTTTTGGAAGAATTGTCCCCAGTTAAAGAAGGGAGGTAATGGAAACCACAACCCTAATCAGAATAACAACAATGGTGGCAACAACGACAATAACAGAGGGAATGGTGCGAAGGGATGAGCCTTTGTGCTAGGATATGGAGAAGCTCGTTATGATCATAATGTGGTCACTGGAAAGTTTATCTTAAATAATTACTTGCTTTTGTCCTTTTTGACACTGGTGCTGATAGGAGTTTTATATCTAAGAAACTTAGTGATATGATAAAAGGAACTCCAACTCTGTTAGAAGCTAAGTATGTAATAGAGATAGTTGATGGTCAAATAATTGAAACAAACCATATTCTTAAGGTTATAAGCTTGAGCTAGCTAGTCATATACTTGATACCGACCTTATGCCGGTCACGCTTGGTAGTTTTGATGTAATTGTCGGCATGGATTGGTTATCTAAAAACCAAGCTGAAATCATCTGTCGTGAGAAAATTTTTCGCATTCCTCTCCCAAGTGGAGAAACCCTTTCCGTTCAGGACGAAAAGGTTGGTGCAGTCATGGGCATCATATCCTTTATGAAAGCACATAAATGCCTTCGAAAAGGGCATAATGCTATTTTGGCCCTCGTTGCTGAGCATTCATCAGAAGAGAAGAAGATTGATGATATTCCCATCGTTCGTGAATTTCTGGAAGTGTTTCCCGAGGATTTGCCTGGTCTGCCACCACACCGTCAAGTTGAATTTCAAATCGATCTAGCACCCGGAGCGGCACCGATCGCTTGGGCACCTAACAGACTGGCACCTAGTGAATTGCAAGAGCTATCTACTTAGTTACAGGAATTGTTGGATAAAGGTTTCATCCGACCTAGCTCATCTCCGTGGGGAGCTCCGGTCCTGTTTGTCAAGAAGTAGGACGGAACTTTCCGTATGTGTATCGACTACCGTGAGCTAAATAAAGTGACAATCAAGAATCGTTGTCCTTTGCCTCGTATAGACGATATCTTTGATCAACTCCAAGGATCAAGTTTCTATTCCAAGATAAATCTTAGGTCCGGTTAACATCAATTGAGAGTCCGAGATGAAGATATCTCTAAGACTGCTTTCATGACAAGGTACGACCACTACAAATTTATGGTCATGCCTTTCAGGTTAACCAATGCACCTGCGGTATTCATGGACCTCATGAACCGTGAGTGTAAACCATACCTTGATCAGTTTGTCATCGTTTTCATCGACGACATTCTTATTTATTCGATGAACAAGGAGGAACATTAGGAACATTTACATTTAATCCTGGAATTACTTAAAGGAGCAGCTATATGCTAAGTTTTCCAAGTGTGAATTCTGGATTCGAGAAGTTCAATTCTTAGGACATGAGGTTAACGAGAAGGGAATACATGTCGATCCGTCAAAGATTGAAGCCATTAAGAATTGGTCAGCACCGATGACTCCGACTGAGGTGCGACAATTTCTGGAATTGGCTGGATATTACCATCGATTCATCGAGGGATTTTCAAAGATTGCACAACCTCTCACTGCCTTAACTCAGAAGGGTAAAGCCTAGAACTGGGGAGATAACCTAGAGTCAGCATTTCAACATCTTAAGCAGAAACTTTGCAGTGCACCTATCCTAGCTCTTCCAGAAGGAACAAATGATTTTGTGGTGTATTGTGACGTATCCATTCAGGGTCTGGGTTGTGTTCTAATGCAACGAGAAAAGGTAATCGCATATGCTTCGCGTCAACTAAAGATTCACGAGAAAAACTACACCACTCATAATCTAGAGTTGTAATCTAGAGTTGGGAGCTATAGTTTTCGCACTTAAGATATGGAGACACTACTTGTACGGTACCAAGTGCACTATCTATACCAATCATAAGAGTCTTCAGCATTTCTTTGAGCAGAAAGAGTTGAACATGAGACAGCGTCGTTGGGTCGAGCTCTTGAATGATTATGACTGCGCGATCCGGTATCATCCGGGTAAGGGTAATGTTGTAGCTGATGCCCTAAGTAGAAAGGAAACCAAGCCCAAATGAGTTTGAGCATTACGGCTTACCATTCACCCCGGATTACCTAACAAAATCCGTAGTGCTCAACTTGAAGCACTGAAAGAGGAAAACCTACCACTGGAAGGTACACGCGGTATGGAAGCACAACTCGAGGTCAAATCTGACGATATTCGCTACTTTGCTGAGCGAATATGGGTTCCAATATTCAGAAATTTAAGGAAACTAGTCATGTGAGCAAGTGCCTGACTTGCGCGAAGGTCAAAGTTGAATATCAAAAGCCTTCTGGTCTTCTCCATCAACCAGAGATTCCTATGTTAAAATGGGAACAGATATCCAGGGGCTTTATCACAAAATTGCCACAAACTCCTACCGGATGTGATACCATTTGGGTCTGTTGGATCGGGATCTATCTTGATCCAATGATTCAACACATTAACCGAACCAAATCGTGCGGAATCCGATTTGATTGGCAATCCAATCTATGACACGGATCGGGTCGAAAAAAACGAGCGGATTAGATGTCGAAACGAAGGTTTCTATCGACCCTTTGGTGTAGAGAAGTTGGATACAAGACCTGGAAACTCTCAACGGACAGAGATTCGACAATACAGGTGCAAAGAGTTTGTGTGTTCTGTTGCTTAGTCTGGTTCTGCTCTGGTTAATCTCTTCTATGTGTATATGTGTTGTCTATGTGCTCATGAAGTGAAATTTCTATATATAGTGCTGAGGCCATTCGTACGAATGAGCCATGTGAATGGACTCATTCGTGCGAATGAATCAGCAGAATGGTTCATTCGTAAGAATGAATCATTAGAATGGTTCATTCGCACGAATGAATCATTCTCATGACTTATTCTAGCGAATGAATCATTCTCATGATCTATTCGCGCGAATGGATCATTCTCATGATCCATTCGTGCGAATGGGCCTTTCAATAGCACGATTGATCAACGTTATCGATATTTATCAGATCGTTTAATACACAATCGTTATATATGAGTAAACATTAAGGATAAACATGTAATTTCATTAATACATCAAATAATTACATTAAACATAGATGAAATACATATTACAAGGGATTAGGGACATATTATGCATCTACATACTCCCCCTTGGACCTAGATCCCTTCAAAATGACCTAACTAACATTAGTTGGTCTTCAACATTTCTTTTGTACGAGTTTTCCAGTTAACTCCGGCGTGTATGTCAAAAGCAAAGCATATACGTATCACTTTCACATGCTGCAACGCCTGGTCTATATCTGCAACTTCAAAAAACGGCTGACACTTGTATAAAGTTGTAACATCTTGTTCAGACAAGTTGGTCAGCCACAAGGGATCAAAGACCCTGATGGTCTCCCATGACCCTTCTTTACAAAGCACTATAACAGCTTCACCAGTACGCCCATCATAGTACCACCATTTGAACTGATCTGAGAAGTCCTGGATCATTTTCCTTAAAGGAATCTTCTTCATGATCGTTGGAGGTTTCCACTTTAAGACAATTAGGGGCTTCTTGGTGATTGGATGAACCTTTTCCTTATGAATGTAACATGTAGGCATTTGTGGCTTGAAGTTCACCCACTTCTTCCGGTATTCGTATTGTAATTGACGTTCAAACCATTCGGATAGACCGGAAGATTCGCTGTATAGAAGCTTTAGATGCGCCAATTGATTTACTTCAAATGTGGGCAGCGTCTTGAAGTCATGAGGATACCTGAAATATTTTATGCCCTTCTCTCTTTTTATAGCATAGCAGCTTAAGTCATTGAAGTATGCCCAACTGATTATACGACCATCAGACTTGTGTCCTTTGAGTCGATAAACTTTAGTGTACTTGGTTGGAGGAGAGGGCTTTGAGTTCTTCTTTAATTTGGCCATGTATTCCATCCACTGACTTTTACATTCATTCAGCTCGTCAATGTCAATAGTGGAAGGACCGGCTTCATCTCCTTTGTTGTCGATAATGCAGTTGACCTCCTCGTCGGACTGCTGAGTGAATAAGTCTGCGAAGGAGGGAAGATCATCACCATCTACTGATGTGTACTTTGGATATTCTTGATTAGTGATGTCTTCGACTTCAACCTCATCAACGTCTTCTAGTTCGTCAGAGGAGGGATAATCAGTTGTAGGAACAGATGCCTCTTCAGTGATGACTTCGTCGGGATTCATTTGAAATAGCTCGGCAATCTGTTCTTTTGACAAGCAGTGTATGATTTCCCCTTCCTCTTTGTCATAAATAAATGAATGTTGGATGATCCCTTGCATGTCAAGCACATAAGTTAACTTTGAAGGTTGTTGCTTGAGAGGCATCACATCCAAAACTATTTACATAAACAATCATAAAATAAACATGTGAGAATAAGAAATTTCATTGATTTAATCAAAATAAAACTGAAATTATTTACATAATAATCTAATATTTACAATAAGACAACTTAAAACACTTAAAACAAAAACTATCAACCTTCAGTGCCCTTTTGTGTATCTGATGATGGGCCTTCTGATTTGTTTGATTTTTGCTTTGTGTTTGCCTCTGCTTCTGCTGTCTTTGAAGCACTTGATGCAGCACCAGCATTGGCACCATCATCCTTATCTTTGTCATTATTGTTATCATCATCATCACTATCATCATCATCGTCATCATCATCATCCTCATCATCATCATCATCATCACCATCATCACCATCATCACCATCATTGCGAGCACCCTCAATTTTGGGTGTCGGGTCTCTTCTGCTTTCTAATTCTTCCAACAGTCTCTTATTATCCTCCTCAGTCCTTTGTATCCTCTGAGCATGTGCATCAACAGTTTTAGACAACTGTTGATTCTGGTTTGTAGCAGTGAGAAGGAGGGCTTGTTGATCATTACACCTAGTGGAAAGACTTGTGATGGCTTAGGCTTGTTCAGTATTTTGCAGAGTTAACTGACTGATCTGCGAGCCCTGTTGGTCAATACGCTTTGATTGCTCTTCATTCTGAGCCAGTAAACGAAGTACCAAACTGTTTAAAGTACTGATCTGGTCGTGTAGAGAGACAGTCGGCAGTGACATTGAAGATTCAGCTCGAATAGTTGATGGCTGTGATGTAGGAGCAGTCGTGTAGATGGGAGGAGGCACAGTTTGTGTCTGAGGCATAGATGTTGACATTGGAGCCTCAGACCTGGTGGCAGTTGCTGTAGTGGCAGAGGTGCTCTCCGTCCGCCTAACAAGCTTAAACTTTTGGCGTTTGGCCATTCTCTTTCCTCTTCCTCTCTTGACTGGGGTAGATTGGGAAGAAGGAGCAGCAGATACTTGTGGACAGTCAGGGACAAAGTCAGCATCCCTGACGTCATCATCAACCCTTGAGCTTCCTTGATCTGCTCCCCTTTTTCGTTTTGTTGCGACCAATCTTGCCCCTTGTTGACTGATTTCAAAATCATCTTCAGTGTCCTCAGAATCAGTAAACAGGACGGTGTCCAGGTTGACGTCTTCTGGGTTAGTTGGAAGGGAAGAATCGATAGCAGTGACAGTGGGGTTGGTGGCAGCGGTAGATGGAACATTAGGAGCATTGCCACCATCTCCCTGACCATCTTGGTCGTCATCATCTTGGTCGTCAGCTGGAGGTACAACAATATCCTCCCTGTCAGAATCACTGTTATCGCGACGCCATTTTCGGTTTGCTGGTGCCACATACTCTGGATTTACCAGATGTCCAATGAGTCGTTTGTGAGGTGGCTTTGTTGGTCTTCCCCTGTAGGTCTGTACCCTATTTAGAGTGACGTCCGTCATGTGTTCTAACTTTATTATGTCGACATCTGACCTTGGTAGAAGAGGAAGTTGGTCATCTATTATCATTTGTAAGAATCTGGGGTACATAAGATACGCATTGTCCCCTTTTAAATAGATGTTTTCCTTAAGATGTATGAACACCATCTCGGAAAAGTTGAACGGAATGTTCAACACCAGAGCAACGAATGCGCTCTGAATTGTTTCGCGCATGTCGTCGAAACCGCCACGACAGGAACCGAGGCAATGCAGAAGAACATGTCCTAGATACTTGTACTGTGGACAGAGGTTCGCTTTGTTTAAAACTCCCTCGGCTACATTCCCGTCGTACTTTATTCTCATGAAGCATCCGCGGACCAGATATTTATCCAGTGTCACTGGATCTTCAGGATGATCACCGAATTGACACAATCGGCGAATGTGAGCTGCCGATACAATCACATCTTGACCTGCGATCTTCCCTCGTATGACCGGTGGAGATACCTCGCAGTCAATCTCGGCAGAGGCCCAGAACTCCCTTTGATGCGACGTATACGGAGTCCGGTGATGGGATATAGCATGAGCAATCCTTGATCTTGATAAAAACTCGATCATGCCGACAAACGGACGTGCATTCTTTGATGTAGGAATCATGTACGCACATATGTTGCTTTTTATTGAAGCCTTAAGAACAACTGGAGCTCTGTGCGCCATAACGATCAGTCTGCAAACACAAAAACATAAAGCACATCAGATCAGTACATGCAAGATTTTGGAAATATGAACTTTTGGACCATTTTCCCTTTGTACGAATGAATCATTCTGCCTATTCATTCGTGCGAATGAGTGTTCATTCGTGTGAATGAGCGTTCATTCGTGTGAATGAGCGTTCATTCATGTGAATGAGTTTTCATTCGTGTGAATGAGTTCTCATTCGTGTGAATGAGTTCTCATTCGTGTGAATGAGTTCTCATTCGTGTGAATGAGTTCTCATTCGTGTGAATGAGCGTTCATTCGTACGAATGAACATGAAGAGTATGTCCATTCGTGTGACAGACGGGTCGCGATCCAACTTGTCCAAAAATCAACCAACACTTGAAAATATTTGCCAAAAAACGACAACAACACACTCAACTATTGTTTTCAACCAATATTTAGCAGTTTAATTGGTTTATTAAGTCAGTTTTTACGTTTTTAGGTTTGGTTTTCGGTTTTGAACCCTAAATCTAATCGAACATCCACTAATCAGTATGCAATCGATGAATACTTGTGGGGTTATACCTGTAAAATGAAAACGAATGATTAGATTGCAGATTTGACGGAGTTTTGGGTAACTTTCAGATTATGATGAAACAGACGTGCGAATGATTTCTGATTTGTGCGAATGATTCTGCACATGCGAATGAATGGCCTATTTATAGGATGGCCTGGTTCATTCGTATGAATGGGTATGCATTCGTACTAATGAACCCTTCATTCGTACGGATGGATGTTCATTCATACTAATGAACCTTCATTCGTACGAATGGACCATTCTGGTCAGTCTATTCGTGTGAATGACCTATTCTCATCATCCATGCGTACGAGTGAGCCATTCTGCTCATCCATTCGTACGAATGGATAACCTCTTTTAGTAAATTAAACTTTTCAGGTTAAATGGGGTATCCGACCACATTGGTTTTAACAAAAATTTAATTATGAAGTAAGGGATCAATTATGAAGTTTTGGAATAGTTTATGAAGTAAAGGAACGATTTGATCAATCAGGAAGTCAAGCGGTTTTCAAATTTTGATTTTCTGACAGTCGTTCGAGTCTTATCAGATAATCTAAAATTCCGGAAAAGTAAAATCTTTTTGGATTTTTGAATATGTAATGCTGAAAATAATATCAACAAGATATATACACGCATGTCTTAGTAAGAATGATCCTTATGAGAAATCATACAGACTTAGTGACCAATGATCTGAGACATTTTGAATTTTGTATATACAACTATACAATGGTATTTACACATCTTTTTGTGAGAAAGATCCGAACATGGGATCAGTACTAAACTCATAGCAATCAGCAACATTGCAAATTATCTGAGCTTTAAGTACACTTAGTCAAAATGCGATCATTGATATGTTTGTCCATCTTAAACCTATGCAGACCTCTTCTCAACACTTACAAGATGATCTTGAAGGATTGAGTCCATTGTCTGTGTGTCCCACACTAGTTAAGAATTGACTTGAATTACTTTTCAAAACATGTTAATGTTTCAAATCAGCACAACTTACTTAACCAGCCATCATAAGCTCATGAGATCTTAGTTATTCCTTGTTACTTCTTTACTACACAAATTTATATATATATATATATATATATATATATATATTTTAGTATTCACAGTGACAGCCATAAACTCATGGACGGCTTCAGCCAGGTATTTACAAGGCAATATGGCACGTATGCAGCTAACGGTGTTTGTGTTCATCCTATCCCATGGATGGCTTCAACCAGGTAATATGGCACATATTCGGATTCAGATTCATACTTTTATTTTATTCTTAATCGCATTGACGGCTTCAGCCAGGTATTTACAAGGCAATATGGCACGTATACGACTTCGGAATCTAATTTTTAATTTTATAACTACTTTCTGATATCTCATTAAACCGATGATAACTGGTGTGCACAGAATGAGAAACACCTTCAGTTTCTATTGTTGATTTTCGTCAATCCTTTCACCATTATGTGACTCACAAGACAATATCTAATATGGTATAGATTGATCATCAATGGTCGAGATTCAGTAAGATAAGCCTATCAATGCATCACATGTCGACTTAGTGTGACTATTCACTATGACATTAAATGCAATGTGCTTCATACATATGGTTAGTGTGCCATCACTTCCCAAAGGTTGGATACGATTTCTCATTTTTGAGTTTTTCAGATGTTTTTGGGTTTTAGACTGTACAAAAATGGAAAATCTTTTTTTTTTTTTTTTTTTTTTTTTTTTAACAAACTGTACACAAATAACTGTACATTAACTGTACACAAATAACTGTACACAATTAAGAAAATCTTTTTGGAGTCTCAGATAACTAGCGTCTGTGTACTATCATTTTTCTCAGCGAGAGATCATTTTCTTACTGACATTTTCTCCCCCTAAAATTTTAAAATGAAAAATCTTTTTGAGTTTTTGAGATTTTTAATAAACGCAAGAAAGAAAATATATATACAGGAACGTAATTGATAAAAATGATTATTGACTCGACTCTTGGTCCGGAACAACGTCATCCTTCTTTTTCATGTCGTTTACCTCTAACAAGAATAAAAATCTTGGTTTGTCAAAGGCTTTTGTATAGAGGTCGGCCTTTTTGAAATCAGTGTTAATTTGAACCATATTAATAAGTTTCTTTTCAAAACAGTCACGAATGAAGTGATATTTTATACCGATGTGTTTGGTTTTTGAATGCTGAACCGGATTCTTAGTGATAGCTATGGCAGCAGAATTATCTACATAAATAGGAGTGTTAGAGAATTGCAAACCGTAGTCCCGAAGTTGCTGTTGAATCCAGATAATCTGAGAACAGCAACTGGCAGCAGCGATGTATTCAGCTTCACATGTAGATGTAGCCACTGAAGTATGCTTTTTGCATTGCCATGTCACAAGACGGTTTCCAAAGAACTGACACCCTGCAGATGTAGACTTGAAGTCTGTTTTGCAACCACCATAATCAGAATCACTATATGCAGTAAGCTCAAAGTTATCATCATTAGAGTACCATAATCCAAGATCAGGAGTACCCTTCAGATAACGAAAAATCCTTTTGACAGCAATTAAGTGGGAGACTTTTGGTTTTGACTGATATCGGGCACAGAGACACGTGGCGAACATGATGTCTGGTCGAGATGCCGTGAGATACAGGAGAGATCCGATCATGGCTCGATAGAGAGTAGCATCAATATACTCCCCCTTGTCATCAGGCGAAATCCCGTGATTGATCGCCAATGGAGTACCAGCAGGTTTGGCATCAGTCATACTGAATCAGCTCAGTATGTCTCCAACATAATTTGTTTGATGAAGGAAAATCCCTGTCTCAGATTGATCTACTTGTAGCCCTAGAAAGAACTTCATCTCTCCCATGGAACTCATCTCGAACTTGTCCTGCATAACTCTTTCAAATTCTTTGCACAAAACATCATTCGTCGATCCGAAAATAATGTCATCCACGTATACCTGTACCATTAAAAGTTCTCCACCCTTTTCTCTAATGAACAACGTGCAGTCGATGACACCTCTTCTAAAACCATTGTTCAGAAGATGAGTGGAAAGTGTCTCGTACCACGCTCGCGGAGCTTGGTGCAATCCGTACAGTGCCTTGTCCAATTTGTAGACACGGTCATGATGCATAGGATCTTCAAACCCGGGAGGTTGACTGACGTATACGACTTCACTGATTTCTCCATGAAGGAAAGCACTCTTTACATCCATTTGATAGACTTTGAACCTTTTGTAGGATGCATAAGCAAGAAAAATTCGAATTGCTTCCAGACGAGCAACCGGTGCAAACACTTCATTGTAATCTATACCTTCAATTTGCCTAAATCCCTGAACGACCAAACGAGCCTTATTTCTTATGACTATTCCTTGATCATCCCTTTTGCAACGAAGAACCCATCGAGTACCAATCTTCTTAGCTCCTTTTGGTAAATCAACTAACTTCCAAACTCCGAGCTTCTGAAATTGGAGTAGTTCTTCCTGCATTGCATTTACCCAAGATTCTTCTTTTTAAAGCATCTGTTATAGACCGTGGTTCGATTTGCGAGACGAAACATGAATGCGCACAATCATTGACTACACCAGATTCCATGATTTCTGAGTAGACTCCAGAGTTGATCTGACCCCTAGTTTTGACACCAGATGTGGGATCACCAATAATGTTCTGTTGAGGATGAATTCTATCAATCCTACCCACAGGATGAGCAGGAACCTCAACAGTTTGATCAAGGTTTGTGATACTCTGTTCAATTGCCACAGAATGTGAAACATCATCACTCAATTGTACAACATCATGGGAAGGATCTTCAATCACCTGGTCTATTTCTTGTCGAGAACCCTCATACTCTGAAGAAGAAGAAGAGTCATCATCCTGTGTGACTTGTGTGTTAATGGAGGACTCAGGAATGTCAGATGATGAGGGAGTAGGTTGCACATGTTCATCAGGTGCGTTTTGAGCATCATACATCATTTGAACAACAACCTCCTCATCTGAACATTCTGGAGGAAGATTAAACGAGGCAAAAAGTTCTTTATAATCAAACATCCAAGGAAGACCTTTTCCAGCAGCAGGAGAGGTATACTTTTGAAAATCAACATGGTACCATTCTTCTACATTCCCAGAAGCTTTGTTGTAAACTCTTTTATTGGGAGTGCTGTACCCTAAGAAGTAACCTTCCTCTACTTTCTCGTTAAACTTGCCATGAGCATCCTTTTTCAACATGGTACATGGAGCGCCGAACGGTTCAAGATACTGTAAGTTCGGTTTCCTTCGATGCAACAATTCAAAGCAAGTTTTATCGTGACGCTTGACAACTAGAACCCGGTTGAGCGTGTAACACGCATTAGCAATAGCTTCATTCCAGAACTGCACGGGTAAGTTTGAGTCAGCGAGCATAGTCCTTGCAGCTTCTATCAAGGTCCGATTCTTCCTCTCAGCAACACCGTTCGATTCTTCCTCTCAGCAACACCGTTCATTTGTGGAACATATGGCGCACTGAATTCATGGTGAATACCAAGTTTTTGACTGAAAGTTTCCATAAGATGATTTTTAAATTCAGTACCATTGTCCGAACGGATCCTCCTAACCTTTAACTTATACAGAGACTCCAATTTGGTAATCAGAATCTCCACATATTCAAAAGTTTCAGATTTTTCTTTTAAGAACATCACCCAAGAATATCTTGAATACTCATCCGTCACAACCAAACAATATAAGTCTCAAGCAATGCTCTTCCGGTTGATAGGACCAAACAAGTCCATGTGTAAGAGCTCTAGTGGTATAGTGATGGAATGTTGAGATTTGGGTTTATGAGATTTCTTGGTTTGTTTGCCTTTCTTGCAAGAAACACACACGTCAGGAAGATGAAAACTTTTCATAGTGACTCCTTCAACAAGATTTTTGTGCACCAAATGATTCATTTTTCTGAGACTGAGATGTCCCATTCTTTTGTGCCATAAAATAGAATCCTTCTCAGTGGCTTTTGAAACAAAACATGATGCTATGGACACTGAGGATGATGCTTGTGACATGTCAAGAATATAAAGATCATTCACTCTTGGAGCAGACATAACCACCATGTCTTCTGGAATCATAAACTCCTTTTTCAAGATATAACAATGCTTGTCATCAAAAAGAACCTTGAACTCCTTATCACAGATTTGAGAAACAGAAAGTAAGTTGTTATCCAACTGTTTGACAAAGTTGACCTTCTCAAAGCTGACAGCTCCATTAGACAGTGTTCCATGAGCTGAGATAAAACCACCTTTATCGCCTGCAAATGAAACATAGCCCCCTTTGATATTTCTGACTTCGAAAAGGAGAGCTAAGTTCCCAGTCATGTGCCTGGATGCCCCACTATCAATAATCCAATTATTGTTAATAGGATTATAAAGGACAACCTGCACAAGAAGGAAAGTAATTAGTTTAGGTTAGGAACCCAAGCCTTTATGGTCTTGGGTTTCCCAGTCTCATCTACAACAGTACAATCCATCCACTGTCCTTGTGGATTTTTGGAACAACCATTTGACTTTGAAGTACAGTCGTCAGAAGCATCATCTGATTTTGCTTTCCACACATGTTGTTTGTGCAACGACTGTTTGTGGTAAACAGTGGATTGCTTAACGATTTGTACAGGTGTGTAACTCGAATCAGAGACCAACAAGTCATGCATCTTTTGTTTAACTATCTTTTGATGCACTTGTTGTTGGGTAAAGGAGTTAGATTTTGACTTTAAAAACTTTTGTTTATTTTCTGGAAAATGGTTAACTCTTTTACTTGGCTTCTGAAGATAAGGACAGTTGACAACAATGTGTCCTTGTATACCGCACTCAAAACAGTATTTCCGCTCAACCAACCTCGGAGATCTGTATTGATTTTCACTTTGGTGAGTTTTTGAACCACCAGCCTTAGCTTCTTTTAGTTCAGCTGAAGAGAGTGACTTGTTTGATTGAACAGACTCTCCAGCTTTAACAAAATTAACCTTTTTGATTGAGGCTTTGGTTACTTGACTCTTCTGATCAGAAGTAGTGGGATGAGATGGATGGCAATTGGTTTGTTTAATTTTAAAAACATTTTTAGAAGTAGGTTTTGAAATACCAATGTTGTCATTCTGTGGAGCAGACGAGTTTTTGTGTCCCAAACCACGAGTAGGACACTCATCGTCGTCTTCATCCCACTCTTCTACTATTCCATCAACACACTGGGACTTCGAGGTTGAAGCACCATTATCGTTAACCTTTGGTTGAGAAATTTTGTTTTCGGTTGGATCAACGACAAGTGGCGTTTTGACCTTAAAGTCAATGATTGGGTTATCATCCGGTGTGTTTACCATAGTATTCAACACCGGTGGAGGACAATTTTTATACCCAAACCCAGCATTTTTCTTTCATGTACGCCTTGAAATCATGTAATCAAGAAGGTAAGAAGAATTTGAATAACTTTTCAGCTTTTGATTTAAAGTTTCATGATCACATTCGACAAGCGCCAGCTTTTTCTTTGTTTCATCAATCGTGTTTAAATAAAAAGTGATGGCATTTTGTTTGTTGATAACACAGATTTCTAATTCATGAACTTGCCTGTTTAAAAGATCAATTTTGTTTTTGAAGGCAAGTTCGTTTCCCTTTAAAACACGGTTTGCTTCAAGACAATTAGTTAAATCAGCAATTAAGTCTATGTTGTGACTTTTAAGTGTCTCAACTTTCTTCTCAAGTTCATCACAAATTAAACACGGTTGAGATTCAGACTCACTTTCAAAACTGTCAGAATTTACCTGAATGCCTGTGGATGTTTTTACCATAAAAGCACAGCTACAGGTAGATTCAGAAGAGGAATTGTTATCATCCACATCAGCTGTCGATTGACTTGAAGAGACGACAGATGATTTTTCTTCATTCTTAGCTGTGAAGCCAGAACTGTTTGAAGATGTGTCGTCTTCAGCTGATGAACTTTCTGAAGCAATCTCTCTCTCAGCATCAGAATCTGATTCTTCATTGATTTCTACAGCCTTTCCCATGTAAGCTCTATCCCCTGAACTTCCATCAGCTCCAAATTTAAAAGACCAATCAACAGTCTCATCTGTTTGAACAACCATAGCTTTTGTTCCACTTGAAGTGTCCTTATCTTGTGCAAGAGTAACTGGAACAAGGTTTGTTTCTGTATTTTGATTTTGTGGCTTCGGTTGGCTTTGACGATTGTTGAAAGGGTTGCGGTTTCCAGTCTGTTTAGGCTTTTCACATTGCCTAGCAAAATGCCCTTTCTCACCACAGTTAAAACAAACAACAGCAGACAGATCAAAACCATAAGTAGTGTCTTTGTTCCCTTCGAGAGTTTTTCCTGTCCTTTTTACATAATCTCTCGCTCTTCTGACTGCACTTGCAAGAGCCCACATTATATCAATTCGATCCATTTCATCCTTATCAATCTGAGCATAGTCTTCTGCTGTCAGATGACTGTTTCCAACCTGTCCAGCAACAAGACTGTCATATGAATTGACAACGGTAGACAACAATGCCATGTGTTCCTTGGCCACTTCGATAGTAACCTTGTCGAAGTTGTCTGTTTGCAATTTAATGGGGCTTGGTGGAGGAGTACTAGCAGTATTTCCCTGCTGCGGAACCGAGCTTGATGAAACTGAAGCATGAGCTGTTGAAGACTGGCTGGCTGAAACATTTGACATGTTTGATACAAACGCAGTCTGCAAAGGAGCATTTTGTTGAGTTGATGTGGAATAGTACAATGAAGGATCCTGAGCTTGTACGCCTCTCTTTAACTTCCACTTATTCATCACCTCTTATTCTCTCAATTTCTGAAGAAATTCATTGATATCAATGGTTTCAAGAGTATTGTTCTGTTTGAGAACCATCAAGATTGAATCCCATTTTGGTGGTAGCGCATCTGCCATGCATTGAACCTTTTCTTCTTTCGTTGTTTTGATCTCATGGGCATGCAATTCACTCATCAAGTGATAGAATCTCTCAAATAGATCATCTAAGGACTCATTCCCAATATACATGAAATTATCAAATTCCTTCTTAATGGCCTTAGCATTGATAGCTTTCAACGAAGCATTTCTTTCGTGACGTTGTTCTAAGGCAACCCACAAAGATTTTGAAGATGTAAACTGCCTGAATTGATGAAATATTTCTCTTGATATGGCCTGAGATAAGATAGCATATGCCTTATTTTCTAAGTCATAATCTTTTCTTTGTTGTTCGCTTAAAAGGGAAGCCAAAACAGGAGTTCCATCCTCACTCAACACTTTTTGATATCCATTCTCTATCATCATCCATAAGTTTGTATCAACTCCATTAATGTGTATCTCAAACCTGTTGTTCCAGTGATGATATTCGTCCATTGTCATGAGTTTTGGAGCCTTGTTAGCATTTCCAGCTTCATTATCGATTAATAACAAGTTTTGGATTTTACTGTTCTGACTGGCAACAAAGGCTAAGTCCGACATGGTAAAAAACGAAGTTTTTCGACACACAAAAAAAATTCAGAAGAGATTTATGCAAATGGGTCTATTCGTGCGAATGGAATTTTCTATTCGTGCGAATGGAATTTTCCATTCGTGCGAATGGAATTTTCTATTCGTGCGAATGGAATTTTCTATTCGTACGATTGGAAGTTTGAACAAATGAGCGGGAGACTTGATCTATTCGTGCGAATGGTAGGAGCCATTCGTGCGAATGAAGTTCATCATAGTAGCCATTCGTACGACAGAGGGCTGTTTGACTTTTTTGCACCAAAAAGCACCAATGATTGAGCCTATTATCAGATCTGGAAACTGAAACGATCAGATCACTCAGAAGCAATAATCACAAGTTTTGAACGTGGCTAAACAACGATCAAGTGATCTTTATAACATTCAAGTAGCTAGAAAAAAGCAAGATTAGATTTTCTATGTTGAATCTAGAGCACAATGGCTCTGATACCACTTTGTTGGATCGGGATCTATCTTGATCCAATGATTCAACACATTAACTGAACCAAATCGTGCGGAATCCGATTTGATTGGAAATCCAATCTATGACATTGATCGGGTCGTAAGAAACGAGCGGATTAGATGTCAAAATGAAGGTTTCTATCGACCCTTTGGTGTAGAGAAGTTGGATACAAGACCTGGAAACTTTCAACGGACAGAGATTCGACAATACAGGTGCAAAGAGTTTGTGTGTTCTGTTGCTTAGTATGGTTCTGCTCTGGTTAGTCTCTTCTATGTGTATATGTGTTGTCTATGTGCTCATGAAGTGAAAGTTCTATATATAGTGCTGAGGCCATTCGTACGAATGAGCCATGTGAATGGACTCATTCGTGCGAATGAATCAGCAGAATGGTTCATTCGTAAGAATGAATCATTAGAATGGTTCATTCGTACGAATGAATCATTCTCATGACTTATTCTAGCGAATGAATCATTCTCATGATCTATTCGCGCGAATGGATCATTCTCATGATCCATTCGTGCGAATGGGCCTTTCAATAGCACGATTGATCAACGTTATCGATATTTATTAGATCGTTTAATACACAGTCTTTATATATGAGTAAACATTAAGGATAAACATGTAATTTCATTAATACATCAAATAATTACATTAAACATAGATGAAATACATACTACAAGGGATTAGGGACATATTATGCATCTACAGGGTCAGATTCGATCGTTTAACAAAGTCCGCTCACTTCTTAGTAATCAAGGAAACCGACAAGATGGATAAGCTTACTCGTATTTACTTAAAAGAAGTAGTCTATCGGCACGGGGTGCCAATCTCTATCATTTTGGATCGTGATGCACAATTCACCTCTCGTTTCTAGCAATCATTACATAAAGCTTTAGGCACGCGTCTAGATATGAGCACAACACCACCCTCAAACTGATGGCCAAACGGAGCGTACAATTCAAACTCTAGAGGATATGCTATGAGCTTGTGTGATTGACTTCGGTAACACCTGGGAGTCTCACCTACCGTTGGTGGAATTCTCCTACAACAACAGTTATCACACTAGCATCAAAGCAGCTCCATTGGAAGCATTATATGGACGGAAATGTCATTCTCCTATTTGTTGGGCCGAGGTTGGGGATAGTCAACTTACAGGTCTTGAACTCGTACTTGAAACTCCTGAGAAAATCATTCAAATTATAAACCGTATGGCAGCAGCTCGTGATCGTCAAAAGAGCTGTGCCGATAAGCGTCGTAAACCGTTAGAATTTCAAGTAGGGGATATGGTCTTGTTAAAAGTCTCACCTTGGAAGGGTGTCATTCGTTTTTGGAAACGGGGCAAGCTGAATCCTCTTTATGTTGGACCATTCAAGATAGTGAAGAGAATTGGTTTAGTAGCGTATCAACTGGACCTACCTGAAGGACTTAGTGGTGTACACAACATCTTTCACGTCTCAAACTTGAAGAAATGTTTGGCAGACGAGTCACTCGCGGTTCCTCTTGAGGAACTACACATTGATGAACAGCTACGTTTCATCGAAGAACCAGTCAAAATTATGTATAGGGAGGTCAAAACGTTAAAACACAGTAAAATCCCTATTGTCAGAATTCGTTGGAACTCGAAACACGGACCGGAATTCACGTGGGAGAGCGAGGATCAAATGATGCGCAAATATCCTAATCTGTTCAAGCACTCCGCATCAAATTCTTAAGGTACTATTTAATTTTCGGGACGAAAATTCTTTCAACTAGGGGATGATGTGACATCCGGAACTTTTTTTTATTATTTAATTTTCGGGACGAAAATTCTTTCAAATATAGGATGATGTGACAATCCGGACTTTTCAAAATAACTCCGTATATAATCCCGTTAAGTATCCTATCTAAAACTTAACCCCGTTAACTAAACCAGTTAAATCTAACCCCCGGGTCTAATTCTGCCATTTTCTGATCTCAAACTTCAGGGACTGATCCTGCCAAGTCTCTAAACTTAACCTGTTGACTTGCAAAGTCAAAATCAATGGAAATTGATCCCTGTTGACTTTTAAAGTCAAACCCGTAATCAATTGACTCAAATCCGAATCCTAAAATCGTTCCTGTTGAAATTCTGTAACCGTTATGCACGTTATAGCCATAATCGATCATCATTAGATCATTAAAATCAGACATTGATTCGAATTAATCCCAATTATGGGCATTAATCTCATAACTGTCGACTCCCGCTATGAATTCATCAAATTCGGAAAATACTCGTATTATTTCCATAAATCGAACTCTCACACACTTCATTCGCATCCATTAGAATCTGTAACACGCATCAATTGGACCGGAATTGTAACAGAAGTCACCGGAATCTAACCCGCAAGCCGTCGGCAGTTGGTTTTGTCGATCACCATCAATCCGTCAACGTTTCTGGTAACTAATTGCATCCTTAGTTTCGTTTGAGTCTAATAACTGAAAGCCCTATGAGTATTGGGGCTCATAACATCAAATTGATCGAAATCCAGAATCTAGGGTTCATACGAAATCCAATTTGGGGCTTTTGACTCTGGACTCAATCATAATTCAATTAAACCATATGGCTAGAATCGGAATCACTCGTTTAGTAGAAGCCCTATGTTAATTTGGACTTTCACTATCAAATTTAACTCAAATCGATTCTAGGGTTCATACCCATTCGGTTTAATCGAACCCTAACCTAGACACATTTGAAATACAGTTAATTCATATCAGTAGATTCGCTACTCTCTGTATAATGATAGCCCCATGTCAATTTGATCTCAAATCATCGAATTAATCAAGATCCTATAACTAGGGTTCGTTCATAATCTGTTTTAGGGTTTCTGATCTTAAACCTGTCCTCAATCAAATTAAGTCACACCATTGGATTCACAATGTTTTAACAACTAAAAGCCCCATGATTTCAACTTTTTCTAACATCAAATTCGTTCAGTGTGATTTTGAGTTCATGTCTAGGGTTTCGGTGTTAACTTTTGTAAATAATCGATCTTTAACCTGTTGTTTTTAAAATTAAAATTGACTACAGGTTCGCTTGAAGCCATTAAAAAAACCCTATCGAATCTTGGATATATCATAATCGAAATCGAAGGAATTGGGACTGGGTTCGATCGGATTTGCGTATGGGGGAAGAACCCACTGAACCATGATGTTAAAACAATTTTGAACCGGTTGAGTTTGCGATTCCCTAGCGGGCAGGACTGGTTAAAGCTGTGTGCGTGTGTGGGAGAGACCCGGGTTCGAGGGTGGGCTCCCACATTTTATTTGTGAGGCATTTTTATTATATTTAATTATTAAAAATCAAACCCTATAGTATTATAATATTATATTAATGTGTTTTAGCCCGGGAAACCACCCGTAGGCTCGGGTTTGGTTTTATAACCCTTTTTCATATTATTTTCACTTTTAAAAATAATATATTTATGTTATTATCGAATAAAAAATAATATATTACCCACGTTTAAATATTCGATTAAAAATAATATATTTATTATTTTTCCATACAAATAATTATTCGGTTAATCCTACGAACCTAAGAATAATATATTAAATTATATTATTTTCCTAATCTTTGTAAACGACTCGAAAGTACGAATTTATGTATTTGTTTAATTATTATTGGTTATTAACATACGACACGTATCGCTTTGATCTTAAATTTGGAATTAAAATTCTTAATTCCCGTAGACTCGTTCGCCCACTCTTAAATCTTTAGAATGCGTTAAGACATTCTAACCTTCCGTGACGTCGTCACAAATCCCATTGTGTCCCTAATTGTTATGTTTATATTCTAGGGCATACGTGATCCGTTTCAGGCTAACACTTGTGGTTTCAATCTCATACTTGTGTGATACTACCTACTGCGCAACGCATGGGAGTTTTCACGACCCCTTTTTATTGTTTTAACTTGGGGGAGAAATCATGATTCAACTATTTTGATATTTTTGTAATTCATATGTTATCAATGTTAAAGCTAAGCGTAACACGCTATCACTAAAAGTCCTTAACACATATCTTAGCGAGGTAATGTTTAGTAGTACTATTGGTTTGACAAATCCCACCCGCGTTAGTCGCGCTAACTCGATTGTAGATCAAACGGGTGAAATGTTAGCCTATTCACATTGTCGGGGTTGATATACCTAGCAGGAGGCAAATAAACAAACAGTCAGCTTCGGTTGCGAGCGCTTAAATTAAACATGAACATAGGTTAGCTACCTATAGATACATATTGAATGATCAATAATCTGGTAAACGTTTATTTATGTATTGAAACCTGTGAACTCACCAACCTCGTATTCACATCTTTTCTTGCATGTTTTCTCAGGTCGCTAAGATAAGGCACAGGTGCACGTATAGGACATACATGAGATTCTCCTTTTTGATTGATTTCTTATTAAATTGTTTGGACTTTCTTTGGACTATGTTTGGTTTGGACTTTTGGACTTTTTGGGTGCGTGTGTTTTGCGCATTTACTTTCTTTACGCTTCCGCATTAAACTTTGAATGTTATGATATTTTCATTTGAGTCCCACGTAGATTCGTTCAATGTAACTAATGACTGAGATCCTGGTTTGTCACTTCCCAAACGGTAAAACTCCGTTAGTGGAATTTGGGGGTGTTTACAGATAAGGATATACCGGTTCACTTTACAGCGAAGGAGTGCTTATTCTTAAAGCCAGGACTAGTTATACCTGAAGAAATCATATTGATGCGAGCTCCAAGAAAGTTCAATACTTACTTGGTGGATATGAATGACTATTCTACACCAGTGAGTGTTTCTTGTTTATTGTCAAAAGCCACAGGCTCATAATCATATTTGTGGCATCGACGAATGGGGCATGTGAATATGAAAAACATGAACAATCTGGTTTATAAGGATCTGGTGTGAGGTTTACCCAGAAATGAATTTATAATTCAATAAAGTTGTATGTCATGTGCAAAAGGAAAACAACACAAGAAGTCCCATCCAAAGAAGACTGTGACAACATTTACTCGACCTTTATTTCTTTTTCATATGGATTTATTTGGTCATGTTCGAGTAAAAAGTACTGCGAAGAAATCTTACTGTCTTGTTATCACAGATGATTTTTCAAGATTTTCCTGGGTGTTCTTCCTTGCAACAAAGGATGAAACACCTGAAACAATCATTGAATTTATAAAACGAGTCAAAAACATCTGTGATAGCAAATTATCAATTATTCGCAGTGATAATGGAACTGAATTTAAGAATAAGCTGATAATTTTTTTGTGTGCAGAAAAAGGCATAAGTCATCAATTTAGTGCAGCAAGGACTCCGCAACAAAATGGAGTGGCAGAAAGGAAAAATAGAACTCTAATTGAGGCTACCCGTACAATTCTCGTAGATACATATCGACCACAGGTTCGCTTGAAGCCATTAAACAAAACCCCTTCGAATCTTGGATCTATCGTAATTGAAATCGAAGGAATTGGGACTGGGTTCGATCGGATTTGCGTATGGGGGAAGAACCCACTGAACCTTGATGTTAAAACAATTTTGAACCGGTTGAGTTTGTGATTCCCTAGCGGGCAGGACTGGTTAAAGCTATGTGCGTGTGTGGGAGAGACCCGGGTTCGAGGGTGGGCTCCCACATTTTATTTGTGAGTCATTTTTATTATATTTAATTATTAAAAATCAAACCCTATAGTATTATAATATTATATTAATGTGTTTTAGCCCGGGAAACCACCCGTAGGCTCGGGTTTGGTTTTATAACCCTTTTTCATATTATTTTCACTTTTAAAAATAATATATTTATGTTATTATCGAATAAAAAATAATATATTACCCACGTTTAAATATCCGATTAAAAATAATATATTTATTATTTTTCCATACAAATAATTATTCGGTTAATCCTACGAACCTAAGAATAATATATTAAATTATATTATTTTTCTAATCTTTGTAAACGACTCGAAAGTACGAATTTATGTATTTGTTTAATTATTATTGGTTATTAACATACGACACGTATCGCTTTGATCTTAAATTTGGAATTAAAATTCTTAATTCCCGTAGACTCGTTCGCCCACTCTTAAATCTTTAGAATGTGTTACGACGTTCTAACCTCCCGTGTCGTCGTCACAAATCCCATTGTGTCCCTAATTGTTATGTTTATATTCTAGGGCATACGTGATCTGTTTCAGGATAACACTTGTGGTTCCAATCTCATACTTGTGTGATACTACCAACTGCGCAACGCAGGTGAGTTTTCACGGCCCCTTTTTACTGTTTTAACTTGGGGGAGAAATCATGATTCAACTATTTTGAGATTTTTGTAATTCATATGTTATCAATGTTAAAGCTAAGCGTAACAGGCAATCACTAAAAGTCCTCAACACATATCTTAGCGAGGTAATGTTTAGTAGTACTACTGGGTTTGACAAATCCCACCCGCGTTAGTCGCGCTAACTCGATTGGTGATCGAACGGGTGAAATGTTAGCCTATTCACATTGCCGGGGTTGATAGACCTGGCAGGAGGCAAATAAACAAACAGTCAGCTTCGGTTGCGAGCGCTTAAGTTAAACATGAACATAGGTTAGCTACCTATAGATACATATTGAATTATCAATAATCTGGTAAACGTTTATTTATATATTGAAACCTGTGAACTCTCCAACCTCATGTTGACATCTTTTCTTGCATGTTTTCTCAGGTCGCTATGATAAGGCACAGGTGCACGTATAGGACATGCATGGGATTCTACTTTTTGATTGATGTCTTATTAAATTGTTTGGACTTTCTTTGGACTATGTTTGGTTTGGACTTTTGAACTTTTTGGGTGCGTGTGTTTTGCGCATTTACTTTCTTTACGCTTCCGCATTAAACTTTGAATGTTATGATATTTTCATTTGAGTCCCATGTAGATTCGTTCAATGTAACTAATGACTGAGATCCTGGTTTGTCAAAAGCCACAGGCTCAGAATCATATTTGTGGCATCGACGAATGGGGCATGGAATATGAAAAACATGAACAATCTGGTTTATAAGGATCTGGTGCGAGGTTTACCCAGAAATGAATTTATAATTCAAGAAAGTTGTATGTCATGTGCAAAAGGAAAACAACACAAGAAGTCCCATCCAAAGAAGACTGTGACAACATTTACTCGACCTTTATTTCTTTTTCATATGGATTTATTTGGTCATGTTCGAGTAAAAAGTATTGCGAAGAAATCTTACTGTCTGGTTATCACAGATGATTTTTCAAGATTTTCCTGGGTGTTCTTCTTTGCAACAAATGATGAAACACATGAAACAATCATTGAATTTATAAAACGAGTCAAAAACATCCGTGATAACAAAGTATCAATTATTCGCAGTGATAATGGAACCGAGTTTAAGAATAAACTGATAAAATTGTTTTGTGCAGAAAAAGGCATAAGTCATCAATTTAGTGCAGCAAGGACTTCGCAACAAAATGGAGTGGTAGAAAGGAAAAATAGAACTCTAATTGAGGCTGCCCGTACAATGCTCGTAGATACATATCGACCACAGGTTCGCTTGAAGCCATTAAACAAAACCCCTTCGAATCTTGGATCTATCGTAATCGAAATCGAAGGAATTGAGACTGGGTTCGATCAGATTTACGTATGGGGGAAGAACCCACTGAACCTTGATGTTAAAACAATTTTGAACCGGTTGAGTTTGCGATTCCCTAACGGGCAGGACTGGTTAAAGTTGTGTGCGTGTGTGGGAGAGACCCGGGTTCGAGGCCGTGCCCCCACATTTTATTTGTGAGGCATTTTTATTAAATTTAATTATTAAAAATCAAACCCTATATTATTATAATATTATATTAATGTTGTGACAATCCAAACTTTTTAGGTTAACTCTGTTAACATAACTCAGTTAAATCCTAACCTATTTAACCCTATCTCAAACCTTAGGGACTAATTCTGTCATTATCTAAACTTAAAACTACAAGGACTAGTAGTGTAATTAGTCAAAACCCACTTTGTTGACTTTGAAAGTCAAAACCACATGCCTTTGTAATCCCGTTGACTTTTGATAGTCAAACTAACAAGTTTTTAACCAAATTAACTTTAATTCAACCTCAGGGACTGATTCTGCCTTTATTTATAACTGAAACTGCAAGGACCAAAGTTGTAGTTAACCAAAACCCACCCATTGACTTTGTGAAGTCAAAATTATTTGAAAATTGTTCCTGTTGACTTTTTAAGTCAAACCCGTAGCTCCCTTGAATCCAAATTCGCGACAACAAGTTATAATCATTTCAATTCAAGGTTGTAACGCATGATTATGATCGTAACGACCATCATTGAATCATTTATATCCATTATTGATGCATAATGAGCATGAATTAATCTCATTAAGAACTTTAATCCATAACCGTCGACTTCGTATCTTCTACTCGCAAATCCGGGTCAATTCGATCTTCTTACCTGAAATTAACACTCTGCACACTTTAGACGACTCTCCCTGAAGCTGTTGCACCCTCGTATTCGGTCAGAGATAGAGTTGAAGTCACCGGGGACTAAATCACTCGAAGTCGGAAACCTAACTAGCCGATCTTCATCAATTCGATATCATTCAAGGTAACAAATCACACCCTCAGACTCGCATTCATTCCTAGAACAAAAGCCCTATCATATCTAGGGCTTATATTATCTAATTGGACAAGAATCCAACCTAGGGTTCATACGAATACGGGTTTAATCGAACTCTAACCTAAACACAATATCAATTCAATTAAATGGTATGATTAGATTCGCAATCCCACACTCTTTGAAAGCCCTATGAATTCAACCGATTCTATTATCAGGATTATTCAAATCGATTCCATGTTCATAAACTAGGGTTTCGGGATTTCAAACTAATAATTAATCAACCTAAACGCAATGTTATCACAATTAAACTCATACACGGGTCCGCATACCACTGATGAACCAAAGCCCTATGGTCCCTTGGACAATCGCGACCAGATTCAGAGAAATTGGGGATGGATTTGGGATCAGGTTGCGTAAAGGGGGGGTGAACACATGTGACGTACGGGTTAAAATCATTTTTATCCGGCTTTCTGATGCGAGACCCTAGCGGGTGGAGTGGTTAGACTGTTGGGCTTGTGCGCAGGAGGCCCGGGTTCGAATCCGGTCTCCTGCAATATTTTTTTGGGGCTTTTTCATTTGTTTCCTCTTCATAAAAATCAATCCCTATGATATTATGATCCTATTTTAAAATGTTTTAGCCCCGGAAATCACCCGTAGGCTCGGGTTTGATTTTATAACCCATTTTCATATTATTTTCCCCACCTTTTAAAATAATATATATTTATATTGTTTTCAAACCACGACTCCAAATAAATAACATATTTATATTATTTTCAACCCGTGACTCCAATTAAAGATAATATATATTTACATATTATTTTCATCACGTTTATAAACTCTATGAAACGTTTCTAAACGTATAAATAATATAATTATTTATATTATTTACCCTTGGTTTTATCCTCGATTAAAAATAGTATATTTATTATTTTTTCTCACAAATGATTATTTGGTAAATCACACGAACTTAAAATTAATATATATAGTTATATTATTTTCCTAACCATTTTAAATGGCACAAACGTACGACTATAATTATTTATTGTTATTCGTTATTAGAAACGTTCGACACGAATCGTATTTATCTTAATAATTAATTAATTAAGAAATCCTTATTACCGTGGACACGTCCGCCTATTCGTTGATCCTTAGAATGTTTTAAGATGTTCTAATCTTCCGTGTCGTCGTCACAAATTCCAATGTGTCCCTAACTTATGTGTTTATGATCCTAGGGCATACGTAAGTCGTGCAGGCTAACACTTGAGGTTCTAAATCTCATACTTGTGTGATACTACCTACTACGCAACGCAGGTGAGTTTCACGGCCCCTTTGTACTACTTTTAAACTGGGGGAGAAAACATGATACAAACTCTTTTGATTTTTGTACTTCATTTTATATCAATTGTTATGACTATGCGTAAACTCTATCATGAAAGTCCTCACATCGAACCGTTTAAATATGAATATTGCGAGGTATGTTGGGTAGTACTACTGGGTTTGACAAACCACACCCGCGTTAGTCGAGCTAACTCGATTGATATCGAACGGGTGCAATATTGACCTAAACGTGCACCGTGGTTGATAGACCTGGTGGGAGGCAATACAAACAATCAGTTTACGGTTGCGAGCGTAATAGCAAACATGAACATGGGTTAGTTACTCATTGGTATATATGTTGATTGTACAATAAATCTGGTAACGTTTATTTATATATTGAAACCTGTGAACTCACCAACCTCGTGTTGACACTTTTTCTTACATGTTTTCTCAAGACGCTAAGCTAAGACACAGGTGCACGTTAGGGCATGCATGGGATTCAACTGCTTTGCTTTGTGTCTATTTATGTTTGGTTGAATTATTTTATTGTACTTTGTTTGGTTTGGGCGTTTGGACTTTTGAGACTTTTGGACTTTGGTTTTGGGCGCGTGTATTTTGCGCATTTACTTTCTTTACGCTTCCTCATTGATACTTTGATTTAATAGATATTTTCATTTTGAGTCCCATGTAGAGTCGTTCAATGTAACTAGTGTCTGAGATCCTGGTTTGTCACTTCCCAAAACGGTAACACTCTGTTAGTTGAAATTGGGGGTGTGACAGATTGGTATCAGAGCCATTGGTTATAGAGAACTAGGATTGCATACTAGACTATAACCTCACACATTAGGTACACGGCACAAACACTTATACCTGATACATATAGCACCTATACATACATTGCAGTGCATGCATGTTTATACCAGCCGTATCACCCTCAGTTGGCGAGGGACACATCATTTGCATTGCATCATCATTCCCAGTGGCGACACTCGGGGAATCACTGGAACATCATCCACTCCCGTTCGAGGGCAGCGAGATGGAGCCTTCGGAGGAGTCACTTACATCACCATCACCCGTTGGGTATGGTGGGCTTTCTCAGGTTCATGTTATGGACGACACTCAGCACTAACGCATATCTCTTTGGGAGTTGGGATTGTCGGAGGCGAGTCCCTACTGTACCCACGAGCAACAATACGTCGAATGAAAGCAGACCGTTACACGCATGATTGCAGAATCTATTGACACGTAGATGTCATCACTTTCCCAAGCCATGGAGTCGCGTCTTTGATCGATATTCTGTTGAGAATGGATCGAACACAAATCTGAGAACGCATTGTTCAATGTAAACTTAAACCCTATCTTGACTCAGTTGAAAGGACGGCTACTTTGCTGCTTTCTGTAACTTGTATTCATGAATTAGTTTCATTCCTCGAAGTCGCATTTCATGTACATGTTTGTAACATGTTCTCATTTACAATCCGCTGGATTGGACTCCTGTATTGTGTTTAACTCGGGTGAATACTCGTATCAACCTATTCCCGAATACTCATACTGATATGAGTCCTAGTCGATCAACTTATGGTTGATGACTACTACTTTCAATGACTTATCATATCTGACAACACTCTATACTCAGCAATATAACCTAAAGGACATTATGACACAGGACAGGGAGAACAAGGGTGAGCATGCAAAGCAAATTATCATTACGGGTGCACACGTAATAATAATTTGAGGTGCATGTAAGTCCTGGTGAAACCTAGTGTGTGGATGAATGGTCCTAATCAGTGATTTACAGACTTAGGTTTCCACTATCTGTAGAGACTCTCATAACCCACTCAACGATTAATTGGTATCGTTAAACCTGTTCAACAATTGATAGACGTGACTATCAGGTTGAAAATGTTTACGGATACACTGAATTATCATCAATGGGATCCATCAATGTTATTTTCACCCATGTAAGAGTCTTAGTGATCTTACGACTCTCATTCAAACTTAATCAATAGAACCACCTAGAGTGAAACTCTAGTAGAACCTCAGAGTAAAACCACCGACTCCAACTATGTACACAGAATTTGAGAAATTCTTTCTATGCTAACGTGTTATTCCTTAAACTCCTACAATAGATCCCACTTGAACTTGTTACCTCATCCTGTGAATAATCCTTAGTCTACTTCGAATTTTACTCAAGCAAATTCAATCCTGTAAACGGATTTCTTTCTTCACGAAATGATCCCGTTGATCCAATGACATTAGGAAACGAAGATTTAACCTAACCAACCATCAGTTGAACGCAATTACTTAAACATACATTCTATCTCTTATGCTACTGGAATCTATATCTCATTAGACTTTTCTTTCTTACATGTGAACCTCCTCTCTTAGCCTATGCATTAACTAACACTTTCTTTATAAGCACGAGTCTCACTAGAAGACTCAGTATGACTACACAAATTCCATGTTAGTGTGTCGTGCTCCAACTCTATTAAAATCCAAGTATACTATTGAGATAACAGACGCTCAAAAAAATCAAAACAACTCGCGTTTTACTAATGTAAACTAGTATTGGTTAGTCATAAACTTGACATTGACCTTCTGCCAGTTACACTTGGCCGTTTCGACATTATTGTCGGTATGAATTGGTTATTCAAGAACCAACCTGAGGCCAGCTGTTGTGACAAAAATGGTTGCCTTCCTCTCCAAAGAGGGGAAACTCTTTCTGTCCAAGGTGAAAATAGTGGTGCTGCCGTGGCATCATATCTTTCAAGAAAGCATAAAAGTGTCTACGTAATGGTCATACTGCCATTTTGGCTCTCGTCGCCGAACAGCCATCTAAGGAGAAAAAGATTGACGACATACCGATCGTTCGTGATTATCCAAAAGTATTTCCTGAAGACCTGCCTGGTCTTCCGCCACGTCGTCAAGTGGAATTTCAAATCGATTTAGCACCTGGAGCAGCGCCGATCGCTCGGGCACCTTATCGATTAGCACCTAGTGAATTGCAAGAACTATCTACCCAGTTACAGGAGTTGTTAGATAAAGGTTTCATCCGACCTAGTTCATCACCGTGGGGAGCTCCAGTCCTGTTTGTTAAAAAGAAGGACGGTACTTTCCGTATGTGCATTGATTACCGGGAATTGAATAAGGTAACAATAAAAAATCGTTATCCCCTGCCGCGTATTGATGACCTATTCGATCAACTCCAAGGGTCAAGTTTCTATTCCAAAATAGACCTTAGATCTAGTTATCATCAGCTGAGAGTCCGAGATGAGGATATCTCTAAGACTGCTTTCAGGACAAGGTACGGCCACTATGAGTTTATGGTTATGCCTTTCGGATTAACCAACGCACCTGCGGTATTCATGGACCTCATAAACCGTGTGTGTAAACCTTATCTTGACCAGTTCGTTATCATTTTCATCGACGACATCCTCATTTATTCCAAGAACAAGGAGGAACATGAGGAACATCTACGCCTAATTTTGGAACTACTTAAGCGAGAACAACTGTATGCTAAGTTTTCCAAGTATGAATTTTGGATCCGGGAAGTTTAGTTTCTAGGGCATGTGGTTAATGAGAAAGGGATACATGTCGACACATCCAAAATAGAAGCCATCAAGAATTGGGCAGCACTGACGACTCCGACTGAGGTGCGACAATTTCTAGGATTGGCTGGATATTACCGTCGATTCATCGAAGGATTTTCCAAAATTGCTCAACCTCTCACCGCCCTAACTCAAAAAGGAAAATCCTATAATTGGGGCGATAACCAAGAGTCAGCTTTCCAACACCTCAAACAGAAACTTTGCAGTGCACCTATTTTAGCTCTTCCGGAAGGAACCGATGATTTTGTGGTGTATTGTGATGCATCCATCCAAGGCCTGGGTTGTGTCTTAATGCAACACGAAAAGATAATCGCATATGCTTCACGTCAGTTAAAGATTCACGAGAAAAACCACACCACTCATGACCTAGAGTTGGGAGCAGTAGTTTTTGCACTTAAGATATGGAGACATTACTTGTACGGTACCAAATGCACCATCTACACCGATCACAAGAGCCTCCAGCATATCTTCGAGCAGAAGGAGTTAAACATGCGACAACGTCGTTGGGTTGAACTTTTAAATGATTACGACTGTGCGATCCGGTATCATCCGGGTAAAGCTAACGTTGTGGCTGATGCACTAAGCCGAAAGGAAACGAAACCCAAACGAGTTCGAGCATTACAACTTACTATTCACCCTGAATTTCCTGACAGAATCCGTAGTGCTCAACTTGAAGCCTTGAAAGAAGATAACCTACCGTTAGAAGGTACTCATGGCATGGAAGCACAACTTGAAGTAAAATCTGACGGAATTCGTTACTTTGTCGAACGAATATGGATTCCAGTGTTCGGAAATTTAAGGGAACTAATCATGGATGAAGCTCATAAATCTCGTTACTCCATCCATCCGGGTTCCGATAAAATGTACCATGATCTAAAAGTACTATATTGGTGGCCGAAGCTGAAGGTCGATATAGCCACCTATGTTAGTAAGTGTCTGACCTGCGCGAAGGTCAAAGTTGAATATCAAAAATCATCCGGTCTCCTGCAGCAACCAGAAATTCCCATGTGGAAATGGGAACAAATATCCATGGATTTCATCACCAAATTACTACGAACTCCTACCGGATGCGATACCATTTGGGTAATCGTTGATCGTTTAACAAAATCCGCCCATTTCTTAGCCATCAAGGAAACCGATAAGATGGAAAAGCTTACTCGTATTTACTTAAAAGAAGTAGTATCTCGGCACGGGGTGCCAATCTCCATTATTTCGGATCGTGATGCATGATTCACTTCTTGATTCTGGCAGTCGTTACATAAGGCCTTAGGCACGCGTCTAGATATGAGCACAGCATACCATCCTAAAACGGATGGCCAAACAGAACGTACTATCCAAAATCTGGAGGACATGCTACGAGCTTGTGTGATTGATTTCGGTAACACTTGGGAGTCTCAACTATCGTTGGTGGAGTTCTCCTACAACAACAGCTATCACACTAGCATCAAGGCAGCTCCATTTGAAGCACTTGATGGACGGAAATGCCGTTCTCATATTTGTTGGACCGAGGTTGGAGATAGCCAACTCACAGATCCTGAACTTGTATTTGAAACTTCTGAAAAGATCATTCAAATTAGAAACCATATGGCGGCAGCTCGTGATCCTCAAAAGAGCTATGCCGACAAGCGTCGTAAACCTTTGGATTTTCAAGTAGGTGACATGGTCTTACTCAAAGTCTCACCTTGGAAAGGTGTCATTCGTTTCGGGAAACAAGGAAAGCTGAATCCTCGTTATGTTGGACCTTTCAAAATATTAAAGAGAATCGAACCAGTCGCGTACCAACTGGACCTACCTGAAAGACTTAGTGGTGTACACAACGTCTTTCACATCTCAAATTTGAAGAAATGTCTAGCTGACGAATCTATCGCGGTTCCTCTTGAGGAACTACACGTTGATGAACAGTTACGCTTCATCGAAGAACCTGTGGAAATTATGGATAGGGAAGTTAAAACGTTAAAGCACAGTAAGATCCCTATTGTCAGAGTTCGTTGGAACTCGAAACGCGGACCGGAATTCACATGGTAGCGTGAGGATCAGATGATGCACAAATATCCGAATCTGTTCAAGCACTCTACGTCCAACTCTTAAGGTACTATTCTAATTTTCGAGACAAAAATTCTTTCAACTAGGGGATGATGTGACACCCAAGAAAATTTTTTTTATTTTAATTTTCGGGACGAAAATTCTTTCAACTACGGGATGATGTGACAATCCGGACTTTTCAGGTTAACTCTGTTAACATAACTCAGTTAAATCCTAACCTATTTAACCCTATCTCAAACCTTAGGGACTAACTCTGTCATTATCTAAACTTAAAACTACAAGGACTAGTAGTGTAATTAGTCAAAACCCACTTTGTTGACTTTGAAAGTCAAAACCACATGCCTTTGTATTCCCGTTGACTTTTGATAGTCAAACTAACAAGTTTTTAACCTAATTAACTTTAATTCAACCTCAGGGACTGATTCTGCCTTTATTTATAACTGAAACTGCAAGGACCAAAGTTGTAGTTAACCAAAACCCACCCATTGACTTTGTGAAGTCAAAATTAATTGAAAATTGTTCCTGTTGACTTTTTAAGTCATCGTAACGACCATGATTGAATCATTTATATCCATTATTGATCCATAATGAGCATGAATTAATCTCATTAAGAACTTTAATCCATAACCGTCGACTTCGTATCTTCTACTTGCAAATCCGGGTCAATTCGATCTTCATACCAGAAATTAACACTCTGCACACTTTAGACGACTCTCCCTGAAGCTGTTGCACCCTCGTATTCGGTCAGAGATAGAGCCTAAGTCACCGGGGACTAAATCACTCGAAGTCGGAAACCTAACTAGCCGATCTCCATCAATTCGATATCATTCAAGGTAACAAATCACACCCTCAGACTCGCATTCATTCCTAGAACAAAAGCCCTATCATATCTAGGGCTTATATTATCTAACTGGACAAGAATCCAACCTAGGGTTCATACGAATACGGGTTTAATCGTACTCTAACCTAAACACAATATCAATTCAATTAAATGGTATGATTAGATTCGCAATCGCACACTCTTTGAAAGCCCTATGAATTCAACCGATTCTATTATCGGGATTATTCAAATCGATTCCATGTTCATAAACTAGGGTTTCGGGATTTCAAACGAATAATTAATCAACCTAAACGCAATGTTATCACAATTAAACTCATACACGGGTCCGCATACCACTGATGAACCAAAGCCCTATGGTCCCTTGGACAATCGCGACCAGATTCAGAGAAATTGGGGATGGATTTGGGATCAGGTTGCGTAAAGGGGGGGTGAACACATGTGACGTACGGGTTAAAATCATTTTTATCCGGCTTTCTGATGCGAGACCCTAGCGGGCGGTGTGGTTAGACTGTTGGGCTTGTGCGCAGGAGGCCCGGGTTCGAATCCGGTCTCCTGCAATATTTTTTTGGGGCTTTTTCATTTGTTTCCTCTTCATAAAAATCAATCCCTATGATATTATGATCCTATATTAATATGTTTTAGCCCCGGAAACCACCCGTAGGCTCGGGTTTGATTTTATAACCCATTTTCATATTATTTTCCCCACCTTTTAAAATAATATATATTTATATTGTTTTCAAACCACGACTCCAAATAAATAATACATTTATATTATTTTCAACCCGTGACTCCAATTAAAGATAATATATATTTACATATTATTTTCATCACGTTTATAAACTCTATGAAACGTTTCTAAACGTATAAATTATATAGTTATTTATATTATTTACCCTTGGTTTTATCCTCGATTAAAAATAATATATTTATTATTTTTTCACACAAATGATTATTTGGTAAATCACACGAACTTAAAAATAATATATATAGTTATATTATTTTCCTAACCATTTTAAATGGCACAAACGTACGACTATAATTATTTATTATTATTCGTTATTAGAAACGTTCGACACGAATCGTATTTATCTTAATAATTAATTAATTAAGAAATCCTTATTACCGTGGACACGTCCGCCTATTCGTTGATCCTTAGAATGTTTTAAGACGTTCTAATCTTTCGTGTCGTCATCACAAATTCCAATGTGTCCCTAACTTATGTGTTTATGATCCTAGGGCATACGTAAGCCGTGCAGGCTAACACTTGAGGTTCTAAATCTCATACTTGTGTGATACTACCTACTACGCAACGTAGGTGAGTTTCACGGCCCCTTTTTACTGCTTTTAAACTGGGGGAGAAAACATGATACAAACTCTTTTGATTTTTGTACTTCATTTTATATCAATTGTTATGACTATGCGTAAACTCTGTCATGAAAGTCCTCACATCGAACCGTTTAAATATGAATATAGCGAGGTATGTTGGGTAGTACTACTGGGTTTGACAAACCTCACCCGCGTTAGTCGCGCTAACTCGATTGGATATCGAACGGGTGCAATATTGACCTAAACGTGCACCGTGGTTGATAGACCTGGTGGGAGGCAATACAAACAGTCAGTTTACGGTTGCTAGCGTAATAACAAACATGAACATGGGTTAGTTACTCATTGGTATATATGTTGATTGTACAATAAATCTGGTAACGTTTATTTATATATTGAAACCTGTGAACTCACCAACCTCGTGTTGACACTTTTTCTTACATGTTTTCTCATGACGCTAAGCTAAGACACAGGTGCACGTTAGGGCATACATGGGATTCAACTGCTTTGCTTTGTGTCTATTTATGTTTGGTTGAATTATTTTATTGTACTTTGTTTGGTTTGGGCGTTTGGACTTTTGAGACTTTTGGACTTTGGTTTTGGGCGCGTGTATTTTGCGCATTTACTTTCTTTACGCTTCCGCATTGATACTTTGATTTAAAAGATATTTTCATTTTGAGTCCCGTGTAGAGTCGTTCAATGTAACTAGTGTCTGAGATCCTGGTTTGTCACTTCCCAAAACGGTAACACTCCGTTAGTTGAAATTGGGGGTGTGACAAATGTGTTTTAGCCCGGGAAACCACCCGTAGGCTCAGGTTTGGTTTTATAACCCATATTCATATTATTTTCACTTTTAAAAATAATATATTTAGGTTATTATCGAATAAAAAAATAATATATTTACCCACGTTTAAATATCCGATTAAAAATATTATATTTATTATTTTTTCATACAAATAATTATTTGGTTAATCCTACGAACCTAAGAATAATATATTAAATTATATTATTTTCATAATCTTTGTAAACGACTCAAACAAATGAATTTATTTATTTGTTTAATTATTATTCGTTATTAACATATGACACGTACCGATTTGATCGTAAATTTGGTATTAAAAATCTTAATTCCCGTAGACTCGTTCGCCCATTCTTAAATCTTTAGAATGCGTTAAGACGTTCTAACCTTCCGTGTCGTCGTCACAAATCCCATTGGGTCCCTAATTGTTATGTTTATATTCTAGGGCATACGTGATCCGTTTCAGGCTAACAGTTGTGGTTTCAATCTCATACTTGTGTGATACTACCTACTGCGCAACGCATGTGAGTTTTCACGGCCCCTTTTTACTGTTTTAACTTGGGGGAGAAATCATGATTCAACTATTTTGAGATTTTTGTAATTCATATGTTATCAATGTTAAAGCTAAGCGTAACACGCTATCACTAAAAGTCCTCAACACATATCTTAGCGAGGTAGTGTTTAGTAGTACTACTGGGTTTGACAAATCCCACCCGCGTTAGTCGCGCTAACTCGATTGGAGATCGAACGGGTGAAATGTTAGCCTATTCACATTGCCGGGGTTGATAGACTTGGCAGGAGGCAAATAAACAAACAATCAGCTTCGGTTGCGAGCGCTTAAGTTAAACATGAACATAGGTTAGCTACCTATAGATACATATTGAATGATCAATAATCTGGTAAATGTTTATTTATATATTGAAACATGTGAACTCATCAACCTCGTGTTGACATCTTTTCTTGCATGTTTTCTTAGGTCGCTAAGATAAGGCACAGGTGCACGTATAGGACATGCATGTGATTCTCCTTTTTGATTGATGTCTTATTAAATTGTTTGGACTTTCTTTGGACTATGTTTGGTTTGGACTTTTGGACTTTTTGGGTGCGTGTGTTTTGCGCATTTATTTTCTTTATGCTTCAGCATTAAACTTTGAATGTTATGATATTTTCATTTGAGTCCCATGTAGATTCGTTCAATGTAACTAATGACTGAGATCCTGGTTTGTCACTTCCCAAACGGTAAAACTCCGTTAGTGGAATTTGGGGTTGTGACAGATAAGGACATACCGGTTCACTTTACAGCGAAGGAGTGCTTATTCTTAAAGCCAGGACTGGTTATACCTGAAGAAATCATATTGATGCGAGCTCCAAGAAAGTTCAATACTTACATGGTGGATATGAACGACCATTCTACACCAGTGAGCGTTTCTTGTTTATTGTCAAAAGCCACAGGCTCAGAATCATATTTGTGGCATCGACGAATGGGGCATGTGAATATGAAAAACATGAACAATCTGGTTTATAAGGATCTGGTGCGAGGTTTACCCAGAAATGAATTTATAATTCAAGAAAGTTGTATGTCATGTGCAAAAGGAAAACAACACAAGAAGACTGTGACAACATTTACTCGACCTTTATTTCTTTTTCATATGGATTTATTTAGTCATGTTCGAGTAAAAAGTATTGCGAAGAAATCTTACTGTCTTGTTATCACAGATGATTTTTCAAGATTTTCCTGGGTGTTCTTCCTTACAACAAAGGATGAAACACCTGAAACAATCATTGAATTTATAAAATGAGTCAAAAACATCTGTGATAGCAAAGTATCTATTATTCGCAGTGATAATGGAACTGATTTTAAGAATAAACTGATAAATTTGTTTTGTGCAGAAAAAGGCATAAGTCATCAATTTAGTGCAGCAAGGACTCCGCAACAAAATGGAGTGGTAGAAAGGAAAAATAGAACTCTAATTAAGGCTGCCCGTACAATGCTCGTAGATACATATCGACCACAGGTTCTCTTGAAGCCATTAAACAAAACCCCTTCGATTCTTGGATCTATCGTAATCGAAATCGAAGGAATTGGGACTAGGTTCGATCGGATTTGCGTATGGGGGAAGAACCCACCGAACCTTGATGTTAAAACAATATTGAACCGGTTGAGTTTGATATTCCCTAGCGGGCAGGACTTGTTAAAGCTGTGTGCGTGTGTGGGAGAGACCCGGGTTCGAGGCCGGGCTCCCACATTTTATTTGTGAGGCATTTTTATTATATTTAATTTTTAAAAATCAAACCATATATTATTATAATATTATATTAATGTGTTTTAGCCCGGAAAACCACCCGTAGGCTCGGGTTCGGTTTTATAACCCATTTTCATATTATTTTCACTTTTAAAAATAATATATTTATGTTATTATCGAATAAAAAAAATAATATATTTACCCACGTTTAAATATATGATTAAAAATAATATATTTATTATTTTTCCATACAAATAATTATTTGATTAATCCTACGAACCTAAGAATAATATATTAAATTATATTATTTTCCTAATCTTTGTAAACGACTCGAACGTACGAATTTATGTATTTGTTTAATTATTATTCATTGTTAACATACGACACATACCGCTTTGATCATAAATTTGGTATTAAAAATCTTAATTCCCGTAGACTCGTTCGCCCACTCTTAAATCTTTAGAATGCGTTAAGACGTTCTAACCTTCCGTGTCGTCGTCACAAATCCCATTGGGTCCCTAATTGTTATGTTTATATTCTAGGGCATACATGATCCGTTTCAGGCTAACAGTTGTGGTTTCAATCTCATACTTGTGTGATAATACTTACTACGCAACGCATGTGCGTTTTCACGGCCCATTTTTACTGTTTTAACTTGGGGGAGAAATCATGATTCAACTATTTTGAGATTTTTGTAATTCATATGTTATCAATGTTAAAGCTAAGCGTAACACGCTATCACTAAAAGTCCTCAACACATATCTTAGCGATGTAGTGTTTAGTAGTACTACTGGGTTTGACAAATCCCACCCGCGTTAGTCGCGCTAACTCGATTGGAGATCGAACGGGTGAAATGTTAGCCTATTCACATTGCCGGGGTTGATAGACTTGGCAGGAGGCAAATAAACAAACAGTCAGCTTCGGTTGCGAGCGCTTAAGTTAAACATTAACATAGGTTAGCTACCTATAGATACATATTGAATGATCAATAATCTGGTAAATGTTTATTTACATATTGAAACATGTGAACTCATCAACCTCGTGTTGACATCTTTTCTTGCATGTTTTCTCAGGTCGCTAAGATAAGGCACAGGTGCACGTATAGGACATGCATGTGATTCTCCTTTTTGATTGATGTCTTATTAAATTGTTTGGACTTTCTTTGGACTATGTTTGGTTTGGACTTTTGGACTTTTTGGGTGCGTGTGTTTTGCGCATTTACTTTCTTTATGCTTCCGCATTAAACTTTGAATGTTACGATATTTTCATTTGAGTCCCATGTAGATTCGTTCAATGTAACTAATGATTGAGATCCTGGTTTGTCACTTCCCAAACGGTAAAACTCCGTTAGTGGAATTTGGGGGTGTGACAAATAAGGACATACCAGTTCACTTTACAGCGAAGGAGTGCTTATTCTTAAAGCCAGGACTGGTTATACCTGAAGAAATCATATTGATGCGAGCTCCAAGAGAGTTCAATACTTACATGGTGGATATGAACGACCATTCTACACTAGTGAGCGTTTCTTGTTTATTTTCAAAAGACACATGCTCAGAATAATATTTGTGGCATCGACGAATGGGGCATGTGAATATGAAAAACATGAACAATCTGGTTTATAAGGATCTGGTGCGAGGTTTACCCAGAAATGAATTTATAATTCAAGAAAGTTGTATGTCATGTGCAAAAGGAAAACAACACAAGAAGTCCCATCCAAAGAAGACTGTGACAACATTTACTCGACCTTTATTTCTTTTTCATATGGATTTATTTGGTCATGTTCGAGTAAAAAGTATTGCGAAGAAATCTTACTGTCTTGTTATCACAGATGATTTTTCAAGATTTTCCTGGGTGTTCTTCCTTACAACAAAGGATGAAACACCTGAAACAATCATTGAATTTATAAAACGAGTCAAAAACATCTGTGATAGCAAAGTATCTATTATTCGCAGTGATAATGGAACTGAGTTTAAGAATAAACTGATAAATTTGTTTTGTGCAGAAAAAGGCATAAGTCATCAATTTAGTGCAGCAAGGACTCCGCAACAAAATGGAGTGGCAGAAAGGAAAAATAGAACTCTAATTGAGGCTGCCCGTACAATGCTCGTAGATTTAAAATTACCCATAATTTTCTGGGCATAGGTAGTAAACACGGCATGTTATGTTTTGAATAGAGTTGTCATGGTGAAGCAGCATACGAAGACTTCTTATGAGTTGTTTTTCAAAAGAAAGCCTTGTATCAAGTTTTTCAGAGCATTTGGATGTTCGTGCACACTTCTAAATACACAAGATTCTTTGCCAAAGTTTGTTGCAGTTGGAGATGAATGTTATTTCTTGGGATACTTTTCTTATCAAAAGGCTTTCAGAGTTTATAATAAAAGAACAAAGATTGTTCAAGCATTGTATTATGTGGAGTGGCAAGAGTTGAATATTTCTCCTGAGTAAAATGGACCAGAATGGTTCTTTGATTCGGATATAATTTTCAAAACTTTTGGTCAACAATCTTTATCTGATTCTGATGGTGCAAGTTCTTCAAATATAGTTGATGAGTTAGTAATAAGGATTAATCAAACTGTTAACAATTTCTTGGTTAGTCCACAAAAGTAATGATTCAAAGTGAAAACTCTGAAGGTGCTGCTAAATCTACACAAACACAAAAAGAGCAACTTGAAAATTCAACTAAAAATGATAATATTGAAGTACAGGTTCTGTTACTAATGATGAACTATTTGTTTCTGAAGATCAACTTGAAGTTTCTAATGATCAAGAAGAGAATGATACTCAGTCAAACTCTTCAAGTGTCTCAAATGACCTATTACCATGACACTAGTATGCCAGAATCAGTTCAGGTTGAAGAAATTCCAATTCACAGAATTCATTCAGCTCATCCCATTGAGAATATTATTATATCTATTGAAGAAGGTGTGAAAACAAGAAGTCAAACTGGAAACATTAATGTATGTCTATATTCATGCTTCTTGTCACAAGAAGAACCAAAGAATGTAACAATCGCACTTCAAGATTCAAATTGGATTGAAGCGATGCAAGAAGTGTAGATGCATGTTTTGTAACTATAGATTAAATTCTATGTATCTGTGTACGTGGCTAGTACGCAGGAGGGTGTTCCTGAGTACTTAGCCCGCACACCAGTTTGGTCCTGCGTACTTAGTAAGTACGCAAGGCTTTTGCCTTGCGTACTTGTCAAATACGCATGACCAAACCATGCGTACTTAGTAAGTACGCAAGGCTTTGCGTACTTGTCAAGTACGCGGAAAGTGTTCCTGTCCCTATAAATAGAAGACTTGTCTTCATTTGTAGGTGGAACTCTGGAACTAGGTTTATCCGGGTCGGGAAGAGCTCTCCCGACCCCTGGACCGTGAGCTTAGATGAGAGATGTGTGTTCCTTCGTATGTAGTCTGTAATACGGGATGACTTCTTTGTTATGGATTACGTTTCGTTTCATCGTCTTTTGTCTTTGTTTGTGTTTCTCTGTCTAGTTTCTTTGTTCCCACACAAATCGCAGAACAGATCGTGTTATTTCCGCTGCGCGACGAGGCTCCCGGGACCTACAAGTGGTATCAGAGCTAACCCATGCGTACTTAGCAAATACGCAGGTCACTTCTCATGCGTACTTACTAAGTACGCAGGGCTAACCCATGCGTACTTAGCAAATACGCAGAAAAGGTGATTCTGCGTACTTGTTCAGTACAGCAGTGTTCTTGACGGATCTTGAGGAGAATGCTCGAAACGTGACGGATCTGAGAAATTAATGCTTCCAAAAGCTTCGAAAACATCATCTAACAAACCCTCAACCTTCCAAACACCAAATGAAGTGATAACAAACTCGATTTTAAGGATTTAGGTTACGACTCGTTTTTGCTCAAAACCCTAAAAAATCGAAACTGGAACACAAATCAACGAACACCGAGGCTCTGATACCACTTGTCATACATTGTTTATGGGTCCATACCTGAAAATGTAGGCTACGAGTATCCGGGATACTTATTTAATAGGGTATGAATGCTGAACTAATGGGAGCAATTGGGTCATCATCGGCTAAAGGTCTTGTTCTATTTGTGAAGATGTGGCTTCTTTGGGTCTTTCGGAAAAAGAATCATCTTGTTTAGGTATTCAAACCTGAATATGTAGGCTACGAGTGTCCTCAGATACTTCTTTAATAGGGGATGAATACTGGAACAACTTGAACCCAAGGATTTGCTGTTTTGGATCTTTGCAAAGGAATAAAGAATAAAATTCTAGAGTTTGCTAGTTGTGCTTTTTGAGGATTTGAGTGAAGTGGTGATGAAGCTGGTCATAGTTTACAGAGAAATGAGGGGGATAATATCTAGTATTCATGAGACATTAAAGAGGTGGTGGAAAAGCCGTTGGTACTTCCTATATATATACCTCTTTGACGTAACATGGATCTCAACCGTGATTTCTCGTGTAAACTATATTTATCGTGTTTGATTCTATCATGTGTCTTCAAGATGAAGCTGGATATTCGTTGGATTATTAGTTGAAGATGGAACCTTTTATCATTGGTCGATGGGATAGGAAACATACCCTTGTTTCTGGTCTAGTCAGATGGAGCTTAAACTGAAAGGGGATATTGGAAATGAACATCTTCGAGAATTTGGTTGACTCGTGAAGATACAGGATAGAGTTGGACACATCTGGTTGAAGACTTAAGTTTATCTTACTGGAATTCCTATGGGAGCTGATTTGTTTGATGCAGGTTATTGGAAACTCAAACTCTCTATCATATGCCAGCTGATTTGGAGCTGTCTTAGTCTACTATTGTTACCTGTTTAGGAAGACATTGTCAGACTCAGAAGTCTAAGTCAGGGTGGAGGTTGCTACTGCTGAGAGGATGAACTACAATGAGTTGTGTTGGGTTAGTTGGTTCTTATTGAAGCACATGGTTTGGTCTACAATGAAAGCTACAGTTAGAGGGAGTCGGGTTTGTCATCACTCGGCAACTGAAGACTGAAGTTTGAAGATTTGAAGATCTCAAGTGGAATGCCAGAAGATCAAGTCTCGCCAGAAGACACGTGATGTCATTAGTTTAGAGGGAGTCTGTTAGGACATTCTTTGTAAACTGATGATTATCAGTGTTAGTGATAGATAGAATTTGATGCTATAGTTAAGAGGGAGTTTGTAGATGCATGTTTTGTAACTATAGATTAAATTCTATGTATCGGTGTACGTGGCTAGTACGCAGGAGGGTGTTCCTGAGTACTTAGCCCGCACACCAGTTTGGTCCTGCGTACTTAGTAAGAAGCCTTGCGTACTTGTCAAATACGCATGACCAAACCATGCGTACTTAGTAAGTACGCAAGGCTTTTGCCTTGCGTACTTGTCAAGTACGCAGGAAGTGTTCCTGCCCCTATAAATAGAAGACTTGTCTTCATTTGTAGGTGGAACTCTGGAACTAGGTTTATCCGGGTCGGGAAGAGCTCTCCCGACCCCTGGACCGTGAGCTTTGATGAGAGATGTGTGTTCCTTCGGTATGTAGTCTGTAATACGGGATGACTTCTTTGTTATGGATTATGTTTCGTTTCATCGTCTTTTGTCTTTGTTTGTGTTTCTCTGTCTAGTTTCTTTGTTCCCACAAAAATCGCAGAACAGATCGTGTTATTTCCGTTGCGCGACGAGGCTCCCGGGACCTACAAGAAGAATTACTTTAATTTAAGAAGCTGAATGTGTGGCATCTTGTTGATCTTCCTGAAGGCAAGTACCCGATCGGTACAAAGTAGGTTATTCGCAACAAAAAGGATTATAGTGGCACTGTTGTTTAAAACAAGGCTCGCTTATTGTACAAGGATTCTATCAGGAAGAAGGGTTAGACTATGAGGATGTTTTTGCTCCTGTTGCCCAAATTGAAGCTATTCGTATCTTTCTAGCCTATGCTTCTTTTATGAAGTTTAAGGTTTATCAAATGGATGTGAAGACTGCATTTCTTTATGGGGTTGTAAAAGAAGAAGTCTATGTTAATCAACCACCTGGTTTTGAAGATCCTGATCTTGTCGATCAAGCACCTCGTGCTTGGTATGATACCTTGTCGATACATCTCACATTTAATGGCTTTGTTCGTGGTATAATTGACAAAACTTTGTTTCTCAAGAATGTTGATTCTGATTTGTTGATTGTTCAAGTCTACGTTGATGATATTATATATGGTTCTACAAATGAATCACTTTATAAAGATTTTGAAGCTGTCAAGAAACTCAAATTCGAAGTGAGTTTAATGGGTCAAATGCAGTTTTTTCTGGGATTGCAGGTGGAACAATCTGATGCTGGAATTCTTATTCATCAGGCGAAGTATGTTAAGGATATTTTAACAAAATTCAACATGAATGATTACAAGGCAGCATCCACTCGCATTGCTCCCCATGAACCTCTCACTGTGGATTTATCTGGAGTTGCAGTTATTCAAAAAGCATATCATTCGATGATTGGTTCCTTGATGTATCTGACTGCAAGTAGACCTGATGTTATGTTCGCAGTTTGCTCGTGTACTAGATATCAGGCAGCTCTAAAAGAGTCCCATGAATCGGTTGTTAAAAGAATTTTTTGGTATCTTAAGGGTCGAGTTAATCTCTGTTTATGGTATCCTTCTGATTTTGAATTTAATTTTTATGCTTATACTTTTAGCGATTATGGTGGATGTAATTTGGACAGGAAATCTACATCAGGAGGTTGTCAATTTTTGGGGGAGAGACTTGTTTCATGGCAGTGTAAGAAACAAACAAATGTGTCCACTTCAACTGCTGAGGCGGAATACACAGCCGCGTCGAGCTGTTGTTCACATGTCATTTGGATACATCATCAACTGATGGACATTGAAATCAATTTTTTAGAGACCCCGATTTTTGGTGATAATAAAGCGGTGCTTGGTATAGTCAAGAATCCAATTCAGCACTAAAAAACAAAGCATATCGCCATCAGGTTACATTTTATTCGCGATTGCTTTGATAATGGTTTAATTAAGTTGGTCCACATTGATACCTTAGAGCAAAAAGCATATATTTTTACAAAAACTTATTCAACAGATCGGTTTAACTCTCTGGTAGAAATGTTGGGGATGATTTCTTTCTGATTGTGTTTAAATAAAAAATCCCGTTTAATAAAATCCGTCTTTTTGATTGAAAGACCATATATGTTCCTCAAAAAGATTTTTCTTTTAGTATTAAAAATGTGTTGAATTGTGTGTTTGTTTTAATATATGCTTTTTATGTGTTTGTTTAGATTCAATTAATTGCATCACAATTTTAGGGGGAGAATAAAAGAAAATAAACGAAATTATCATCTGTGAAGTGTTTGTTTTATCTGTGTGTGCAAAAGAGAAAAAGAGATGTTGAAATTCATATTGTGCTGTAAAATGAACTATGTATGACTGATTGACATGCAAATAGGAAATGATATTATATTTGTGTACTGCGCTTACGCATGAATTGGATATGATGGTAACACCGGTTACAATTATTGATATGTTGGTAGGCTCTGTATGTATAAATTAGGCGATATTTGTGTGATTAACTAAATTGTAATCTTTGTGTTTTACCCACATCGAATATCGGTACTTTCATCATTAGAATGCAAAGTGAATCTAGTCATACCATGAGACCAGGATCTTGACGAGTTCTTAGCACAATTTGTTTGCTCTATTGACTATATACGTCAAATATATGATTTAGAGTTAAACACCTTCACATAGCTGATGGTTCTGGTGGAAATCTTGGATGGAAACCAGGAACTCAGTCTGTTTCGCCTTTTGAATCATTCGTGATTTCAATTGACATATCCAATATCTTACGGATATCCGCATACCCAAATCATTCATGATTCTTCATATATACTCTTCACATCTCATATGAATCAATATGATTCCGTACTATCTCATAAACCAAGACAATGAATCAAAATGCTTCTAAATCAATATGATTCCATTCAAATCCACTTGGATTATTTTTTCTGTGCTAAGAACGCTACCTTCATGCTAGTGATTGGATCATGATTTGGTGAAACTTTGTGTTGATTCACATTCTTTCCATCTCGATTGTGGGGTACACATTGTATTGATTAATCTTACCTTAACTGTCACACAGTATTTGCTGAAACATGATGCATGAGTTTATGTGGATTAAGATACTGGCAATCAATGTTGAACTGTGTAGATCCTGACTTGATATGAAGTGTGATTAAGACAGTGTGCATTTATGATCCTATGTCAATTCAGTTTATCAACATGAGAAAAGGCTGGTTTTTCTGAAAAGGTATTATGTGTGTGTTCTTGTTTTAATAATTTGTTTGAAGTATAATTTTTTTTCTTTGTTGTTTGTTGTTTTTCTTACATTTGAAAGCATTAAAATTTTGGAACAGGTCTTAATGATGTCAGGATTGGATAAAGAAAAATAAAATTCAAAATTTCACAAGTAAAAAGTTTTTGCCCGAAATCTTCTGTCCGAAATTGTTTTCGATCGAAGAGTCATATGTGAAAAGACTTTCCATCCGAAATCTCAAAAGGTATATATATCTACTTTTCGATCGAAATCATTTCACCACCTCTGTATGAGTTTTCAAGCCTGATTTTTGATATTACCAAGTGCCGTGTTTTCGTGCGAAATCTTTGAGTAAAGTTGAATGTGAGTTCTGGTTAAAGTTTCCGACATCAAGGTATGCTTTTCTGGACTCTTTGAGTAAGATTAGATAGATTCATTGCCTTATAATTTAAATGTTTATGAATCGTCTGAAATCTTGTATGAATCGTCCGAAAACTTGTATGAATTGATCAAAATCTTTCTCGGATGGAAATGAAGACAACTGATCTGTCCGAAGAGGTTTTCGATCGAAATTGTTTTCGATTAGGTTTTAATGAGAGTTTTCGTTCGAAAACTTTTGAGTTGGAAATTTCTATAAAGAAATTGTTTTTGTTAGAAAAGGATGTTTTCAGGCAGGAGGTTTTGATCGAAATAGTTTTTGGTTAATAGTTTTCGATCGAAATCTTTGGAGTTGGCAACTTTTGGATTTTGACTGATTTATGTTACTTGTCTTGAACAACTATGAACAGGTTAAAGTTTGACTCAAGGCACAACATCTGTGCGTGTTTGACAGCTAGCATAGGAAAATCGAAAGGATATGAAGAAATAGTTCGGTTTCTGAACAAATCAAGAATTCTAACTGCCATATCAACACAAGTTACTGTTTATGAAAATAAAATTCGAGAATTCTGGAACAACGTTGAATATAATCATGTTAACAAGGAAATCTAGATAGAAAGTACAGTTGGTGGAAAGAAGATCAAGATTACTAAACAAATTATCATAGAGGTTCTAAGTTTCAGAGACAATGTCATTTTTCCATACATAATAAGTTACACACGCGTGATGCAGATAATCAGATAAATGGGCTATGAAGGAGACTTTCAAAGAAGGCAAGTGACAAAGACTTTGTTAGGGAAACAGTGGAGGTACTTAGTACATGTATTCATTCATTGCCTTGGACCGAGGACATGAGCATTTGATCAAATTGGTGAAGTGTTTAGTAGAGCTTTAGTTTGTCTGACAACTCACCATAGATTCAATTTCTCAAGAATGATATTTGAAGCTATGATTAATAATTTTGTGGGTCCAAGACAGAACAACAAGTTTCTGCTTTATCTAAGATTCTTACAAATGATAATCAATACATTGTTTCCTGATCTACCTAATGATGGGGTTGAGCTTCCATTGGATCAAATAACAGAAATAATTTTCAGTAGCATGAACACCATAAGGAAGAAAAGCAAGTTTACTTGGACAGTGACACCTTTATTTCCAAATATGATTGAAGAGAATCCTGATCCCGAGTTCGGTGTCGAAGATGAATTGAATGATATTCAAGGTAGTGAAGTAGAGGATCATGATGGTGACGATGAAGGAGATGATGATGATGAAGGAGATGATGATGAAGGAGGTGAAGGTGGTGATAGGAATGTAGTGAAAAACAATCCTGAAAATGTCAAGCACCTGTGATTATTCCTGAAGTTGTTACATAAGTTGTAGTCGAGAAAGAAACTGTTGATGAGCCAGGTAAAGAAACAGAGAAGGTTTAAGAAACTAAAAGTGTTGAAACACCAGAAATTCCAGCAACGGCAACTGAAACTCCAATCAAAAGGAAAGCTACTGAATCTAAAAAGGACGTGCCTTCTAGACCTCCTCCGTCTAAAGGTATCATAATTAAAGAACCAGAACAAAAGAGATTGTAGACCATGGCACAGAGGTACTCACGAAAAGGAAAGGGTAAAAAAGTTCCAGATCCTATTAGACAAAAGGCTTCTAAAGATTGCAAATTGATGGATGAAGAGTTTCTAAACTTTGCAACTCAAGAAACTACAAATATTATAAGTCAACTGAAGACTCAAGTTTCAAATCTTCAAAGCAGAGAAGCTGCAAATGAAAGAGAAATTAGAGAGTTAAAGACAAGTGATTCCAAGAAGCAAAAGCAGCTTGATGAGCAACAAGTACAGATAGATAATTTGCAAAGCATTGTGCAAGATCTTGTAAAACATCTTGGAATGTCTATTTCAATTCCGAATGTCACTAGTCAACCCATGCAAGAGAATAAAGAACAGCAAGAATCTTCAATGTTGAATCAATCACAACATATTGAATCTCCAATTAAAGGAGTTGATCTTTTTGGTTCACAAGATATGTTTGATGTTGATTCACTTATTAATCAACAAGGTGAGGGAATGGAGGTAGGTGATGAAGATAAGGAGAAGGAAGAAGATGAAAAAGAGGAAGATGAAGATGTTATTATCACAAATATCAAGAAAAATGATGCTGATCCTTCTGATGATGATGATAGCAGTAGTGATGGTTCTGGAATTGGTGGAAGTGGAGCAAGTAATGAAGAGTCAAGTGATGACAAAGATTCTGATGTAATATATGAGAAACATGAATATGAGGAAAAACAAACGTATGTTGAATGTAACGGGAATGAAGTTGGAAGATTGGACAAAGTGGTTGACGAGAGAATTCCTTTTGATGAATTGTTTGAAGAGAGTGAAATAGATGAAGATCAAAAGGATTCTACTGAAAAGAAAGCTTCTTATGATAAAAGCTCGTGGTGGAAAATTAATGAAAGACCGTTAACCGTTGAAAGAATTTGTAGGATCGTAAGATTACAAGGTGATTCTGTTCTAGTTGATATTGGCGGAAACAATAGCAACCAACAAAGTAAACAAGTAAACAGCAAGAATACTGATAAATGCATTGTTGTATTAGACTTCTGAGATTACAAGTTTACAAGTAAAACACTATCAAGAAGCACACGCACACTTTGTTTGAAGTGTTTACAAGATATATATAGTAACTTAGAATCAAGACAGACCCTTGATTCTAAGGATCAGATCTAACACAAGCCGTTGATCTTGTTTATTAATCTAAATTACACGCAAAGGCTAATCTAGTTAACTTTACTGAAACGTCTTCTTTGGAATCATTGTTTGCATGCTTGGAGAAGCGCGTTATTGTCCTTTATTGGTTGCACCATTGAGGTTCCTTCTGCTTGGAGTGTGGCAGTTGCTTTTGCAGAAAGGTGTCAGAGGCGCTTCACATGGATAGTCAGCTGCAACGTTTGGTCTTCAGAGAATAAAGCTATCAGCAGCAGAGATGAGAATAATGCTGCTGATAAGCCTATCAGCAGCAACTTGTGTTGAACGCTGCTGATAAACCTATCAGCAGCAACAAGTGTTGAATGCTGCTGATAAGCCTATCAGCAGCAACAAGTGTTGAATGCTGCTGATAAGCCTATCAGCAGCAACATGTGTTGAATGCTGCTGATAAGCCTATCAGCAACATTTGTACTTAGAATAATTTGGTAGCAATCAGTCTTTGGTTCTACAAACTCCCCCTAGACTGATGCAACCAAAATTCTTCTAATCACTTTGCTGCTAAAGCTTTTTCATGTGGCGGACTATCCTTTCAACCTCATAGCCTCTTGGATCCTTGCTGGGATTGTTCAGTGGAAGTTCAGACAGAGTCTTGATGTCTTTGTGTGGCATTTTGTAGATTGCTTTGCTTGAACATCTCATCTGCTGCTTCTTTACATCAATCAGAGTGAACTCATCCAAATCAGCATTGTAGGACCAAGATACAAATGGAGAGTGGGACTTGAGTGGTTTGATATCCATGACCACATCTTTGCTAGGGTTGAAGTAATGTCTGATTGCTAGCATAAGATGTTTCCCTCTCTCATTTGCAGGCTCATGAGCTTCACCCAGCTCCAAAATTCTTCTTAGGTCTGAATCTGGTAGTTGTAGAACCTCATCAACAGACCTGTATGTAGATCTTCTTCTTTCAGTTCTCCCCCTGAAGATCTCAAACCTTTGATCCTGTGGATTGTAGACCCATTCAACTATGTCTCTTGAGTCTTCAGGTTCAGATGAGGATTTGGATTTCTTCAAGGGAGGCTGTTGATGAGTGGGAGCTGGGTGGGATGATTTGGACTTGTTGGGTGGAGGAGTGGAAGGTTTGGGGAGAAGAGTGGAAGGATGATGGACTGAGGAAGAGGTAGGTGAGGGAGAAGGCTTGAGTTTCTTTGTCTTTGGTTTTTCTTCTTCTTTGATAAGTACCCTTTTTTTGGAGCCCTTCTTCCCTAGTCTTTCTTCCTCATCCTTTTTAACTTTGAAGTAGAGGGCTTGCAGGTTCATGAAATTCATGGGACCTAGCCTCTTTCCACTATCTCCTCTAGCCTTAAGGAAGTCAATCATGACCTTCCTTTCTTCATGGGTTCTTTTATTCAGTGCAATAGTCTTCTTGGACTGTAGCTTGGCTCTTTCTTCTTCTTCAGCCTTTTTTTGCTAGCCAATTGACCCTGCTGACCCATGAAGGCTCTGTAAATCTCTTTGTTTGAAAGTTTCTCAAGGTAGTCTGCATCCTCACCTTGAGAGATCAGAGCTTCAGTCCACTCCTCCCTTAATTCTTTTGCTAATTTAGAATCAGTGATTCTAAACTTAGCATCTTCCTTCCTCTTCTTTTCATTCTCTTCTTCTTCTTCTTCCTTTGCAAACTTTTCCTGCAGCTGTCTGGCAAGTTGTTCATCTTCCTCAACTTGAGACCCTGCATGGATTTTAACTTTCATCTCATCCAGCTGTTTGGCATACAGCTGGATTGTCTGTTGTCTTAGGAGTATGGCTGCCTTTCTTTCTTGATGCCTTTGATTATGAGCTATCTCTTATTCTTCTCTTTTCCTTCTTCTTTCTTCTTTCTCTTTCTTTTCTTTTCGCAACCTCTCTTCATCCTCTTCTGTCATAATGCCCTTCCCTTTATTAACATTGGATGCCTATGCTCTGGCTTCACTGATCACAGCAACAGCTGATTGTTGTGCTGTTGGGATCTCTGCCTCGGCTTCATTGGCAAGTTGAGGAATTGATAAGGGATGGTCACTGTCTTCATCAAGTTGATACTCAGGACCTTCTATTTCCTTCAGTTGATCCCTAAGTGAAGATCTTGTGCCAGATGCTACAGATGTGGCTTCAACTTGTGGAGTATCTGAGTTGGAGTCAGCATCAGAAGTTGACACAGACTCTTCTTGAGGAATCAGTCCTTCTTCTTCAAGATGGGCTTTGATGGTGACCATCATTGGCTGGCTCTCCAATGAGTTAATATTGCAGATGTTGGCTCTGAGCTGAAAAATCTTGAATAGGAAGTCTGAGGGCAGCTGAAGGATGTTCCTGGTGTTGATGATGAGAGAGGAGCCGTTGCTGAGCAGAAGAGTGTGGTCAAGGGACTTAGTGCTCACCCAACCTAGCACGTCCAAGTCCTTGACCAGGAAGGCATACAGGAATCTTCGAAGGCCCAGAACTTCTTCTTCAGTGAGAAGACTGCTCCTTGTTATTTCAAGATTGCTAGGAGTCAGTCTCCTTTCTGCGGCCGCCGAGGATTCAGGATAAGCTACCCGATGTGCTGCTTGTAGGAATCTTTGGAGCCTGGGTAGATTATCCTCCATCAGGTCATAGAACTTGCCAATGGCAAGTTCTGCTGAGAGATCTGCTGAGTTGTTGATGCAGTTTGATTAGTATAGCTGTAGGACTTGGAGGGCATTGAGAGAGTTCTAGTTAAGCTCTTCTACTCCGCTGAACTCCCATCCAATCCAAAACCTCTCAGCTGATCCATCATACCCCCAAGCTAGAATGGAGTCAAATTCTAGCTTCTTTGATGATCTGAATAGTTGGGGGGTTGAGAATTGACCAATGATGGCTGCTGCTTTAGGGATGATGCTGAATGGTGTATTTGTTTGTTCCGTGTCTTCAGTACCATTAAGCATTTCATCAACAGCCCTGACGACCAACTTCCAGTCTTCAGATTTCTCTTCTTCTTCGTTATCTGAGGCTGGCAAGTCATGAATTTGTACAAAAGTCGGCTTGAATAGTGAACTTTGAAGTACAACCTGCTCTTGAATCCAGTCATCAAGACTGTCTGTATCTTCTTCCATAGAGACCATCTCCCCCTTTTTGGTTGCATCAGTAGAAAGGTAAGCATCAGTTTGGGTGCCTACTGATACAAGAGAGGGAGTGGGTAAAGTTGGGCATTGATGGGCTTCATGCATAGAGACTTGGTGTCTTAGTTTGGACACTTCAGCCTCTAACATAGCCACCCTGGCCATCAATTCCAAGTTATGAAGTTTCAGTCTGTCCTCATCCACAGTTGTGGAATCCTTGGACCCAGATGGGGCCTTAGGCCGAGCCTCAGCATCCCCATCACCCGTGGTTTCTTGGCGCTTGGGATTCCTCTCAGTGAGGGGAGTTTCCAAGGAAAAACCCTCACCATGAGTTGCCGTGGTTGAGGTCTTAAAGATGTTGTCACTGTCCTCCTGGTAATTTGATGGACCAGCAGTAGTGACAGCCTCTTCCACATCCACTCTTTCATTACTCCTAGAGTGGACCTTCAAGGGTGAAGAACTTGGGTTGGGTGTTTCGGAAGCAAGACCAATCAGTACCTCCTTGATAGTGGTAGTTGGAGAAGGTACATCACTTTGGTCAGGTTCCTCAACACTTAAGTCCAAAGAAGATAGGAATGGCTCAAAGGGCTGTTCTATGGATCTGGGAAGTGATCCTAATCCTAATAGAGAGACTTTTGAAGGAGTCTCCCTAACAGTGTGGCTTTCCCTTATGATATTCTCACTAGAATGTTGTGATTCTGAGTGAGGGATGTTGGCTTGGGTTTGGGCCTTGGAGGCAAGAGAAGAAGGAGTTCTCTTGCCCCTCTTCCTTGTATATTTGGCTGCAACTAGGGCCCTGTGTTCCGGTTGATCAATCAAACTGTGGGTGAGTAAAGTATGTGCCTGTACATCCTTAGTAGAATGCACAGGGGTTCGATCAAGGGAAGCAGCGGTTTGAGTTTGTGGCAGTGAGGTGGAGGGTGTGGGATCAGTATCAGCTGGGTTTGCTAAACTGTCACCCTGGGCACTTTACGTGTTCAACATTGTAGATATCAATGGAACATCGGCCCTTGAGAACTTTGATGAAACTGTTCTCATGCTTTGAAAAATGTTATTCTTATGTCCTAGCATTACGTAGATTCTTGTAGTTTTTGAAAGATCTTGGTGCTCAATGTTGAACACTTCCTGGAAGAATCTTGGGTACATGAAGAACTGTGATTTCACCCCTTCTTGAAGGTTGTATCTCAAACCTTCAAGAATGAGGTGGGAAAATTGAAACCCGCCCCAGTTATCATACCGTGAGTTGCCGATGCAAGTCCGGAGCTAAGTTGGTTCCAGCCACTTCTCTTCTGGGATATGCATTGGAGAAGAGTGTGGCAGAGATACTTCCATTTGGGACCCATGAGTGCCTTCTCTATCGTATACTCTGTTTGATTCCCAGTGTACCCTATGGATACAAAGGTCCTCATGTATACGTCTCTTGGGTAAGAGATGGCGTCCCCTTCATCTTGAAGCTTGAGGTGTTGGTGGAGCTTTGCTTCAGTGATAATCATCTCCTTTCCGTCTACTATGCCACTGATTTGGGGAGTGCCCTGGTCAGCAGAATACACGGCTGAGCTCTAAAACTCTTCCATGTGGGAAGTATAGATGGTTGGGTTGACTGTTAGGGCATGGTGGATTTTGGACCGACAAAGGAAGTCGATCATATCATCGAAACCTTCGGATTTCTTGCCCTTTATTAGGCATGCAGTGAGGTTGTGATATGGGGAAAACTTGTCGTTGGGGTTGTTTATGTCTGCGCCTGCCATTGTTATGGATTTGGAGGGAAGAGAGAAGGGTGTTTCAATGGTGGTTAATTATTTAGGGCTTTGAATGCTGTGGGGACGGGAGAGAAAGTGATGGGTTATAGGTTTGAAATTGAATATGAAGAGGTTGTGGGAACGTTTGAGATTGTGATATAAGGGCAGACGAAGAAAAAGCAACTTTACTTGTACAGTACAACCTGTTTCACTTTTCATTGTTACAGCTGTAAAGCACTCGCGCAGTCATGGTAAAGACTGAGAGTAGTTTTTACCTCGGGTAAAAGTTAATGTTTGACTTAAGTTTACCCATCAGCAGCAAACTTGGTTGCTGTCGATGAGAAAGTCTGTCCGCAGCAACTTTGGTTGCTGCGGATGGTTAAGTCTGTCAGCAGCAAACTTAATTGCTGCTGATAGATGCAATGGTCTGCAGCAGGGATTTTACTGCTGATTGCCTTAAAGCTATCCGCAGGAGAACTTGTTCCTGCTGATAACTTAAGGCAGTCAGTGGCAAATCCTCTGCTGCTGAAAATTAAACCTGTCAGCAGCTGAAAGGCAAAAGTGCTGCTGACTTATTACTTTTATTTACAACAAGATACCAACACATTTACAGAATCTGATTCTGGAGAAAGATTTTAAACAAAGTTCATCATACCAATAGATTCAGTTAGTGGGAGAAATCCAAGAGCTTGCGTCCTTGCAGAAAAGGGTTCTTGGATTATTAGTGTCAACATGTGTACATTCAACGGAACCAATGATGATGCTTGGTGGTATCTTCACCTTCCATTGCTGAGGTATAGGTTTTCCAGTTTTCTTTGACCTATGAGCAGCTGGCGTGAATGCTGATGACTTTGGCATAGCTGCAGTAGCTAGTGTTGCTGCTGATGGTTTTGATTGAGCAGCAGCAGACTGTGTTGCTGCTGAAGGCTTTCCCTTGGATCTTGCCTTATCAGCAGTGGACACTTTTGCTGCAGACTTTGTTAGCTTATCAGTAGCAGATTTGGTGGCTGCTGAAGTCTTCTGCTCCGTTTTCTTGGGCTTAACTGGACTAACAACCGATGTATGTTTATTCTTCTTTACCCTTTGTCTTTGAGGGGCTTGATGAAGAATCTGGTTGAAAGGGTTAAACTTACAGTTTGCAGCAAAGTGGTCTGATTCTCCACAGATGATGCAAGATTTTTGAGGCTTTGACAACTGCTCCCTTGGTGGAGAGAGAGATTTTCTGAATTGAGTTGTCTTAGCTTCAAAGCTTCTTACCTGTTTGTTCTTCTTTGTCTTCTCAAAAGCATGTTGCTTGAGGTTTCTTTGCTGCTGTAGGTAGTAGAAGCAGGTGCTGGCAGTGTGGTTATATTTCCCACAGACAAAACATGATTTTGCCAGTTTATCCTTTGAAAGATGCACATAATCCTTTCTTTTGAAGAGGTCTTTGAAATTCTGAGGGTGAGCTTCGTTGTGCTCAAATGTAGCTTCTTCCAATGTTTTTTGAACATATGTAAACCTTTCTTAAGGCGCATGACATGTGTCAAACACCTTCCTTGGCTGGACTGAAGATGAGGACTGTCCCTTTTCAGTATTTAGCTTCCTACCTTCTGAAGGATAGCTGATTTTTATTTGTTTGAATGGGATGGGAGCTGGTACAGAAATGGCTGGTACTTGTGCTGAATGAACTTCATCTTTAGTCACTATCACTTGAGGGGCAGGAGGAGATGAGACATTACTTGTTTCAGTGGAGTCTGAGCACTTTGACTCAGTCTCTGATGAAGTAGTGCATTCTTGCACAGGGGTTTCTTTGACAGCAGGGTCAAGATTTCGGTTAGCCATGTCAAGATTTGCTAGATTGAAGCTTGGTTCATGGATGGCAACGTAATCAGCAGGAGGTGCGACGGTTTTATACTGGTCAGTATGATATCCCAACCCAGTTTTACATATTCATGGATTTGAACATCCAAAAGTCTTTGCAGCTTTTTGGATGCAAATTCATATTTTTCCACATGGACCTTTTGGTCTGCCAATTCAGCCCTTGCAGCTTTCAACTTAACCAGAATATTATCAATTTGAGTTTCAAGGTTTGTTTGTTCATGTTTTAATGATGAAATTTCTTTCTTTAAACAATCATTCTTTTCCTTGTAACTATTTTCAACCTTTTTAAATTAAGATTTCATTTGGTGAAATTCTTCATTTTGATCTATGAGCTTCTGGTTATGTTTCTTATATCCAAGGACCTTATCAATGCACTCTTGAGTACATAGATTTTCATATACCTTTGGTGGTACCTCTGATGTGTCTGAAGTTAGAGAGGATACCTCTAATGTGTCTGCCATGAGAGCTTGATTGTTGGCAGAAAGATCCTCAGGCTGGAAGCTCCAGTCAAAGTCAGTAGTTCCAACATTTGCACAGGCTGCAGTTTGTACTGGAGGATTGACATGTTGCTGTTGTTGGTGTCTTGGCTGAGCTTGGTGTGCTTGTCTGGTAGGATAGTAGTCGCTTGAACTAGGACCTGAGTGGTCAGAGTGAAGCGCGGGAGAGGTGGTGGAAGAGGCTGATTGATGGCTTGAGCTTCTTTCTTTGGCTTGAATTATTTCTAATTCATAGGCTTTTAGCATACAAAAGAGCTCGGTCATCTGCAGAGTCTTCAGATTCTCAGTTCTTCTTATTGACACTGTGTAAAGTGTCCAGCAACTAGGAAGAGATTTGATGAACCTTTTGAGAATGTCTTCATTCTCCAGTTTCACCTTAGAGCACTGCAGCTCTCCTACCAAGTAAATGTACCTGTTATACACACTGGTTAGTGACTCACCTTCATTGCAGACAAAGTTTTTGTATTGCTGCTTCAGGATGTCTTCAAGCCCGTTGCTTTGTGCCATTTTTGTTTTGTATGACTTGATCAAGAATATAGTTTTGAATAGAATCAGAAAGTGATTAAACAAATGTTAGTTTGTTTAATCTTGAGCCAAAGCTCTGATACCACTTGTAGGATCGTAAGATTACAAGGTGATTCTGTTCTAGTTGATATTGGCGGAAACAATAGCAACCAACAAAGTAAACAAGTAAACAGCAAGAATACTAATAAATGCACTGTTGTATTAGACTTCTGAGATTACAAGTTTACAAGTAAAACACTATCAAGAAGCACTATCAAGGCACACACGCACACTTTGTTTGAAGTGTTTACAAGATATATATAGTAACTTAGAATCAAGACAGACCCTTGATTCTAAGGATCAGATCTAACACAAGCCGTTGATCTTGTTTATTAATCTAAATTACACGCAAAGGCTAATCTAGTTAACTTTACTGAAACGTCTTCTTTGGCATCATTGTTTGCATGCTTGGAAAAGCGCGTTATTGTCCTTTATTGGTTGCACCATTGAGGTTCCTTCTGCTTGGAGTGTGGCAGTTGCTTTTGGGTTAGAAATTTGATAATGATAAGAAGATGTATGTGATCAAGAGGGTTGCTGGTGATATTCAATATTTTGATACATGTCATAAGTTACAGACACTACCAAGATGGGATATAAGAGATCTGAGTTGTTTGAAAATGATTAATGAATCAAACAATACTCGAGCTTCTGCTTTTGAGGTACTTCTCAGGAATCAATGTAATCAAGATAGTTTTACATATTTTCAGCCTCAAATTCCTATACGAAGAAAGATCAAGAAGAAATACAGAACAAATGAGAAGATCAAGTACAAATACATTGTCAAACCAGCTGATACTGTGACAGCTGTGTATATACCTGAAAGAAAAAGGAGCTTCATTAAGGATTTTGATAAGTGGTTCTATGATTCTTCATCAAATGAAGCAGTTATTCAACAAAGGGGACTTCCTGAAGTCAGAATCTTTGATCCGATGGATTTATTCAGCTTTTTAGATGAAGATCTAAAGATTTTGTACTATAACACGAGTCAGTGTGATATGAGGTTGATGATAAAGAATGGAGCTAAGTTGAATATGAGAGTGGTGTCTTGTTGTTTATCTTTAAGAGCTGAAGCTAGACTGATCAAGAAAAGGTTACATGATCTGGATTCAAAGAAAGTGAAGCCTGAGAAGAAGCAGGATGCAGACAAGACATAGAACATGGGATTCAATGGACTAGGGGGAGATTGTTGGAACCTAGTAGTCCATCAAATTCAAGTTTCTATTTTGATATATGCTCAAGTGTAAAGTTTTTGACCGAAAAATTTATCGATCAAAAAAGATTTCGATCGGAATCTTTTTTGGACAATTAGAGTTTTCGGACGAAATCTTGTTTCTATATATATGTCTTGTATTTGCAAGCTATAAGGACTAGAACTTGTATCTTATTTGTATCTCTGTTGTTCATAGTATTGTATTACTGATTTGTACTGACTATCGAAGTGAATACAAGATGATGTTTGGTCATTATCTCAGTTTGATGGCGTATTATCTTAGATTAGTTGTTTGATTCATCGGTTTTCGATCTTAGAGTCTCTTGGATTGATTCCTCCTTTCTAGGAGATTTTTCGTTAATGTGTTGCTTCAAATATTGCAGATCAAGGGGATTCATCATCATTACAAATCCTAGTACTCGAGTGTTGATTTGACAACTTAAGGACTTGATTAGACAAGACTCTTACAACATCATCATGACGATTTGATGGCTTTCCAAGTGGGTAGCCCCACTTGGAATATTTCAGCCAAAACTAGGGGGTTAGGGGTATGGTAGGGTAGGGGGTTGGGTGTTGTCACTTCACATGTAATCATTCCAATGATTAGGTAGACGGTATTTAAGTAGTGTATACCCGGTAGGTGATCCCGTGATCTATACCCGATGTATAACCTTTTAGGATTAAAAACTTGTATATATTGATCACCTTGATTAGTTTTAATAGCCTACTAGTTGAACCAGACCTAGTTATTACTTTAACTAATACATATATGTTTTCACATAAAAATAACTTAACATCGTGTAATAAACATTTAGACGTCATCTTTTAAAAGTTTAGTCACTAATATTTAAGTTTTTTATATTATGAAGCGTCACTAGACTTATTTGAATAAAATATTGTTAATCACCAACGAACGTACCTGTGACAATCCGACTTTTCAAGTTAATCCCGTTAGTGATTCCATTAAATATTCTGTTAAATCCTAACCCAGTTAACCCAATTCAAAAACCAAGGGATCATTTCTATCAAAGCTGAAATTGCAGAGACTGGTTTTGTAAATTACCAGAAACCCTAGTAGGCACGGTCGCGCCTTGTTTTGGCACGGTCGCGCCTTTTGTTGGCACGGTCGCGCCTCTTGTCAGTTGAAACGTAAATGTAGTCTTTAATCGCAAATTCGTTCCATTTCATAACCATTCTGCACGTTCCTACCTTTAACGAGCATCATTAAGACTTTAAACCTCGTTATTACTCCTAATTAAACCTAATTATGGATAATTATTTTCTAACGGTCGACTCAACGCCCATTTACAACCAAATTCGATTAATCCGTGTGTATCTCTCTCATTTGATCATCTGCGAGTCTAGTACGAGTCCCATTGATGCTTTTGCGCAGTCCAATTTGGCCGAAGTTGAAGTCGTGGTAGCCGAAGATCAAACCCTTCGTCGTCGGATAAAGTTCAGCCGTGCACTATCAATCCGTCATCTATTTTGGTATTTGAAACTTCCTACATCTTCGTTTTCATTCTTGGATTGAAAGCCCTATGTTAATTAGGGCGTATATCATCGAATTCGGGGTAAACCCGATTCTAGGGTTCATACATTTGGGGTTTAGTCGGTTACCAACCTAGATCCAAATCTCAATCCAATTAATTGTCATGGGTAGTTTCGCAAGGTTCTGTTTTGTAAAACCCCCATCTCCTTTTGGTCAATCGCAATCGAAACCAAACGGATTTGGACTTGTTGGCTTGTTCTGTCAAACTCTGTAACTGTAATCCGGGAGACACGGTCGTGCCAGGTTTTAGCACGGTCGTGCCTCACACTCTGACCCGATCGTGCCTCTTGGCTAGACCTGGTTGTGCCTCAGAACCCTAGACACGGTCGTGCCTGGCTCAGATACGCTCGTACCTAGTGATTAGTTTTGTTGTCTTCTGTTTGATCAACACGGTCGCGCCCCTGACCAGTACGGTCGCGCCCGTGACCTGAACGCGGTCGTGCCTTGTCTTAGGCGCGGTCGTGTGTGAGAAAACCTTTTGTCATAATGTTTGATTAATATTTATATTTTCAAAACAATAATTATTATATTATATTAATATGTTTTAAAACCGGAAAACCACCCGTAGACTCGAGTTTAGTCTTGTAACTCGTATTCGTTATTTAAAGCTCGATATAAAATAATATATTATTTCCACTCCTCGAACTCAATTAAAAACGATATATATATTTTTATATTACTATTATTTGTCACTCGTCGCAAATCGTAGTTTTTTTAATTAGATAAATTAAAAATCCTGTATTCCCGTAAACTCGTTCATTTACCCATAAATCCTTAGAATGTTTAAAGACGTTCTAATCTTCCGTATTCCGTCACAAATCCCATTGAGTCCCTAACTGTTATGTTGTAATTCTAGGGCATTTGTGAGCCGTGTCAGGCTACCGCTTGAGATTTTAATCTCGTACTTGTGTGATTACTACCTATGCAATCAGGTGAGTTTTCACCCCCCCCTTTTTACTGTTTTAAACTGGGGGAGAAAACATGACGTAAACACTTTTGGTTATGAAATTCATATATGTTATCACTTGTTTGACTATGCGTACACATCTATCATTAAGTCCTCACATCGGACCGTTAATATGAACATAGCGAGGTTTGAGTAGTACTACTGGGTTTGACAAACCTCACCCGCGTTAGTCACGCTAACTCGATTGAAGGTCAAACGGGTGCAATATTGACCTAAACATGCACCATGGTTGATAGGCCTGGTGGGAGGCAAAAACATAAACTGTCAGCTTTCGGTTGTGAGCGCATTAGTTAACATGTATATGGGTTAGCTACCTGTTGATTTATATATTGAATGTACATTAACCTATTAAATTTTGTTACAAACTGAAACCTGTGAACTCACCAAGCTCATGTTGACATCTTTCTTACATGTTTTCTCAGGTCGCTTAAGATAAAGCACATGTGCATGCATAGGGCATGCATGGAGTCTTATGATTTATTTATAAAATAATATTGTTGAATTGCTTGTACTTTATTTTTGGACTTTGTTTGGATTAAACAATTTGGGACTTCTTCTTGGGCGCGTTTGTTTTGTGCATTTACTTTCGTTTTACGCTTCCGCACTTACTTTGTTCATTTATGATATATTTTTTTTTTAGTCGCATATAGTGTCGTTTAAAGTAACTAATGACTGAGATCCTGGTTTGTCACTTCCCAAACGGTGAAACTCCGTTAGTTGAAATTGGGGGTGTGACAGATTGGTATCAGAGCCATTGGTTATAGAGAACGAGGATTACATACTAGACTATAACCTCACACATTAGTTACATATCATAAGCGTTATGTATTGGCACTTATACATTACGTTTCAGGATCATGTCGTCAACCCCACCACAATCACCTAAGGCATCTACCTTATCATCCCCAGAGCCCAAAAGTCGCCGGACTAGTTCTAGTAACAACTCGGTGGAACAGGGTGAACCAAGTAATGCACAAGCAAGGAAGACAACACTTAATTGGAATGCATATCCGAAGATGATCCAAAGGTGGATCGAGATGGGAAATGTTCCGTCACCGTATTTTTGTTCAACTTCCTCATCCTCTACTTTTCCAAGCTTGCCATGCAACATGGAATAAGCATTTGCCGCTTTTGTTTTTATCATAACTAAGGAGTTAAAAGCGATGAAGGAAGCCACTGATGAGATACCCAGCATTCAAGAACGAGAGCCACAAATGGTAGACAACAAGGAGCAAATAGAGCATCTGACCACTGAACTAGCAGCAACGGATCAGGTCCATAACCTTTTGGTGGATCGGGTTACACATTTGGAGACGAGGGTGGACACCTCGTACCATGATGTAGGAGGGATTCTTGAGAGAGTGACTCATCTGGAAGCCTAACTACAAGTAGTAGACCATCCTGCTGAAGGACTTCAGGAGAAAGTGACCCACTTAGAAGCTCAACTACAAACAACCCTATTTCCAGAGTACGTTCCACATTCGGACGACAAGGAGGAGCCCTTCGAGGATGAGCCCTTAGAGGAGGAGCCACCCGAGGAGGAACCGGTGGAGATCGACGGTGCACAATCATACGTTTCTTCCGATGACGAGGATGTTTGATGATCCTTCTATTCTATCTTTCCTTTTCATTCATGTTTCGTTTATGTTATTTCTCTTTTCAAACCTAGATGGGTAAGGTTTTTCCCATTCAATAAAAGCATGAGAAGTTTAATGTTTTGAGTTATTTATTTTGTAGCTTTACAATTTATTTACTTTTCAAAATGATAGATGTTGCATTTCCTTACTTGTACATAAATAATGTTTAATATACGATATATTTCTAATTGTTTTGTATTTGTGAATGTGAAGAATCATGTCGGGAAGAGGACGTGGAGGTCGTGTTGGTGGCTTAGGTACCATCAACATGACAGCAGTGGAGCTGGTGGCACTAATCAACGATAGTGTGGCTGAGGCTCTAGCAGCACAGAATGCTGCAGGTATATGTTATAACAATTGACTAGTGAGGTCAATTCATCTCTCAAAGCGCCTTTCCTAAGCCTTATAACCTCGAACCTATATTATGTTCCTAATCTAGGTCAGCAGAATCAGCAACCAGCATGCACATTCAAAACATTTATGGACTGCAAGCCCCACACCTTTAGTGGAGCCGAAGGAGCTGTCGGACTAATCCAGTGGTTCGAAAAGGTAGAATCGGTAATCTCTATGTGCACCTGCCCATTGGCTAATCAAGTCAAGTTCACTTCTAGAACTTTGGAGGGCCCGACTTTCACTTGGTGGAATGCTCAGGTCCAAATTTTGGGTCTAACTATGGCCAATGCACTCCCGTGGGAGGAGTTTAAGACAATGACGAAGGAGGAGTACTGTCCTCGGGGTGAAATTAAAATATTGGAAGGAGAATTCTGGAACCTGAAGATGGAAGGTTCAGAATTTGAGCTATATACCACTCGTTCCCATGAGCTTGCTACCATGTGCCCGCATATGGTGACTCCTGACTACAAGAGGATTGAGATGTATATTGGAGGCTTGGTGCCTCAGATTCAGAGTATGTTTACTTCATCCAACCCTACTACCATCCAGCAGACTATCAGACTCGCCCACAAGTTAACCGATCAGGCGGTGACTCAAGGGACTCTACCCCCGATAGGTTCGGTCACTAAATCCACTGACAACCATATGCTTAAGTTTGATCACAACTCCAACTCTCACTCTAGCTCCAAGGGACCCCAGTTTAATCAACCCCGGCAGCAGCAGCGAAAGTTTGAACCTGCTAAGAACTTTAATCAGACGACCTCTTCAGGTCAAAAACAAGGTGGTTATGTTGGAAGAGCTACCAAGTGCAACAAGTGCAATTACCACCATGTCGGTGATTGTAACCGTTGTCAACGGTGTGGCAAGATGGGCCACGCTGCAAAAGATTGTAGAGTTGATCTTCAGAACAAGCAACCATTTCGACCACAGGGATTTACAAGAGGATGTTTCAGTGCGGTAAGGAAGGACATATTCAGAGGGATTGTCCTCAATCAAAGAGGGGTAGTAATGGAAATGGTAACGGTAACGGCAATAATCAGGACAACAATGGTTACAACAACAATCAAGGCAACATCAACGGTGGCAATAATGCCAATAATGGAGGGAATGGTGCGAAAGGACGAGCCTTCGTACTAGGATCTGGGGAAGCTCGATATGATCATAATGTGGTTACCGGTAAGTTTATCTTAAACAATTACTTCCCTTATGTTCCATTAGATACCGGTGCTGATAGGAGTTTTATATCTAAGAAGCTTAGTGATATGATAAAAGGAACTCCAACTCTATTAGAAACTAAGTATATAATAGAGATAGTTGATGGCCAAATAATTGAAGCAACCCACATTCTTAAGGGTTGTAAGCTTGAGCTGGCTAGTCATATACTTGATATCGACCTTATGCCAGTCACACTTGGTAGTTTTGATGTAATTATTGGTATAGATTGGTTATCTAAAAACTATGCTGAAATTGTCTATCGTGAGAAAATTGTTCGCATTCCTCTCCCTAGTGGAGAAATCCTTTCCGTGCAAGGCGAAAGGAGTGGTGCAGTCGCAGGCATAATATCATTCATGAAAGCGTAGAAGTGCCTGCGTAAAGGTCATACTGCTATTCTGGCACTCGTTGTCGAGCAACCATCAAAAGAGAAGAAAATTGATGATATTTCCATCGTTCGTGATTTTCTGGAAGTGTTTCCCGAAGACTTGTCTGGTCTGCCACCACACAGTCAAGTTGAATTACAAATCGACCTAGCACCCGGAGCGACACCGATCGCTCGGGCACCTTATAGATTAGCACCTAGTGAATTGCAAGAGCTATCTACTCAGTTACATGAATGGTTGGATAAAGGTTTCATCCGACCTAGCTCATCGCCATGGGGAGCTCCAGTTCTGTTTGCCAAGAAGAAGGACGTGACTTTCCGTATGTGTATCGACTACCGTGAGCTGAATAAAGTCACAACCAAGAATCGTTATCCTCTGCCTCGTATAGATGATCTCTTTGATCAACTCCAAGGATCAAGCTGTAGGTCCTCGTGGCGCTTCTACGGATCGATCTCGTGATAAGACGTGACGTTAACTCGGAGTGCGGAATCCAACGAATCAACGTTTATATGCATAAAAGACAATGTAGACAATCACGTAAATAACCTTCACAGTTGTATTCCAAATCACAGTAGAGTTTACAGACTCAATCAGACTAATTCGATAATTCTCTGTTCTATGTTCTATCTCTCTCTCTCTTTCAACTGACTGTGTAAACTCTTATATAGACATCTGACCTGCTATAAGCGAACTTATTAAGTTTTCCTCTAATAGATTAAGCGAACTTAACAAGTTCGCCTCATATAGACTTAAGCGAACTTATTAAGTTCGCCTCTGTTAGATCAGACGAACTTAACAAGTTCGCCTCTAGGTAAACTTGAATAAACACTTAGTGACTTTTACATAACAAAAACATAAAGACATAAGATCTAACTATTACAAGCTTTTGTCATTACAAACTATGTCCTAACAGACTCCCCCTTGACAATAGCTTGATCTTCAGTCTTCATAATGAGCTTTTCCAGTTATCCGGTAGTTTGCTGCCATCATGCACTCCATATCTTCTGCATATCTCCAAAACTCTTTTTTACTGTAATCCTTGATCTTTCCATTCATCAATGAACATTATTTCATTCTTTCGCAACGTCCTCTGATCTTTCTTTGAGAAATTTATAAGATTCATTGCATCATAGAAACATACAATGACCTTATTATCTTTATCTTCAATCCTTGCTTCACCAGTATTAACATCAACATGCCACCATTTCATATTCCCAAGGAAGTCTTGAGGAATCTTCTTCAACGGTATCTTGTGTATAGCACGAACTGGTTTATACTTGTAATTCTAGGTCACCTTCCCAGTCTTTTGATCTGTGTTCTTCACTCTCTTTCCTTTTTGTAGTTTCAATCGTTCATATTTTCCTGAATTACCTTCTCTCTTGATCAAGTTTGCTATCACATCAGCCAAACCATTCTTCGATCTATTAATAAGAGGCTTTGAAGCTAGACCATTTATTTCACACCTTGGCAAGGTATTGAAATATTTGATCCTCGGATTTAAATATTGAACACCATCAGATCTTTTAATTGCAAATAATTTTGTATCACCATCATTGAACCAACTTATGATCCTTCCTACACACCGCTCGTTATTCACATATTTCTCTTTCTGAGTAGGTTGTGCTGGAGACTTGGGTAGCACCTTTATCCAACTATTTACAAATTCTCTCCACTGTTCTCTTGTCATCCATGTATCTCTATACATCATAGGTTCTTCATTATCCTTCGGAGACTTAGTGTGAGTAGTTTTAGTTTCAGCATCTTTATTGGATTGAATATTCTCATCTTCAATATCCATCTTTGAATCAACAGTGTCTTCAGGCAGTGTGACGTCTTCAACAGAGTCCATAGAATCTGTTACTCCTTCAGAAGTGAATTAGGGACTAACATCATCTTGGATGAAGTTATACGGAACTTTAAGACCATCACTGCCTTCATAAGTAACATTATCTTTATCTTTCTCTATCTCTATCTCTACTATCTCTCCTTCTTCTATTTCATTATTAGACACTTCATCGTCCATGTCATTGAATAAATCATCAATGTCATCAAGACATGCAATCTTTTCAGCTTCTTCTTCTTCAGAATCTGCAAAAAACTCCAATAATAGAATTTCTTCTTCATTAGAACCAGAAGTATCTTTGTTTCCTTCAAGTGATTGTGATGTCGACTCCCCCTGAACCCTTGATTTAGGATTAGCGTCAGTGTGTTGACGATCACCCTCAACATTTCTAGCAGGATCATTGTCTTCATCATCACGTCTTTGAATAGACTCTGTGTGACATGTATCGTGTATCCTCAACTCCCCCTGAGCGTCAAGACGCTGAACGAGTTTAGACACCAATGCTTGCATGTCAGCTATCTGTTAAGCTTGAGTCTGAATCACTAGCTGCCGTTGTGAATCAGTAGACATAAGAGTATTTACTTGTGTTTGTAGTGTAAGCACTTGAGATTCAAGGAAAGTAACCCTTTCAGAATCAAAAGGCTTTGACGGACCAGCTGACGATTGTGGAACCGAAGGACTTGCAGTAGGAGTAATAACTGGAGGAACATGAGTTATAACTGGAGATGTATCTTTAGATCTTGGAGGAGTAATAATCAAGGAAGCATCAAAATTAGCATCCTCTACTCCCTGCGAAGAATGAGCAGCAGCTATTGAAGCAGACATTAACTTTTGAGTCTTTGGATCTGGATTGAAGTCACTATCAGAATCAGTACTTTCATCAACCAAGGATCTTTTTCCAAGTACTGAACCGGAAGGAGGATCCCGAATAGACTTTCTTCTTGGTCGTCTGGCTTGAGATTTAATGCGTTTTCCAGCATTAGCCAGTGGAATAGCAGCTAACCGTTCATAATGATCTGAGGAAAAATCCTTAGATTCATCAAAGTCAGTGCCTTCAGTAACAGGTAATATCGTATCACTTGAGCTTAAACTAGATTCATCATCAGTCACCACATTCTCTTCAGCTTCATGAATGGGCGAGTTCACTGCGTCATCAACGAAATCATCCATGTTCATTCCTAGATCTTGTTCATGTGCATGAACGACCTCCTCTTGAACAGGTTCATGAATAGGTATTTCAACCTCAGCTTGTGGAATTGGAAGTTGTTCAGGAATAGGAATTTGTGGTTGTACGTGAACCTGAACCTGTTGAACTGAAACTTGTTGTTGTATCGGTTGCTGTGGAATTTGTTGTTGTTGTTGTGGTTGCTGTTGTTGTTGTGGAACATTTATGCCTTGAACTTGAACAATTTCATGAGGATGAAACCAGTTGTCATTAGGTGGTGCAACATAATCAGGATTGATTAAGTGACCAAACAAAGGAGTATTAACCGGTATCAATGCGGCATTCAGCTGTTTCACCTTCGTGCAATCTATAAAGATACGCTTTGACATCGGAGTCAAAGTTAATCTTATAGGATGTTGTGGAAGATTCGAAATAAGATGATTTAGAATCATTTGAATAAAGCGAGGATACATCAAAAATCCTTGACCTTCAGCAGGATTAATCTGCATGAGCATCTCTCGATAGAAGTAAAGTGCAGAATTGAATCTCTTATTCAACGTTAAGGCCACCATTGCAGTTTGAAGAGCCATCTTTAAACCATCGGTTCCAGCTTTACGAGGAGAGATGCATTGAATAATTACATGCATGAAGTATCTCCATTCACCAACTAAGCCACCTTTACGTGCTTGTGTATCATTCTGTCTCCCACGATAACCCATTCTTTGAAAACAACCCATAATAAGAGTGCCCGGATATGACAGTGGGTCTTTAGCATTACCACCCAAATCAAGAGCAGCACGAATTGTTTCTTCAGATATTGCAATTTCAGTATTATTGACAGTGGCACGAAGAACATGAGGTTCTACGTCCGTATCCTGATGAACTGTATCTCAAAATTGCTGTATGTATACCAAACTGATGTAAGGATCAGCAGATAAAGCAGTATGGAGACGCGAACGGTTCAGAAATCCGATTATTCCTTGAAAATTGACTGCCTCGGACATGTTAGGATCTAACAATGCCACCTGATTATGCTTATATTCGACACGTCGAGCCATCTGAAAACATTCGGATAACAAAACACATTAGTAAAAATAACAAACACAACCAATTAAAAAAATTAAAAAAATTTTAACACAAAAAAAAAATCACAAGTCCAAATACTCTCTGACCCCTAGGCGAACTTAATAAGTTCCCTTAGTGTTGCAAGAGGCGAACTTATTAAGTTCGCCTGGACAAGTTCGCTTGGAACAAGTTCGCTTGAACCTGTGACGATTCAAATCCAAACACAGAATTTTAAAAATCGGTAAATCGAGTTAAAACCATGAAATAATCAATGTACATTGGTCTATTATCACTTAGCAACCAATTAGAATGATCAATTTTATATTTCCAGTCAAAAACAGGTCTGTCAATATCGCGAAGAAAACTTCAAAATACTCACGATTGAACGGAAGAAATTCAACCTAATTACCTTGGAAAGGATCGCAATTCAATTTTGAATATAATGGAATCAACAAACAACCCTAACAACACAGATTAAAAATTTCGAAGGAAATTCCAGATAAGTTCGCTTGGAACAATGAAGACGATGACTAATAAGTTCGCCTTGCCAAGAGCCTTATACACATTAAGTTCGCTTATTTAGGCGAACTTGTTAAGTTCGCTTAACAAGCCTTCGGCGAACATGCTAAGTTCGCTTCACTATCCACAGGCAAACAGATTAAGTTCGCTTCACTGTTCTTGGGCGAACATATTAAGTTCGCTTCACTGTACACAGGCAAACATAATATCTATTCACTTTTGCCTTGAACAAAATTTTACCAACTTCAACATTTCAAGTCTTGAACTTTCGTCAGCATCATATATCCGATCCAATCCTGAACAATGTTAATAAAAGTTTAGAATTTTCATGGAAAATCAAAATCAAAATCTTTTTGAGTTTTATCTATACAAACGGAATCACATATTTTTTTTTTTGGATTTTATCTGTACAAACGGAAACACATATTTTTGGATTTTTATCTAAATAAACTGAAATCACATATTTTTGAATATATCGGTATCCAATTAATTCGTCACACAATTTAGCAATAACAAAGGGTAACCTATAACATGAAACCATCCAACTCAGTCTTGTGCACTTTGCATCTTTTTGCATTTTGAAACTCATTCAATTTGAATTTTATTTGGAATGATACGTGATAAATTTCAAAATAAATAAGATCAGGTTATAAAATACTCTTTTATTTATACCGAATTTGAAATATAAAGCATGAATTCTTAAATTTGTCAATATTATATGATTTGAAACTATAAACGTTTATTCTCCAAATTCATGTGATTTAGTACCATTTAGATGAAAAACATCGTGTACCCCACATATATGCCAAACAGAAATATAAATTGCAATATCTTCAAGACATATACAGTTTATGTTAAGATTAGATCAATTTCCAAGATGAAATTATCTCATTTAGCACAAGAATAGAAGCAGATCCCAAAGGATATAAGAATCGTGATGATTCAAAATCAGAAGATTCTAATGAATTGGTTGTATAATGAGAATCAACAGATTTAGGTATGAGGATCCAACTATTATCTGGACAAGTTTCAATGGAGTCAGACTAGATGATGTATCTAACTGATCCAAGGGCGACTATATGTTTCAACGAATTTTGGAAAGAATATCTTAGTTCAACAAAACATTGCATGTTTTTCGGGGCATGAGCAGTAATGTGAACTGAAATAGATTTGTGCTAAAGATATAATTAGATATTGGTCTCATGAAATTCTTTAAAACCATATATTCTTTATCTGATAATGATCTTTTACACACACAGAGGCATATAATGAATTCAAATCACAGATGTAATCATATCATATTTAATTTTCACACTACTATTGATTTCAAAACGCTTTTAGTCTATTGACAATTTAAGTTTCAAAACTCATATACAAATTTGAAAAACAAATTATCAAGATTAGAGCATTCACAACACTATCATTTCTCATTTATGCAGACTTTGAAATTTAGATCAAATCAACTCAGTTTAATCAATCATATATCAAAGGTCTACTAAGGTCGTGTGAAATGAACTAATCACTGATGTACTATCATTTCTTCTCAAACCTCAAATGATGTCAAATTTTATATTTTTCAATTTGTTTTGACTTTTTATAAATTAAATTTTTTTTAACTGAAATGTAAATGTAGAAATGTAATAAAGCAATAAAAGAAATTAAAAACAAAATTTTCCATGAAATTCTAATTTTGAAAAGCTTTTATTCGGGATTGATCATACCAATCATTTTAATTAGGAATTCAAACCTGGTACGATCAAATGCCTTGGTAAACAAATCAGCAAAATTATCGTCAGTGTGTACCTTGACCAGCTCAATCAACCTTTTCTCTGCACAATCACGAATAAAATGATTTCGAAATTCGATGTGCTTAGTTTTACTATGTTTAACAGGATTATTAGTTATGGACATAGTAGCATTATTATCAATAAGCATAGGGTTCGTGTGAAATTCAAACCGTAATCTCTCAATTGATGTTGTATCCACAGGATCTGTGAACAACAACTCACAGCAGCGATATATTCTGCTTTGCATGTAGAAATGGAGACTGTGGTTTGCTTTTTGCTTTGCCAAGACACAAGTCTATTACCTAAGAACTGGCAACCACCTGTTGTAGATTTCCTGTCCAAACAACAACCACCAAAATCAGAATCAGTATAAGCATTGAAATCAATATTAGAACCATGAGGATACCATAGCCCCAAACGTTATTTTCCTTTCAAATATCGAAAGATTCTTTTCGCAGCTATTAAGTGAGATTCTTTTGGCTTTGCCTGGAATCTGGAACAGATGCACACAGCGAACATTATATCCGGCCTTGAAGCAGTTAAGTACATGAGGGATCCAATCATAGCTCTGTAAAGTCGACAATCCACATCTTTTCCATCCGGGTCAGAATTCAATAAATGATTGGCCAGAATCGGAGTATCATATGGGGTACAGTCCTCCATCTTGAACCGGCTAAAGATGTCTTTGACATACTTGGACTGATGAATAAAGAAACCATCTTCCTTTTGATTTACTTGCAAACCTAAGAAAAACGATAACTCTCCCATAGCTGACATTTCAAATTTTGACTTCATAACACCCTCAAAATCTTTGCATAACCCTTCGTTTGTTGAGCCAAAAATAATATCGTCCACATAAATCTGCACCAGCAGGTAATCTCCCCCTGTTTTCTTTATGAATAAGGTCTAGTCTATCTTTCCACGAACAAAGTCATTTGCCAAAAGATGTGTGGATAATGTTTCATACCACGCACGAGGAGCCTGATGAAGACCATAGAGGGCCTTATTAAGCTTGAAAACCATATTCGGATTCAGTGGATCTTCAAACCCCGGCGGCTGACACACATAGACTTCCTCCTTGACCTATCCATATAAAAGCGCACTTTTTACGTCTAATTGAAACACCTTAAAACCTTTAAAAGAAGCAAAAGCTAGAAACAGCCTTATAGCTTTGAGCCTCGCAACAGGCGCATAAACCTCGGTGTGATCAATTCCTTCTTGTTGATTGAAGCCCTGGACAACTAATCTTGCCTTGTTGCGTACCACGACACCTCGATCGTCTTTCTTACATTTAAACACCCATTTTGTTCCTATAGGATACGCACCCTTCGGAAGATCAACAAGATTCCAAACCTTAAGTTTGTCAAATTGAGCAAGTTATTCCTGCATAGCTTCTATCCAATTGTTGTCATTTAAAGCCATTTCAACATTCTTGGGTTCAACCTGCGAAATAAAGCAAGAATATGAGCAATCATCAAGAACACCAGAATCTTTAATGCATGTATACAAACAAGTATTGTCAACAAGAGAACGTGTTTGCACTCCTCAGGAACCAGCAACACTTCAACTTGAGTAGATTCAGATTGATAAGAATAATCTTGATTAATATGAATTTCCGAGTCTAAATTTGTTGGAATCTGCCCCTGATCCTGTGTCGAAGGTAATGGATCATCACCCAACAACGGATCAGCAGAAGAATCTTGAAAAATAGCATTATCCTCCTCACTCTCTGAATCTTGTGGACCTGAACAAGAAGCAACATTAGGATCGGGAGCAGAAGTAGATGGAATCGATGAATTTGGAACTGCATTTGGTAGTAATCCATTGTGCTGTGCATCCTGACATGACTCATAGATAACAGCAACATCTTCAGCAGAAATATCAGAAGGTAAATGAAAAGACTTGAATAAGTTTTCATAATTAAATGCCCAATCCGGACCAATCGCCATTTGTGGTAAAGACCGATTTGAACAGTCAATATGGAACCATTCTTCAACTTGGCGCGTCTCTTTGTTATAAACCCTCTTCGTTGTCGAATTAGCCACATACCCCAGAAAAATCCCTTCAATAGCCTTTGCACTGAATTTTGTTGGGACATCTCGAACTTTCAATAGAGTGCAAGGATTACCAAAAGGTAGTAAATAATCCAGATTCGGCTTTCGATTATTCAGCAATTCGTAACAAGTCTTGTTGTGTCGTTTAACGGTCTTGACTCTATTCAAAACGTGACACGCAGTATTCACAGCTTCAGCCCAAAAGGTGACTCGAAGCTTAGAATCTGCAAGCATCGTGCGAGCCGTTTTGACCAAAGTCCTGTTCTTTCGTTCAGCGACGCCGTTTTGTTGAGGAACATATGGCGTACTGAATTCATGATGAATTCCTTTTTGTACACAGAATAAGCCCATTTTTCTATTCTTAAATTCGCTGCCATTGTCACTCCTGATTCTTCTGATTTTCAGATTAAATAAATTCTCCTATCCCAGGATTAAGTATTGTACCAACTCAGTGGTTTCAGCTTTAGAGGAAAGAAACTTAACCCATGAAAATCTGGAGTAATCATCAGTTACTACCAAGCAGTATGATTTTCCACCAATGCTCCTGATACTGATACTACCGAACAAATCCATATGCAGCAGCTCCAAAGGAGTTACGATAGAATTCGTCGATCTAGATTTGTGTCTTTCTTTGCTTCTCCTTCTTGCAAGGAATACAATCATCAGGAACTGAGAACTTCATCTTCGGAATACCAAGAACCAGATCATTCCTAACAATGTAGTTCATCTTCCTATAGTTAATGTGAGCTAGCTTCCTGTGCCACAATATTGAACCAGATTCTGACGCCTTAGAGAGTAAACATGTAGGAATTTAATCCGTTGTAGGGGCGACACTCATGTCAAGGACATAAGTTTCATTTCTCCTCGGAGCCTTCATGAGAATCCATTCATCAGGAATCACGAAGCCCGGTTTCAAAATATAGCATTCAACATCGTTGAAATGGAACGAAAAATTCTTGTCATAAAGTTGTGATACACTTAAAAGATTGTGTTCCAGCTGCTCAACATAATTCACCTTCTCAAATTTGACTTTGTCATTCTTTAACGTACCCTGTCCAGTTATGTACCCGCCTTTATTACCCGCAAAAGCGACATAACCTCCATCAATTTGTTTAACATTCTCAAGCAATCTAACATTCCCTGTCATATGTCGAGAGCAACCACTATCCACATACCATGTATTGTTGATAGTCCTCCTTGGTTGTCCCTACATAAACAACGAGAATCAGTTAGAAATAGGAACCCAAGCCATCGTGGTCTTGGGTCGTCCAGTTTGATCAAAATAAACAACTTCTTGTAATTTACAATCAATCTTATCATTCACTTTTGGAACAGAAGTTTGACAATCAGACTTTTTCAAAGAAGATCCATTTTTATTATTTTGAAAAACATTATTTGATATATTATTGTCAGATTCGGATGTTTCCAAAATTTTCTTCAATTTTCTGTTTCGTCTTCTCCTTTGAGGTCTAGACAATTTAACTTCCTGATGAGAATCTTTTGAAATTCCAACATTAGAAATCTCAAGTTTCTCTTTGCATACATAAGATTTAGAATTCAATTTATCCTGTTGTTTAAATCCAGAGGATTTAACAAAAGATCGACCAGGCATATTTTTCTCCAAACTAGAAGACGACATTCCTTCATCTTTTCTTTTTAGAATCTTCACCACTTTTGGTTGTGAAGGAACAGTCTTCATTTTACCCTGGTTCTTGTAAGGACAATTGATCAGAATGTGACCAACCTCGTTGCAATGAAAACACACTCTTGTTTCTTGATAACTTCTGAAATAAGAAGTTTTCTTTGAATTTGAGGATCCATCAGAGGAATAAGCTTCACAGGAATGTCCCGAACAGTTTATCAGCTTCTTTGGAACATAAGCCTGTGTTGTCACCTTTGAAGAATATACTTTTTGATAACCAGACGCGACAAAACCACTCGACTGTAAAATTGGAGAAAGCTTAGACGTACCAACTTTCACCTCTTCAGGTTCAGTCAGAATGCATCTATCCCGGGTAATAGTTTTAACAACCGTTAGGTCATCAATTTTTACCTCTTTTGGAATGCCTTCAACCTTCTTCTCATCAAAAACCTCATCATCAGAATCAGATTCATACACCATATCTTCCCAAGTTAAAGGATTCACCTTTAACACAGTCTTTGATCAATCTCCTCTTCATGTATGATTTCAGGTTCCACCACATAATTTGCATTAAACGATGGAGGAATAAATCCAATTCCAGTAACACGCTTAGTAGGATCAACAATTGAGTTAAAATAATCCAAAACAACCGAAGAATTTTCAAATTTTTTCATCTTTCTATGAAGTTTGATCACTTCAGACTCTTTGTCAGATATTTCTTTATTCTTTTGAGCAACAACTTCATTACGTTTTTCTATCTCAGCGTAAGCCATATCTAGATGATAACCTTGCTCTTTATATTTTAACCCCAGAGAATTTAAGTCTCTTTTCAAAGACTCAATTCTATCGATGCACAATTTATCATTATCTTTCAGTTTCTGATTAACAGTATGCATCGATTTCATGTCACAAATCAAGTTTGTGTTATCATCCATGACCTTTTGCAATTTATCTTTAACAAAAATGCAGTTAGAATAGTAAATATGATAAAACAGAGTCTTTTACCTTAGACGGATCAGACATGCCTGCCATGAATACTTTGGTAATGGGAATATTTTCTGTATCAGCACCATTAGAAGCATTTTGAGTAAGAACAATATCCTCCTCAGCAACACCTGATGCAGCAACAGAATCAATATTATGCACTTGTTCTATTTCTTCATCAACGCTTGGAACACTGTCACCATCACAAGAATCATCACTAGAACTTTCATCATCGGTCGACTCCTCTGGTTTTTTCAGAATGAATTTCTGCTACAAAAGCCTGACTCACAGCACCCACCAAGTCTTCCAGATGAATGCCCCAGTCATAGTTTTCATCGTTCTGAGCAACCAATGCCGATGAAGCAGATGCATGATTTGTATTACCAGATGAACCATGTGACTGATTCCTATTATGCAGAAAATTAGGCAGCTTCTTTTGAGAATCAAACTCAACCTTTGGCTTCACACATTCCTTAGCAAAGTGACCATATTCTTGACAGTTGTAACACCGAACTTTGCTTTTATCAAAACCCATGCGAGATCAACTATTTGAGCCAATATATTTTCTGCCAGTTTTCTTTAAGAAATCTTTAGCTTGATGCATCAACATGGCCATATTCCATTGGATATTCATTTCTTCCAGATCAACAGGGTCAATCTGTCTGAAATGTTCTTCTATAACCTCAGGATCATGTATTTTACCTTCAATAAAATTCTCATATGATGCCATGAATGAAGAAAACATAACAAGATAATCATCAGCAACCTTCTGATTCAAATGAGATCCAGATGAAGTAGAAGCTATAGTCGCAGAAAATCCAGAATGGCTTGAATAACCAAAATGAATTGGAACTCCAGAACACTGATCATTTGAAGAATCTTTAGCATCACCAGAAAAGAATGCCACTCCATTACCAGATTTACCAGTAGATTTGGCAAAATACATTGAGGGATCCTGAATATGCTCCAAGTTAGTCTCTTTCTTCTTCATATTCATGTCATGCGACTAAATCTTCCCTAGAACTTCTTCAAGAGACATGGTTTTATACTTAATGTTCTCTCTGATTAAAACCGTGTACACATCAAATTTTGATGGTAAAGCCTCCAAGAATTTATCATTGATTTCCCCAGTCTCATACACCACAGACGCACTTGCCAGTTCACTCAGAAGATGATAGAATCTTGTAGCAAGATCATCCAGGGATTCGTTTTGAAAATGTTTAAAGACTAAGAATTGCTTCTTTAGTAGCTCCTTTCTACTCTTCTTCACATCCAAACTTCCTTCACACCTTTTCTGTAATGCTTCCCACAGTTGTTGAGAAGACTTGAACTGTTTGAAACTGTGATATATTTCCTTCGAAAGAGACATCGAAATACTTGCCATCGCTTTCTTTTCCCTATCAAACAACAACTTTTCTTCAGTAGTTAACGCTGAAACCGGTTTTGGAATATCATCCTTCCCCATCCACGAATAAGTCGGATGCGTATAACCTTCCAAAATCGGAATCCACAAACTGGTATCGGTAAAAGATACGAACTGGTCGAACCGATCTTTCCAATTAGAATAATCAGCTAGATTCAACAACTTCGGAGGTTTTTGAGATGTACATATCTCATTGTCATAATTGAACATATTAGTGACTTGAACCATATTTGCCATTTTTCCTGAAAAATTTCCATGTGTTGAACTCCCTTTACTCTTAGGCAAAGATAATAAGTTCGCCTTTGAGACACCCAAGCGAACTTAATGAGAAGCGAACTTAATAAGTTCGCTTATAGCAGAATTCAAAAATCTGATCAAGTTCGCCTAAAATAAGTTCGCTTAATCCTGTGAGAAGCGAACTTGACAAGTTTGCCTGCTAAGTTCGCCTGCACACAAATCAGCAAGTTCGCTTGCAGTAACAGAATCAAGATCAAGAACACTTCAGACCACTTTCGTGAACCAGAGACATACTGAAATCATCATTAAGCACTGATTTGAAGGAATTAATCAAAATTGGACCGTAGGATTGTGTAATTTGTCAAACAGAAGCTTTCTATCGGATCAATTTCATCAAAATCCTCTTCAAAAACACCAAATCAGATCTGAATCAGTCTTGAAAACTCCATGGAAATGAAAAACTAAAAAATGACGAATTTCATGTCAATTTGCATATAAAACCGTCTAGAATCAACAAGATTCACGAGCAATAGCTCTGATACCACTTGTAGGTCCTCATGGCGCTTCTACGGATTGATCTCGTGATAAGACGTGACGTTAACTCGGAGTGCGGAATCCAGCGAATCAACGTTTATATGCATAAAAGACAATGTAGACAATCACGTAAATAACCTTCACAATTGTATTCCAAATCACAGTAGAGTTTACATACTCAATCAGACTAATTCGATAATTCTCTGTTCTATGTTCTATTTCTCTCTCTCTTTCAACAGACTCTGTAAACTCTTATATAGACATCTGACCTGCTATAAGTGAACTTATTAAGTTCGCCTCTAACAGATTAAGCGAACTTAACAAGTTCGCCTCATATAGACTTAAGAGAACTTATTAAGTTCGCCTCTGTTAGATCAGGCGAACTTAACAAGTTCGCCTCTAGGTAAACTTGAATAAACACTTAGTGACTTTTACATAACAAAAACATAAAGATATAAGATCTAACTATTACAAGCTTTTCTCATTACAAACTATGTCCAAACCCAAGCTTCTATTCCAAGATAGATCTTAGGTCCGGTTACCAACTGAGAGTCCGAGATGAGGATATCTCTAAGACTGCTTTCAAGACAAAGTAGGGACACTATGAGTTTATGGTCATGCCTTTCAGGTTTAAACAACGCACCCGTGGTGTTCATGGACCTCATGAACCGTGTATGCAAGCCATACTTTGATCAATTTGTCATCGTTTTCATCGACGACATTCTCATTTATTCCAAGAACAAGGAGGAACATCTACGCTCAATTCTGGAATTACTTAAAAGGGAGCAGTTGTATGCAAAGTTTCCAAGTGTGAATTCTGGATCCGGGAAGTTCAATTCTTAGGACATGTGGTTAATGAGAAAGGAATACATGTCGATCCATCAAAGATAGATGCAATCAAGAATTGGGCAGCACCGACGACTTCGACAGAGGTGCGACAATTTCTAGGATTGGCTGGTTATTACCGTCGATTCATCGATGGATTCTCTAAGATTGCACAACCTCTCACTACCTTAACTCAAAAGGTTAAAGCCTACAACTCGGCCGATAACCAAGAGTCAGCATTCCAGCTCCTTAAACAGAAACTTTGCAGTGCACCTATTCTAGCTCTTTCGGAAGGAACGGATGATTTTGTGGTGTATTGTGACGCATCCATTCGGGGTCTGGGTTGTGTGTTGATGCAATGAGAAAAGGTGATCGCTTATGCTTCACGTCAACTAAAGATGTAGGTCCCCGGGTGTCTCGGATCGTTACGTGTGGGTGTGTGACTAGTCGGACCGGGTGCGGAATGCCCGTGACTAGGTGGAGAATCAAGCAACACAAAGTAAACCGACAATGAAATCACTTTCAAACTCCGTCTATTATAAACTTGAAGGGATACAGAGAGAATATACTGAGTGTAAAAGGTCGGCAGGGGATCCTTCGGTCGACGCTCCAACAGTACTAGCAGGCTCGAATGAACCAGTGTCAAGATGAGATTCAAAGGATGGAACTTCGAAGATCTCTCCATCTTCAAACTCATACTCTCCTTCCTCGTTGCCCTTGGGAAATTTGATTACCACATCATCATCTTCCTCATCCCAATCGTCACCAGAGTCGATCTCTACCTCTTCCAGATTGCAGAGAATCTCGATCTGTGCTTTTTTTGAATAGTCTGGCTCTAAGAATAAGATCACATTATCCGACACGTCTTCAGATAGATCTTTCAAAACGTCAACCACCGACTTTCCTTTATTGCCACCTGAAGCATCACCGCCTTCCTAGTGAGTCGACTCCCCCTCAGCCATAGGAACAGCAGAAATGGGCACTATCGCCAAAGCTTGTTGCTCACTTCCACTAGAACCGACTTCAGGATCCTTGTCTTTATCATCATCCTTTGTTAGATCAACCAGATGACAAGCCTCATCACTGCTAGATTTTGATGCCTTCTCCTTCTCTTTTTCTCTCCCCCCTGAGCAGCAAGCTTCTTGGTCAGGTCAGCTACTAACTTGACCATCATTTCATGTTCTTTCCGCTGCATGTCAAACCGTACCTCTAAAGACGTCCTGTGTCCCAGAATCATATTGTTTGTATTGATCAGTAGTTCGTTCTGTGCCGACACATTTATATGTATCTCTTCAGTCCCAGTCCTCTGGCTTCTCAGAATAGTAACTTCGTCCACCAACGAATTTATCTAAGCCAGTTGAGCCTCAGATTCTTCCCTTGATTTTCGAACAGTTTCAAGTAGACCAGCAACTTGTGTTTTCAAAGTGTTTATCCTTGCATCACTGGGATCAGGATTCCTGGATGTAGAGGCTTCAACATTATGGAGTGGAGATGAGAAGATCGTATCAAAGTCAAAACCCTGGGAAAGTCTCCAAAGTTGTAGGGTTGACTGATGGGTTCAATGGTGGTAGTAGGGATTGTGGATTGGATGGTGGTTGCAATTGTGGTGGAAGGGGTGATGGTGACTTACTCGGTTAGAATAGGAGTTGTCACCGCCACTTGGACAGATGGTACAGGGAGGGACACTATCACAGGAACCTCCTCTGTGATAGCAGTGATAGCCACATCAGGTGTTACCCGTGGCCTCCTACGCTGTCGCCTGTAAAGCTGTTGTGAAGGTGAGGTAGAAGTGGAATCAGTACTCGCAGCCGTTACATGTGCTAGCCTCTGAGCACTAACTTCTACCTCATGAAGGATAGCTTGTTGCGGCCTATCCCCCCGTTGCTTAGTTATACTTTCTCTTCTGCATCTCTGTATAGCAGCGTCCGAATCAGAATCGGGCTCGTATTCACTGCTAGTCTCTTGTCGCTTTCTCTTAGAAGATGACGGAAATGTCACCTTTGTCAGTCTTCTTAGGTGTGCCTGGGACGGTGCATCATCAGAATCAGATGAATCTGACTCAGTCGATTCTGAGTTGGAATCTTCAGCAGCCCCAGTTCCCTGTTCCTCGTCCCCTTCATCTTCAGACATATTATCTTCAGATCCAACTTCCTCTTCTTCTGGATGTTCATCACTGTGTTCACTGAGTTCAGGCTCAGACGCTGCACTATACCATCTTAAGTCAGCAGGAACCACATATGCTTCATTTATTAGGTGGTCAAATATAGGAGTGTGCTCAGGGGTAGGTTCTACACTGTCTGGCTTTATAAATTATGCAAACACTCTCTTGTCCACCCGTTTGACTTGTAGTCTCTCTCCAATAGCCGGTAGATTCGGTACAACATCATTAATCAAAAGGTGCATGAACCTAGGGTATAATAGAAATCTAAACCTATCAGCAGCATTGATCTGATCGGTGATAGACTTGTATATATACTTCGAGAAGGTATAACCCTTGTTAAGCGAGAGGGCAACCATTCCAGCCGCAAGGTTATACCCCATGGCATCCTTTCCAGCCTTTCTAGCAGACAGGCACATGATCATGACGTGTGCGAAGTAACGCCACTGATAAGTCCCTAAACTGTAGCACGCGTCTAATGGTATCTTCATAAATAGCAATGTCATGACCTGCTACAGTAGCCCTAATGACGTTTGGGTTTACTGTACAGTCATGATTAGCATTTTCCTCGAATTTCTCCAGATACGGTCTTGAGACAACAGGATCAGCAGATATGGCATAGTTGATCTTTGATCGGTTCAGGAAGTCGATTATCTCCCTATATTGTAGTGCAGCACCCTTCTACTCGGGCTGTGTTAGAGCCAGCAGATTGAATTCGCTGGTGAATGCATGAGCCATCACAGCAAAAACAAACAATAAACACAATAAGAACAAGAAGACTCATTGGAGTTGAATACACATGACCAAGTATAGTACATTCACAAAGAACTGAATATCCAGACTTGGAAAATTTTCAATAATTCCCTTCCTGCGTACTTGTTATGTATGCAGGGTTTAGGTCTTGCGTACATAGCAAGTACGCAGGACTTATGTCTTGCGTACTTGTTAAGTACGCATGACTTAACACTTAGGCAAATTTTTTAAAATCCGAAATCAGTAACTTGTGAGTTTTGATGGTAATGATGGTTGCCACTAGGTCGAAAGACATGTTTAAGACCAATGGAACCTATTTAAACACCAAAATTGTACTAAAACCAAGTCATTTTCACCTAAAGTTCAACCCACGCGAACCCACGGTCAAACAGTAAGTCAAAATCAAAATCAAGGAGTGTTATGGACGATTAAGTGATAATCGAGCTTCGATTATTGATTCTAAACATGTTTTAGGTCATAATGTGTTACAAAAACAACCAAAAATTGTCCAAAATCAAGATTCAAAACCCTACTTTTTCAAAATCACAAATCGGTCCATAACTCAAGATTTAACGGATGAAATTGTCCTAGATTCTCACCAAATGTTAGTTAGATGATGTTGAAACTAGAATCGGGACGAAAAACCATTTAGGAACACACGAAATTTTGAGTGAAAAAGGATCAGTGGGTATACAACAGTGTCAAAGAAGTTTGAATGAGATAAACTCAGAAAAAATTCTAAGTCCTGTATATATACCCAACACATTTGGGTGTTGCGTACTTAACAAGTGCGCAAGGCTTAACTCTTGCGTACATGACAAGTACGCATGATTTAAGTCTTGCGTACTTAAAAGCACGCAAGGTACAATTCCTGCGCACTTGTCAAGTACGCAGAAACCCTTGTGTTTCTCGAATTTCAACTCAAATTATGAAGAAGTCAAAGTCAAATAACCAACAGGATAAGCACATTCAATCAAGAGGATTCAAAGTCAATTCAAGAAGGTTAAACACAAATATTTTCGGCATTTTTTATTAGAATTGAACTATACACAAACTTAAAATCTTTTTGCTCTTTTCTAAATAGAGATATACAAGTATATACACACACACTAATTTTGCTCAAAAACACGAGCAGAGGATCATATCACGCTAAACTCTAGCAAAAACAATACAAGATAAACGTCAAAGAATATGGGATAATGTCATGGATTACAAGTTATTCATACGTAATAAACACATAAACAAATAATTCAAGTTGGCAATATTATGATATTTGAAACCATAAGCATCTTTGTATCACGTTCTTGAGGGTTAAGGTATTAATTTTAAGATATACAACGTGTACCCGACTGATATGCTACAGAAATGTAACTTGCACTATCTCAAGGCATCTAAGTTTTCCCCAAGATTTTCAAATCTCCAGAATGAAGTTACATCGTTTAGCATAGAAAAAATCAAGCAGAATCCATAAGGATTATCAAGAATCATAAGATTCAGAATCAAGTGATTCAGATGTCTTGGTTTGATTGGATTTTCTTCTATGAATATCATATGATGATTCAGGTTAATAGATATGGAGTCTAAGGATTTAGGTAAGGTGATCCAACTTTTATCTGGATTTCATTGCAATGAATCAGGTATGATTCAATGGTGAATATAAGCTTAACGGTTGATGTTAAGACATATCTTGGCCCAATTTCCCATTGCATACTTGTGAGTATGGGCAGTGAAGTGAACCGATAAATTGTGCTAAAGACATAACCCAAAACTGGTATGTTAAGAAAATATTTGCTAAAATCTTACATCCTTTATCTGATAATGATCTTTTTGTATTCTTTTACACACGCACACATGCATACATGGATTCAAAGACGCCTACAGCCTACTGACAATTCAAATTACTTGTAAATAAGCAGATTAAAAACATAACAATTTAAACAATAAAGTAAGCATGACGCAATCATTTCCCATATGAGCAGTCTATGGCGTTTAGATCATTACTGATGTACTATCATTTCCTCTTTTCTCAAGATAAATTTGAAATTTTATCCATTTTCTATTTTGTTTGGATATTTGTAAAATATTTTAAAATTAAAAGAACTATACAGAAAACTTAAAAGATATAAACTTTAACTTTCATGAATTGAATTGATTTAAGAAAAAAAGGTTTTCACTCTGGATTGAACATTCCTATCAAGTTGAAAAGATGCTCAAAACGGGTTCGATCAAACGCCTTAGTGAAAAGGTTAGCAAAGTTGTCATCCATGTGAACCTTTACAAGTTTAATGAGAAGCTTTTCAGCACAATCACGGATGATATGAGTTTTGGAATGTTTCACCGGGTTGTTTGTGATGGACATGGTGGCATTGTTGTTAATGAACAGTGAAGTTCCAGTGAAGTTTAAGCCGTAGTCTCTCAATTGCTGCTGAATCCACAATATCTGAGAACAACCGCTAGCTGCAGCAATGTACTCTGCTTCACATGTTGAGATAGAAACCGCTGACTGCTTCTTACACTTCCAGGAAACCAGTCTGTCTCCCAAGAATTGACATCCACCAGAAGTTGACTTTCTATCAAGGTTACAACCGCCATAGTCTGAATCAGTATAGGCTTTGAAGTCAAATGACTGCTGCTTTGAGTACCAAAGACCTAATCAGGGTTTCCCTTTCAAGTATCCGAAAATCCTCTTGACAGCTATCATATGAGACACCTTCGGTTGTGACTGAAACCTTGAGCACAAGCATACAACAAACATTATGTCGGGCCTTGAAGCTGTGAGATACATAAGAGATCCGATCATCCCACGGTACAATTTGCAATGCACATCCTTTCCATATTTGTCTGGATGCAGACCATGATTGACGGGGATAGGTGTGCCATAAGTACTGCTATCATTCATCTTGTATTTTGACAAGATGTCCTGCACATACTTGGTTTGATGCAGATAAATGTCATCCTCTCTTTGGCTGACTTGCAGACCCAAGAAGAACGACAATTCACCCATGTTACTCATCTCAAACTTAGACTTCATCACCTGTTCGAATTCCCTACACATCTCTTCATTTGTAGACCCAAAGATAATGTCATCGACATACACTTGTACAAGAAGAATATCACCTCCTACTTTCCGTATGAAGAGGGTCGAGTCAATCTGTCCACGGTCGAAACCATTTGATAGTAGATGTTTTCATAATGTCTCATACCATGCCCTAGGTTGTAAGGCCCCAAACCCGGGATGCCTCACTTGTTGGGTTTACTCATTCACAAACAGTTATTAAACTTGAATATCAAATAACGCAGCGGAATCATTCATTCATCATAATTAAAACTTGTTCAAACATGTGGAAGCGTAACATTGTCAAATACATAAACATAACATAATCTAATCATAACGGGATGCCAGTCTTCATTTCATCCGAGTAACTCTTCTCTCTTGCCAAGCATCACCGTCCATCACCATAACCTGCCCTTAACCTGAATGTGCATACTAAAAAGTCAGCTACGTTGGTGAGTTCTAGCTTTACATAAAACCTTAACATAAACATTTTGCCAAAAAACATAACATACATTTGTTTAACAAAAGCGTACGTAAAACATGCAATAACTTAACATCATCATAACATCGTAACATAAGTTAACATGAACCGAATCTGCGCCTTTCTCGTAACCGTCAATTCCATACATCGCATACGAGCGGATGAACTTAAGGCTCGTTACCTCTAAGCCATCCGTCACACAGGTCCCCTAAGGCTCGTTACCTCTAGGTGGACCAAACATATGTCTCCTAAGGCTCGTTACCTCTAGGTAGACCAAACATACGTCTCCTAAGGCATGTTACCTCTAGGTAGACCAAACATACATCTCCTAAGGCTCGTTACCTCTAGGTAGACTAAAACATAACTTAGGCACTATTTCCCCGCAAGGAATAGTACCTTCCATCGGGATCCCGGTAATCCCATGGGTGACCGTCGTCACCCCATCATCAACCTGTTGTACAACCGTTAGCCAGCCACAAAGGCCCCTGTAAGGTGAGGCCAATACACACATACATACATACCTTAGCTCCCGTAGGAACTCGTGGCAGATTCGTTCATTCGTGACTTTCATAAAACCTTTACCTCATTCTAGTTAAAGCATTTGTACGTTTTATTAAACAAAACATCATCTCTTTCGTAAACCTTTCGTAAACTTCATTTGGCAAAACATTTCATAATCATCATCTCGTAAACATCATTTCGTAAACATCATATCGTAAACATCATATCGTAAACATCATTTCGTAAACATCCTTTCGTAAACCTAGTTTCGTAAACCTCATTTCAAAACATCATTCCGTATGTATGCACACCAGCCCAAAACATTAATTAAAACATTTAAAGAAGGGCTTCTAGAACACACCTTATAAGCTAGTCTCGGTTGTCCTAAACAAAGGCCCAACAACGTCACTTTCGATCTGAATTGATTAGTTAAATACACATCAGACCAAATCCCGACTCTAACGGTTTAACCTTCTAAACATACTGACTTTACTTAACCAGCCTGTTTCCTGCGCACTAGACCCTGCTGCCTGCGCACTTAGCAAGTGTACAGACCCTGCTGCTTGCGTACTTGATAAGTACGCAGTGCCCCTCTTCCTGCGTACTTGATAAGTACGCAGGACCTGCTCCGTGCGCACTTGGTAAGTGCGCACGATCTGTTTCTTCGCAAAACCCTAACTTTCGCATTCAGGTCTGATCACGTCAAGATCTCGAACCTTTTTGCATCCAAAACATTTGTTTTCCATTAAGGAACTCAAATCTATGCTTATCTTTCAGTTTCATCCGTAAAAACGTTGCTTTTTCGCCCAAAACCCGAAAAACCCAAAAATGAACTAAAACACAGATTTAGGTCGGATCGTTACCTGAATCGAGCTTCTGATCCAGAGGTTCTTCTCACGAGTTATGGAGTAACACTTTGCTGAAATCTCGGGTCGATCCGCCAACTTGCTCTCTCTACGGTTTCTCTCTTTAGAAGTTGCAAATGAGAGAAATGGGTGGTAACCTTGGCTATTTATAGGGGAGGCTCCCCTTCTAGCCCGCCGGCCCATCCGACCCGACCCGACCGTTCGTTTATTTCATCATTTTAACTGTCGTTTTATTTTTGGGATGTTACAAGTCTACCCCCCTTACAATAGGTTTCGTCCCCAAAACCTATCATAAGTCAAATAATTGAGGGTACGACTCCCTCATTTCCGTCTCCGTTTCCCAAGTGGCTCCGATCCCTTTGTATGCTTCCATTGGACTTTAACCAATTGGATAACCTTATTGCGCAAACGCTTCTCCTTTCTGTCTAAGATGGCTACGGGTTCTTCGATGTAGTTAAGGCTGTTGTCGACCTCGATGTCAGTAAGTGGTACGTGAGCCGATTCATCCGCCAAACACTTTCGCAGGTGTGATACATTGAAGGTAGGACGAATCCCACTTAACTCATCAGGCAACTCTAACCAATAAGCGACTTCACCAACCCGTGCCATTATCCTGAATGGTCCGACAAACCTCGGACTTAACTTTCCTCTCTTCCTGAATCGTATGATCCCTTTCCAGGGTGACACTTTCAACATTACTCTATCCCCAACATCAAACTCAATAGGCCTTCGTCGTTTTCTGCGTAGGATTTCTGACGATCTTGAGCGGCCTTCATTCTTGCTTTGATTTGATCAAACCTTTCTGACGTTTCTCTTACGACTTCAAGACTTCCTAATTCCTTATGTCTAATCTCACCCCAACAAACCGGGGTCCTACATCTTCTCCCATACAACATTTCGTAAGGCGGCATGCCTATCGTCATGTGATGACTATTGTTGTAGGAGAATTTGGCTAACGGCAGATGACTGTCCCAACTGCCACTAAAATCGATAATACAAGCACGAAGCATATCCTCCAATGTCTGAATGGTCCTTTCAGACTGACCATCCGTTTGTGGGTGGTATGCCGTGCTGATATTAAGCCTCGTGCCTATCGCCTCGTGAAATCTTTTCCAAAACCTTGATGTGAATCGTGTGTCCCGGTCAGATACGATCGTCAAAGGCATCCCATGCCGTGCTACTACTTCGTTAATAAATACTTCCGCTAACCTTTCTAACGAGAACGTCTCGCGAATAGGTAGGAACCGAGCACTCTTCGTTAATCGGTCCACAAATACCCAAATGGTGTCATGACCTTTAGCTGTGCGAGGTAGCTTGGTTATGAAGTCCATGGTAATGTGTTCCCACTTCCATTCCGGTATGTCAAGTGGTTGAATCTTTCCATACGGTTTCTGGTGTTCAGCCTTCACTTGCGAGCAAGTCAAGCACTTGCTTACGTACTTTGTCACTTCATATTTCATTCCAGGCCACCAGTATTCCTTCCTCAGATCGTGGTACATTTTGTTGGTACCGGGGTGGATAGAGTATCGAGACTTATGAGCCTCATCCAAGATTTTGGTTCTAAGCTCGCCACTCATAGGTATCCATACCCGCCCAAAACGTGTCCTAACACCAAGGGTGTTATATTCCAACTTGTCCTGTTGGCCAACCATCCTTTCCTTCTTTACGTTTTCTTCCTTAAGTGCTTTATCTTGAGCTCTTTCAATTTCCCTCATCACATATGATGTTACCACTAACTGGCAAGCTTTCACTCTAATAGGAGCAGGCACGTCCTTTCGGCTTAGAGCGTCAGCCACCACGTTTGCCTTTCCAGGATGATACATGATCTCACAGTCATAATCTTTAAGGAGTTCCAACCATCGTCTCTGCCTCATATTAAGCTCTCTTTGTTCGAATAAGTACTTCAAACTTTTGTGGTCGGAGTAAATAGTAAACTTCACCCCATAGAGGTTGTGCCTCCAGATTTTCAATGCGAATACGACAGCAACAAGTTCCAAATCGTGGGTTGGATAATTAGTTTCGTGAATCTTCAACTGTCGTGATACGCGATCACTCTTTCGTGTTGCATCAACACGCATCCCAATCCCTGACCCGAAGCGTCAGAGTATACCACTAAGTCTTCATTGCCCTCGGGAAGGGCCAAGACCGGAGCTTGGGTTAGCCTCTTCTTCAATTCCCTAAACGCCTCATCTTGGGTCGAACCCCATTCATACTTTACCTCTTTCCGTGTCAACTTTGTCAATGGCGAAGCTATTTTTGAGAAATTCTGGATGAATCTCCAATAGTAGCCTGCCAATCCTAAGAAACTGCGGATTTCGGTTGGCGTCTTAGGAATATTCCATTCCCTTACCGTCACTATCTTTGTTGGGTCAACCATAATGCCGTTCGGGTTAATGACGTGACCAAGGAATTGGACTTCCCTAAGCCAGAACGCCCATTTGGAGAACTTAGCATACAACTTTTCCTTTTTCAGAGCCTCCAACACCTCCTTTAAGTGACATGTGTGATCACCCTCATTCTTGGAGTAGATGAGGATATCATCGATGAACATAATTACCGATCGGTCTAGCATCGGTCGACACACCCTATTCATCAAATCCATGAACGCTGCGGGTGCGTTCGTCAATCCGAAAGACATTACGCGGAACTCAAAATGTCCATAACGCGTGTGAAATGCAGTTTTCGGTATGTCTTCTTCCCTCACCTTCAACTGATGGTACCCGGACCGAAGGTCGATTTTTGAGAACCAACTTGCGCCTTGCAATTGATCGAACATTTCGTCGATCCTTGGTAAAGGGTACTTTTTCTTCACCGTACATTTATTCATCTCACGATAATCAATACACATTCTCATCGAACCGTCTTTCTTCTTCACAAACAACACCGGAGCACCCCACGGCGAGATGCTCGGTTGGATAAATCCTTTCTCAAGTAACTCATCTAGTTGTGACATTAACTCTTTCATCTCCAATGGTGCTAGTCGATATGGAGCCTTAGCCACGGGCTGGGCATCTGGTACTAAGTCGATTTAAAATTCAATCTCTCTGTCTGGTGGTATCCCAGGCAAATCCTCTGGAAACACCTCCGGGTACTCGCGTACCACGGGCACGTCGTCTAGTTCCTTCACCTCCATACACTTGTCAATCACATACACCAGATAAGCCTTGCATCGGCGCCTCAGGTAATCTGCTGCCTTGATCATTGAGATGACGTTAGGCATCGGGGCGTCACGATCTCCCAGAACCTCGACTTTGCTACCGTCCGGAGCCTTGAGTCGGATTATCTTTCGTTTACATATAATTTGTGCTTCATTAGCAGTTAGCCAATCCATTCCTAACACGACATCGAACCCACCCAAAACCATGACCAACAACCTGACAGGGAACCTATGACCTTCTATTTTTATCGTGGAGTTGTCAACTACATCGGTCACTCTCGTAGTTCTACCCTCAGCAGTTTCCACACTAAAATCCCTTTCTAGCTTACTGACAGTGTACTTTACTCGTTTACAAAAAGTCGTAGATATAAAACTCTTACTGGCACCCGAATCAAATAACACAGAAACAAAAGTGTTGTCAAGGATGAACGTACCTGACGCCACGTCGGGGTCTGCCCTGGCTTGTTCTTGCGTCAGTGCGTACGCACGAGTCTTTGCTCGAGGCCTCTCTTCTTTCTTTTCCGGGCCTTTCCCTTTCCCGGCTTCACCCATCCTGGGCTTGGTGCATTCCTGGTTCATATGACCGCTTTCACCACAATTATAACATTTAATGCCTTGCCTGCATTCACGGGAGTAGTGCCCAGTCTTGCCACATTTGTAGCACAGATTTGTCCCTAGCCGACATTCACCCGTATGTCTTACCCCACATCTTCCACAGACTGTCGTCTCGCCTACCCTTGCCTGTTTGTCCCGAGCCACAAACAACTTCCCACCCGATCGCTTAGCGGGAAAGCTCGTCTTCTTCTTGGGCTCTTCAATGGCAACGACATTCAGCGCCAGATCATCAAATACCACTCCGCTCAGTTCTACTACCGAATCGTAGGTAGTAGGGGCGTTTGCTTTAACATAGGTGCGGACCTGGTCCGGCAGCCCTTGAATGTAGCATGCAATCTTTCTTTCCTCAGTCGTGACAAGATGTGGCACCAGACGTGCCACCAGACGTGCCAGTTCATTAAACCGTGTGGTGTACTGCCGGTGCGTTATGCTCCCGGCCTTCAAACCCAAAAATTCCCTCTCTACCTTCTCAATCTCGTTCCTTGGGCAGAAATTCTTGATCACCAAAGTTTTCAAGTCAGCCCACATCATCGCATCCACAACCTCGCTCCCTTTTGCTTGACGTACACCTTCCCACCAATGGGATGCTTCCTCTCTCAAGGAGTTAGCAGCAAATTTCACAACTTGATCCGTTCTACATTCGCACAGACGAATGGCAGCCTCTATACGAATCACCCAATCAAACGTAGCTACCGCGTCTTTCTTCCCAGTCAAGACCGGTGGGTCACATGCCTTAACGGACTTATAGTCGCAACCACGGTTAAGCGGTGCGTTGATTGCCTCAGTGTTCAGGGTATCAACCGCCGTGTTAGACCCACCTTCCCCATTAACCTTCTTCAATGCCTCAGCTAACAGACATGGCAGAGAAGTCTTCATCAACTCTGTGAACTCTCGAGCTATAGCTGCTCTCACTTCAGGTTCAAAAGTGAAAGGCTATTCTTCAACCAGTGTCTGCTCAGTTCCATGCACACTAACCGCCGGTGCAGTGTGAACACTTCCTTCTTCACTATACTCTTGGCGCGCGGGGGTCCTGCTGCGACCGCCGTTACGACCACCGGTACGGCCCCCACCACGCCTTCTGTTTCCTCTTCTTTCCATTTTGTTCTATAAGACAAGAATTCAATGTCATCACGCTAGTTAACAAATAAAATTCAATAAGTACTGTAAGATGTTAATATACAATAGCCATCTGCAATTAACCATTACACTACCTTTCGATTTCTAATTGACCACCTTTGCGATTCCATCAGAACACAAGTCCTTACCTAACCCTTTCTAAGGCATACTATATATGTAAATATATACTACCTTCATACCTGATGCTGTGGCTCGAGTTACCCGTACTGACATCCGCTTTCGGTCCCATTCACAGTTTAAGTTCAGACACTGGGAGTGTCCGAATCTCTCAAACTATTGCTCTGATACCAACTTGTAAGGCCCCAAACCCGGGATGCCTCACTTGTTGGGTTTACTCATTCACAAACAGTTATTAAACTTGAATATCAAATAACGTAGCGGAATCATTCATTCATCATAATTAAAACTTGTTCAAACATGCGGAAGCGTAACATTGTCAAATACATAAACATAACATAATCTAATCATAACGGGATGCCAGTCTTCATTTCATCCGGGTAACTCTTCTCTCTTGCCAAGCATCACCGTCCATCACCATAACCTGCCCTTAACCTGAATGTGCATACTAAAAACTCAGCTACGCTGGTGAGTTCTAGCTTTACATAAAACCTTAACATAAACATTTTTGCCAAAAAACATAACATACATTTGTTTAACAAAAGCGTACGTAAAACATGCAATAACTTAACATCATCATAACATCGTAACATAAGTCAACATGAACCGAATCTGCGCCTTCTCGTAACCATCAATTCCATACATCGCATACCAGCGGATGAACTTAAGGCTCCTTACCTCTAAGCCATCCGTCACACAGGTCCCCTAAGGCTCGTTACCTCTAGGTGGACCAAACATATGTCTCCTAAGGCTCGTTACCTCTAGGTAGACCAAACATACGTCTCCTAAGGCTCGTTACCTCTAGGTAGACCAAACATACGTCTCCTAAGGCTCGTTACCTCTAGGTAGACCAAAACATACGTCTCCTAAGGCTCGTTACCTCTAGGTAGACCAAAACATAACTTAGGCACTATTTCCCCGCAAGGAATAATACCTTCCATCGGGATCCCGGTAATCCCATGGGTGAACGTCGTCACCCCATCATCAACCAGTTGTACAACCGTTAGCCAGCCACAAAGGCCCCCCGTAAGGTGAGGCCAATACACACATACATACTTACCTTAGCTCTCGTAGGAACTCGTGGCAGATTCGTTCATTCGTGACTTTCATAAAACCTTTACATCATTCTAGTTAAAGCATTTGTACGTTTAATTAAACAAAACATCATCTCTTTCGTAAACTTCATTTGGTAAAACATTTCATAATCATCATCTCGTAAACATCATTTCGTAAACATCATTTCGTAAACATCATATCGTAAACCTCATTTCGTAAACATCCTTTCGTAAACCTCATTTCGTAAACCTCATTTCAAAACATCATTCCGTATGTATGCACACCAGCCCAAAACATTAATTAAAACATTTAAAGAAGGGCTTCTAGAACTCACCTTATAAGTTAGTCTCGGTTGTCCTAAACAAAGGCCCAACAACGTCACTTTCGATCTGAATTGATTAGTTAAATACACATCAGACCAAATCCCGACTCTAACGGTTTAACCTTCTAAACATACTGACTTTACTTAACCAGCCTATTTCCTGCGCACTTAGCAAGTGCGCAGACCCTGCTGCCTGCGCACTTAGCAAGTGCGTAGACCCTACTGCCTGCGTACTTGATAAGTACACAGTGCCCCTCTTCCTGCGTACTTGATAAGTACGCAGGACCTGCTCCGTGCGCACTTGGTAAGTGCGCACGATCTGTTTCTTCGCAAAACCCTAACTTTCGCATTCAGGTCTGATCACGTCAAGATCTTGAACCTGTTTGCATCCAAAACGTTTGTTTTCCATTATGGAACTCAAACTATGTTTATCTTTCAGTTTCATCTGTAAAAATGTTGCTTTTTCGCCCAAAACCCGAAAAACCCTAAAACGAACTAAAACTCAGATTTAGGTCGGATCGTTACCTGAATCGAGCTTCTGATCCGGAGGTTCTTCTCAGAGTTATGGTGTAACACTTTGCTGAAATCTCGGGTCGATCCGCCAACTTTCTCTCTCTACGGTTTCTCTCTCTAGAAGTTGCAAATGTGGTAAATGGGTGGTGACCTTGGCTATTTATAGGGGAGGCTCCCCTTCCGGCCTGCCGGCCCATCCGACCCGACCCGACATGCCTCGTTCATTTATTTTGTTATTTTAACTGTCGTTTTATTTTTGGGATGTTACATAGGTGCTTGATGAAGACCATAAAGTTCTTTGTCGAGCTTAAACACTTTAATGATATTACGCGGATCTTCAAAGCCTAGAGGTTGAGTGACATAGACCTCTTCAAGAACTTTTCCATACAGGAAAGCACTCTTCACATCAACTTGATAGACCTTGAAGCCGACATAGGAGGCATAAGCTAGAAACAGTCGAATGGCCTCATGTTTAGCAACTAGGGCATATACTTCTGTGTAATCTAAGCCCTCTTATTGATAAAAACCCTAAACAACCAACCTTGCTTTATTCTTCACTACAGCATGATGATCATCTGTCTTGCACTTGAACACCCATCTGCTTCCAATTGGTTGTACGCCTCTTGGCAAGTCAACCAAATTCCACACATGCAACTTTTGGAATTGAGACAGTTCTTCTTGCAATGCCTCAATCCAGCAGTTGTCAGCGAGAGCCTCCTTCACATTCTTTGGCTCTAACTGGGACACGAATGCAGCATGCAGACATGTTTCCATGACACCAGTGTCAAGGATCTCAGAGTACAAACTAGTGTTCTCAGCAATGGTTCTATGACGAGTTTGAACACCGGCATGAGGATCACCAATAATGTTTTCAATTGGATGATTCTTATGCACTCTCGTCTCTGGTATTTCCGGTTCCTGAGTTTCTGAATCGAGGTTTGTGCTCAACTCCCCCATATCCTGTGTTCCAGAAGAAAAGATTCAATGTTGATCGGATCAGCCGGAGCTTCATTTCCTATACGAGTGCTAGGATTAGCTTGAGCATCATTTTCGTCAACATGAACATCTTCAATGTTATCACCATCATGAGTTTCACATGCAGATGCAGCATTGGAATCAGGAATTACAATCGGTACAGTAGCACGTGTTGAGAAACTGGAGTCATCACCGCCACCAAATAACTCATACACATTTGCGGCATCATCGGCAGGCAGATCAGGAAGGTTGAAAGATTTGAATAGCGCATCATAATCAAAACCCCAAGCTGGACCAGTTGGTTCTGGTGGAATGTTGTGTTTACTACAATCCACTTCAAAGCATTCCTTAACAGTACGAGTTCCTATATTGTACACTCTCTTGCAAGGTGAGTTGGCAACATATCCTAAGAAGATGCCTTCCACCGCTTTTGCATGAAACTTAGACTTTCGGTCTTTGTATTGTAGCAATAAGGAACAAGGACTACCAAAAGGAACTAGATAGTCAAGATTGGGAGGTCGATTATTGATCAACTCATAGCAAGTCTTGTTGTGCCTCTTCACAACCAGAACTCTGTTCAAGACGTGACAAGCTGTATTAACTGCTTCTGCCCAGAAAGTGACAGGAAGCTTTGCATCTGACAGCATTGTCCTTGCAGTCTCAACCAGTACGGGGCACTAAATTCGTGACGGATCCCTTTCTTGAGGCAGAAAAGTACATCAAATTATTCTTGAATTCAGTTTCTAGTTTGGCTCTACCCTTGCGGTTAGTGTTAGTTAGACAACTCTGGGTGGTGAGACAAATTTGTCACACTTTCCACACTTGATGCACCCACCAACATGATGATATCCACACTTTTTACACATCGGTAGGCCCCTTTCATACTCTTTCCTTTCCACGGTGTTGCCCGTAAAGGCCTTCACAGTTTCTTGTTTCTTAAACCCTTGCTTCCCACACTTGTTACTTGAATTTCCCATCCATTTCCTTTTCTCTCCAGATATACCTTCCTCATTCTCCTTCTTCCTAAACAATCCGTTATGCACAACATCATCTCTGAGTTTGAATGCTAAGATTATAGCGCTCTTGGCATCCATTGAATTAGATGAAGTTACCATGCTGCGAATTTGAGATGCAAGGCCCCACAAATATCTTTCCCACGCTTGTGTTCTGGCGTGACCATGTGCGGTACCAGAATTACCAGTTCATTGAAACGATCGGTGTACCCAGCCACGTCATCTCCTACCATCTGTAGATTCCACATCTCAGCCTCGATCTTTTGTAATTCGTTTCAAAGATAGTATTCCTCGATCATCATGTTTTTCAGATCTTCCCTAGAAAAATGATACGCTGTATGCGTTCCCAAAGTTTTCACTTGGGTATTCCACTAGGTCAATGCCTTATCAGTGAGCGTACAAGTTGAATACTTCACCATGCAGTCAGCGGTGCACTCATTGATATCAGTCACTGACTCCATCTTTTCTATCCACCTCATTAGGCCTACTGGACCCTCAGTGCCATTGAAGCTGCGAGGGTTGCAGGATAGGAAGGCCTTGTAGGTGCACCTCCTGTTTGAAGCATCTATAGGATCATAAGTCATTTATTTTAATAAAGACATTAATTTTGATCATGACAATGTGTTACGGATGTGATTACTTGTTCTTTACCTCCAGAACCTCTTGTTGTGCCGCTACCTCCTGCACCTCCTCTGCCACTATTTCGATTGGCTTCATACTGTTCCAGGGCGGCAGCTACCCATTGTGATATAAGTTGCTCCACGTTTGGAGAAATCGTCTCATTGTTGTTGCCAGTGGTATCACGCGTCATCCTTCGCTTAGGTGTCATTGTGTTCTTTCTAACGTAAGATTTAAAAAGAAACAACATTATATAATAATAATGATATCACATGATAAATGGATACAACAACATCAAACGTAGACAACCATCATCATCACATCTATTACACATACATAGTACGTTGTTCCAAAACACAAGGATACAACATAGATGGGCTCATATGACCACATCAGTACCAAAGTTTCAAACTACATAATGTGCTACCTGCCCTTAATCGGTCTAGAAGTAGGAAGGTACCCTCGGTGGAGCAGCATCTGCGGTAATCATACCCTTGACACGTGCCTCGGCTAAAGTGGACCGGAGCTCAGGCTCAATCACCCTCTGCTCGGCTGCCTCTGCTCTATTTTTTACGGCGGTGGTCCTCATTTCCATCTCTACAAGTCTCCTCTCGATCCTCACAAATCAATAAGCTGCGTGGTCAATGGACTGGTCGCACAATACTTGCTCCTCAATCACCCCTAAAACATGCGACTTCAGTTGTTTCATACACGCCATGTCTTCCTGAAGATTTCCTACGTCAGTCTCCAGATAGCCAATCTTGTCCCCATGAGTATAGCTTCTGGTCACCAGTATGGGAATAGAGCACTCCACGCACTCTCCCATGAGTGGTATGGGTCGTGATAAGCAGGATAGCCCAGCGGAGTCGCATGTCGTCGGCAGATTCTCCTCTACCCTCCACATCTAAATAGCTCGGATCAACCAATCCCAGTAAGATACATCCACTCTAGGTACTCTGGCCCCAGGCACATCTGCAGGCTCAGCCATCTCGAGGACTACTTATGGAATCTAAGCGGTGCTTGGTCGTCTCGGGGTAGCGGACTAAAGTTAGAGTGGGGTTAGTGTGTGACATGATGTGACTACCATATCCATATGACATGATGAATGGTTAAGAAATGATTATGCAATGAAAACATCTTTGTGAGTTATTTAATATATAGACTAGGTTCAGTTTTAGACTCCTAGTTCGCTATAATCAATGGCTCTGAAACCAAGTACTGTCACACCACGCCAAGGCAGAAACGCGAGGCGTAACATTAACTGGTTTCCAAAGCATATAATTACCGCAATCACATACATAATGATTGGATACATAATCAAATTTAAAGTTTTACATCCCAAAATAGCTATTTGAGTTTACAAAAGATTAAGATTTCCAAATATGACTCATATAATGAGTTATACAAGAGAAATCCTCCAAAAGCCGTATCCATCATGTATGCATGTAACCTACACTGCTAACCATTGCGACCACGTTCAATTTCCTGAAAAACATACTTAAAAAGTGTCAACACGAGGTTGGGGAGTTCACAGGTTTTGATCAACTATTCTTGTAGTTCCAACGTTTACAAATGTTCAATTGAATAAGTTTTTCCGATCAAACCGTATATATATATATATATAACCAATGAATTGAACATTTCCTAACCAATTGACCCCATTTGTAACCTTGTAAGGAATACAAATAATTTGTAATGCATGAGACCATAATCAAACCATGATAAATGAATGCCCCTGCCTCGCTAAACCAAGAGAATAAGACAATATGTGGTCATTCGGCCATGTGGACCCCTGGCTAGCGCGACTAACCATGACCGGGGGCGTCACCCCCAATAGTACTATCCATAGAATCCCAGGCTAAGACTAAAGCTAATGGTTACAAGGTGTCTTTGTTTCAGGCGACTTTACGAGCTCTATAATTGTTCCCTCAATTGTCACACCCCGCCTACACGGTTTCCAAAGCATATTATTACCGCAAATACATACATAATGATTGGATACATAATCAAATTTAAAGTTTTACATCCCAAAATATCTATTTGAGTTTACAAAAGATTAATATTTCACAAGTATGACCGATAACGATGAGTTATACAAGTGAAATCCGCCCAAAAAGCTATATCCGTTCATGCATGCATGTAATCCTACATTGCTAACCATTGCGACCACGTTCAATTCCCTGAAAAACATACTTAAAAAGTTTCAACACGAAGTTGGTGCGTTCACAGGTTTTGATCAAATATTCTTGTAGTTCCAACGTTTACAAATGTTTAAATGAATAAGTTTTTCAATCAAATTGTACATATATATATAACCAATGAATTGAACGTTTCCCGACCAATTGACCCCATTTGTAAGCTTGCAAGGATTACAAATAATATGTAAATGCACGAGATCATAACCAAACCTTGATAAATGAATGCCCCAGCCTCGCTAAACCAAGAGAATAAGACAATATGTGGTCATTCGGCCATGTGGACCCCTGGCTAGCGCAACTAACCATGACCGGGGGCGTCACCCCCAATAGTACTATCCATAGAATCCCAGGCTAAGACTATAGCTAATGATTACTAAATATGTTTGTTCCAAGGGACTTTAGGAGCTCTATAATTGTTCCCTCAATGCACACATAGTGATCTGGTCTTTGTTCATTCATTTCCATATATGAAAAATAGTCATAAGTATATTTCCTCCCCAAAACCTTTTCAAAACATAGAAAAAGGGGACAGTGCAACTCACAAGGAGTTAAACCAGAGTATCCATGTTTTTTCAAAACATTATTAGTTAAGTATGTTTTCAAAACAAAACAGTAAAGAGTTAAGAGGGGGCCGTGAAACTCACCTCGACAGAATGCTAGCAAAAACTTGAATAACCGTAAACCACGCTTATCCGTACCCTAAATACACAAGGATACCTTACGTGTTAAGACTGACCATCTTAGACGCAAGTTGTTCACCCGACTTAACGAATCCCTTTAAATATGTCTTTGTTTAATAAAACCTGTTTTATTGTGACGATTTGTTGGTGATTATTATTCCAGTCTAGACGCTTACTTATTTTCCAAGAAAATATTATATTTCCATATTGGTGACTTGTTACGTTTATAAAAAATAAATATTATTTTTGCATCATCTTATAATATATTCATATTATAGTCCACGTATAACCATATAATTATTTCTTACCAATAACTATATAATATAACAAAAATCGTTCAAGTACGTTCTACGCATGTCCATTATCCTATGTGCACATAAACCATGTTAACACGTCCACCTACAACTACTTTTTCCAAATGACATTTCTTAGTTTGTTTTCTTTCAACATGCATTTGTTTCTATCAATATGTACACACAAGTATAACCATATTTAAACATGCGCTTAACTATGTTTCACGATAACATGCGATCATTTATTTATTTATTTTTCTACTTTATGTACCCATGTCAACGTTCCATGTTATAAAATATTAACAAGTTATAAAAACATATATATATGATCTCCATTATTTAGTCATTTCATAACTCATTCCGAGTTAACAATTTTCCATCATTCATATATATATATATATATATATATATATATATTTACATGCACATTATTAACCATTTTTCAAGTTCTACAACTTATGACCATACATCCACATATACATTTAACCTCCTTATGTGAACATATTATTTAATACTTAAAAATATTCCAAGTTACCAAATTTGAACACATATATATACACATATATTTTACTTTTTCATCAAGTATTAATTTAGACTTTTACTAATCTATAACTTATTAACATAATCATCCAAACGTCAAGAATACATCCATATATATACCAAATTAACATTCTTATTCATGTATCCATATATTTGATTATTTCTAAATCATTTACCAAATCAAACATATATATATGCATGCATATTTCGGCCCCTATATATATATATATGTGTGTGTGTGTATGCATATTCTAGTTTCTCTTTGCTTTATAACTTGACATCACACGAATCAACAACTTATCATTAAAATGATCAAATCAACAAATTATACATATAACTTCATTATTTTCGGCCCATATATATATATATATATATATATATATATATATATATATATTTATACAAAAACCCTAATTTTTAAACTTAATGAAGTTAGGTTTTATAAAAACTTATTAAATCTTTAAATCTCTTTGATTTTTATGGTGAACAATATGTTTTAACCGAGTGTATAAAGATGAAAAGAAAGGATTTGGGTCGGGTTCTCACCACTAGTCAAGCTAAGTGAAGATCTACTAGTAGAAGATGATGGATGATCTTTTACTATCAAGACCCGACTTCTAGGCTCTAAATCTTCTTTGAATCCCCAAAGCCTATAGCTAACTTTCTAGACTTGTGTTCTTGGGTTTGAAAGAGTAAAATGTGTATGTATGTATGCATATGTCGATATATATGGATTCAAAAAGGAGTTGGAGTGTGGAATACTCCAACATCATTACAATCCTAGTAGTTAGTTTATGATTTGATCTTTGCTTGAAATTAAGTTGATGGATCATGGTGTAGAATGACAAGATGTAAGAGAGTTGGTGATGGGTTGGTGGTGGTTTGGTGGGTTCGGCCGACAAGAGGGCTAGGGGGTTGGGTCTTGTTCCAACTTGTGATCTTAATCTAGTTATTAGTTGAATGGTTTTTAGGTAGGGTATACCCGATATGTGATCCCGTGATTTAACACTCGGTGTACGAACTTTTAAATGTCAAAAACCCTATATATTTTTGTATCTTGACTATTTTTAATAGTCTTACAAATTTAAACCGTCATAGTTAATACTTTAACTATAATATATAAGTATACACACAAAAATAACTTGTCACCATAAAATAAACATTTTCATGTCCAATCTTAATAGTTTTGTCACCAATATTTAAGTTTTTATATCAAGACGTAATACTAGACTTTACTGGAATAAAAAATCTTCTTAATCACCAATGAACGTATCTTACGGGTTAGAATTACTTATTTCATAGTAATTCTAAAAAAATACAAAATATATTGTGTGTTCCTTTGCTAGCCCCTTGACAACACCATGTCAAAATAATAAACTAGGAAATATAAATCATGAACGTAAAATTATGTGATATGGATATTGACCTGAAATACTGGGTGTCACATTCTCCCCGTGTTAAAGAGAATTTCATCCCGAAATTCAGTTGATGTTATCTTGACTTGGAGGGTTCGTGAACAAGGATGGGTACTTGGCTTTCATTTGATCTTCTCGTTCCCACGTATACTCGAGGCCACGCTTTGAATTCCAATGTACCTTAACCAATTTAACACGGCTACACCTTGTTTTCTGAACCTTCCAATCTGTAGCTTCAATAGGTTCCTCAACGAAATGCAGCTTGTCATCTATGTGAATCTCATCAGGCGGTATAAATAATGTCTCGTCTGATAAGCACCTCTTGAGATTTGACACATGAAACATATCATGTACATTGTTTAGTTCTTGTAGCAGCTTGAGCTTGTATGCTACGGGGCCAACCCTAGCCAATATTTCAAATGGTCCAATGTACCTAGGGTTAAGCTTGCCACGGTTGCCAAATCTTGCAACTCCCTTCCACGGTGAGACCTTTAACATGACCCGGTCTCCAACTTGGAATTCTAATGGTCTTCGTATGTTATCCGCGTAACTCTTTTTCCTGTCACGGGCGGTCTTCTGATGATCCTTGATTTTGAAAATCTTGTTAGTGGTCTCCTAAATAACCTCAGGGACAGTTAAATGCTTGTCGCCAACCTCCGCCCAACATAGCGGTGAACGACACTTTTGACCATACAAAGCCTCAAACGGAGCGGCTTTGATGCTGGTGTGGTAACTGTTATTGTATGAAAACTCAACCAATGGCAAATGAGTATCCCAATTACCTCCAAAATTAATTACACACGCACGGAGTATATCCTCTAAAGTTTGAATGGTCCTTTCACTTTGGCCATCTATTTGTGGGTGATATGTCGTGCGCATGTCAAGACGTGTGCCCATGACTTCTTGCAATGATGGCTAGATTCTAGACACGAATCGGATGTCTCTATCAGAGATAATAGAAGTTGACACTCCATGCCTAGCCACAATTTCCTTGATATAAATCCTTTCAAGTTTCTCGGTTTTATCTGTCTCTTTGATGGGTAGAAAATGAGCTGATTTTGTCAAACGATCGACGATTACCCATATGGTGTCATACCCGCTCGACGTCTTGGGTAACTTTGTAATGAAATCCATGGAAATCTGTTCACATTTCCATTGAGGTATCTTGGGTTGTGGTAACAATTTTGACGGTTTCTGATTTTCTGCCTTTACTTTTGAACACGTCAGGCATTTACCGACATAAATGGCAATCTCTCCTTTCATGTTCGGCTATCAGTAGAGTTCTTTCAGATCCATATACATTTTATCCGAACCTGGGTGAATGGATTACCTGGACTTGTGGGCTTCGTCTATAACCAACTCCCGTAAGTTACCAAAGCATGGCACCCAAATTCTATTCATGAAGTATAAAGAATCATCTGATTTTGGCACTAACTGTCTGATCATTCCTCATGAAGTGCCTCTTGCTATGCCATTCGGATTTGAGTCATGAGACTCATATGAATTGTCAATAATAGGGCACGAACACAAAGAGTTTTAACTCGTTCTTTACGACTCAAGGTGTCTGCTACGACATTCCCCTTACCAGGGTGGTACTTGACATCACAGTCCTAATCATTCAGTAGTTCTACCCAACAGCGTTGCCTCATGTTAAGTTCTTTCTGATTAAAGATGTGTTGGAGACTCTTATGATCTGTAAAGATAGTACATTTTGTACCATATAAGTAATGTCTCCAAATTTTGAGCGCAAACACGACAGCACCCAATTCCAAATCTTGAGTCGTATAATTTTTCTCATGGACTTTCAGCTGTCTGGATGCATATGCTATAACTTTTTCTCTCTGCATCAGTACACATCCCAGACCTTGGTGTGATGCATCGCAGTACACGACAAAATTATTGGTTCCCTCAGGAAGTGATAGGATTGGTGCACTGCAAAGCTTCTGCTTCAGCAATTCAAAAGTTGATTCTTGTTTATCAGTACAATCAAAATTTTTGTCCTTCTGGGTTAACGTGGTCATAGGCAAGGCTATTTTTGAAAAATTCTTGATGAAACGCTTGTAATAGCCTATCAAACCCAGAAATTGACGCACTTTAGTCGGAATTCTTGGTGCTTCCCAGTTTTTGATAGATTCAATATTGGACGGATCCACGTGGATACCCTTCTTATTGATGACATGTCCAAGAAAATGAACTTCTCTGATCCAAAACTCACACTTAGAGAATTTGGCATAAAGCTTCTCATTCCAGAGTAGTTCTAAGATTAATTTCAAATGATGTTCATGTTCCTTCTTGGTTCGTGAATATATTAGTATGTCATCGATAAACACAATCACTAATTTATCCAAGTATGGCTTGCACATGCGGTTCATGAGATCCATGAAAACTGCCGGTGCATTAGTTAAACCAAATGGCATAACTAGGAACTCATAGTGACCACAACGAGTCCTAAAAGCCGTTTTAGGTATATCTTCCTCCTGGATTCTTAGCTGATGATACCCTGATTATAGATCAATCTTAGAATAGAAGCTGGAACCTTGATGTTGATCGAATAATCATCTATTCGAGGAAGAGGATACTCGTTTTTGATTGTCAGTTTGTTCAACTCCCGGTAATCAATACACATCCTAAAGGTTCCATCCTTTTTCTTCACAAACAATACCGGAGCTCCCTAGGGTGAGAAACCCGGTCTTATGAAGCCTTTATCAAGTAACTCTTGTAGTTGACTTGATAATTCTTGCATCTCAGAAGGTGCTAGACGGTATAGCGATCGTGCAACTGGTGCGGCTCCTGGTACTACTTCGATCCGGAACTAGACTTGTCTTGGTGGCGGTAAGCCAGGTATGTCTTCGGGAAATACCTCAGGGTATTCCCTAACGATTGGTATGTCCTCAAGTCGACGTTCCTCGGTTTTCTTCTCGACGACATAGGCCAGGAATGCGCAATAACCCTTACGTAGATACTTATGAGCTTTCATGCAGTTTATCAGATTCAACATTGTCCTACACCTTTCGCCTTGAATTGAAAGAATTTCTCGGCTTGGTAGTGGGACACGTATAATGTTTTCAAAGCATACGATCTTGTCATGATTATTCGATAACCAATCCATGCCAATAACAATGTCAAAACTTCCCAGATCAACAAGTAGAAGGTCTATACTAAATGTATGGTTTTCTAGACATAAAGTACAACCCTTAATGATCTCTCTGATTTCTATCAAATTCCCATTTGCTAATTCATATGTATAACTTTGTTCTAGTTTGCTGGCCTTAGTACCGAGTAAAGATTTAAAGTCATTTGACACAAAGCTCATATCAGCACCCAAATCAAAAAGTACAGAGGCATAGTGATTATTTATCGAGAACGTACCAGTGATGATATTCGGGTCCTGGCATGCGTCCCCTGCACCCATCACAAATGCCCTCCCCGGTACCTGAGCGTTGTTCTTGTTCTTCCACTTGGGACAGTCTTTCTTGATTTGCCCCAGATCATCACACTTGAAACATCCTTGCTTTGCTTTGTCCGCTGGGTTGGTGTTGACTCTACAATTCTATGTGGTATGTCCAAACTGACTACCTTTCCCACACTTGATGCACCCACCCCCATGGTGATATCCACACATGTTACACCTCGGTATGACCCTATCATACCCCTTCCTTTCCACAGTGTTGGCTGCAAAAGCCTTTACCGTTACCTGCTTCTTAATTCCTTGTTTCCCAGACCTGTTATTCGAATTTCCCATCCATTTTCTCTTCTCCCTAGATTTACTTTCCTCATTCTCTTTCTTCCCAAATGATCCATTACGCACAGCATCATCTCTTAACTTGAATGATAAAGTTATAGCACTCTTGGTGTCCATTGGATTGGATGAAGTTACCATGCTGCGAATTTGAGGCGCAAGGCCCCACAAATACCTTTCCACACTCTAATGTTCTGGTGTGACCATGTGGGGTACCGGAATTGCCAATTCATTGAAACGATCGGTGTACCCAGCCACATCATCTCCTATCATCTGTAGATTCCACATCTCTGTCTCGATCTTTTGCAACTCGTTTCGAGGACAGTATTCCTTGATCATCATGACTTTCAAATCTTCCCATGATAACTGATATGTTGTCTGCCTTCCTAAAGTTTTCACTTGGGTATTCCACCAGGTCAATGCCTTATCAGTGAGTGTGCAAGTAGAATACTTCACTATACAGTTAGTGGTGCATTCATTGATATCAATCACTGACTCCATCTTTTCTATCCACCTCATCAGGCCTACTGCACCCTCGGTACCATTGAAGCTGCGAGGGTTGCAGGATGGGAAGGCCTTATAGGTGCACTTCATGTTTGAAGCATCTGTTGGATCACAAGTCACTTATTTTAATAACGTCATTAATTTGGATCATGACTATGTGTTACAGCTGTGATTATTTATTCTATTACCTCCAGAACCTCTGGCTGTGCCGCTACCTCCTGCACCTCCTCCGCTGGTACCGTTGTCGTTTCCTCCTTCACTATTTCGATTGGCTTCATACTGTTCCATGGCGGCAGCTACCCGTTGTGATAAGAGTTGCTCCACGTTTGGGGAAATCGTTTCCTTGTTATCACCAGTGGTGTCACGGGGCATCCTTCGCTTAGGTGCCATGGTGTTCTTTCTAACATAACATTTAAAAAGAAACAACATTATATAATAATAATGATATAACATGACATAAAGGATACAACAACTTCAAATGTAAACAACCATCATCACAACATAAACCAACACATAAATAGTTAAAACATACATAGTACATTGTTCCAAAAGGCAAGGATACAAAATAGGTGGGTTCATATGACCACATCAGTACCAAAGTTTCAAACTACATAATGTGTTATAGGCACAACCCCCCCGTAATAGGTCTTGAAGTAGGAAGGTACCCTCGGTGGGGCAGCAGCTGCAGTGATGATAGCCTCTACACGTGCCTCAGCTAAGGTGGCCCAGAGCTCCACCTCAGTCGCCCTCTGCTCGGCTGCTTCAGCTCTCTCCTCAACAGCCTCCGCTCTCTGCTCGGTAGCAGTGGTCCTCGACTCCATCTCAGCTATTCTCCTCTTGACCTCCACCACACGGTTAGCAGCTTGCTCCAGGGACTGGTCATACAACTCTGGATCCTCCATCACTCCCAGAACGTGTAGCTTCAGTTTATGTATGCATGCCATGTCTTCCTCGAGATATCCCAAGTCGGTCTCTAAATAGCTGATCGTCTCCCCGTGAGTGTTGCTACGAGTAACTAGTACAGGGATGGTGCATCCTACGCAGTCCCCCGTGAGCGGCACAGGTGGTAGTAAGCAGGCTAGTCCAGCGGGGTGGCACGTCGTCGGAAGATCGTCCTCTACCCTCCACATCTGAACAGCCCGGGTCAACCAATCTCAATCGAACATGCACACTCTAGGTCCTCTGGATGCAGGTACGCTTGAAGATGCTGCCATCTTGTGAACTACTGTGGTATCTTGACAATGCTCGGTCGTCTCGAATGGTGGACTAAAGTTAGGGTGGCGGTTAGCATGTGACATGAGGTGACTACCATATCCATATGACATGACTAATGGTTATGCAATGCTTATGCAATGAAAATGTTTTAATGAGTCATTTAAATTATAGACTAGGTTCTAGACTCCTAGTTCGCTATAATCAATGGCTCTGATACGAAGTTCTGTCACACCCCGCCTAGGCGGAAACTCGAGGCGTAATATTCACTGGTTTCCAAAGCATATTATTAGCGCAAACACATACATAATGATTGGATACATAATCAAATTTAAAGTTTTATATCCCAAAATATCTATTTGAGTTTACCAAATATTAAGATTTCATAAGTATGACCCATAACGATGTGTTATACAAGGGAAATCCACCAAAAAGACGTATCCGTTCATGCATGCATGTAATCCTACATTGCTAACTATTGCGACCATAGCACAAAATCATGAAGCATAGTATAAGTGGGTGTCCTAAAGTTATAGTCTAGGTCAAGATGTCTAATAACCTAAATCCCTATAACCAAGGCTCTGATACCAATCTGTCACACCCCGACCGATGGCGGAATCATCGGGGCGGGACATGTGAGACTGTTCATAGCACATGGTTGACTAAATTGAAATATATTAAAGTCAAATTTCCATTTCACATAATCCAAGTACAAATCAAATTCAAACAAAGAACATAAAATAACTCATAAAATTCTTGATTTGTTTTGCTAAGTCCAAATCCTATATTGAGCACATCTTGAGTCATTCTCACATATTGGGGCCTGAAACATGAATAAAATAAAGTCAACTAAAAAGTTGGTGAGTATAACACAGTTGTATATAGATAGTATATAGTTGAAAACAAATCCTTTACATGACATGATAAATAAGGCGTTTATGGGGAGCAGCTATTGTGTAACCAAATGTACAATCAAACCTTTGTAACTAGCATGCAAAACAAAGTGTGTTGTCGGTTTCAATCACCGCGTACCATGGGTGGGTTTGTCAGACTCAATAGATCTATCATTGAAAACCGTCGGCTTGTATAGTTAATGATTGCACATAAGAGCATACAAAGGTTAGCACACCTAGCACTCGGGCATAAAGCTCAAATTTGCACACATGAAAGTAAATAGGATTTATACTTTGTGTTGTTTGTGTAAATGTAATGTGTAATGTGAAATGTGTATAGAGTTCATGTTCCACCCCAAAAGTGTAAAAGAGTAAAAGGGGTTGTGAATACTCACTTGATAAGGAGGTGTAGCTGACAAAGAGTATAGATAGAACAAGGGTTCTTGATAACGCACGGGTTAACCTAGATTGTAATGTATATTGAATCAAATTGGTGTACGGAGTTTAAGTCTAACATTGAAGGTTGAGTTTGTGTATAAAAAGTATTGAATGAAATATATAAGGTTGTAATAACCATTTTTTGGAACATTTGATTAAAGTTTGGAATTTAAATAATAAAAATAGAATTTTTATAAAATTGTTGATTATGAAATTAATGGTTGTGTTAAATGTAAATCAATAATTAAATAAATGATTATAGTTTATGAAATAATGTAAATATTGATTGTAATTAAGTATAAATAAATAAAATGATTTTTGTTTAAATATTAAATAAATAATTATTATCTTATTTATTTATAAACTTGTAACTTAATCATTCAAAACATCTTTTAAGTGTAAGATAAATATAAATTTAATTTTTATAAAATTTTTAAATAAACTTTTAAATAAATAATATTTATCTCTTCAAATACAGAAAACATATTTTTATAAAATTTGAAACATTTATTGATTAAAACATAAAATTTAAAATTCTGTTAAAAATTTCTGAGTCACACACGACCGTGCCTCGGAAGGGCACGATCGTGCTCAAGAAAGAGGCGCGACCGCGCTAGTCGGGGCACGACCGGGTTGATCAACGGAGGGCACAAACTAGACCAGTCAACAGGCACGACCGTGCCTTGGCCCGGCACGGTCGTGTCTATGATCTTTAGACACAACAGAGACTAGCCCAGAGGGCATGACAAGGTCTGGACAGGAGGACACGACCGCACGACATTTCTTCATACATGTTACCCATTTGGTTTTGATTCAAGAAGAAGTTCAACACCACACGACATTTCTTCATACATGTTACCCTCGGTTACCGAGACGTGTTGAGCTTCTAAGATACGGGTTTGAATATCGGTTTGAATACGGGCACAATGAAGCATAACATGGTCCTTTCGACTCAAAGCATCGGCTACTACATTCGCTTTGCCGGGATGGTAACGAATTTCGCAGTCATAGTCGTTAAGGAGTTCGACCCAACGTCGTTGCCTCATATTGAGCTCTTTTTGGTTGAAGATATGTTGAAGACTTTTGTGGTCGGTGAATACCACACATTTCGTGCCATATAGGTAATGTCTCCAAATCTTTAACGCGAATACGACCGCACCTCGAGATCGTGCGTCGTATAATTCTTTTCATGAATTTTGAGTTGTCTTGATGCATAAGCGATTACTTTTCCTCGTTTCATGAGGACACAACCAAGACCTTGGTTAGAAGCATCACAATAGACAACTAAATCATCGATTCCATCGGGGAGAGTCAAAATGGGAGCATTGCACAACTTATGCTTAAGAGTTTGGAAAGCTTCTTCTTGTTTCGGTCCCCACTCATAAGTTTTACCCTTATGGGTCAAAGCGGTAAGAGGGACAGCAATCTTTGAGAAGTTTGAGATGAAACGACGATAATAACCCGCAAGACCAAGAAATGAACGAACTTCGGTAGGAGTCTTCGGGGCATTCCAATTCTTAACCGTTTCAATCTTAGCAGGATCAACATGAATACCCTTGTCGTTGACGATGTGACCAAGAAATTGAACTTCTTTTAACCAAAATTCAAAGTTGGAGAACTTGGCATATAGTTGTTCTTTTTTTAAAAATTCCAAAACCAATCTAAGGTGTTCTTCAGGGTCGGCTTTAGTCTTGGAATAGATTAAGATATCGTCAATGAAAACGATCACGAATTTATCAAGGTATGGTTTGCACACACGGTTCATGAGATCCATGAAAACTGCGGGTGCATTGGTTAACCCGAAAGGCATAACCATGAACTCGTAATGACCATACCTTGTTCGAAAAGCAGTCTTAGGAATGTCATCTTCTTGAACACGGAGCTGATGATAACCGGATCAAAGATCAATCTTTGAGAAACAAGTAGAACCTTGAAGTTGATCAAAGAGGTCATCGATTCTAGGCAAAGGGTAACGGTTCTTGATAGTAAGCTTGTTGAGTTCGTGGTAGTCAATACACATACGGAATGATCCATCCTTATTTTTCACAAATAAGACGGGTGCACCCCACGGTGAATGACTCGGGCGAATGAAACCTTTGTCGGAGAGTTCTTGAAGTTGACTTGCGAGTTCTTGCATTTTCGAAGGTGCAAGACGATAAGGAGCTCTAGCAACGGGGTTAGCTCCGGGCATAAGATCAATACGGAACTCTACTTGACGAACAGGAGGAAGACCGGATAAATCTTTAGGAAACACTTCGGGAAAATCCCTAATGATAGGAATGTCTTGGATACTCTTCTCCTTGACGTCCTTTTGAACAATATGAGCTAGGAAGGCAATGTACTTCTTTCGTAAGTACTTTTGAGCGGTAGTACAAGACATCAATTTAAGACCCTTGCAAGGCTTTTCACCAAAAACCCTTAAGGTTTCTCCCGATGGTAGCGGAATTCGAATACACTTTTAAAAGCAAATGACTTCGGCATGATGATTTGATAGCCAATCCATACCTATGATAATATCAAAGCTTCCTAGTGGCATTGGAACAAGGTTGATTGGGAATGTGTGATCATTAAGTTCTAAAGAGCATTCATAGATAATGGACTCGATTGTAAGGGAGTCACCATTCGCTACTTCAACGGTAAATGTTTTCTCTAATTGGGACCGAGTCTTTGCAAGTAAAGGTTCAAAATTAAGTGACACAAAACTTTTATCAGCACCCGTATCGAACAAAATGGTGGCATATTGACTATTAACATGAAACGTACCATTGACCACGTCATTGTTGGCTTGAGCTTCGTTGGCGTTTATGTTGAACGCACGCCCACGAGCTCCACCTTGTCTAGCATTTGCAAGTCTTGGACATTGATCACGAAGATGGTTCGGGTTGCCACACTCATAGCAAGCACGCCCATTAGCAATGGCGGGAGCACCTTGATTAGCCACTTGAGGTACAGTTCGGTTTGGAGGGTTGACTTGGCCCGCAAGAGCTTTGGTCCTACAAACACTAACCGTATGACCATATCTCCCACAATAAGTACAGAGGTGACATGGGATATTTTGAGAATGATGAAAACTGCAGGTGGCACAAAGTGGGTAGATTCCACCATAAGGCTTTTTAACCAGTGTTTGAACCATAGGTGCAGCTTGGATAACCGGAATAGTAGGAGTAACCACAGCAAAATTTCTAACTTTCCTCTTTCTATTATTGCGAGAGGGTTCGGTTGTGGCTTCCTTGTTGTGAGTAGGAGGGTTTACGGTTTTAGAAACTTTCTTAGAACCCTTTTTGGTAAGAGTTCCAGCTTTCACATGATTATCAGTTAGGGTAGCAGACAGGCGGATGGCATCTTCCAAAGTAGCAGGATTTCTACCTAAGACAGTATATTGGATTTGTCTTGGTAGCCCACCAATATACTTTTCGATACAACGGGTCAAAGGAGTGACCATGTGGGGTACGAGAAGACTCAACTCATGGAACCGAGTTGTATATGCTAAGTTTTCCCCACTATCTTGGGCAAGATCCCAAAATTCAGCTTCTAACTTTTTCACTTCATTTTGAGGACAGAATTCCTCGGTCATAAGCCTTTTGACCTCATCCCAAGGTAAAGCCATAGCTACATCAATACCCCTATTCCTTTTCTCCCCATTCCACCATGTAAGTGCCCGTTTTTGTAGGACACTTGTAGCATGACGAACACGGAGGTTGTCGGGACAGTCACTATTGAGAAAGGTATTCTCAATACTTTCAAACCATTGAAGGAGTCCAGTAGCTCCTTCGGTTCCATGAAACTTTAGGGGATTGCACGAATTGAAGTGCTTGAAGGTGCATTGAGATGGATTGTTTCCACCATTACCACCATTATTACCACTATTGCTTCCATTTTCACCATTGCCATTAGTGGCACCATTGGATTGGGTGAGTTGTGTCACCAATTGGGTAAGAATAGCAGCAATGTCGGAGTTGGTGTTGGTTGCGGGAGCACGACGAGGAGGCATTCTACAGATTTTCACAAGACAAGAAAAGATTGTAAGAACTGATGAGAATTGCTAGGATTTAATAGAATGAGATAACCAAATAAAAATAGATATTTATAGTTTGGATTGTACTCAAAAGTGATAAAATCACTTGAATACTATGGCACATTAAGGTTAATTTAAACTCATAAAATTTTCAAGGAGACATGCTTTAGCCTATAAGTAAACACTCATCTCGGGAATTCCCAGGAAAGCATACGGGTCCCTCGGTTGATTGGGATTTATGCGAAATGCTTTTCTAGACAAAAAACCCAAAATACAGGTGTCACCCTTCCAGATTGCACGTGTCCTCAAATAATTTAACAAGTTTAAAAAACTTAACGAAGAAAATAAAAATTTTTAAAGATTTTTGCTTCAAGAATTTTCCACATGCTTAGAAAGGATAAAGATAGAAAAGAAGATAGAAATATTATGAGGTTTTAGGATATAGGAAAGGAGGTTATTTGTTAAATCATTATTTAAGAAGATCCAAATAAGTCATGAATTTCTAACAAGTAAGGTATCAAATATAACAACAATTTTTCATGGTAAGCATGTAGCACATAGCATGTAACACATAGCATAAAATCATGAAGCATAGTATAAGTGGGTGTCCTAAAGTTATTGTCTAGGTCAAGATGTCTAATAACCTAAATCCCTATAACCAAGGCTCTGATACCAATCTGTCACACCCCGACCGATGGCGGAATCATCGGGGCGGGACATGTGAGACTGTTCATAGCACATGGTTGACTAAATTGAAATATATTAAAGTCAAATTTCCATTTCACATAATCCAAGTACAAATCAAATTCAAACAAAGAACATAAAATAACTCATAAAATTCTTGATTTGTTTTGCTAAGTCCAAATCCTATATTGAGCACATCTTGAGTCATTCTCACATATTGGGGCCTGAAACATGAATAAAATAAAGTCAACTAAAAAGTTGGTGAGTATAACACAGTTGTATATAGATAGTATATAGTTGAAAACAAATCCTTTACATGACATGATAAATAAGGCGTTTATGGGGAGCAGCTATTGTGTAACCAAATGTACAATCAAACCTTTGTAACTAGCATGCAAAACAAAGTGTGTTGTCGGTTTCAATCACCGCGTACCATGGGTGGGTTTGTCAGACTCAATAGATCTATCATTGAAAACCGTCGGCTTGTATAGTTAATGATTGCACATAAGAGCATACAAAGGTTAGCACACCTAGCACTCGGGCATAAAGCTCAAATTTGCACACATGAAAGTAAATAGGATTTGTACTTTGTGTTGTTTGTGTAAATGTAATGTGTAATGTGAAATGTGTATAGAGTTCATGTTCCACCCCAAAAGTGTAAAAGAGTAAAAGGGGTTGTGAATACTCACTTGATAAAGAGGTGTAGCTGACAAAGAGTATAGATAGAACAAGGGTTCTTGATAACGCACGGGTTAACCTAGATTGTAATGTATATTGAATCAAATCGGTGTACGGAGTTTAAGTCTAACATTGAAGGTTGAGTTTGTGTATAAAAAGTATTGAATGAAATATATAAGGTTGTAATAACCATTTTTTGGAACATTTGATTAAAGTTTGGAATTTAAATAATAAAAATAGAATTTTTATAAAATTGTTGATTATGAAATTAATGCTTGTGTTAAATGTAAATCAATAATTAAATAAATGATTATAGTTTATGAAATAATGTAAATATTGATTGTAATTAAGTATAAATAAATAAAATGATTTTTGTTTAAATATTAAATAAATAATTATTATCTTATTTATTTATAAACTTGTAACTTAATCATTCAAAACATCTTTTAAGTGTAAGATAAATATAAATTTAATTTTTATAAAATTTTTAAATAAACTTTTAAATAAATAATATTTATCTCTTTAAATACAGAAAACATATTTTTATAAAATTTGAAACATTTATTGATTAAAACATAAAATTTAAAATTCTGTTAAAAATTTCTGAGTCACACACGACCGTGCCTCGGAAGGGCACGATCGTGCTCAGGAAAGAGGCGCGACCGCGCTAGTCGGGGCACGACCGGGTTGATCAACGGAGGGCACAAACTAGACCAGTCAACAGGCACGACCGTGCCTTGGCCCGGCACGGTCGTGTCTATGATCTTTAGACACAACAGAGACTAGCCCAGAGGGCATGACAAGGTCTGGACAGGAGGACACGACCGCGACGCTATTCAACACGACCGCGCTACATGAGGCACGGCCGCGCTAGATGATTAGCGCGACCGTGTCTCTTCCAAATCAGACACGAATTGACAAATTCTAGTATTTTAAACGCTGGAATTGTTAGGGCTTTTGATTAATGGGTTATTACGAGTCTTTTCATAATATTTAATTGTATGGAAATCGTGTTTAAGTATGGATTCGATTAAATTATTTTTATTAAAACGTGGTTTCTAATTTAAACAGATTTACGAATTGAAAACCCAAATTAATAAAGGGCTTTGGATTTAGATACTGGAATGAATAAATTAGAGGATTCAATTAACCTGAATAGAAGCGAATCAATAGAGAACGATAGAGAGGGAGTTCCGGTGACGGCGGGATTCAGCCCCGGCATCTTCTGATGTAATCCCGACTGTTTCAACGGTTCCGTAGCTTCAGGAGAGATCGGATGGCGTTATGATGATGCTGGATTTGAGAGAACTTGGATCGAATTGCTTGAGAGAGTTTCCTTGGAAATATTTGAGAGAGAATCCTTTGAGTTGAACGAATTTTGGTTATTTGGTCGAAAAAGAAATGATTGGTAGTATTATTTTGAAAGTATAACGTAAAACGGTTATGAATTCGAACAATCGGACGATTAAAATTGCAGTTACGTTTCAGCTGTTTCACAGGCGCGACCGTGCCTAAATATGACACGACCGTGCCTAGGCACCGGGCGCGATCGTTCCAAAGCAGGTCGTGCGACCGTGCCAAAGCACTTGGCGCGACCGTGCTAGACTAGGGTTTCTTGACATTTTTCAACTTTAGTCCTTGACTTTTCAGGTTCGATGAGTTTGAATAAAATAGTTTCTTGTATAGTGTTTAAATGTATATAATCGAGTAAAACTTACGAATTTGTATAGAATCTTTGCATTTAATTTACGGCGAGAAAATAATGAGACATTGCACGAGTATTGAGTTTGAAATTGCATTACATTGAATTGAAATATGAATACTAAAAAATCAGAAATGTTACACACGAGGTTGGTAAGTTCACAGGTTTTGATCAAATATTCTTGTAGTTCCAACGTTTACAAATGTTTAAATGAATAAGTTTTCCGATCAAATTGTACATATATATAACACCAATGAATTGAACGTTTCCCGACCAATTCACCCTATTTGTAAGTTTGCAAGGAATACAAATAATATGTAAATGCACGAGATCGTAACCAAACCATGACAATGAATGCCCCTACCTCGCTATACCACGAGAATAAGACGATATGTGGTCATTTGGCCATATGGACCCATGCTTTGCGCGACTAACCATGACCGGGGTCTCACCCCTAATAGTACTATCCACATAATCCCAGGCTAAGACCATAGCTAATGATTACTAAATATGTTTGTTCCAGGGGACTTTAGGAGCTCTATAATTGTTGCCTCAATGCACACATAATGATCTGGTCTTTGTTCATTCATTTCCATATATGAAAAATAGTCATAAGTATATTTCCTCCCTAAAACCTTTTCAAAACTTAGAAAAAGGGGACAGTGCAACTCACAATGAGTTAAACCAGAGTATCCATGTTTTTCCAAAACATAATTAGTTAAGTATGTTTCTCCCCCGATGTTTACAAAACAGTAAAGGGTTAAGAGGGGGCCGTGAAACTCACCTCGACAGAATGCTTGCAAAAACTTGAATAACCGTAAACCCCGCTTATCCGTACCCTAAATACACAAGGATACCTTACGTGTTAAGACTAACCGTCTTAGACGCAAGTTGTTCACCCGACTTAACGAATCCCGTTAAGTACGTCTTTGTTTAATAAAACATGTTTTATCGTGATGACTCGTTGGTGATTATTATTCCAGTCTAGACGCTTACTTATTTTCCAAGAAAATATTATATTTCCATATTGGTGACTTCTTACGTTTATCAAAAATAAATATTATTTTTTGCATCATCTTATAATATATTCATATTACAGTCCACGTATAACCATATAATTATTTGTTACCAATAATTATATAATATAACAAATATCGTTCAAGTACGTTCTACTCATGTCCGTTATCCTACGTGCACATAAACCATGTTAACACGTCCACCTGCAACTACTTTTTCCGAACGACATTTCTTAGTTTGTTTTCATTCAACATGCATTTGTTTTTATCAACATGTGCACACAAGTATAACCAAATTTCAACATGCGTTTAACTATGTTTCATGATAACATGCGATCATTTATTTATTTATTTTTCTACTTTATGTACCCATGTCAACGTTCCATGTTATCAAATATAAACAAGTTATAAAAACATATATATATATATATATGATCTCCATTAATTGGTCATTTCATAACTCATTCCGAGTTAACAATTTTCCATCATTCAAATATCATGACTTATATATATATATATATATATATATATATATATATATATATATATACATGCACATTATTAACCATTTTTCAAGTTCTACAACTTATGACCATACACCCACATATATATTTAACCTCCTTATATGAACATATTATTTCATACTTAACAATATTCCAAGTTACCAAATTTGAACACATATATATGCACATATATTTTACTTTTTCATCAAGTATTAATTTAGACTTTTACTAATCTATAACTTATTAACATAATCATCCAAACGTCAAGAATACATCCATATATATATATACTAAATTAACATTCTTATTCAAGTATCCACATATTTGATTATTTCAAAATCAATTACCAAATCAAACATATATATATACATGCATGCATATTTCGGCCCATATATATATATATATATATATATATATATATATATATATACATATATATATATATATACATATATATATATACATATATATATATACATATATATATATATATATATATATGCATATTCTAGTTTCTCTTTGCTTTACAACTTGACATCATACGAATCAACAACAACTTATCATTAAAATGATCAAATTATACATATAACTTCATTATTTTCGGCCCATATATATATAATATTTATACAAAAACCCTAATTTTTAAACTTAATGAAGTAGGTTTTATAAAAACTTATTAACTCTTTAAATCTCTTTGATTTTTATGGTGAACAACATGTTTTAACCGAGAGTATAAAGATGAAAAGAAAGGATTTGGGCCGGGTTCTCACCACTAGTCAAGCTAGGTGAAGATCTGTTAGTAGAAGATGAGGGATGCTCTTATACTATCAAGACCCGACTTCTAGGCTCCAAATCTTCCTTGAATCCCCAAAGCCTCTAGATAACTTTCTAGACTTGGTTCTTGGGTTTGAAATAGTAAAACGTGTATGTATGTATGTATGCATATGTCGATATATATGAATTCAAAAAGGAGTTGGAGTGTGGAATATTCCATCATCATTACAATCCTAGTAGTTTGTTGATGATTTGATCTTTGCTTGAAATTAAGTTGATGGAGCATGGTGTAGAATGACAAGATGTAAGAGAGTTGGTGATGGGTTGGTGGTGGTTTGGTGGGTTCGGCCGAGAAGAGGGCTGGGGGGGTTGGGTCTTGTTCCAACTTGTGATCTTAATCTAGTTATTAGTTTAATGGTTTTTAGGTAGGGTATTGTCACACCCCAACCGACGGCGGAAACGTCGGGGCGGGACATGTAGACTGTTCATGAGCACATGGTTGACTAAAATTCAATATATTAAAACGTTACATTTCATTCATAACACCAAATTCAACAATACAAGAATTCTTGAAATACATAACATATTTATTTGATTCAATTAACTAGGTCCACAACCTAAGTGAATCAACTTGATCAACTCAAACTTTTGTACCTGAAACATGATGAAAACGAGGTCAAGTAAAAAGTCGGTGAGCATACATAGGTTTTTGACTCTAAATAGCATCAAAGTGTTGTGTGTAAACAAATCCATACAAGTCATGATTAATAAGGCAATTATGGAGAGTTACTATTGTGTAACCAAGTAGTACAATCAAACCTTTGTAACTAACATGCAAAACAATGTATGTTGTCGGTAACAATCACCCTACCTGGGTGGGTTTGTCAGACTCAATAGATCTATCATTATTAACCGTCGGCTTGAATAGTTAATGATTGCACATGTAATTGCACAGAAAGTAGTTAACACACCTAGTACTCAAACATAAAGCTCAAATTGCACACAAATTGTAAAGTGGATTTGTATTGTGTAGTTTGTGTAAATCATTGTAATGTTGGGATCATGTTTCAACCCAAAAATGTTAAATAGTTAAAGGGGGCTATGTAAAACTCACTTGTATCAACGATGTAGATAGCACAAGAGAATAGGTAGCAAAGGTGATCCTTGGAACTCACAAAATTAACCTAGCGTGTAATGTATATGAATAAGAATTAATAACATGCACATAAGTCTTAAGCAAAGTCTAGGGTTTCAATTAGAGTGAGTATAAGGACTTGTACAAAGAGTTCGTCTTATTGTTATGTAAAGGGGATGGGTAAATGTTTGCGTTTGCATTTGAATAAGAGTTTTAATAAACTGAAAGTTTGAAGTATATGGTTTTAATAGTAAATGATTTAGGGCTTAGGTTTGAATAACTAAATAAATTAGTGTCATTTATTTATTTAATTAGAAAAAGAATAGGTGTGAAGTTATATTTTATTCAAATATAATTTAAATAGATAACGTTATTTTATTCATTCACTTATGAAAAAATATATAAATATATTAGTATCTAAGAATTAATGTAAAAACAATTCAAAACCTTAAGTGTACTTGTAATGTAGAATATATAAATAATAAATAAATTCATTCATTTATTTATTGTTAAAATAAGAAGTTCTTTTGAAAAAAAAATTTACGTTTGTATTTGGATAAAGTTTTATTTGTTTTAAATATAGTTTAAATTTTATAATACTTTATAAACTTTATTTCAAGGAAAGAATATATATATATATACATATATATATATATATATATACTTAAAAGGCTGTCACAATATTCATAAAATTAGGAAATTAATTACTTTGTTTAATTATTCAAAAATCTATATTTCCTCTCTTTTTTTTAAATAATTAAAATAAAATTTTTAACAACTAATTTTATAATAATAGTGAGTTTATGTTAAAAATTGTAAACTTTTGTTTCCTTTTGTTCAAAATAATGTAGGGTTTATAAAATATTTTTTATATAAATTTTTGGAGTTTTAAAAACTAATTTTAAAAATATAAACAGGCCACCCGGTTCGAACCCGGGTGGTTCCTGTGTGTGTAGTTCGTTTGTACCGCTGGACAAGTGGAGCTATTCATGTACAAGTCCGGTCCGGTTGGCTATTAACACTAAGAGGAAAGGAAGCCGGGTTTCATGTTCAGGGCATGCGCAAAAAGGCCGGCCGGATGTGCGGCTATGGGTTTCGAACCCATGCCACCTAGTCTGATGGTGCAGTGGCCTAACCAGTCAGACCAGGTGGTTTCGCTGGTCATATAGAAACCAAAAAAGATAAATGTATTCAATTGCATCAAACCATATCCCCACATCTGATTTCGTTTGTGACAATCCCACTTTTCATGTTAACTTCGTTAACATTCCCGTTAAATATTCTGTTAAAAACTTAACCCCGTTAACTAAATCCAGTTAAATCTTAACTTATTTAACAAAATCTAAACTTCAGGGACAATTTCTGCCTTTATTCAATCCTAAGTGCATGAAACTAGAGGGACTGATCTTGTAAATAACCTAATTTCATTTCTGTTGACTTTGGAAAGTCAAAATTGAAGGTTTTTGTTCCTATTTGACTTTTGTAAGTCAAATGCGCAGCCAATGATCCAAATTCAAGCCTCATGACCGTTTTCTGCTCGAATCCGTAACTGATTTGCAATATAATGTCATTTACAATCGTCATTATAGCATTAACTACCAGTATAATGTCGAATTAAACCCAATTATGGGTAATTATCTTGCAACCATCGACCTCCTTACCTGTTACCATCAAATTCAATGAAATCTTGTACTATTCTGACGAATTAAGAATACAAACACCTTTGTCACACCTGTTAGAACCTGTTGCAAGCATCATTTCGGCCGGAGGAAGGATCAAGGTCACCGGAAACTAACCCGCAAGTCGCGGCGTCGGTTTTGATCGAACACCATCAATTCGAGCACCATTCTGGTAATCAATCACACCCATAGCTTTGTTTTTATATCTAGATTGAAAGCCCTATGCCAATTGGGGCTTATAACATCTAATCGATCAAGAACAGACTCTAGGGTTCATATTCTTTCGTGTTTAACCGATCACCAACCTATACTCGATTTCAATTCAATTATTTCATATGAACAGTTTCGTAATCCTCCGTTTAATGATAACCCTATGTTAATTTTAACAAGCAATACCGAATTAATCAGAATCTATAATCTAGGGTTCTTCATAATTTAATTTGGGGGTTGTGATCCTAGACTCGATCTCAATCAAATTAAAATACATGAACAGTTTCCAATAACCTGAGCAATGAAAACCCTATGATTCCAGCATATTCTATTATTAGAATTGTTCAAATTGAATTCGTGTTCTTATTCTAGGGTTTCTGGATTTCAAACTGGAATTAATCGAACGTAAACATGGTATTTTTACAATTAAACATACTCACTGGTTTGCAATGACTCGATTAACAGAACCTCTATGTTACTTTGATTGATCGTTATCAGATTCATGGGAATTGGGCCTGGTTTGGACTGGGTCTCGCAAAGAGGGAAGAACTCTGTGGGCGTGTATAGTAAAACAATTCTAAATCCGGTTATGTTGCGATACCCTAGCGGGCGGGACTGGTTAAAGCTGTGTGAGTGTGTGGGAGAGACCCGGGTTCGAGTCTCTCCACACCCTTTTGTTTTTAAAAATCATTTTTATTATTATTTTAATATAAAATCAATACCCCACATTATTATATTAATATATTAATTTGTTTTAGCCCGGGAAACCACTCGTAAGCTCGGGTTTGGTTTGTAAACCATATTTATTATTAAAAACTCATTTATAAAATAATATTTATATTATTTTCAACCCAAAACTCCAAATAAATACAATATATTTATTATTTTCATCACGTTCATAAAATTTTTGTAGCGTTTCAAAGTTATAAATAATATAATTATTCGTATTATTTACACTCGTTACATCCCCGAATAAAAATAATAAATTATTATTTTTGTCACGCAAGTTAATTGTTTACGTTACTTCGCTAAACTTAAAAATAATATAATAAATTATATTATTTTCCTAGACTTCTAGTTAACGACAAAACGCTCGAATATATTTATTATATATTATTTTTTCATTCGTCGCGTAACGTATACATCTTAATTACTAATTAAAGAATTCTTATTCCAGTGGACACGTTCGTCTACTCTTAATCATTAGAGCGTTTCTTTAGGACGTTCAACCTTCCGTATTGTCGTCACATATTCCCATTGTATCCCTAATTATTATGTGTATAATTCTAGGGCATACGTAAGCCTTTGTAGGCTAACACTCGTGGTTCCAATCGTATTCTAGTGTGAACTACCAACGTTGTTCAGGTGAGTTTTCACAGCCCCTTTTTCTGTTTTAAATTGGGGGAGAAAACATGACACAAAGTATTTTAGATTATTGTAATTCATATATTATCACTGTTGAGGCTAAGCGTAACGCACTATCACTGAACTTCCTCATCACGCATCGGACGTTTAATATAGATCTTAGTGAGGTAATGTTTAGTAGTACTACTGGGTTTGACAAATCCCACCCGCGTTAGTCGCGCTAACTCGACTTGAGGTCGAACGGGTGAAATGTTAGCCTACTCACATCACCGGGGTTGATAGACTGGCACGAGGTAAATAAATAAAAAGTCAGCTTCGGTTGCGAGCGCTTTAGTTAAACATGAATATTGGTTAGCTACTTATAGATACATATTGAATGATCGATAATCTGGTAAACGTTTATTTATATAATGAAACCTGTGAACTCATGAACCTCGTGTTGACATCTTTTCTTGCATGTTTTCTTAGGTCGCTAAGATAAGGCAGAGGTGCATATATAGGACATACATGGGATTCTCCTTTTGATTGATATTTTATTAAATTGTTTGGACTTTCTTTGAATTATGTTTGGTTTGGACTTTTTGGACTTTTTGGGCGCGTGTTTTTTGCGCATTTACTTTCTTTACGCTTCCGCATTAAAACTCTGATTAATATGATATTTTCATTTGAGTCCCATGTAGAGGCGTTCAATGTACCTAATGACTGAGATCCTGGTTTATCACTTCCAAAACGGTAAAACTCCGTAAGCTGGAATTGGGGGTGTGACAGATTGGGATCAGAGCCATTGGTTTTAGAGAACTAGGATTGCTTACTAGACTATAACCTCACACATTAGTTACATGTCATAAACCTTGGATGCTTGGCACTTATGTGTTATATTACAGGATCATGTCGTCAACTCCACCACCATCAGCTAAGGCATCTACCTTATCATCCCCAGAGCCCAAAAGGCACCGGACTAGTTCTAGTGACAACTCGGTGGAACAGGGTGAACCAAGTAATGCACGAGCAAGGAGACACTTAATTGGAGTGCATATCAAAAGATGATCCAAAGGTTGATTGAGATTGGAAATGTTCCATCGCCTTATTTTACAGCTTTTGTGTTCGTCATAACTAAGGAGTTAAAGGAGATGAAGGAGTCCACTGATGAGATACCTGGAATTCTAGAACGAGAGCCACAAATAGAAGAAAACAAGGAGCAAATAGAGCATCTGACCGCTGAACTAGCAGCAACGGATCAGGTCCATAACCTTTTGGTGGATCGAGTTACACATTTGGAGACGAGGGTGGACACCTCGGACCAGGATGTAGGAAGGACTTCCAGAGAGAGTGACCCACTTAGAAGCCCAACTACAAACAGCCCTATTTCCAGAGGACATTCCACTTTCGGGTGACGAAGAGGAGCCCTTCGAGGATGAGCCCTTAGAGGAGGAGCCACCCGAGGAGGAACCAGTGGAGATCGACGATGCTCAATGATACGTTTCTTCTGATGACAAGGATGCTTGATGATCTTTCTATTCTATCTTTCCTTTTCATTCACGCTTTGTTTATGTTATTTCTCTTTTCAAACCTAGATGGGTAAGGTTGTTCCCATTAAATAAAAGCATGAGAAGTTTAATGTTTGAGTTATTTATTTTATAGCCATACAATATATTTAATTTTCAAAATGTTAGATGTTGTATTTCCTTACTTGTACATAAATAGTGTTTAATATGTGATATAATTCTCATTGTTTTGTATCTGTGAATGTGAAGAATCATGTCGGGAAGAGGACGTGGAGGTCGTGCTGGTGGCCGAGGTACCATCAACATGACAGCAGCTGGCGGCACTAATCAACGATAGTGTGGTAGAGGCTCTCGCAGCACAGAATGTTGCAGGTAAATGCTTTAACTATTGACTAGTGAGGTCAATTCACCTCTTAAAGCGCCTTTCCTAAGCTCTATAATCCCAATCCGATATTATGTTTCTAAATCCAGGCCAGCAAAATCAGCAGAATCAACAGCCAGCATGCACATTCAAAACATTTATGGACTGTAAGCCACACACCTTTAGTGGAGCTGAAGGAGCTGTCGGACTACTCCGTTGGTTCGAAAAAGTGGAACTGTAATTTGCCATGTGCAACTGCCCATTGGCCAGTCAGGTCAAGTTTGCTTCCGAAACTTTGGAGAGCCCGGCTCTCACTTGGTGGAAGGTACAGGTCCAAATGTTGGGTTTAGCTATGGCAAATGGACTCCCGTGGGAGGAGTTTAAAATGATGATGAAGGAGGAGTACTGTCCCCTGGGTGAAATTCAGAAGTTGGAATGAGAGTTCTGGAACCTAAAGATGGAAGGTTCAGAAATTGAGCTTTATACCACTCGTTCCCATGAGCTTGCTACCATGTGACCACACATGGTGACTCTAGACTACAAGAGGATGGAACTGTACATTGGAGGCTTAGTGCCTCAGATTCAGAGTATGGTCACCTCATCCAACCCTGCCACCATCCAGCAGACGATCAGACTAGCCCACAAGCTAACCGATCAGGCGGTGACTCAAGGAACTCTACCTCCGAGGGGTTCAGTCTCTAAATCCACCGACAATATAAAGCGCAAGTTTGATCACAACTCCAACACTCACTCCAACTCCAAGGGATCCCATGTTAATCAATCTCAGCAATAGCAGCAGCAACGTAGGTTTGAGCCTACTAAGAACTTCAACAAGACGACCTCTTCAAGTCAAAATCAGGGTGGTTATGCAGGAAAATCTCCTAAGTGTAAAAAGTGCAACTTCCATCACTTCGGGGTTTGCAACCGTTGTCAGCGATGTGGCAAAATAGGTCATGCTGCCAAAGATTGTAGGGGTGTGTTGCAAGCCAAGTAGCATTTTCAACATCCTGGGTCTACAAAGGGTTGTTTTGAGTGTGGGAAGGAGGGACATTTTCAGAAGAATTGTTCTCAGTTAAAGAAGGGAGGTAACGAAAACCACAACCCTAATCAGAATAATAACAATGGTGGCAACAACGGAAATAGTGGAGGAAATGGTGCAAAAGGACGAGCCTTCGTGCTAGGGTCTGGAGAAGCTCGTTATGATCATAATGTGGTCACTGGTAAGTTTCTCTTAAATAATTACTTTGCTTTTGCCCTTTTTGACACTGGTGCTGATAGGACTTTTATATCTAAGAAACTTAGTGATATGATAAAAGGAACTCCAACTCTGTTAGAAGCTAAGTATGTAATGGAGATAGCTGATGGTCAAATAATTGAAGCAACCCACATTCTTAAGGGATGTAAGCTTGGACTAGCTAGTCATATACTTGATATCGACCTTATGCCGGTCACACTTGGTAGTTTCGATGTAATTATCGGCATGGATTGGTTATCTAAAAACCAAGCTGAAATCATCTGTCGTGAGAAATTTGTTCGCATTCCTCTCCTGGGTGGAGAAACCCTTTCCGTTCAGGGCAAAAGGGTTGGTGCAGTCATGGGCATCATATCCTTTATGAAAGCACAGAAATGCCATCGAAAAGGGCATACTGCTATTTTGGCTCTCGTTGCTGAGCAGCCATCTGAAGAGAAGAAGATTTGTGATATTCCCATCGTTCATGAATTTCTAGAAGTATTTCTTGAGGATTTTCCTGGTCTGCCACCACATCGTCAAGTGGAATTTCAAATCGATCTAGCACCCGGAGCGGCACTGATCGCTCGGGCACCTTACAGACTGGCACCTAGTGAATTGCAAGAGCTTTCCACACAGTTATAGGAATTGTTGGAGAAAGGTTTCATCCGACCTAGCTCATCGCCATGGGGAGCTCCGGTCCTGTTTGTCAAGAAAAAGGACGGGACTTTCCGTATGTGTATCTACTACCGTGAACTAAATAAATTCACAATCAAGAATCGTTATCCTTTGCCTCATATAGATGATCTCTTTGATCAACTCCAAGGATCAAGTTTCTATTCCAAGATAGATCTTAGGTCCAGTTACCATCAATTGAGAGTCCGAGATGAGGATATCTCTAAGACTGCTTTCAGGACAAGGTACGGCCACTACGAGTTTATGGTCATGCCTTTCGGATTAACCAACGCACCTGCGGTATTCATGGACCTCATGAACCGTGTGTGTAAACCATACCTTGATCAATTTTTCATCGTTTTCATAGACGACATTCTCATTTATTCCAAGAACAAGGAGGAGCATGAAAAACATCTACGCCTAATTCTGGAACTACTTAAGCAGGAGCAGCTATATGCTAAGTTTTCCAAGTGTGAATTCTGGATCCGGGAAGTTCAATTCTTAGGACACGTGGTAAACGAGAAAGGAATACATGTCGATCCATCAAAGATAGAAGCCATCAAGAATTGGGCAGCACCGACAACTCCGACTGAGGTGCGACAATTTCTGGGAATTGCTGGATATTACCGTCGATTCATCGAGGGATTCTCTAAGATTACACAACCTCTCACTGCCTTAACTCAAAAGGGTAAAGCCTATAACTGGGGCGATAACCAGGAGTCAGCGTTTCAGCTCCTTAAACAGAAACTTTGCAGTGCACCCATTCTAGCTTTTCTAGAAGGAACGGATGATTTTTTGGTGTATTGTGACGCATCCATTCAGGGTCTGGGTTGTGTTCTAATGCAACGAGAAAAGGTAATCGCATATGCTTCGCGTCAACTAAAGATTCACGAGAAAAACTACATCATTCATGATCTAGAGTTGGGAGCTGTAGTTTTCGCACTTAAGATATGGAGACACTACTTGTACGGTACCAAGTGCACTATCTACACCAATCACAAGAGTCTTCAGCATATATTCGAGCAAAAAGATCTAAATATGAGACAGCGTCGTTGGGTGCGATCCAGTATCATCCGGGTAAGGCTAATGTTGTAGCTGATGCCCTAAGTCGAAAGGAAACCAAGCCCAAACGAGTTTGAGCACTACAGCTTACTATTCACCCTGGTTTACCTAACAAAATCCGTAGTGCTCAACTCAAAGCCTTGAAAGAGGAAAACCTATCGGTGGAAGCCACACGCGGTATGGAAGCATAACTCGAGGTCAAATCTGACGGTATTCGCTACTTCGCCGAGTGAATATGGGTTCCAGTATTCAGAAACTTAAGGGAACTAGTCATGGATGAAGCTCATAAATCTCGTTACTCTATTCATCCAGGTTCCGACAAGATGTATCATGACCTAAAGGTGCTGTATTGGTGGCCAAAGATGAAGGCCGATATAGCCACCTATGTGAGCAAGTGCCTGACTTGCGTGAAGGTCAAAGTTGAATATCAAAAGCCTTCCGGTCTTTTCCAACAACCAGAGATTCCCATGTGGAAATGGGAACAGATATCCATGGACTTTATCACAAAATTGCCATGAACTCCTACAGGATGTGATACCATTTGGGTAATAGTCGATCGTTTAACAAAGTCCACTCACTTCTTAGCAATCAAGGAAACCGACAAAATGGATAAGCTTACTTGTGTTTACTTGAAAGAAGTAGTCTCTCGGCACGAGGTGCCAATCTCTATCATTTCGGATCGTGATGCATGATTCACCTCTCATTTCTGGCAATCGTTACATAAAGCTTTAGGCACGCGTCTAGATATGAGCACAGCATACCATCCTCAAACTGATTGCCAGACGGAGCGTACAATTCAAACTCTGGAGGACATGCTACGAGCTTGTGTGATTGACTTCGTTAACACTTGGAAGTCTCACCTACCGTTGGTGGAGTTCTCCTACAACAACAGTTTTCACACTAGTATCAAGGCAGCTCCATTTGAAGCACTATATGGACGGAAATGTCGTTCTCCTATTTGTTGGGCCGAGGTTGGGGATAGTCAACTTACAGGTTCGGAACTCATACTTGAAACTTCTGAGAAAACCATTCAAATTAGAAATCGCATGGCAGCAGCTCGTCAAAAGAGCTATGCCGATAAGCGTCGAAAACCGTTAGAATTCCAAGTAGGGGATATGGTCTTGTTAAAAGTCTCACATTGGAAAGGTGTCATTTGTTTTGGGAAACGGGGCAAGCTGAATCCTCGTTATGTTGGACCATTCAAGATAGTGAAGAGAATCGGGCCAGTAGCGTATCAACTGGACCTACCTGAAGGACTTGGTGGTGTACACAACGTCTTTCACGTCTCAAACTTGAAGAAATGTCTGGCAGACGAGTCACTCACGGTTCCTCTTGAGGAACTACACATTGATGAACAGTTACGTTTCATCGAAGAACCAGTCGAAATCATGGATAGGGAGGTCAAAACGTTAAAACACAGTAAAATCCCTATTGTCAGAGTTCGTTGAAACTCGAAACGTGGATCGGAATTCACGTGGGAGCGCGAGGATCAGATGATGCGCAAATATCCAAATCTGTTCAAGCACTCCACGTCAAATTCTTAAGGTACTATTTTAATTTTCGGGACGAAAATTCTTTCAACTAGGGGATGATGTGACATCCGGACAAATTTTATTTTAATTTTCGGGACAAAAATTCTTTCAACTAGGAGATGATGTGACAATCCGATATTTCATGTTAACTTCGTTAACAATCCCGTTAAATATTCTGTTAAAAACTTAACCCCGTTAACTAAATCCAGTTAAATCTTAACTTATTTAAAAAAAATCTAAACATCAGGGACTATTTCTGCCTTTATTCAATCCTAAGTGCATGAAACTAGAGGGACTGATGTTGTAAATAACCCAATTTCATTTCTGTTGACTTTGGAAAGTCAAAATTGAAGGTTTTTGTTCCTATTTGACTTTTGAAAGTCAAATGCACAACCAATGATCCAAATTCAATCCTCATGACCGTTTTCTGCTCGAATCCGTAACTGATTTGCAAGATAATGTCATTACGATCGTCATTACAGCATTAACTACCAGTATTATGTCGAATTAAACCCAATTATGGGTAATTATCTTGCAACCGTCGACCTCCTTACCTGTTACCATCAAATTCGACGAAATCTTGTATTATTCTCACGAATTGAGAATACAAACACCTTTGTCGAACTTGTTAGAACCTGTTGCAAGCAACATTTCGGCCGGAGGAAGGATCAAGGTCGCCAGAAACTAACCAGTAAGTCGTCGGCGTCGGTTTTGATCGAACACCATCAATTCGAGCACCATTCTGGTAATCAATCACACCCATAGCTTCGTTTTTAAATCTAGATTGAAAGCCCTATGCCAATTGGGGCTTATAACATCGAATCGATCAAGAACAGATACTAGGGTTCATATTCTTTCATGTTTAACCGATCACCAACCTACACTCGATTTCAATTCAATTAATTCATATGAACAGTTTCGTAATCCTCCGTTTAATGATAACCCTATGTTAATTTTATCAAGCAATACCGAATTAATCAGAATCCATAATCAAGGGTTCTTCATAATTTGATTTGGGGGTTGTGATCCTAGACTCGATCTCAATCAAATTAAAATACATGAACAGATTCGCAATAACCTGAGCAATGAAAACCCTATGACTCCAACAGATTCTATTATTGGAATTGTTCAAATTGAATTCGTGTTCTTCTTCTAGGGTTTCTGGATTTCAAACTGGAATTAATCGAACGTAAACATGATATTTTTACAATTAAACCTACTCACTGGTTCGCAATGACTCGATTAACAAAACCCCTATGTTACTTTGATCGATCGTTATCAGATTCATGAGAATTGGGACTGGTTTGGACCGGGTCTCGCAAAGAGGGAAGAACTCTGTGGGCGTGTATGTTAAAACAATTCTGAATCCGGTTATGTTGCGATACCCTAGCGGGCGGGACTGGTTAAAGCTGTGTGCGTGTGTGGGAGAGACCCGGGTTCGAGTCTCTCCACACCCTTTTGTTTTTAAAAATCGTTTTTATTATTATTTTAATATAAAATCCATACCTCACATTATTATATTAATATATTAACGTGTTTTAGCCCAGGAAACCACCTGTAAGCTCGGGTTTGGTTTGTAAACCATATTTATTATTACAAACTCATTTATAAAATAATATTTATATTATTTTCAACCCAAAACTCCAACTAAAAATAATATGTTTATATATATATATATATATTATTTTCATCACGTTCAAAAACATTTTTGTAGCGTTTCAAAGTTATAAATAATATAATTATAAGTATTATTTACACTCGTTACATCCTCGAATAAAAATAATAAATTATTATTTTTGTCACGCAAGTTAATTGTTTACGTTACTTCGCTAAACTTAAAACTAATATAGACTTCTAGTTAACGGCAAAACGCTCGAATATATTTATTATATATTATTTTGTCATTCGTCGCGTAACGTATACATCTTAATTACTAATTAAAGAATTCTTATTCCCGTGGACACATTCGTCTACTCTTAATCGTTAGAGCGTTTCTTTAGGACGTTCAACCTTCCGTATTGTCGTCACATATTCCCATTGTATCCCTAATTATTATGTGTATAATTCTAGGGCATACGTAAGCCATTGTAGGCTAACACTCGTGGTTCCAATCGTATTCTAGTGTGAACTACCTATGCCGTTCAGGTGATTTTTCACGGCCCCTTTTACTGTTTTAAATTGGGGGAGAAAACATGACGCAAACTATTTTAGATTATTATAATTCATATATTATCACTGTTGAGGCTAAGCGTAACACACTATCACTGAAACTCCTCATCACACATCGGACGTTTAATATAGATCTTAGCGAGGTAATGTTTAGTAGTACTACTGGGTTTGACAAATCCAACCAGCGTTAGCCGCGCTAACTCGACTTGAGGTCGAACGGGTGAAATGTTAGCCTACTCACATCACCAGGGTTGATAGACTGGCACGAGTCAAATAAATAAACACTCAGCTTCGGTTGTGAGCGCTTTAGTTAAACATGAATATTGGTTAGCTACTTATAGATACATATTGAATGATCGGTACTCTGGTAAACGTTTATTTATATAATGAAACCTGTGAACTCACCAACCTCGTGTTGACATCTTTTCTTGCATGTTTTCTTAGGTCGCTAAGATAAGGTACAGGTGCACATATAGGACATGCATGAGATTCTCCTTTTGATTGATGTTTTATTAAATTGTTTGGACTTTCTTTGAATTATGTTTGGTTTGGACTTTTTGGACTTTTTGGGCGCATGTGTTTTGTGCATTTACTTTCTTTACGCTTCCGCATTAAAACTCTGATTAATATTATATTTTTATTTGAGCCAATGTAGAGTCGCTCAATGTAACTAATGACCGAGATCCTGGTTTGTCACTTCCCAAATGGTAAAACTTCGTAAGTTGGAATTGGGTGTGTGACATCGTATAATCGGTCAAGAACCCTAATCCAATTAGATTTTGATAGATAATGATAGTACGAATTGATAAGGGGCTTTTGACAAGGATTTGAAAACGATTCGAATGATATAAAAACTTAGTCGATTGGTTTGGGCACGAATGAAGACGGCTACGAGTTCAGCCCGAGGTTCTTGGTGCTCGATCGCAGGCCAGACGTGATATGAGTAGAGATACCGTGTTTATAGAGTTTGAATGGGGTTTTACGAAGGTGTGTAGCTATATTAGTTCATTTAATTTTAGCTTAATTACTCGATTCGATTTCAAAAAGGCAAGTGTAACCGGTCGGGATTCGTTTATGTGTAATTAGTTTGAATTTGAATGAATTGAGTCGTGTTTGTGGTCTGAAAACATGCAAGGGACGTTCGTGCGTGATTTACCGGATTTAAACGCGTTGATTTCTACGGAGTGATGCTGAATTGATACAGTTTGACTTTGTGAAGTCAAACCTTTTGAATTTCGAAATGAATCGCGTAACAGGTTGGATTGAGGTGTAATTAGGACTTGAAACGGTCTATATTTGAATTGAAAATCAAAGAACGTCCATAATAGTCGGAATTGATCGATAATGGTTTAGATTTATATGAATGTTTGGTATTTTGACTTTTAAAGTCAAAGTCAGTCAAGTGTTCTTGAGTGGGGTCAAAATTGGGATCAAAAGGGTCAATTTTCTAGGGAGGGGTTCAAAATGAGGGTTCAAATGGTTAGGGGTTCAAAACAAAATGTTTTAAATTCCTTTTAATTATTTATAAAAATATTGTTTTTTTTAAAATTTATAAGAGTGAAATTATTATTTATTTAATTATAAATATTTTATAAAGGAATAAGTTCCATTCTTATGAAATAACAAATTGTGTAAATGAATTATTTAATATACTCAAATATATATACCTATATTTACATATTTATTTATAAATAAATACATTCATATATATAAAAAGGTGTACTTACATGATTAAAACTTTATAAGTTTTATTTTGATTTAAGAATTATAGTTGTTGTATAAAATAAAATAAAATAATACGAGAAAAATCATGGATAAATGTACTAAATTAGGATCGAAAAATTGTGGATGTTACAGGTATACCCGGTATGTGATCCTGTTATTTAACACTCAGTGTACGAACTTTTAAATGTCAAAAACCCTATATATTTTTGTTTCTTGACTATTTTTAATAATCTTACTAATTTAACCCGTCATTGTTAATACTTTAACTATATTATATAACTATACACACAAAAATAACTTGTCACCATAAAATAAACATATTCGTGTCCACTCTTAATAGTTTTGTCACAAATATTTAAGTTTTTATATCAAGACGTAATACTAGACTTTACTAGAATAAAAAATCATGTTAATCACCAACGAATGTGTAACACCCCAAAAATAGTAAATTAGTAAATAATAACGCGATAGAGACTTAATCATCGTAAAACAAAAGAAAAACGGGCGGGCTTGGGCTCGACTCCAACGGGCCGAGCGAAGCCCAGGTATATAAAGGCCAAGACAGCCTTGAAGCTCTCATTTTTCACCAACACTTGCAAGCTAGAGAGAGAAATGAGAGTCGGGTCTAGAGAGAGAAAGTCGACGGATCGACACGAAATTGAAGGAGCACGTTACTACTGAACTCGTGAGCAAAACCTCAGAATCAGAATCACAATCCAGGTAACGATTCGACCTTAAACTGAGTTTTTCTTTATTTTGGGGTTTCTCGGGTTTTAGCTAAATAGGAGACGTTTTTATAGATGAAACTTGAAAATAAGCTTAGAACTAGCACCTATAGTGAAAACCGCACCTTTTGATCGAAGAAAATTGTAAGATTAGCATGATCGGATTAACAAGCAAGAATTTCGGACTTGTCTAGGAAACAGGTGATGCGTACTTATCAAGTACGCAGGAAGGACGTCCTGTGTACTTACTGTCACACCCCAACCGACGGCGGAAACGTCGGGGCGGGACATGTAGACTGTTCATAAGCTCATGGTTTACTAAAGTTGTGATAATTAAACAATAACTTTCATTTCATATCTCAAGTAATCAAGTACAACTCTTACAAGAATAAAAATACATGAATAACTTTATTTAATTTTAAAACTAGGTCCTCAATCCTAAGTGAAGCGACTTGAAATCTTAACTCAAAGACTGTACCTGAAACATGATAAAATGAGAGGGTCAACTATAAATAGTTGGTGAGCATACATAGGTTTTGACACCACAAGTAAAGTTCAAATGTTTTGTGTACAATTCATATGATGCGTGGTTATAAAACATTTATGGAGAATCTAAGTTAAGCTAGATGCACAAATGAAACTTTGTAATTGAAGGGCATAACAACACATGTTATCCTAATATAGGGCATAACAACACATGTTATCCTGATGTAAATGTAGGGCACAACAACGCATGTTATCCTAATGTAGGGCATAACAACACATGTTATCCTAATGTAGGGCATAACAACACATGTTAGCCTGAAGTAATGTATTTGTGTTTGCACGTGTATATCATGTATATGTAGCCTTAACAATTAGCATTCAAGCATAAAGCACAAATAAACACATATGATCATATTGTAGAATTGCACGTGTGTAATTGCAAATAGTATTTGAATGTAATCATGTTTCACCCCAAATATGTAAATACGAAAAAGGGCTATGTAAACTCACCTATATAAACTGCGTAGATAGCACGAGCAATTATGAAGCACAAGTGATTCTTAAAATCACAAGTTACCTAGAGTGAAATGTACGAACTTGAATTAATATTGTGCACAATGTCTATAGTACAGTCTATGGTTTCAACGGGATTATGTGTAAGGACTTGTACAAAGGGTTTGTGTTATAACATGTAAGGGATGTGCTTGTATTGTATTTGGATAGGAAATGTGTAAGTTCAAAGTATATGGTTTTAATAATAGATGACTTAGGGTTTAACTTGAATAACTAAATAATTTAAATACTAAATTTCTTTTTATTTATTTATTTAGAAAGAGTAGTGTCTTATTTATTCAATACAATTTAAATAAATAAATATATTTTATTTATTTATTTATTTATGATGTGTCAAAATGTAGTGAAATTATACATTATTCTATATATAAGAAATTATATCTATCTAAATATAATTTAAACTCTAAGGTATGCAAGGGTAACAAATCTAAATAATTTATTTATTTATGATAAAATAGTATGTTCTTTTAGGGAAATGAAAAAAAAATGGAAATATATATTTATTTATAAACGTTTCATTTGTTTATTTAGGGTTTAAACCCTAATATAAATTATATAAAAAAAGGTTTATAAAATTTGTTTCATGATAAAGTGTTTTATAAAAGTCTTGTCATAGTTTTTATAAAATTAGGTATTTAAAATATTTGGTTTTAGTATTAAGTTTAAAATAACTTTTAAATGATTTTTTATGTAATAACAAAGATTCTAAACAATTAAATTTGTAAAGATAATTGTTTTATGTAAAAAAATGCAGATTATTGTACCAATCTGTTCTAAGTGTTGTTAGTTTATAAAAATAATTCTTATAGAATTTTTTTTTTGGTGTGAAAAACGGTTTAAAAAAAATAAAGGAAGTTCCCGGGTCTCGAACCCAGGTTGATTCTGGGAGAACAAGTATACACACCGCTAGACCAAGGGTTTGGTCATGTTAATGGTTCGGGTCCTTGGTTCTTATACACAAACTGAAAGGGAGGTGGGGTTTAGGTATCACAGAAGACCAAAAAAGGGTGCGGGGGTGGGTTTTGAACCCGCGTTCACGCGTGTACGGGTCTTGTATCTTAACCGGTGGAACTGGGAGGAAACCTTGGTAAACATCCGCTCCATTAATCCTTTAACAAGGTAATCACTAAACCCCTTTCTTCCCCAACTCGTAACCGCAAACCCTAGCCCCAAAATTGATTCGATTAAGCCCCCGATTAAACTTGGAATCATGGGGCTTATGTTCCTATGACCAATACGAATTTAAGGGCATAAGAATTACCTGTAATGGTTGAGCAACGATGGAGAATAACTGAGAGTTCAGGTCCAGAGTTCTTCGAACTTGACTGATTTCCAGAGGCGTAATGCAGGTTAATTGAGTGTCGTGAGGATTTGGAAAAGGTTGTGCAATGGTGATTGAATGATTTAATTTGACCAATTTAATCTTAAACGCTTGATTCGACTTGGTTCTAGCGGGTGACATTTGTTGACACTATTTACGCGTTAATTCGACGATTAAGCAGTGAATTGGGTCGCGTTTTCGGCTTGAATGCATGAGGGATTAGCCCACGCGTGATTTTCAGGATTGAGCGCGTTTCAATTCCTTGATTTGAGGTCTAATTAGACACGGTTTGACCCTAATTTAGTCAAATTGTTTGAAATGATTTGAATCTCGGTTTTTGGCCGCGCAAATTATCAAATTGGGTCGTTAGGAAGGGTTTAGAACCGATTAAGCTCAGAAGGAAAATCTCCTACAGTTTGATTCGATCGAATTCAACCTTTTACTGCAAGGATTTTGGGTTGTTTGACTTTTAAAGTCAAAATTGACGAATGGGGTCAAAATCGAGTCAAATGGGGTCGAGGTGGGTTGAATCTTGATGAATGGGTTGCGATATTGTGGTGACGGGTCCAATATCAAGGGTGATGGTTCAAAATGAAGGTTCAAGTGCTTAGAGGGTTCAAAACTAGCTTAATAAACTTTGTAAATATTTATATATAGATATTTATAAATTGATTTTTGTTAAAAACTATAAAATTTTATAAAACTAGTTATATTATAAAATTTAAGATAATCCATTTAAAAATGTTGAATATATATATATATATATATATATATATATATATATATATATATATGTATTCTTGTTTAAAGCTAAACCAACACAAGTATGTGGTTTAAATTTATAATTTCCAAATATGTAATTATATGAATAGTTTTAGGAATAATTATATATACAAAATGTGTTTTGGATATATGTAACGCAAAGTTTTAGATTTTGAATAGAAATATTAGTTAAAATAATAATTTATGTGGCATAATGTGCTTAAACAAAATAGGATCGAAAAAATTATGGATGTTACAGTCTCCCCATGTTAAGGGAATTTCGTCCCGAAATTTAACCAGTGGAGGTTACTGAATCAGGAGAGAGGTGAGCTGGGATTTTCAACGAGCTTTGATTGTTGGTTTTGAGGAGTATAACTGATGAAAAGATTTAGGTCTGTTTCTTAAAGTCAGGCACGAATAATGACAATGGATTTAGTTTTGAAACGAGCTTAAGGAGGTGATCTGTTGAAATATAATTTGGGTTCTAAAGGTGAAATGCATTACTTGGAATGGATTTGTTGGGATTTTGATGATCAGGGTTTGTTTTAGATGTAGTCTAATCTGCTCAAGAATTGTCAACGGATAAGAGATTTCACAAAAATTGACCCGTTAAACAACATAAAACTTTACGTGACACGAATAACGCTACTTCTGATAATATAACAAAGACACTTATATATAGGAAGTACCAGCGGCGTATCCACCATGCCCTCGTCATATCTCATTAGTTGTGTAACTATATCCCACAATAGGTTTCATGTCATAACACACGACATATTTCACTATGTCTTCCATGCGCTGATTTTTTTATAATTACGTGTGCACCCGTAATTATCCAAATCGTTGCATGGTCCACATAGTTCATCCCATTGTGTATGGGGTCCAGGGGGTAACACAAAAACACTTAATTCATAACTATTTCTTTCACGTATGTGTTGACAACAATAACTATGTCCATAGATAGTAGAGCCAATCAGGTACTAAAGAGTAATAACGTGTAAGGCCCCTTTTCCCGGGTAACCTCACTTGTTGGATTTACTCATAAACATAGTCATAATCACTGAGCTTAAATTTAAAACATTCGAATTCATTCATTACATAACGTAACATGACATGACATAACAGCGGAAGTCTTTTAAAATTAAGTACATAACATTTGTCTTAACATTTATAAATATGGGATGTCAGTCTTGTGCCGGGTATCCTTCACGCCTTCGCACGACCCTTCCTTTCTTTACCTGAAATGTATACTAAAAGTCAGCTAACGCTGGTGAGTTCTAGTTTAAAACTATTAAGTATGATCATTCTTTTCTTTATAAGTATACATGATTATATACATACATTTCTACAAATACGTATTCATAGTTTTTACTTTTCTTTCTTTATTCTTATGTGACTACATAGGTATGTATTCACCTTTTCTTTCTTTATTCTTATGTGACTACATAGGTATGTATTCACCTTTTATTTCCTTAATATTCATTGGTCATACACATAAGGGTGATCAACCCATCTTACGGTACGTATATCACAAAGACATACGCCCTTGAGCTACCGTCGTAGCCCTTTTACTCGTCCGGTCCTAGAAACCGTCCGCTTTAACTTTGGTCCGGCCAACCTTCGGCCGTCCGTCTTACCCGGCCTACCGTCGTAGTTCTTCATATTCACCCGTCTGCCATAAGGCATCCGTTTCCCACGCGAACTATTGTTTATGCAACCGTTATACTATATTAGCAATTACTTCGACCGCCCTTTTATGCTTTTTATACGTCCTAGCTTGCGAAGGAACGTTTCTTTCCCGATTGCAAAATAGTCGCGTGGTCGTCCGTCTACAGAAGTAGCCTTTAGCTTCGTTTACGTCCATAACGTATACATACATTCACAACATGCAATATAAATAATTATAAAGCAAGATTTCATTTATTTACGTTATGCCATTCTTTCCTTCATTCTTTGTAAACATACGTTTCATTCTTTGTTTATAATTCATTCTCATATATATATAACATATATATTAGTACATCACGTATGATCACATTAGCATTCATATCCTTTATTCATTTAGTGTATACATTTCAGCCCCAAAACATTTAATAAGGTTTGCACATAACATAGAAGGGGGCACATAGAACTCACCTGATCCTGATGAGTAGTTTCAGAGATACACTCAGCTGGTTACTGAGCGTCACTAATGTCACTCACAATCTGTATAATAAAGTCATACACATAAGGTAGTGCTCCTAGATGACACTAGACATTACTATGCTTGAACCTAGTAGTTTCGATGGATTTGCTTATGTCGAAACTTGATAGTTTCGATAAGTTGCTTATGTCGAAACTTGGTAGTTTAGATAGGTTGCTTATGTCGAAACTTGGTAGTTTCGATAGGTTGCTTATGTCGAAACTTGGTAGTTTCAATAAGTAACTTAGGTGTAATCTTAGCTTCGGATCGTGGGCTCATATCGAAACTATGGAAGTTTCGATGGGCCTGCATATATCGAAACCGAGTAGTTTCGACGGGTCTGCACATATCGAAACTGAGTAGTTTTGATGGGTCTGCACATATCGAAACTAAGTAGTTTCGATGGGTCTGCACATATCGAAACTAAGTAGTTTCGATGGGTCTGCATATATCGTCTTCCCCAAAAATCTGAAGTTTTTGCATGCGAGTTTGATCGATTCAATATCTCAATTTTCTTAGATCAAAACGTTCGGTTTTCATTCTAGATGCTATACCTAAGCTCATTTTCAAGTTTCATCCCAAAAATCGTTACCTTTTTAGCCAAAACCCAAAAATCCTAAAAAATCATAAAAAAACTCAGATTATGATCGAACGCTTACCTGGATTGGATTTCTGATTCAGAGGAGATGATCACGAGCACAGCAGCAACGTTCTCCTGAATTCCCGAGTCGATCCGTCACTTTCTCTCTCTAGACCCGAGCTCTCTTCTCTCTCTCTAGAACTTGTGAATGGTAGAAATGAAAGGTTTGGAACAGCCCTTGCCCTTATATACTTGGGCTTCCTTCGGCCCGTTGGAGCCGAGCCCAAACCCATCTGTTTCCCTTCGCCATTTAAAAATTATAAATTTCGGTCGTGTCATTATTTATTTATTACCAGTTTTGGGATGTTACAAGTCTACCCCCCTTAGAAAGGTTTCGTCCTCGAAACCATTTATACGTTAAACAACTGAGGGTATAGTTCCTGCATCTCGTCTTCTTTCTCCCATGTAGATTCTGATCCCTTTCTGTGCTTCCATTGAACTTTGACCAATGGGATTGACTTGTTGCGTAGTCGCTTCTCAGATCGGTCAAGGATGGCTATTGGTTCCTCGACATAATTCAGACTGTTATCCACCTCGATCTCATCGTAAGGTATGTGAGCTGTGTCGTCAGCTAGGCATTTGCGTAAGTGTGACACGTGGAACGTAGGGTGTATTCCACTAAGCTAAACGGGTAGGTCGAGTCTGTAAGCAACTTGACCCACTCTCGCTTGAATCTTGAAAGGTCCGACAAACCTTGGACTTAGTTTGCCATGCTTTCTGAATCGGATGATTCCTTTCCATGGTGATACCTTTAACAGTACCATGTCCCCTACTTGAAACTCTAACTCCCTTCTTCTCTTATCCGCTTATGATTTCTGTCTGTCTTTTGCGGCTTTCATTCGAGCCTTGATTTGATCAAATTTCTCGGAAGTAGCTTTGACCACTTCGAGACTTGCAAAATCCTTCTGTCCAATTTCCCCCCAACAAACCGGGGTCCTACATTTCCTCCCATACAACATTTCAAATGGCGGCATGCCAATAGTCGAGTGATAGCTGTTGTTATATGAGAATTCTGCCAATGGTAGATGGTTGTCCCAACTCCCACCGAAGTCAATGATACAGGCCCGGAGCATGTCCTCCAAGGTGTGAATAGTCCTTTCCGATTGTCCATCGGTTTGGGGGTGGTAAGCGGTGCTGATGTTCAATCTAGTGTCCATTGCTTCATTGAATTTCTTCCAAAACCTTGACGTGAATCTAGTATCCCTGTCGGACACAATCGACAGCGGCATACTATGTCTGCTCACAACTTCCTTGATAAATATTTCTGCTAGTCTTTCTGACGAGGAAGTCTCACGTATTGGCAAGAAGTGAGCACTTTTCGTCAAGCGGTCGACGATCACCCAAATGGTATCATTGCCTTTAGCTGTTCGCGGTAGCTTGGTAATGAAGTCCATCGTGATCTCCTCCCACTTCCATTCCGGTATTGGTAGAGGTTGCATTTTACCGCATGGTTTCTAGTGCTCGGCCTTAACTAGAGAACACGTTAGGCACTTGCTCACATATTCTGTCACATCATTCTTCATGCCAGGCCACCAGTATTCTTTCTTCAAGTCTTGATACATTTTGTTTGTCCCGGGGTGGATAGAATAGCGAGACTTATGGGCCTCATCGAGTATTTTGGCTCTAAGCTCGGCAATCTTAGGTATCCACATTCGGCCAAACCTAGTTCGTACACCGTATGCATTTGCATCCAAATTCCCTTGTTGTCCTACTATTCTTTCCCGTTTTATATTTCCTTCTGATAGCGCTTCGTCTTGTGCCTTTGATATTTCACTCATCAAATCTGGTGTTATAATCAGCTGACACACTTTGATCTGTATAGGTTTCGATTCTTCCTTTCTGCTTAAAGCGTCAGCCACCACGTTTGCTTTGCCTGGATGGTACAATATCTCACAGTCATAGTCCTTCAGTAGCTCTAACCACCTCCGTTGCCTCATGTTTAATTCCTTTTGCTTGAAAAAGTACTTCAGGCTTTTGTGATCGGAGTAAATGGTGCATTTGACTCCATACAGATAGTGCCTCTATATTTTCAACGCGAAAACTACTGCTGCTAACTCTAAATCATGTGTTGGGTAATTAACCTCGTGAATCTTTAGTTGCCGCGATGCGTAAGCAATTACCTTTCCTCGTTGCATAAGTACGCACCCCAAACCCTGCCCCGAAGCGTCAGAATAGACTACCAAGTCTTCATTTCCCTCAGGTAGAGTTAAGACTGGAGCTTGGGTTAATCGTGCCTTAAGTTCTTCAAACGCGTTGTTTTGGGTTTGACCCCATTCATACTTCGCTTCCTTCCGTGTCAACTTAGTTAGTGGCAAGGCTATTCTTGAAAAATCTTTAATGAACCTTCGATAGTAGCTCGCCAATCCCAGAAAACTTCGTATCTCTGTTGGTGTCTTTGGGACGTTCCATTCCTTTACTGTCTCGATCTTTGTAGGATCCACCATGATGCCGTTTGGGTTTATTACATGACCTAGGAATTGGACTTCCCTAAGCCAGAACGGGCATTTGGAGAATTTTGCGTACAACTTTTCCTGCTTTAGCACCTCCAGAACCTCCCTTAGGTGACAGTGGTGATCACCCTCGTTTTTCGAATATACCAGTATGTCGTCTATAAAAACTATCACTGATCGATCCAACATGGGTCGACATACTCTATTCATCAAATCCATAAACGCTGCTGGTGCGTTGGTCAATCCGAAAGACATCACGAGAAACTCATAATGCCCATAACGCGTGCGAAATGCGGTCTTTGGTACGTCTTCTTCTCTTACTTTCAACTGATGGTAACCCGACCTAAGATCGATCTTTGAGAACCAACTCGCACCTTGCAGTTGATCAAAAAGGTCGTCTATTCTAGGCAATGGGTATTTGTTCTTTACTGTTCTCTTGTTCAACTCACGGTAGTCAATGCACATGCGCATGCTGCGGTCTTTCTTCTTTACAAATAGTACCGGAGCGCCCCACGGTGAGATGCTCGGCCTAATAAATCCTTTTTCTGCTAATTCTCTAGTTGAGACATTAATTCTTTCATTTCTGACTGCGCCAATCGGTAGGGGGCTTTGGCAACGGGCTCAGCTCCTAGCAATAAGTCAATCTGAAATTCTATTTCCCGATCGGGTGGTAACCCAGGTAGATCCTCAGGGAATACTTCCGGAAAGTTGCACACCACGGGTACTTTCTTGAGTTCATTCATTTTCATTCTATCATCAATAACATATGCCAAATAAGCTTTGCAACCGCGCCTCATGTAACTTTCGGCCTTGATCATCGAGATGATGTTCGGCATCGTGCAATTCCAATCCCCATAAACCGTAATTGGACTGCCGCCAGGAGCTTTGAGGTGTATCCTCTTACGTTTACATATGATTTGAGCTTCGTTGGCAGCTAACCAATCCATACCCAATACTATATCAAATCCTCCTAAGGTGAGAAGGAATAATCTAGAAGGAAACTTATGGCCCTCTATTTCTATGATACAATCCTCTGTTACTTGGAATACTCCCGAATTTTTATCCACGGCAGTTTGTACGCTAAAGGCCTTTACTATGGTGTTGATAGTGCAATCCAGTTTACGACTAAATGCATTTGATATGAAGCTTTTACTGGCACCAGAGTCAAATAAAATAGCAGCATTTTCATCATTTACTAGAAACGTACCTGACACAACATCAGGGTTTCCTCTTGCTTCTTCCTCAGTCAGTGCATAGGCTCGAGTCCTAGCCTGCGGCTGTTCCTTTTCCCTCTATTTTCCCGAACCAGATTGGCCGGCCTTCCTGCAGTTCTTTGTTAGATGTCCAAACAATCCACATACTTGACACTTGACGTTTCTTACACATTCTCGAGAGAAGTGCCCCGGCTTCCCGCACTTATAGCATGTGGTGGTGCCGATTTTACATTCGCCAAGATGTTGCCTTCCACATTTCTTGCATGTTTCATATTCATCCGACCTTGGCTTCTTAGTTTCAGTTGTTACGTTCCCTCTTCCGGTGCCTCTAGACGGGTTCTCCCACTTTCTCTTTTGGGTCTCTGTTGGTGGGTCCTCATTGGCATAATCGTCGTAGACGATTCCGCTCAGATTCACTACCGACTCGAAGGTCGAGGGTAGGTTGGCTTTGACGTGGACACGGACCCTTTGAGGTAGGCCCTTCACATAATACTTGATCATTCGCTCCTCTGTCTCCACCAGGTGCGGTACCAGTTGAGCTAGCACATTGAACCTAGAAGTATACTGGCGGTGTGTCTTGTTGCCAGCCTTAAAGTTTAGGAATTCATTTTCCACTCGGTCAATTTCATTCTGGGGACAGAACTTCTGAATTATTAGCTTCTTTAGGTCTTCCCATGTCAATCTTGCAAGAGCGTTTGGGGACTTTGTCCGCTGGATGTTCCTCCACCAACCTAGTGCTTCATTGGTGAAAGAATGAGCAACATATTTAACCGCCTGGTCCGGTCGACACTCGCTGATGTTAATTACAGCGTTCATCCTCTCAATCCATTCGAGTGTTGCCACTGAATCCTTGCTACCATCAAACTTGGGTGGGTCTCCATCCTTGAAACCTTTGTAAGTACACCCACGATTGCTTGATGCCACTCTTACTTCATCCCCGTCACTGTCATAAATTTTCTCTTCATTGTTCCCTTCATCCTCTTCTTTGCTTTTCTTTAGTGCCTCAGATAGTAGGTCAGGCAATATGTTCTTTAGAGTGAGCACAAATTCACGGGCTATAGCATCCCTGACTTCGGGTTCCAACTGTATAGGCCCTGGATTGTCGTCCCTAGTTGGGGTCACTTCTGTTTCGTGCACACTTTCGGTGTGTTCTGCGTGCACACTCTCTTGTTCTTCAAATCTTTGGTTCAACGGAGGTCTACCTACTCGGCCAGTGCGACCACCTCGGCGTCCTGTCCTTCCTCCACCAGCCATAGTTCTTAGTTTCCTGATAGTTATAAAGGGAATACATCAATGTCATTTCTTCAGATCGTAGTTTGGACAGTACGAGCAAGGTAAATTATTAATTACAGTGACCGGTTTGTGATTACTAATTTACATTGCTTTTCATGTTCAAAACTCTTCAAGTCGGTTGTGACATTGACATCTATTTGTTCTAAGTTAAGGTATCTATTCTTATCCAAGTGCATTAACTTCAATACTTACTTATCGTGCTGGCGTTGGCGTTGGTTACCCAAGACTGACATCCGTGCTTTGGTCCCATAATCAGTTTGAGTCCAGACATTTAGGGATGTCTGAATCTCTCAAACTATTGCTCTGATACCATCTTGTAAGGCCCCTTTTCCCGGGTAACCTCACTTGTTGGATTTACTCATAAACATAGTCATAATCACTGAGCTTAAATTTAAAACATTCGAATTCATTCATTACATAACGTAACATGACATGACATAACAGCGGAAGTCTTTTAAAATTAAGTACATAACATTTGTCTTAACATTTATAAATATGGGATGTCAGTCTTGTGCCGGGTATCCTTCACGCCTTCGCACGACCCTTCCTTTCTGTACCTGAAATGTATACTAAAAGTCAGCTAACGCTGGTGAGTTCTAGTTTAAAACTATTAAGTATGATAATTCTTTTCTTTATAAGTATACATAATTATATACATACATTTCTACAAATACGTATTCATAGCTTTTACTTTTCTTTCTTTATTCTTATGTGACTACATAGGTATGTATTCACCTTTTCTTTCTTTATTCTTATGTGACTACGTAGGTATGTATTCACCTTTTCTTTCCTTAACATTCATTGGTCATACACATAAGGGTGATCAACCCATCTTACGGTACGTATATCACAAAGACATACGCCCTTGAGCTACCGTCGTAGCCCTTTTACTCGTCCGGTCCTAGAAACCGTCCGCCTTAACTTTGGTCCGGCCAACCTTCGGCCGTCCGTCTTACCCGTCCTACCGTCGTAGTCCGTCATATTCGCCCGTCTGCCATAAGGCATCCCCACGCGAACTATTGTTTATGCAACCGTTATACTATATTATCATTTACTTCGACCGCCCTTTTATGCTTTTTATACGTCCTAGCTTGCGAAGGAACGTTTCTTTCCCGATTGCAAAATAGTCGCGTGGTCGTCCGTCTACACAAGTAGCCATGAGCTTCGTTTCCGTCCATAACGTATACATACATTCACAACATGCAATATAAATAATTATAAAGCAAGATTTCATTTATTTACGTTATGCCATTCTTTCCTTCATTCTTTGTAATCATACGTTTCATTCTTTGTTTATAATTCATTCTCATATATATATAACATATATATTAGTACATCACGTATGATCACATTAGCATTCATATCCTTTATTCATTTAGTGTATACATTTCAGCCCCAAAACATTTAATAAGGTTTGCACATAACATAGAAGGGGGCACATAGAACTCACCTGATCCTGATGAGTAGTTTCAGAGATACACTTAGCTGGTTATTGAGCGTCACTAATGTCACTCACAATCTGTATAATAAAGTCATACACATAAGGTAGTGCTCCTAGATGACACTAGACATTACTATGCTTGAACCTAGTAGTTTCGATGGATTTGCTTATGTCGAAACTTGATAGTTTCGATAAGTTGATTATGTCGAAACTTGGTAGTTTAGATAGGTTGCTTATGTCGAAACTTGGTAGTTTCGATAGGTTGCTTATGTCAAAACTTGGTAGTTTCGATAAGTAACTTAGGTGTAATCTTAGCTTCGGATCGTGGGCTCATATCGAAACTATGGTAGTTTCGATGGGCCTGCATATATCGAAACCGAGTAGTTTCGATGGGTCTGCACATATCGAAACAGAGTAGTTTCGATGGGTCTGCACATATCGAAACTGAGTAGTTTCGATGGGTCTGCACATATCAAAACTGAGTAGTTTCGAAGGGTCTGCACATATCGAAACTAAGTAGTTTCGATGGGTCTGCATATATTGTCTTCCCCAAAAATCTGAAGTTTTTGCATGCGAGTCTGATCGAGTCAATATCTCAATTTTCTTAGATCAAAACGTTCGGTTTTCATTCTAGATGCTATACCTAAGCTCATTTTCAAGTTTCATCCGCAAAATCGTTACCTTTTTAGCCAAAACCCGAAAATCCTAAAAAATCATAAAAAACTCAGATTATGATCGAACGCTTACCTGGATTGGATTTTTTATTCGGAGGAGATGATCACGAGCACAGCAGCAACGTTCTCCTGAATTCCCGAGTAGATCCGTCACTTTCTCTCTCTAGACCCGAGCTCTCTTCTCTCTCTCTAGAACTTGTGAATGGTAGAAATGAAAGGTTTGGAGCATCCCTTGCCCTTATATACTTGGGCTTCCTTCGGCCCCTTGGAGCCGAGCCCAAGCCCATCTTTTTTCCTTTCGCCATTTAAAAATTATAAATTTCGATCGTGTCATTATTTATTTATTACCAGTTTTGGGATGTTACATAATGTGGCATAATTTAGGGTTTCATAGCTTCCTCGTGTTTGAACAAGAATACGTCAAACCCCGAGTAGCTTTCATGGATAGGGTGAATAGTCATGCCTTGTGTATGATGTACTTAGTCAATTGAAACAATGTAAACAATCTAATTCCGTGCATAATGTAAACACTAATGTCATGTAGCTTGTAATCAAATAGGTTTCATGGGTAACGTGAACAATTTAGCATCATGTATAGGTAAGAGATGAATTTCATGTATGATGTTAACAACTTAGTATCATGTATTTTGTAACCAAATAAGGTTTCAGGTGTGATGTAAAAGATTTAGTATCATGTATAATGTGCACAATTTAGTATCATGTACTTTGTAACTAAATAAGTTTCATGTGTTATGTGATCCATCTAGTAAATTGTGACTTACAATAAACTAGTTTCATGTATCATGTGATCGTGTGTGTATCTTGTGAACGTGCATAAGTAAGTTATTGAATTTCTTGTGTGACGTATCCTAACGAGTTTCGTATGTGATCGAGTGTTGTGGAGAAGCATGTTGTTTGTCGTTCATGTAAAATGTGGTAGTTAGGTTCTAGCTCTTTAAATCTCGTTGAGGTTGATGGGGATGGTTAAGGTCTACGCGGTATGGATCGTCTCTTGAAGCGGCAAGTGAAAGGTAACGAAGGGTTTTGAGAACACTTAGGGAAATATGTTTACAAATAATTGATCTTTGTTTGAAAATATGATGTTGTAATTTGTTCTTGGTTGTAGATATATAAAGTAATGAAACTATTGGGTTAAATAATATAGATAAATAGACAATTTATAGGAAAAATCTTTAAATTTAAATTTTCAATTATTAATAAGAGAATATTTTTAAGATAATTTATTGGCTTAAACAAGTAGTCGTATATTTATTTAGCCAGGGTTTAGAAGTAATTATTTTAATGAGGAAAAATCATAATTATTTATCAATTCGAAATAATAATTTTATAAAATAGGTTGTATTAAATTATCCTTGCAAGGTGTAAATGTTTATAGAAAATTCATATTTTGATACTCTCTAAAAGTTTGATAAACGTTTGGTTTGAACAAAATAACGAGGTTGTTTAAATCTAATAGGATGATTTGTTTATGAAGGAGATTGCCGGTAGTGTACCAAATCGTGTTGGATGAAGAAGGTGATACTTGGAGGATCTCAATGAAAATATAATGGATGAAGTTCACATTCGACGTATTAAATCAATGAATAATGACTTTAGAGTTGGAAAAATATAAAATTTATTAAATGCTGAAATGGTAAACATTATTCAAAACATAGGGAAATGGTTCTCAAACTGAAAATTTAAAGACGATAAATAATGGAAAAATAATTTTTCTTAACGTCTCTTGTAGCTTTCCACTAGAAGGAGAATAATTCCCAAGACGAGTACCGCTATGGTCACTCGGGTAGCCAATCTGGCTTCAGCTTTAGCTGTCACCGTGCGATGCTCGAGTATTTCTTTTTCGAGGATGGAGATTAACTCCTTTTGGAACCCTAATTGGTTTGCTAGGCTATCCATTCTTTATCCTTGTAAGTCGTGCATTACCCCCTGCTCCATCCTTTGCCTCTCGAATTCTGAAGTCCTTACATATTGGTGGATGTCATTGGTTGGAATTCCCATAACACTAGTGGGTGTCGTGGTATGCCTTACCCAAGGGTTAGGATGATACGGGTCGGGCACCAGATACGGGTCTCTTAATGGGGGTGATCTAGGTGTTCGAAGTCTCGGGCCGGTGTTCATAGCCCAATCTGCCCTTACATCAAACCTTAGCCTAGCAGCTGGGGGTGGTGGTGACCGATACACGGGTGACCTGATGTCTTCTTCCCAATCAGACTCTACTCCGGGACGGTATACCGGGGAGGAAGGAGAGTAGGAGTCCATGTCTAGCAGAGAAATAAAGAAAAGGTTGTAAGTGATAATAAAATACTGAGTGTTAAATATAGGAGTTCTCATAGATTTAGAGTTTGACTAGTCATAACACCGAGTCTTCACAATAGTATTTTAGAAATACACTTGACCTATAAGCGATGCATCCCTGAGGGGAATTCCCAGGAAAGAGGGGTGGTCACTAAGACACGCTTAAGTACCCTGTCTTTCCTTAGTCAGTATCCCTCATGGGCCTACACACTCTTCCAGCCATCATGTATTAATAACACTATTGTTGGGCTCATGGTTATGATGAGAATTGTTGTGGACTGGGCTTTGAGGCCCGAAAGTGAGGCTTGTATATCGTAGTAGGTTTCTTCTTCTTGGAGGGTGAGTGGGCTTCTTGTTTATTATTGATGGGCTTTAGGCCCAATAGTTTAGATTTAGATCACGAGAGGTGGTGACATTATATGTGTGAGTTTAAGGGTGCATGAAGAACTAAGTGTGTATGAGTGTGCGTGGAAACTTAGGATAGCACTTTAAATAAATCAAATAGGTAGCAATGAAAAGAAGGACAAAGTTGGCAGGTAATGTGACACATAGACTATTAAGTATTGTATCATATGATGTAATTATATAGTATAACATGTAAAAATATTCACATAAGAAATAATCATGTAACATGTAGTAGCATGGCATAGTATGGGTGTCCTAAGGTTATAGTCTAGGTCAAGAGTGTCTAATAACCTAATTCCCTATAACCAAGGCTCTGATACCAATCTGTCACACCCCAACCGACGACGGAAACGTCGGGGCGGGACATGTAGACTGTTCATAAGCTCATGGTTTACTAAAGTTGTGATAATTAAACAATAACTTTCATTTCATATCTCAAGTAATCAAGTACAACTCTTACAAGAATAAAAATACATGAATAACTTTATTTAATTTTAAAACTAGGTCCTCAATCCTAAGTGAAGTGACTTGAAATCTTAACTCAAACACTGTACCTGAAACATGATAAAATGAGAGGGTCAACTATAAATAGTTGGTGAGCATACATAGGTTTTGACACCACAAGTAAAGTTCAAATGTTTTGTGTATAATTCATACGATGCGTGGTTTATAAAGCATTTATGGAGAATCTAAGTTAAGCTAGATGCACAAATGAAACTTTGTAATTGAAGGGCATAACAACACCTGTTATCCTGATGTAAATGTAGGGCATAACAACACATGTTATCCTAATGTAGGGCATAACAACACATGTTATCCTAATGTAGGGCCTAACAACACATGTTAGCCTGAAGTAAGTATTTGTGTTTGCACGTGTATATCATGTATATGTAGCCTTAACAATTAGCATTCAAGCATAAAGCACAAATAAACACATATGATCATATTGTAGAATTGTATGTGTGTAATTGAAAATAGTATTTGAATGTAATCATGTTTCATCCCAAATATGTAAATACGAAAAAGGGGCTATGTAAACTCACTTGTATAAACTGCGTAGATAGCACGAGCAAGTATGAAGCACAAGTGATTCTTAAAATCACTAGTTGCCTAGAGTGAAATGTACGAACTTGAATTAATATTGTGCACAATGTCTAGAGTAGAGTCTATGGTTTCAACGGGATTGTGTGTAAAGACTTGTACAAAGGTTTTGTGTTATAACATGTAAGGGATGTGCTTGTATTTGTATTTGGATAGGAAATGTGTAAGTTCAAAGTATATGGTTTTAATAATAGATGACTTAGGGTTTAACTTGAATAACTAAATAATTTAAATACTAAATTTCTTTTTATTTGTTTATTTAGAAAGAGTAGTGTCTTATTTATTTAATACAATTTAAATAAATAATTTCATTTTATTTATTTATTTATGAAGATGTGTCAAAATGTAGTGAAATTATATATTATTCTATATATAAGAAATTATATCTATCTAAATATAATTTAAACTCTAAGGTATGCAAGGGTAACAAATCTAAATAATTTATTTATTTATGATAAAATAGTATGTTCTTTTAGGGAAATGAAAAAAAATGGAAATATTTATTTATTTATAAACGTTTCATTTGTTTATTTAGGGTTTAAACCCTAATATAAATTATTTAAAAAAAAGGTTTATAAAATTTGTTTCATGATAAAGTGTTTTATAAAGGTCTTGTCATAGTTTTTATAAAATTATGTATTTAAAATATTTGGTTTTAGTATCAAGTTTAAAATAACTTTTAAATGACTTTTTTATGTAATAACAAAGATTCTAAACAATTAAATTTGTAAAGATAATTGTTTTATGCAAAAAAATGCAGATTATTGTACCAATCTGTTCTAAGTGATGTTAGTTTATAAAAATAATTCTTATAGAATTTTTTTTTGGTGTGAAAAACGGTTTTAAAAAAATAAAGGAAGTTCCCGGGACTCGAACCCGGGTTGATTCTGGGGAGAACAAGTATACACACCACTAGACCAAGGGTTTGGTCATGTTAATGGTTCGGGTCCTTGGTTCTTATACACAGACTGAAAGGGAGGTCGGGTTTAGGTATCACAGAAGACCAAAAAAGGGTGCGGGTGTGGGTTTTGAACCCGCGTTCACGCGTGTATGGGTCTTGTATCTTAACCGGTGGAACTGGGAGGAAACCTTGGTAAACATCCGTTCCATTAATCCTTTAACAAGGTAATCCCTAAACCCCTTTCTTCCCCAACTCGTAACCGCAAACCCTAGCCCCTAAATTGATTCGATTAAGCCCCCGATTAAACTTGGAATCATGGGGCTTATGTTCCTATGACCAATACGAATTTAAGGGCATAAGAATTAACTGTAATGGTTGAGCAACGATGGAGAATAACCGAGAGTTCAGGTCCGGAGTTCTTCGAACTCGACTGATTTCCAGAGACGTAATGCAGGTTAATTGAGTGTCGTGAGGATTTGGAAAAGGTTGTGCAATGGTGATTGAATGATTTAATTTGACCAATTTAATCTTAAACGCTTGATTCGACTCGGTTCTAGCGGGTGACAGCTGTTAACACTATTTACGCGTTAATTCGACGATTAAGCAGTGAATTGGGTCGCATTTTCGGCTTGAATGCATGAGGGATTAGCCCACGCGTGATTTTCGGGATTGAACGCGTTTCAATTCCTTGATTTGAGGTCTAATTAGACACGGTTTGACCCTAATTTAGTCAAATTGTTTGAAATGATTTGAATCTCGGTTTTTGGCCGCGCAAATTATCAAATTGGGTCGTTAGGAAGGGTCTAGAACCGCTTAAGCTCGGAAGGAAAATCTCCTACAGTTTGATTCGATCGAATTCAACCTTTTACAGCAAGGATTTTGGGTTGTTTGACTTTTAAAGTAAAAATTGACGAATGGGGTCAAAATCGAGTCAAATGGGGGTCGAGGTGGGTTGAATCTTGATGAATGGGTTGCGATATTGAGGTGATGGGTCCAATATCAAGGGTGAGGGTTCAAAATGAAGGTTCAAGTGCTTAGAGGGTTCAAAACTAGCTTAATAAACTTTGTAAATATTTATATATAGATATTTATAAATTGATATTTGTTAAAAACTATAAAATTTTATAAAACTAGTTATATTATAAAATTTAAGATAATCCATTTAAAAATGTTGAATACATATATATATATATATATATATATATATATATATATGTATTCTTGTTTAAAGCTAAACCAACACAAGTATGTGGTTTAAATTTATAATTTCCAAATATGTAATTATATACATAGTTTTAGGAATAGTTATATATACAAAATGTGTTATGGATATATGTAACGCAAAGTTTTAGATTTTGAATAGAAATATTAGTTAAAATAATAATTTATGTGGCATAATGTGCTTAAACAAATACAGGATTTAATGTAGTGTTACTATTTTAGTACAAATAAAATAAAATAGGATCGGATAAATTATGGATGTTACACTTACCAAGTACGCAGGAGAAAGATCATGCGAACTTACCAAGTACGCAGGAGAAAGATCATGCGTACTTACCAAGTACGCAGGAGAAAGATCATGCGTACTTACCAAGTACGCAAGAAGAATGCTCTGCGCACTTGTCAAGTACGCATGAGCAAGGCCCTGCGCACTTACTAAGTGCGCAGGCAGCAGACCAGTAAGTAAAGTCAGTATGTTTAGAATAATTAAACCGTTAGAGTCGGGGTTGGGTCTGATGTGTATTTAAACTACCTAATTCAGATTGTACATGACTTTGTTGGACCTTTGTTTAGGACAACCAAGACTAGCTTTTCAGGTGAGTTCTATGTGCCTCCTTCTATGTTATGTGCAAACCTTATTAAATGTTTTGGGGCTGAAATGTATACACTAAATAAATAAATGATATGAATGCTAATGTGATGATACGTGATATACTAATATATATTTTATATATATATATATGAGAATGAATTATGAACAAAGAATGAAACGTATGTTTACAAAGAATGAATGAAAGAATGGCATAACGTAAATAAATGAAATCTTGCTTTATAATTATTTATATTGCATGTTATGAATGTATGTATACGTTATGGACGGAAACGAAGCTAATGACTACTTCTGTAGACGGACGACCACGTGACTATTTTGCAACTGGGAAAGATATGTTCCTTCGCAAGCTAGGACGTACAAAAAGCATAAATGGGCGGTCGAAGTAAATGCTAAAATAGTATAACGGTTGCATAAACAGTAGTTCGCGTGGGAGACGGATGCCTTAGGGCAGACGGGCGAATATGACGGACTACGACGGTAGGAAGGGTAAGACGGACGACCGAAGATTGGCCGGACCAAAGTTAAGGCGGAGGGTTTCTAGGACCGGACGAGTAAAAAGGCTACGACGGTAGCTTAAGGGCGTATGTCTTTTTGATACACGCAGTAAAAGACGGGTTGATCACCCTTATGTATATGACCAATGAATGTAAAGGAAAGAAAAGGTGAATGCATATCTATGTAATCACATAAGAATGAAGAAAGAAATGTTAAAGCTATGAATACATATTTATATAAATGTATGTATATAATTATGTATACTTATAAAGAAAAGAATGATCATACTTAATAGTTTTAAACTAGAACTCACCAGCGTTAGCTGACTTTTGGTATACATTTCAGGTACAGAAAGGAAGGGTCGTGCGAAGGCGTGAAGGTTACCGGGCACAAGACTGACATCCCGCTTTTATATATGTTAAGACAAATGTTATGTACTTAATTTTAAAGACTTCCGCTGTTATGTCATGTCGTGTTACATTATGTAATGATTGAATTCGAACGTTTTAAATTTAAGCTCAGTTTTTATGACTATGTTTATGAGTAAATCTAACAAGTGAGGTCACCCGGGAAAGGGGCCTTACAAGTTGGTATCAGAGCAATAGTTTGAGAGATTCAGACATCCTTAAATGTCTGGACTCAAGCTGATTATGGGACCAACGCACGGATGTCAGTATGGGTAACCAACACCAACGCCAGCACGGTAAGTAAGTACAAAAGTTGGTGCACTTGGATAAGAATAGATACCTTAACTTAGAACAAATAGATGTTAGTGTCACAACCGATTTGAAGAGTTTTGAACCGAAAAGCAATGTAAATTAGTAATCACAAACTGATCACTGTAATTAATAATTTACCTTGCTTGTACTGTTCTAAAACTATGATCTGAAGAAATGACATTGATGTATTCCCTTTACATATCAGAGCCAAAATACTCGATGAGGCCCATAAGTCTCGCTATTCTATCCATCCCGGGACAAACAAAATGTATCAAGACTTGAAGAAAGAATACTGGTGGCCTGGCATGAAGAATGATGTGACAGAATACGTGAGCAAGTGTCTAACGTGTTCTCTAGTTAAGGCCGAGCACCAGAAACCATGCGGTAAAATGCAACCTTTACCAATACCGGAATGGAAGTGGGAGGAGATCATGATGGACTTCATTACCAAGCTACAGCGAACAGCTAAAGGCAATGATACCATCTGGGTGATCGTCGACCGCTTGACGAAAAGTGCTCACTTCTTGCCAATACGTGAGACTTCCTCGTCAGAAAGACTAGCAGATGTATTTATCAAGGAAGTTGTGAGCAGACATGGTATGCCGCTGTCGATTGTGTCCGACATGGATACTAGATTCGCGTCAAGGTTTTGGAAGAAATTCAACGAAGCAATGGGCACTAGACTGAACATCAGCACCGCTTACCACCCCCAAACCGATGGAAAATCGAAAAGGACCATTCAGACCTTGGAGGACATGCTCCGGGCCTGTATCATTGACTTCGGTGGGAGCTGGGACAGCCATCTACCATTGGCAGAATTTTCATATAACAACAGCTATCACTCGACTATTGGTATGCCACCATTTGAAATGTTGTATGGGAGGAAATGTAGGACCCCGGTTTGTTCGGGGGAAATTGGACGGAAGGATTTTGCAAGTCTCGAAGTGGTCAAATCTACTTCTGAGAAATTTGATCAAATCAAGGCTCGAATGAAAGCCGCAAAGGACAGACAAAAATCATACGCGGATAAGAGAAGAAGGGATTTAGAGTTTCAAGTAGGGGACCTGGTACTGTTAAAGGTATCACCATGGAAAGGAATCATTCGATTCAGAAAACGTGGCAAACTAAGTCCAAGGTTTGTCAGACCTTTCAAGATTTTAGCAAGAGTGGGTCAAGTTGCTTACAGACTCGACCTACCCGTTGAGCTTAGTGGAATACACCCTACGTTCCACGTGTCGCACTTACGCAAGTGCCTAGCTGACGACACAACTCACATACCTTATGACGAGATCGAAGTGGATAACAGTCTAAATTATGTGGAGGAACCAATAGCCATTATTGACCGAGCTGAGAAACGACTACGCAATAAGTCGATTCCTTTACTCAAAGTACAATGGAAGCACAGAAAAGGGTCAGAAGCTACATGGGAAAAAGAAAACGGGATGAGGGGACTATACACTAAACTGTTTAACGTATAAGCGGTTTCGAGGACGAAACCTCTTTAAGGAGGGTAGACATGTAACACCCCGAAAATAGTAAATTAGTAAATAATAACGCGATAGAGACTTAATCATCATAAAACAAAAGAAAAACGGACGGGCTTGGGCTCGGCTCCAATGGGCCAAGCGAAGCCCAGTTATATAAAGGCCAAGACAGCCTTGAAGCTCTCATTTTTCACCAACACTTGCAAGCTAGAGAGAGAAAGAAGAGTCGGGTCTAGAGAGAGAAAGTCGACGGTTCGACACGAAATTGAAAGAGCACGTTACTACTGAACTCGTGAGCAAAACCTCCAAATCAGAATGACAATCCAGGTAACGATTCGACCTTAAACTGAGTTTTTCTTCATTTTGGGGTTTCTCGGGTTTTAGCTAAATAGGAGACGTTTTTATGGATGAAACCTGAAAATAAGCTTAGAACTAGCACCTAGAGTGAAAACCGCACCTTTTGATCGAAGAAAATTATAAGATTAGCATGATCGGATTAACATGCAAGAATTTCGGACTTGTCCAGGAAACAGGTGCTGCGTTCTTATCAAGTACGCAGGAAGGACGTCCTGCGTACTTACCAAGTACGTAGGAGAAAGATCATGCGTACTTACCAAGTACGCAGGAGAAAGATCATGCGTACTTACCAAGTACGCAAGAAGAATGCTCTACGCACTTGTCAAGTACGCATAAGCAAGGCCCTGCGCACTTACTAAGTGCGCAGGCAGCAGACCAGTAAGTAAAGTTAGTATGTTTAGAATGATTAAACCGTTAGAGTCGGGGTTGGGTCTGATGTGTATTTAAACTACCTAATTCAGATCGTACGTGACGTTGTTGGACCTTTGTTTAGGAAAACCAAGACTAGCTTTTCAGGTGAGTTCTATGTGCCCCCTTCTATGTTATGTGAAAACCTTATTAAATGTTTTGGGGCTGAAATGTATACACTAAATGAATAAATGATATGAATGCTAATGTGATCATACGTGATATACAAATATATATTTTATATATATATACGAGAATGAATTATGAACAAAGAATGAAACGTATGTTTACAAAGAATGAATGAAAGAATGGCATAAGGTAAATAAATGAAATCTTGCTTTATAATTATTTATATTGCATGTTATAAATGTATGTATACGTTGTGGACGGAAACGAAGCTAACGGCTACTTCTGTAGACGGACGACCACGTGACTATTTTGCAACCGGGAAAGATATGTTCCTTCGCAAGCTAGGACGTACAAAAAGCATAAATGGGCGGTCGAAGTAAATGCTAAAATAGTATAACGGTTACATAAACAATAGTTCGCATGGGAAACGGATGCCTTAGGGTAGACGGGCGAATATGACGGACTACAACGGTAGGACGGGTAAGACGGACTGCCGAAGGTTGGCCGGACCAAAGTTAAGACGGACGGTTTCTAGGACCGGACGACTAAAAGGGCTTACGTCGGTAACTTAAGGGCGTATGTCTTTGTGATACACGCAGTAAAAGACAGGTTGATCACCCTTATGTGTATGACCAATGAATGTAAAGGAAAGAAAATGTGAATGCATATCTATGTAATCACATAAGAATGAAGAAAGAAAAGAAAAAGCTATGAATACGTATTTTATAAATATATGTTTATAATTATGTATACTTATAAAGAAAAGAATGATCATACTTAATAGTTTTAAACTAGAACTCACCAGCGTTAGATGACTTTTAGTATACATTTCAGGTACAGAAAGGAAAGGTCGTGCGAAGGCGTGAAGGTTACCTGGCACAAGACTGACATCCCACTTTTACATATGTTAAGACAAATGTTATGTACTTAATTTTAAAGACTTCCGATGTTATGTCATGTCATGTTACATTATGTAATGATTGAATTCGAACGTTTTAAATTTAAGCTCAGTTTTTATGACTATGTTTATGAGTAAATCCAACAAGTGAGGTCACCCGAGAAAGGGGCCTTACAGAATGTATGTTGTGGGTTAGAATTACTTATTTCTTAGTAATTCTCAAAAATTACAAAATATACTGTATATTCCTTTGCTAGCCCCTTGACAACACCATGTCAAAATAATAAACAAGGAAATATAAATAATGAACGTGAAATTATGTGATATGGATATTGACCTTAAATACTGGGTGTCACATCAATGCACACATAACGGTCTAGTCTTTGTTCATTCATTTATATATAAAAATAGTTACAAGTATGTTTTCTCACCAAAACATTTTAAAACTTAGAAAAAGGGGACAGTGAAACCCACCTCATCAGTAGTGTACGCTAGCAAATATTTGTATAAATGTAGGCCCCGCCCATCCGTATCCCAATTACCCAAGGATACCTATATGTTAAGACTACCCGTCTTAAACACAAGTTGTTCACCCGACTTAACGAATCCCGTTAAGTACGTCTTAGTTTAATAAAACAATTTTTTCATGTGACGACTCGTTGGTGATTATTATTCTAGTCTAGACGCTTATATATTTTCCGAGAAAATATTAGGTTTCCATATTGGTGACTTGTTAGGTGTACCAAAAATAAATATTATTTTTTGCGATAACTCATAATATATTTATATTATGATCATGTATGAACATATAATTATTTCTTACCAATAATTATATAAAATCACAAATATCGTTCAAATATGTTCTACGCATGTCAATTTTCCTACGTGCACATAAACTATGTTTACACGTCCGCATGCAAATACTTATTCCGAACGACATTTATTAACTTGTTTTTATTCCACATGCACTTAAATATGTTTTATGATAACATACGGTCATTTATTTTAAACCGATCGTCTTTAGATTTCATGTACTCATGTCCACGTTCTATGTTATCAACTATAAACAAGTTATAAACATATATATGATTTAAACTATTTAGTCGTTTCATAACTCATTCCTAGTTAACACTTTTTTCATCAATCACACATATATATATTTACATGCATAAGTTTAACAACTTTCCAAGTTCTACCATTTATGTTTAGACACACATATATCTATATGTGTCGGTTTCTAAACATGCATACATAGACTTATTTAACAACTATAATCATGCATTTTTATACTTATTTTGATCTTTTTATATGAATACCTTTTCATACTTAACAATCTTTCCAAATCACCAAAACTTTAAACACATATAAATATATATGTTTCATACGATTATATATATATATATATATATATATATATATACACACACATATATTTTACTTTTTCATCAAGTATTAATTTAGACTATTACTAATCTATAATTTATTAACTTAATCATCAAAACATCAAGAATACATCCATATATATATATATATATATATAAATATATATATATATATATATACACTAAATTAAAGATCTTATACACGTATCCACATATTTGATCATTTTCAAATCATTAATTAAATCAAATATGTATATATATGCATACATATCTCGGCCTTTATATATATATATATATAATATATATATATATATATATATATAAATATATATATATATATATAAATATATATATATATATATGCATATTTTAGTTTTTCTTGTCTTGAATCTCAATATCTTATGAATCAACAACACCTTGACATAACGATTAAAACAACTAATTAAGCATATATCTCATTATTTTCGGCCCATATATGTATATTTATATAAAACATAGTTTTTAAACTTAATAAAGTTAAGCTTTTATAAAAACTTATTAACACTTTAGATTTCTTTGATTTTTGTGGTGAACAACATGTTTTGAACTAAAAATAAAGACAAAGATGAAATGTGGTGTCGGTTTCATACCGCTAGATAAGCTAGGTGGAGTTTTACGAGTAGGAAGTGAGAATAACTTTATATCCTAGCAAAAACCGACTCTTGAATCTTCAAGAACTCCTTGGATCTTCAAATCTCTAGCTAACTCTCTCTATCTTTGGTCTTGGATTGAAATATGAAAATGTGTGCATATGTGTGTATGTCTATATATATAGAGAGAAAGAGGGTGAATGGATGGGTGTGAATCTCCTCAATCATCATTACAAATCCTAGTACTAGAGTGTTGATTTGACAACTTAAGGACTTGATTAGACAAGACTCTTACAACATCATCATTACAAATCCTATTACTCGAGTGTTGATTTGACAACTCAAGGACTTGATTAAACAAGACTCATACAAAATCATCATTACAAATCCTAGTACTCGAGTGTTGATTTGACAACTCAAGGACTTGATTAGACAAGACTCATACAACATCATCATTACAAATCATAGTACTCGAGTGTTGATTTAACAACTTAAGGACTTGATTAGACAAGACTCTTACAACATCATCATGACGATTTGATGGCTTTCCAAGTGGGTAGACCCACTTGCACTATTTCGGCCGAAACTAGGGGGTAGGGGTAGGGTAGGGTAGGGTAGGGAGTTGGGTGTTGTCACTTCACATGTGTCACACCCCCAAATTCCACTTCTGGGCTATACCCGAGGGGCGTGACTCGAGAGGATCTTTACCATTGAATTACTTTGAATGGCCACTAAATGGTTTTCAAAATACCTGATTTATGCATGACTCGAACGAGTCCAAAATAAAGTTTGACATAGTCCAAAGTAAAAATGCGGAAGCAATGTTTAAGTGTTTACAACATTTGAAAATAAGGATAATAAAATAATGTTTATTAAAATAGGATGCCATGCATGATGAGTGTGTGACTCCAGTGGGTGCATCCTAGCCACATATCCTATGCATTTAACGATCTGAGATAAACATGCTAAAATGGGTCAACATAAAGTTGGTGAGTTCGCAGTAAATGTAATAGAAATCATATCATGAAATGTTTTGGAAAATCATATATTGACAATGCATGGAAAAGCATTTGTACTCTACACAATCATTGTTGATCAGACAAAACCAAAAATTATCATAAGTCTGGCAACTGAAGCTCAACTGTAGCCACTGAAAAAGGAAGATGATGTGGTTCGCCTCTTTGTGCCTTGCACATGAATGGATTAGTTCAATTATGTACCCGTTCGACCTCCAGTCGAAGTTAGCGCTACTAACCCGGGAAGGGGTTGTTAAACCCAACAGTACTGTTCATGATCACCTCGCTTGTGGAAAAGTTAATGGTTGACTCTGAGAGGACTTTTGTATACACCATGTACAACTTATATAATTAATGTAACTGTGTAAGCATGGAAATTTGATTTTTGAAAATTGTACTTGAGCATGTATCTCACCCCAAAATGGAAAATGAGTGAAACGGGGCTGTGAGAACTTACCTGATAAATCAGTAATGATATGCAAATCTTAGCAATCCGGCTAAATGAGACGACCTACTCGTGCCCTAGGAAACCTTTAGGACTTTAAGGTCTAAGTATTGTATATGTTTGACTATGAACTCTATGAATCCAAAGAGTTGTTTGAAAAGTGACTTTGACGTTTCAAAGATGTTTTGACTTGGCGACCCGTTGGTGACACGTTGGAATTAAGCATTCAAATCCTAACATAGAATTCAAACCTACTTTGAAATAGTCTATTATAGTCTAATAAACACATTGGCACATTCGATTGGAATTTAGAACGTGAAACACAACTTTTGGTACATTCAAAGTTTCCTTAATAGGAAAGTCAAGTTTTTGAGTCCTAAACATGGCAACTATGCAAAGTTGATGTTCACACATGTAATTAGGCATGTTATAACGCATATAGAACATCCCAAGGTTTACTTGCTAAAAATAGGCAAACATGTGAGTTTCGGATAAGTAATGTTTCCTATTATAGCAAGATCATGGAATAATATCATATGTTATCATACAATGCAATTAGTTACATGTTACTAAGTCATTTAGACCTTCTAATCATGTTAACAACTTGCAAACACATCTTATGGAAAGTAAAGTTTCCTTATTTAGAAATCGGGCTCTAAAACTCATACACATGCATTTTAATCCATCATTTTGGTCAATCATTCCTCCATAATGTACTACACTAGTTTCATGCTTTGAATACACCCAAACATCAAGTTTTCATACATGTCAAGAAATAAAGTTTCTAAAAATAGAAAACGAGCTTAAAAGCATCGTGGACATGTGATTTTACCAAAAAAAAATCATGCAATCTCTATATCTAGTGTTTATGCATCATTTCCACCAAACAAATCACATCATCACTTCTTTTAACAAAAACCTAAAAATTAAAGTTACTATAAATAGAACCGAGAATAAAATCTCATATGACCAAAAGTTCTAGATAGCAAATCTACACATATTATCCATTCTTTATGCATATCTAACAATTTTCCATCTTCAAATCACCCTAAACATGGCATCTAACATGAAACCCAAAATTAAAGTATCCTAAAATAGCAAAATCGAGCATGAATGTATCATCTAACACTTTTGATAACAAAGTTTGCACATATTATCCATCTACAACTATAATTACAACATAATCCATCATCAAATCAACAAAATCTCATCATCTAACACATGCACATATAATAAAGTTTCCTTAAATGGAAACCGAGCCTATGAACAAAATCCGGGTTCAAAATCACCAACAATATGTACCGTTTGAATTTTAAAACACTTTTCCATTAAGAATACATGACTAATATTTCATAAAAATGGGTTTTCTTAGGATGCATGTTCATATGAACTTGAAGATTAAAAATGAAAAAAAGAGGGTTTTGATTTTACCAAACTTGAAAATGGATGGAATGATGGATGAAATCTCTTTCAAATGCTTAAATCTTGATATTGGAAGCTTGGATTTGGAGAAAACAAGATCAAAAGAAATAAAAAATGGTGGATGAAGGTGGTGGGTGGTGGTCTCGGCTCAAAGGAGGGAGGAGAGAGAGAGATGGAAGTGAAAGAGTGAAATGGGGGGGGGGGGGAATGGGTATTTATAGGGGGTTTTGTACCGGATGGTGGAAAACGAATAGTCACCGATTTGTTTACGGAATTCCAGAATAGGTATGAATGAAATTATTTAAAAATAATTTGACTCATATTGGTATGTTTAACATATAAAATATTCAAATTTTTATTTGGAAATGTCGGTACATACTGCAGACTGGCCGGACATTGTTAAAACAGAAAGTTTTTCAGAAAATTCTCAAAAAATTCACAGAGTCTTGGAATAATATATCACAGTATTACATATAATTTGTGCACACCAAATATAGATCTAAGTGTCTGCTTAGAAATATGGACCCAGCTAGTGCACGCTGCGTGTCTACCGGACTGTGCTGGAAATAAAAGTATTTCCATAAATCACCGAAACATTCATATAGGCATGATTAATTAAATCACAGTGTTACACATAATTTTCACACATAGATTATATGTCTAGGTATGTGTTTTAAAATGTCACCAACGATCGTGCTGTAGGACGCGTGTTTGACCGGGTAATCTTCCGGATTACCGTCGCGTGTAAACGGATTGACTTGCTAAGTGTGAAATGGACTTAATTACTATAAAATTAAGTGTGATGCATGTCTAATAATGTAATATGTATCTCAGTCGGGAATGGGTATCAACCTGAAATTTGCCGGGTGTCACATTATCCCCCGGTTGAAAGGAATTTCATCCCGAAATTCAGCTTACGGTAATAGCTGATGGTGTGGTCTGAAACAAGTGTGGGTGCTTGCGCTTCATCTGATCTTCGCGCTCCCATGTGAACTCTGGTCCGCGTCTGGAATTCCATCAGACCTTGACTATCAGAATGCGCCTTTGTTTTAGTTGCTTAACCTCGCGGTCCATGATTTCCATAGGTTCTTCGACGAAATGTAGTTGTTCGTCGATTTGTACCTCCCCGAGAGGTATTGTCATTGTCTCATTGTATAGACACTTCTTTAAGTTGGACATATGGAATACATTGTGGATATTCTGTAGCTCTTCCGGTAGGTTGAGTCGGTAGGCAACAGGGCCAATCCTTTGTAGGATCTCAAATGGTCCTATGTAGCGGGGGTTCAGTTTCCCACGTTTGCCAAAACGGATTATGCCTTTCCAAGGCGCAACTTTCAGTAACACTTTGTCACTAACTTGAAACTCTACTGGTTTACGCTTTTGATCAGCGTAGCTTTTCTGTCTGTCCTGAGAGGATTTCAGTCTCTCTCGGATTTTGAAAATTTTCTCGGTGGTCTCGTGGACAAGCTCTGGTCCAGTGAGCTAACTATCTCTGATTTCAGCCCAACAGAGTGGTGATCTGCACTTTCTTCCATAAAGTGCTTTAAATGGTGCTGCCTTGATACTCGTGTGGTAACTGTTGTTGTATGAAAATTCGACCAATGGTAGGTGAGTATCCCAGCTGTTGCCAAAATCTATCGCACAAGCTCTTAATAGATATTCTAGTGTTTGGATGGTTCGTTCACTTTGACCATCTGTTTGTGGGTGATAGGCAGTGCTTAGATCTAAGCGTGTTCCCAACGCTTCTTGTAATGTTTGCCAGAATCGGGAAGTAAAACGACTATCCCTATCTGAGATGATGGAGATCGGCACTCCATGCCTTGAAACTACTTCCTTTAGGTAAAGCCGGGTCAACTTTTCCATTTTGTGATTTTCTTTGATTGGAAGGAAGTGTGCGGATTTGGTTAAACGGTCAACGATAACCCAGATGGTGTCGTATCTGCTCGGAGTTTTGGGTAACTTCATGATGAAGTCCATTGAAATTTATTCCCACTTCCATTGTGGAATTTCCGACTGCTGTAGTAACCCTGATGGTTTCTAGTATTCCGTCTTAACCTTGGCGCATGTTAGACATTTTCAGACATATGTTGCAATCTCGGCTTTCATGTTTGGCCACCAGTATTTTGTCTTGAGGTCTTGGAACATTTTGTCAGAACCAGGGTGAATTGAATACCTCGACTTATGTGCCTCAACCATCACTAAGTCTCTTAAGTTCCCATGGTTCAGTACCCATATCCGGTCTATGTAGTAGCGCACATCATCAGATTTGATCTCAAACAGTTTCTACATGCCTCGTAGGCCTTCATTTTACAAATTTTCCTCCTTGAGTGCCTCGAGTTGAGCGTCACGTATCTGGATAGGTAGATTCATGTGGATTGTCAAGGTTAACGCTCGCACTCGTCATGGTTTGAGTTGTTCTTTCCTACATAGGGCATCAGCAACTACGTTTGCCTTTCCCGGATGGTAACGGATTGCGCAGTCATAATCGTTATGCAATTCGACCCATCTGCGCTGTCGCATGTTCAACTCCTTTTGATCAAAGATGTGGTGGAAGCTTTTGTGGTCGGAGAAAATCGTACATTTGGTACCATACAGGTAGTGTCTCTAGATTTTGAGTGCAAAAACCACAGCTCCCAATTCCAAGTCATGGGTGGTGTAGTTCTTTTCGTGCACTTTGAGTTGCCGTGAAGCTTATGCGATAACCTTCCCTCTTTGCATCTGTACGCAACCGATTCCTTGGTGTGACGCATCGCAGTAGACTACGAAGTCGTCGTTTCCTTCAAGTAGTGCTAAGATCGGTGTGCTACAAAGTTTCTGCTTGAGTAACTAAAATGCTTCTTCAGTTCTTTCATTCCAATCATACTTCACGTCTTTCTGTGTCAAAGCAGTCAATGGATTTGCAATCTTTGAAAAGTTTTCGATAAACCTTTTGTAATATCCGGCAAGTCCCAAAAATTATCGTATTTCGGTTGCGGTTTTGGGTGTTTTCCAGTTTCTTATCGCTTCAATCTTGGTTGGGTCAATGTGTAAGCCCATCTCTTTTACCACGTGACCTCGTTTACCACGTGACCTAGGAAATGCACTTTTCGAATCCAGAAGTCGCACTTTGAAAACTTAGCGTACAACTTCTCGGTTTTCAATAATTCTAGAATGAGTCTTAGATGTTCAGCGTGTTCCTCCTCGCTGCGAGAATAAATCAAGATGTCGTCAATGAACACAATGACAAACTTATCTAGGTAGGGTTTGCACACACGGTTCATAAGATCCATAAACACTTCGGGTGCATTGGTCAAACCGAATAGCAAAACCAAAAACTCATAGTGTCCATATCGGGTTTGGAATGACGTATTGTGTATGTCCTCCTCTTAGATTCTCAGCTGATGGTATCCTGACCTTAAGTCGATCTTTGAGTAATAACTTGATCCTTGTAGTTGATCGAACAAATCGTCTATTCTAGGTAGAGGGTATCGGTTCTTGATGGTTACTTTGTTCAATTCTCTGTAGTCGATGCACATACGAAATGAACCGTCTTTCTTTTTGACAAATAAGACAGGTGCTCCCCAAGGTGAATAACGTGGTCGGATAAATCCTTTATCTAGCAACTCCTGTAGTTGGTTTGATAATTCTTGCATTTCCGACGGCGCCAGTCGGTACGGTGACCGCGCTATCGGGGTAGCTCCTGGGGTAAGGTCGATTCGGAATTCGACTTCTCGCTGCGGGGGGAGTCCCGGTAAGTCTTCAGGGAATACTTTAGGAAAATAATGAACAACTGGTATATCCTCAACCTTCCATTCTTCTGTCCGGTTCTCCGTTACATGTGCTAAGATGGCATAGTATCCTTTCCATAAATACTTCTTTACTTTCATACATGAGATGATATTCAGAGGAATCCCGCTCCTTTCTCCTTGTATTGCAAGTGTTTCTCCATCTGGTAGGGGTAATCTGACAATCTTTTCGCGACATACAATCTCCGCTCCATTCTTGGACATCCAGTCCATACCGATAATCACGTCAAAACTCCCTAGTTTAACGGGTAGTAGATCTATTTTGAAGAAATGATTAGCTAATTCTAGGACACAACTCGGAATAATGTGGATGATTTTGATTAATATACCATCATCTAGTTCTACGGTATACTCGTTATCTAGAATGGTAGGTTCAATACCAAGTAATGGACTAAATTCATTAGACACGAAGCTTCTTTCATCACCAGTATCAAATAACATAGATGCATAATGGTTGTTTAGAAGGAACGTACCCGTGGCGGTGTCGGGGTTCTGTTTAGCTTCTCCTGTTGTTGTTGTTTCCTGGCTTCCTGTTCTTTGGGCAATCCTTTGAAAAATGTCCATTCTGCCTACAAGTGTAACAAGCACGGGTTGCTCTAGTGTTTGGAACTGGTCCTCTCACTCTATAATCCTTGGCCGCATGGCCAATCCTCTTGCATTTCTGGCACCTTGCTTCCTCACAAGTGTCGTTGTGGTGAAAGTTGCATCGATTGCACCTTGGTTTCCCGTGTAAGCTCTCCTTGGCTTATTGTCAGATTGACCCCGCGGTGTACGCTCGGTAGTTTCTTGCCTTTTCTGTGGTGGTAGATTAAATGACCTTGAAGAACTACCTTCGCACTTTCTGTTGTTATCAACAGGTTTGTCAAAGAGTCCCTGACGAACGGCCTGGGACGTCAGGTTGTGCGCTAACCGGATTGCTTGCTGGATTTTTTTAGGTTCAGAAGATGATACCATTCCCTGGATTTGCAGGGCCAGTCTTCACAGATAACACTCAATACACTTCTCTTCGGGTGTTACCATATGAGGACACCATACGGCCAAATCATGAAATTTTGACGTGTTATCCACCACATCTGGTCCATTCATTTTCAGGCTCCAAAACCTTTCCTAAAGATCCTGGATCTCATTTCGTGTACAATACTCATCCCTTAACAGCTTCTTGATGTCTGCCCATGGCATAGCATTCGCTGATTCCATGTCCATCGCTTGGACATTAGATTTCCACCAGGTCAGGGCTTGTCCCTCAAAAGTTCGAGTAGCGAATTTCACCTTTGAAAATTCTGGACAGTTGCACATCTCGAAAGTGTAGGTCCACATGACTCATCTACAGATCGATATCGTGACATGACGTCTCGACAACACGGAGTGCGGAATCCTACCGTGTTGACGTTTGTATACGAATTGACAACAGAAACAACAGGTAAATAAACTTCTCTTTGTATTCCACAAAACACAGAGTTTACAAGATTTACAGATTACACTCGTTCAACCCTCTAGAACAGAATCTGTAAACACCTATTTATAGACACAAGCTCTGCAATTGGCGAACTTAACAAGTTCGCCTCAAATAGACTAGGCGAACTTAACAAGTTCGCCTCACATGAGACTAGGCGAACTAGACAAGTTCCCTCTAGCAGAACTTGTTCAAACACTTAGACAAAATCTATAAAATTACATAAAAACATATAGACAATAAGACTTAAACTATTACAAAGCTTTTGTCTTACATTCTATGTCTTAACAGACTCCCCCTTGACAATAGCTTGATCTTCTGTCTTCAGTCTTTATGACGAGCTCTTCCAGTTATCTAGTAATCTGCTTCCTACGTGCACTCCATATCTCTGACAAATCTCCAACACTCTTTTATATTACAATCCTTGTTCTCTCCATTCATCAGTAAACATAATCTCATTCTTTCTTAACGTCCTCTGATTTTTCTTTGATAAGTTAATAAGATTCATTACATCATAGAAACTAACAATGACCTTATTATCTTTATCATCAATTCTAGCTTCACCAGTATTCACATCTACATACCACCATTTCATATTCCCCAGAAAATCTTGTGGTATTTTCTTCAATGGTATCTTCTGTAAAGCACGTACTGGCTTGAACTTATACTTCCAAGTCATAATCTCAGTCTTTTGATCTACAATCTTCACTCTTTTTCCTTTCTGTGGAGTTAATCTTTCATACTTCCCCGATCCACCTTCTCTTTTAATCAGGTTAGCAATCACATCGGCTAATCCACACTTTGATCTATTAATCAGTGGTTTCGTAGCTAGACCATTCATTTCACACCTTGGCAAGGTATTGAAATACTTGATCCTAGGCTTTAAGTATTAAACACCATCAGATCTGTTAAGAGTAAACAACTTCGTGTCATCATCATAAAACCAACTGATGATTCTTCCAATACACCTCTCTTTATTCAGATATCTTTCTTTCTAAGCAGGTTGTATAAGTGACTTGGGTAGTACTTTCATCCAACTGTTAACTACTTCTCTCCACTGTTCTCTAGTCATTCCTGTATTTCTATACATCACAGGTTCTTCATTCGGCTTAGGTGACACAGGATGAGTAGTATTAGCATCAGTATCTATCTTGGATTGAGCAGTATCATCAGGTGTAGTGATATCTTCAACAGAGTCCATAGAATCCGTTACTCTTTCATAAGAAAACTCACGAATAACATCATCTTGGATGAAGTTATACGGTACATTCAGACCATCACTGCCTTCATATGTAACTTTAGCTTTACTCTTTTCAATCTCAATCTCTACAATCTCTCTTTCTTCAACTTCATTATCCAACACATCCTCTTCAACATCATCAAATAATTCATCAATATCATCCAGACATTCTAACTTCTCAGCTTCTTCTACTTCAGAATCAGCAAAGAATTCTAGTAATAAAATTTCTTCATTCACTCCAGAATCATTCTTGGTTCCTTCAATAGTTTGTGATGTCGACTCCCCTGAGCTCTTGATATGGGATTTACGTCAGCAGCGTATTGACGATCATCCTCAACCACTAGGATCATTGTCATCATCATCCTTTCGTTGAATTGACTCAGCATGACAAGTATCATGTATCCATAACTCCCCCTGAGCGTCAAGACGCTCAACAAGCTTGGATACCAAGATCTGCATAACATAAATCTGACTAGCCTGAGTCTGAAGAACCAACTGTCTCTGAGTATCAGTAGTCACAAGAGTATCTACCTGAATGTGCAATGCAATCACCTATGATTCAAGGAAGGTAATCCTTTCGGAATCAGAAGGCTTTGAAGTACCAGCAGAAGATTTAGAAACTTTAGGAACAGGAGTAATCACAGGAGACAGATGTTTAGATGAAGGAGGTGTAACCAGTAAGGATGCAACAAAAGTAGCGTCCTCAACACCTTGAGATGAATGTGCAGCAGCAATAGAAGCATACATAAGCTTCTGAGATTTTGGAACCGGATGTGCATCACTATCAGAATCCGAGCTCTCATCGATTAATGTTCTCTTTCCAAGTACTGATCCGGAAGGAGGATTCCGAACAGACTTACGCCTCGGCCTCCTGGCTATAGATTTAACGTGTTTTCCTGCATTAGCCAAAGGCATAGTAGCCAATCTCTCATAATGACCTAAGCTAAAATCTCTAGGGGAATCAGAGTCAGTAGCCTCAGAATCAGGTAAAATAGTATCACCGGAACTCGTATCCACCACATTCATCTTCATGAATGGGTGAGTTCACAGCTTCATTATCAAAATCTTCCATATTAATACCCAAATCTTGTTCATTTTCTTGAACAACGTCTTCCTGAACTGGTTCATTAACAGGAATATGAACTTGTTCTTGTGGAATAGGAACTTGTTGTTGTGCTTGTACCTGAACTTGAACTTGTTGTGGTTGTTGTTGTTGATTCTGGACTTGTCCTTGAACTAACTCCTCAGGATGAAACCAATTATCATTAGGAGGCTCAATATAATCAGGATTGATTAAATGACCAAACAAAGGAGTCAGAACTGGAATCAAAGCAACATTTTGTTGTTTAACCTTGGTACAATCAGTAAATATTCTTTTGGACATCGAAGTCAAGGTCAAACGTATCGGATGCTGTGGTAAATTTGGAATTAAAAGGTTCAGAATCATCTGCAAGAACCTAGGGTACATAAGAAACCCTTGACCTTCTGGAGGATTGATTTGCATGAACAACTCATAGTATATATACAAAGAAAAGTTAAACCATTTGTTCAGGGTCAATGCAACCATTGCAGCTTGTAATGCACTCTTCAAACCATCAGTACCAGCCTTTCTTGGAGATAAACATTGGATGATTACGTGCATAAAATACCTCCATTCTCCAACTAAACCACCTTTTCGTGCTTGAGTATCATTTGGTCTGCCTCTGTAGCCCATCCTCTGAAAACACCCCATAATCAGTGTTCCAGTATAAGACATAGGATCTTCAGTAGCAACTCCCAATGCCAAAGCAGCACGAATAGTTTCCACTGAAATAGCTACCATTGTATTATTCACAGTTGCACGAAAGACGTGAGGTTCAACATCCGTGTCTTGATGTACTGTATCCCAGAATTGTTGGATATACGGTAAGTTGATGTACGAATCTATGGATAATGCCACATGTAAACGTGAACGATTCAAGAAATTGATAATTCCATGGAAATTAACAACCTCAGACATATTTGGATCTAACATCGCCACTTGATTATGTTTGTACTCAACACGACGAGCCATCTTGAAATGTATTGGACATAGAACACACATTAGTCATATAACAAACAAAAAAAATCAAACAAAAAAAATTTCACACAAAAAAAATTACAAGTCCAAACACTACTTAGCCCTTAGGCGAACTTAATAAGTTCGCTTAGTGTTGCAAGAGAAGTTCGCCTGAACAAGTTCGCCTGAACCAGTTTGTCGATACAAATTCAACATCAAATTCTCAAAATGCTCAAATCGCCAAATCTGTTCAAATCACACACATCATAAGCATCGATTATCAACCACTAACCATTATTAAGCTTCAATTTCAAGATTTTCACCCACATAAACATGATTTACTCAGACAATCGTATGAACATCAAAATACGAAGAACACAGGGTTAAATGAGCAATTTTCCATCGATTTAACGGATAAAAATCCATGAAAGTACCTTAGATAGACTCGCAATTCAAATCCGATCCAGAAACAGACACGAAAATTTCAAATCGAAACACCCGAATTCCAAAATTTCACAAGTTCGCTAAGACCCAGTAAGTTCGCTCACCCAGTGAAACTGGTAATAAGGATAAGTTCGCCTGAACAAAATATTTATTCACACAATTAAGTTCGCTTCATTAGGCGAACTTCTTAAGTTCGCTTAACAAGCCCCAGGCGAACTTCTTAAGTTCGCTTAACAAGCCCCAGGCGAACATATTAAGTTCGTTTAATCAGGAACTGGCGAACATATTAAGTTCTTTTCAAACCTTTGCCTTGAACAATTTCGTCAACTTTCAACACGTCACATTCTTGTGAACTTCCATCTGTAGCTTGTATCCGATCCAATCCCGAATCAATTTAATAAAAAATAAAATTTTCATGGAAGATAGAAACAAACTATTTTCGGATTTTATCTATACAAACGGAATCACATACTTTTGGTTTTTATCTGAGCAAACTGAAACACATATTTTTGGTTTTTATCTGAGTAAACTGAAACACATATTTTTGGTTGAACAAGAGCAAGAAGATCATATCAGTATATGAGCAATTCATCACACTGTCTATCATCAACTATGGGAAACCTATGATATGCATAACAAAAATGATATGAAACAATCAAACTCACTCTTATGTAACTCGTATCTCTTTCATTTTTATGTAATTTCTGCAATGAATATTTATAAATCCATCATATTCACTTTTCAACTTTTCAATCAATTTTAATAATACTTGAAATGATACGTGATAAATTTCAATGTAAACAAGATCAGGTCATGAAATGCTCAATTATTCATTTCGAATTTGTAATACAAAGCATGAATTCTTAAGATGTCAATATTATACAATTTGAAACCATAAGCGTTTTTCTTCCAATTTCATGTGAGTTAGTACCATTTAAATGAAAAAACATTGTGTACCCCACATATATGCCTAACAGAAATTTAAATTTGCACTATCTTAGAGACATACACAGTTTATTGCAAGATTAGATCAATCTCCAAGATGAAATTATCTCTATTAGCACACGTATAGAATAGCAGAACCCAAAGGATATATGAATCAAGATGATTCAGAATCAAAAGATTCTAATGAATTGGCTTTATAATGAGAATCAATAGATTCAGGTAGGAGGATCCAACTATTATCTGGATAAGTTTCAATGAAATCAGAATAGATGATGTATCTAATGATCCAAGGGCTAGTATATGTTCCAACAGATGTTGTTAGAAAGCATGTCTTAGTTCAGCAACACATTGCATGTTTTTCGGGGCATGGGCAGTGAAGTGAACTGAAAGAGATTGTGCTAAAGATATAATTCGATATTGGTCTCATGAAATTCTTAAAACCGTATATTCTTTATCTAATAATGATCTTTTACACACACACCTAGGCATATAATGGATTCAAATCACAGATGTAATCATATCATATTTAATTTTCACACTACTATTGGTTCAAAAACGCTTCTAGTCTATTAACAATTCAAGTATCAAACTCATATTCATATTAAAACATATTATCAAGATTAGAGCATTCAAAACACTATCATTTCTCATTTATGCAGACTTTGAAATTTAGATCTTATCAATTTACTTTAAACTATCATATATCAAAGGTCTACTATGGTCATGTGTAATGAACTATTCACTGATGTACTATCATTTATTCTCTAACTTCAAATGATGTCAATTTTATATTTTTCATTTTGTTTTGAATTTCTATAAATAACAATTTTTGACTGAAATTTAAAATGCAGAAATGTAATAAAGCAGTAAAAGAAATTTAAAAAAACAAAATCTCCCATGAAAAATTGTTTTTGAAAAACTTTTATTCGGGATTGATCATACCGATCATTTTGATCAGAAATTCAAACCTGGTAAGATCAAATGCTTTGGTAAAAAGATCAGCAAAATTATCATCTTTATGTACCTTCACCAGCTCAATCAACTTTTTATCTGCACAATCACGGATAAAATGATATCTAATTTCAATGTGCTTTGTTTTACTGTGCTAAACAGGATTATTTGTGATAGACATTGTAGCATTATTATCAATAAACATTAGGGTTCCTGTAAAATTCAAACCATAGTTTCTTAATTGCTGTTGGATCTACAGGATCTATGAACAACAACTTGCATCAGCAATGTATTCTGCTTCACATGTTGAAATGGAGACCGTAGTTTGCTTTTTGCATTGCCAGGAAACTAGACGTTAACCCAAGAACTGGCAACCACCTGTAGTAGATTTCCTGTCCAAACATCAACCACCAAAATCAGAATCAATGTATGAATTGAATTCAAAGTTAGAACCATGTGGAAACCATAGTCCCAATCTTTTTTTTCCTTTCAGATAACGAAAGATTCTCTTTACTGCAAATCAAATGAGACTCTTTTGGTTTTGCTTGGAATCTGGAACAAATAAACACAGCGAACATTATGTCTGGCCTTGAAGCGGTGAAGTACATGAGAGATCCAATCATTGCATGGTAGAGTCGGCAATCAATTTCTTTTCCATCCGGGTCAGAATTCAATTTATGATTGACCGGAATCGGAGTATCGTATGGGGTACAGTCCTCCATCTTGAACCGGCTCAAGATGTCTTTTACATACTTGGACTGATGAATAAAGAAACCATCTTCCTTCTAATTAACTTGAAGGCCTAGGAAAAATGACAACTCTCCCATATCTGACATCTCAAACTTCGATTTCATAACACTCTCAAACTCTTTGCACAACCCTTCATTTGTACAGCCAAAAATAATATCATCTACATATATTTGCACCAGTAGGTATTCTCCCCCTGCTTTCTTAATGAATAAAGTCAAGTCAATTTGGCCACGAACAAAATCATTATCGATAAGATATGTAGACAACGTTTCATACCATGCTCGGGGAGCTTGATGAAGACCATAGAGAGCCTTATCAAGCTTGAAAACTTTAGACGGATTAATTGGATATTCAAACCCCGGCGGCTGACACACATAAACCTCCTCCTTGACTTTACCATATAAGAAAGCACTCTTTACATCTAATTGAAACACCTTAAACCCTTTGTATGAAGCAAAAGCAAGAAACAACCGTATAGCTTCAAGCCTAGCAACAAGAGCATAAACCTCGGTGTAATCAATTCCCTCTTTTTGATTGAAACCTTGTACAACTAATCTTGCCTTATTTCTCACCACAAAACCTCGATCGTCTTTCTTGCATTTAAAAACCCACTTTGTACCAATTGGATACACACCCTTTGGAAGATCTACAAGATTCCAAACTTTGAGTTTGTCAAACTGAGCAAGTTCTTCCTGCATGGCCTCTATCCAATTGTTATCACGTAACGCCATTTCGACATTCTTTGGTTCGACCTGAGAAATAAAACAGGAATGTGAGCATACATCAAGAACACCAGTATCCTTAATAAATGTATACAAGCAAGTGTTTTCAATAATAGAACGCGTTTGCACTCCATCTCACAAATTCCCAATGATTTTTGTAATCGGATGAGCTTTGAGTTCCTTGATTAATGCAACCACAGGAACCGGCAACACATCAACTTGAGTTGTATCATATTGATAAGACAACACATCAACTTGAGTTGTATCATATTGATAAGACATATCCTGATTAACTGGTATCTCCGAGTCCAGATTTGTAGGAATCTCCCCCTGAGCCTGTGTCGAATTGGAAGGTTCATCAACTAACAAAGGATCAACAGAAGAATCTTGGAAAATAACATTGTCGTCCTCACTATCAGACTCTTGTGTTCCCGAACAAGAAGCAACATTAGGATCTGGAGCAGATGTAGAGGGAACAGATGGCTGTGGAACTACAGTCGGTAGAAAACCACTATTCTGTGCATCCTGACATGAATCATATAATACAGCAGCTTCCTCAGGAGAAATATCAAAAGGTAATTGACAAGACTTGAATAAATTATCATAATCAAAAGCCCAGTCTAGTCCAATCGCCATTTGAAGTAAAGACCGATTAGAACAGTCAATATGAAACCATTCCTCAACCTAAAGAGTCTCTTTGTTATAAACCCTCTTGGTAGTAGAATTTGTAGCATACCCCAGAAAGATCCCTTCAATAGTGTAACATCCATTGTTTTTTGATAATATTTTTATTGTTTTGTTTAAGAATGACACTCCGCTTCAAACTCGTATTTATCCAAAACTATATGACACATTAGTTATTATCTAACGTGTATAAATTCAAAGTTTCAATATTACATTTACATATTATTTTCTATATAACATTTGCGGATTTATTTATATAGTTATACTTAAATACTTTGTATGTTGATTAAACCAAAACTTATGAACGTCAATGACGTAATTACATATTTTTACATATCTAAATATATATATATATATATATATATATATATATATATTTGATGAACATTTAAACAAATTGTAATTTAAGTAGAAATGAAAAATTACTTCTTTATAAAATTTTCAAAGATAAACAATTTAATAAATTATATGAATTTTATAAAATTGGATATGTATAAATGGAATTGTAATTCCTAGATTTAAGGGGCCTGAGTGTATTTTTACCAAAGTTCAGGGGGGAGAGAGAGTTCACATTTCAAAACACCTTTCACCCTCCCTACTGCCCCCCCCCCCTTCTCGTTTTTCCGGTGACTTTTCCGGCCACCCCTCGCATTTTCCGGTAAGCGTTTATCCCCCAAATTCGACCTAATCAAATATAGAAAACGCTACCATTTGACTCGCACAGGTAATCCTTGAATTACGCACGCGTTACAAGCTGTCAAACCTCTGTTACGCATTTCAAATCTTCGGTCGAAATCACGGAAGTTTCCATAACTTCGAAAATGCGTGTTTAGACTTGTGCTCCTATAAATACCAATGAACTCGTTCAATATAATAGAACCACTCTCGTAAAACCTTTCCTCCACTCAAAATCACTCTCATGTGCTCCTGTGTAACCACACCACCACCGGAACTCCGGCCTTAGTCGCCGACGACTTATTCATGCACCATTGCAGGTATTCAAGCCACCATTCTACTCGTGTTTACATTACAATGCAAAGCCCTAATGTTTTGATTCCAACCTGTGACTAATCGATGTCAATTTGGGGGTTAGGGTTTCAGTCATTCGAATTGGGGAAGATGACACCTAAAACCCTTTTGTAAAAAACCTATTAATTCCCATTCTTTAACAAATTAACAGTCTAGTTCAACCAGTTAAAACCCCTCACTCTCTCAGCAGATGTCGCGGGTACGAACCCCGGCCCCTGCCTTTTTCTTTTAATTACTTTCTAATGTTACCTCTATTTCACTCTCACACACATGCATACATATATACCTATATGTATATATATATTTATATAAATAGTCTTCTGTGTACCACGTTTTTATTTTATTATAAACTTTTAAAAGTTTTATAATTCATATCCTCATTAAATGAGAAGCATATATAAAATTTTGTTTAATCATTTTCTAAAATCGTTTTGAATTTATGAGCATTATTATCTTATTCATTCATTCATTACTACTACATATTTCAAAAGACTTGACAAACATTATTTTATTGTCATAAACTTTATTATTTTATAACCTTTAAAGTTATAAAACAATCGTATTTTGTAACGTCAAAGATTTTATTAATCCAAAAGGGCTATAGTTATGTTAGTAACCTAAACCGTTTAAACAACATATTATTTTTACTAATTTTAGTAATTGTTTATCTATCACGTTATTACTTTCGCTAATGGCATGGATTTCCTAAATAGTAATATTATAATTGCATAACTAATTTATTTATTTCAAACGTTAATCTTATAAATATCATTTTATATAATATTTCAAAATAATGATCATTTTAATGTCTAGTTTTAAACACCTTTGACATTGTCTTAAAAACAAAAGAAATATTGCACTAAGATATTTATTATAATATTATTTTTGCAAATAGTATTTATTATTGAGACGTTTTCACCTTTTATATATAAACTTTATAAAACATCATTTACAAACTCTATTCATATCCTCGATCACTCGTCCATTCCAAAACCCTATAATCCCAAATCATTTCCTTATTGTTTCCCTTAAATCGATCCTACATTTTAATAACATATTTTATTCAACTTAGGGCATCCTAAATTGTTGTCGCTACAATTTACAAGTTCGACCCTCTATTATCTAAGGTGAGTTTACATAGCTCTTTTTTCTTATTTACACATTTGGGGTGAAACATGATTACCTTCAAACACTAATTACAATTACACACGTACAATTCTACAATATGGTCGTATGTGTTTATTTGTGCTTTATGCTTGAATGTTAATTGTTAAGGCTACATATACATGATATACACGTGCAAACACAAATACATTACTTCAGGCTAACATGTGTTGTTATGCCCTACATTAGGATAACATGTGTTGTTATGCCCTACATTTACATCAGGATAACATGTGTTGTTATGCCCTACATTAGGATAACATGTGTTGTTATGCCCTTCAATTACAAATTTTCATTTGTGTAATTAGCTTAACTTGGATTCTCCATAAATGCCTTATAAACCATGCATCATATGAATTGTACACGAATCATTTGAACTTTACTTGTGGTGTCAAAACCTTTGTATGCTCAACAACTATTTATAGTTGACCCTCTCATTTTATCATGTTTCAGGTACAGATGCTTGAGTTAAGATTCAAGCTACTTCACTTAGGGTTGAGGACCTAGTCTTAAATTTTAATATGGAGATTTATGTATTCTTTAATTCTTGTAAATGATGTAAATGATTACTTGAGTTATGAAATGAAACTTATTGTTTAATTGTTACAACTATAACAAACCATGAGCTTATGAACATTCTACATGTCCCGCCTCGACGTGTTCGCCGTCGGTTGGGGTGTGACATTTTGGTATCAGAGCCTTGGTTATAGGGAATTAGGTTATTAGACACTCTTGACCTAGACTATAACCTTAGGACACCCATACTATGCCATGCTACTACATGATACATGATTATTTCTTATGTGAATATTTTTACATGTTATACTATATAATTACATCATATGATACAATACTTAATAGTCTATGTGTCACATTACCTACCAACTTTTGTCTCCTATTCATTGCTACCTATTTGATTTATTTAAAGTGCTATCCCACACAGTCATATACACTTAGTTCTTCATGCACCCTTAAACTCACACATATAATGTCACCACCTTTTGTGGTCTAAATCTAAACTATTGGGCCTAAAGCCCATTAATAATAAACTAGAAGCCCACTTACCCTCCAAGAAGAAGAAGCCTACTACAACATATAAGCCTCACTTTCGGGCCTCAAAGCCCAGTCCACAACAATTCTCATCATGACCTTGAGCCCAACAATAGTGTTATTAATACATGATGGCTGGAAGAGTGTGTAGGCCCATGAGGGATTCTGGCTAAGGAAAGATATGGTACTTAAGTATGTCCTAGTGACCCACCCCTCCTTCCTGGGAATCCTCCTTAGGGATGCATTGCTTATAGCTCAATTGTATTTCTAAAATACTGTTGTGAAGTGTAACAGCCCGAGTTTTAGAGCGTGAAAGAATTCACGAGAATTAAAAACTTAAATAAAAAAAGGGACGTGGGCTTGGGCCGGGGTGTATGGGCCTAAAGGGGCAAGTGATTGGGCCCTTATAAGCCTCAAGACAGCCCTAAAGCCTCACTTCCAACAGCATTTCTGAATTTCTAGAGAGAGAAAGTGAGAGAGAGTCTAGAGAGAGAAAGTCTCGGTTTTTGAATCCGAGCTCATAGGACCATAGGCATACATATCTGGAACGAGTAGCTGTGAAGAAGAAGCGTTTACAGGTAACGATCCGACCATAATCTGAGTTTTTTGTTCGTTTTGAGGTTTCTCGGGTTTTAGCTAAATAGGAGACGTTTTTATGGATGAAACCTGATAATAAGCTTAGAACTAGCATCTACAATGAAAACAGCATGTTTTGATCAAAGAAAATTCTAAGATTGGCATAATCGGGTTAGCATGCAGGAATTTCGGATTTTTGTCCAGGAAACAGGTATTGCGCACTTATCAAGTACGCAAGGAGGACGTCCTGCGTACTTACCAAGTATGCAGGAGGAAGATCCTGCGTACTTACCAAGTACGCAAGAAGAATGCTCTGCGTACTTGTCAAGTACGCATGAGCAAGGCCCTGCGCACTTACTAAGTGCGCAGACAGCAAGCAGCAGGCTGGTTAGTGGAGTCAGTATATTCGCCTAGCCAGAAATGGTGAAACCAATTGGCGTTGAGTTAAGCCTGATACGTGTTAATTGTTATGATTGTTCAGATTGTGTTAGATCCAGTAGACCATTGCAACTAAGATACCAGGTGAGTTCTAATCCCCTTTTTGCCTTCTTTAGGGGTGGTGTGCATACTTAGTGTAAAGCGTTTATTATATTTTATATATTATAAACTGAAGGGAAAAGCTATGTTTTAGTGAAAATTTTAAAAGAGGCAAAAGTACATTTTACTGAAGTATGATTATATTATTGGCAAGCGTTTATTATATTTTTATATACATAAATAAAGGCATAATACATGTTAAGTTATGAACAAGATTTACAGAAAGTTTTATGAACAGTAAAGTGAACAGTTTTCCTTCGAGAATGTGTACCAGTTATAAAGTTCCTTGGGACAGATGTTACTTGTACAAGATGTCAGATATGGGTTCTACCCATTAGTAAGAGTCTTGATGGCTCATTAACAATTGTACAATTGGGATGAGTGACGGCAGTTGCTCGGGGGACTACGCAATCCCCCATGTACCAGTTAAGCGGTATTGATCACGAGGACAATACCCGGTGTTGATCACGAGGACAACATCGTGTCATGTGGTGTTGATCACGAGGACAACATCAATGGGTCACGAGGACCCAACTATGCTAAGCGGTATTGATCACGAGGATAATACCAGTTGTTGATCACGAGGACAACAACATGCTAAGCGGTATTGATCACTAGGACAATACCAGTAGTGACAAGGAATTGACGGTTAAGTGGTACTAATCACGAGGACAATACCAGCAGTGATAAGAATTGACGGTTAAGTGGTATTGATCACGAGGGCAGTACCAACAGTGACAAGGAATTGACGGATACCTTATGAATGTTTTAAACTATTTTGGAAAAGTGAAGTATGTAAAGTTTTGCCTGAAGGGCAGTATGTATGTATTAGTAAATCTTTTGTAAAAATTGATTTAAAGTAAACGTTAGAACTCACTCAGCGTTGCTGATTTTTAGTATGCATATCAGTTAAGTGCAGGTGTAGTTGATGGATGTGAATGCTTGGCTTGGCGAGAAGAGTTACCCAAAGATCAGTGTCTGGCATCTCAATTATGTTTATGTTATATTCTAATTTGATGTTGTTAAAGACAAATTGTATTAGACATGTATGTTTCCGCTGTGTATGTTGAAGTTTTAAATCGTTTCCGCTGTGTTAATAAATGTCTTATGTTTAAAGTGCTGTGTGTTGATGAGTAAATCCAATAAGTGAGGCCTCCCGGGTTTGGGGCCTTACATGAAGGCTCGGTGTTATGACTAGTCAAACTCTAAAACTATGAGAACTCCTATATTTAACACTCAATATTTTATTATCACTTACAACCATTTCATTGTTTCCTACTAGACATGGACTCCTACTCTCCTTCCTCCCCAGTATACCGTCCTAGAGCAGAGTCTGATTGGGAAGAAGACAGCATGTCACCCGCGTATCGGTCACCACCACCCTCAGCTGCCAGGCCAAGGTTTGATGAAAGGGCAGATTGGGCTAGGAACACCGGCCCAAGACTTCGAACACCTAGATCACCCCCATTAAGAGACCCGTATCTGGTGCCTGACCCGTATCATCCTAACCCTTGGGTAAGGCATACCATGGCACCCACTAGTGCTATGGGAATTCCAATCGATGATATTCACCAATATGTGAGGACCGCAGAATTTGAGAGACAACGTATGGAGCGTGAGGTAATGCACGACTTGCAAGGACAAAGAATGGATAGCCTAGCAAACCAATTAGGGTACCAAAAGGAATTAATCTCCATCCTCGAAAAAGAAATACTGGAGCATCGCACGGAGACAGCTAAAGCTGAAGCCAGATCGGCTACCCGAGTGACCATAGCGGTGCTCGTCTTGGGAATTATTCTCCTCCTAGTGGAAAGCTATAAGAGACGTTAACAAAATTATTTTTTTTCCATTATTTATTGTCTTTAAATTTTCAGTTTGAGAACCATTTCCCTATGTTTTGAGGAATGATTAATCTTTCAGCATTTAATAAATTTTATATATTTCAACTCTAAAATTATTATTCATTGATTTGACCCGTTGAGTGTGAATCACACCCATCATATTTTAAATCAAAATTTCTCAAGTATCGCCTTCTTCATTCAATACGATTTAGTACATCATCGACAATCTTCATCGTAAACAAATCATCCTATTATTTGATTTAAACAACCTCGTTATTTTGTTCAAACAAAACGTTTATCAAACTTTTAGATAGTATCAGAAATATGAATTTTCTATAAACATTTTCATCTTGTGAGAAAACTCAATACAACCTGTTTTATAAAAGCATCATTTCAAATTGATAAATAAGTATGATTTTCCTCATTAAAGTAATTATTTCTAAAACCTGGCTAAATTCTACTTGATTAGCCAATAATTTCTTTTAAAAAAATTCTCCTAATAATAATTGAAAATTTAAAAAGTTTTTCCTATAAACTGTCTATTCATTTAAATTATGTAACTCAATGGTTTCACTACTTTATATATCTACAACCAAGAACAATTTACCACTTTCTATTTTCAAACAAAGATCAGTATTTGTAAACACATTTCCCTGAATGTTTTCAGAACCTCCTCGTTATCTTTCACTTGCCACTTCAAGAGACGACCCATTTCGCGTAAACGATTAACCATCCCTACAAACCTTAACGAGATTTAAAGAGCTAGAACCTAACTACCACATCCTACATGAACATAAACCAACACGCTGCTCCGCAACACCTGATCACATGCAAAACTAGTTAGTATATGTCACACAAAATTCAATAACTTATGTATGCACGTTCACAAGATACACATCACGATCACATAACACATGAAACCAGTTTATTTGCAATATACATGATACATAACAATTGTTTTCTTGGTACAAAATACTAGATTGACTACATTGAACATGAAACTTATTGAATTACAAAATACATGATGCTAAGTTGTTCACGCTACACATGAAACCTATTTGATTACAAGCTACGTGACACTAGACTTGTGTGTTTACATTATACGCGAAACTAAGTTGCTAGCAATTGCTACAAAGGATTTAGCACATTATACACAAAGAATGGTCATACACTTTGTTCACCAAACATGAAAACCATAACACATTGAAACTACTCGGGGTTTGACGTATTCTTGTTCAAACACGAGTAAACTAAAAAAAAAAAATCCTAAGTTGTACTACCTTATTACTCCTTAGTTGCTAACTGACCTGCCTACCAGAGGACATAGTTACTTTTTAACAACTTTTATGTGAAAACAATAGACATGAACGGAGTGAAATTGTGCCCCTCTTGACCCGCACACAACGGAATGATCTATACGGACCATGCGATGATTTGAGTAATTACGGGTGCACACGGAATTATAAAAATCAGCGCATGGAAAACATAGTAAATTCTATCGTGTGTTATGACAAAGAACCTATCCTGATATATAATAAAGAAACTAATATGATATGACAAGGGCATGGTGGATACGCCGCTGGTACATCCTATATATAAGTGTTCCTGTCATATTATCAGAAGTAGCGTTATTCGTGTCACGTAAAGTTTTATGTTGTTTGACGGGCCAATGTTTGTGAAATCTCTTGTCCCGTAACATATCTTGAACATATTAGATTACATCTTAAACAATGTTTTGATCATAAATTCACATCATTCTCATTTCGAGTGATGCTTTTCATCTTTAGAGTCCATATTCTGTTTCAACACCTTCCTCCTTATTCCTCTTCAAACCAAATCCACTGTCTTCCTTCATGTCTGACCTTGATAAACAAACCCGAATCTTGTTATCAAATGTACTCCTCAAACCAAAAATTCAAGGCTCGTTGAGAATCCAAATTCACCTCTTTATTTTCTCAGTACTCTCCACTAGTTAAATTTTGGGACGAAATTCCTTCAACATGGGGATACTGTAACATCCATGGTTTTCTGATAATATTTTTATTGTTTTGTTTAAGAATGACACTCCGCTTCAAACTCGTATTTATCCAAAACTATATGACACATTAGTTATTATCTAACGTGTATAAATTCAAAGTTTCAACATTACATTTACATATTATTTTCTATATAACATTTGCGGGTTTATTTATATAGATATACTTAAATACTTTGTATGTTGATTAAACCAAAACTTATGAACGTCAATGACGTAATTACATATTTTTACATATCTAAATATATATATATATATACATATACATATATATATATATATATATTTGATGAACATTTAAACAAATTGTAATTTAAGTAGAAATAAAAAATTACTTCTTTATAAAATTTTCAAAGATAAACATTTTAATAAATTATATGAATTTTATAAAATTAGATATGTATAAACAGAATTGTAATTCCTAGAGTTAAGGGGCCTGAGTGTAATTTTACCAAAGTTCAGGGGGGAGAGAGAGTTCACCTTTCACCCTCCCTACTGCCTCCCCTTCTCGTTTTTCTGGTGACTTTTCCGGCCACCCCTCGCATTTTTCGGTTACGCGTTTATCCCCCAAATTCGACCTAATCAAATACAGAAAACGCTATCATTTGACTCGCACAGGTAATCCTTGAATCACGCACGCCTTACAAGCTGTCAAACCTCTGTTACGCGTTTCAAATCTTCGGTCGAAATCACGGAAGTTTCCATAACTTCGAAAACGCGTGTTTATACCTGTGCTCCTATAAATACCAATGAACTCGTTCAATATAATAGAACCAATCTCGTAAAACCTTTCCTCCACTCAAAATCACTCTCATGTGCTCCTGTGTAACCACACCACCACTAGAACTCCGGCCTTAGTCGCCGGCGACTTATTCAAGCAACATTGCAGGTATTCAAGCCACCATTCTACTCGTGTTTACATTACAATGCAAAGCCCTAATGTTTTGATTCCAACCTGTGACTAATCGATTTTAATTTGGGGGTTAGGGTTTCAGTCATTTGAATTGGGGAAGATGACACCTAAAACCCTTTTGTTAAAAACCTATTAATTCCCATTCTTTAACAAATTAACAGCCTAGTCCAACCGGTTAAAACCCTTCGCTCTCTCAGCAGAGGTCGCGGGTACGAACCCCGGCCCCTGCCTTTTTCTTTTAATTACTTTCTAATGTTACCTCTATTTCACTCTCACACACATGCATACATATATACCTATATTTAATATATATATATTTATATAAATAGTCTTATGTATACCACGTTTTTATTTTATTATAAACTTTTAAAAGTTTTATAATTAATATCCTCATTAAATAAGAAGCATACATAAAATTTTGTATAATCATTTTCTAAAATCGTTTTGAATTTATGAGCATTATTATCTTATTCATTCATTCATTACTACTACATATTTCAAAAGACTTGGCAAACATTATTTTATTGTCATAAACTTTATTATTTTATAAGCTTTAAAATTATAAAACAATCGTATTTTGTAACGTCAAAGATTTTATTAATCCAAAAGGGCTATAGTTATGTTAGTAACCTAAACCGTTTAAACAACATATTATTTTTACTAGTTTTAGTAATTGTTTATCTATCACGTTATTACTTTCACTAATGGCATGGATTTCCTAAATAGTAATATTATAATTGCATAACTAATTTATTTATTTCAAACCTTAATCTTATAAATATTATTTTATATAATATTTCAAAATAATGATCATTTTAATGTCTAGTTTTAAACACCTTTGACATTGTCTTAAAAACAAAATAAATATTGCACTAAGATATTTATTATAATATTATTTCTGCAAATAGTATTTATTATTGACACGTTTTCACCTTTTATATATAAACTTTATAAAACATCATTTACAAACTCTATTCATATCCTCGATCACTCGTCCATTCCAAAACAATATAATCCCAAATCATTTCCTTGTTGTTTCCCTTAAATCGATCCTACATTTTAATAACATATTTTATTCAACTTAGGGCATCCTAAATTATTGTCGCTACAAGTTACAAGTTCGACCCTCTATTATCTAAGGTGAGTTTACATAGCCCCTTTTTCTTATTTACACATTTGGGGTGAAACATGAATACATTCAAACACTATTTACAATTACACACGTACAATTCTACAATATGGTCATATGTGTTTATTTATGCTTTATGCTTGAATGTTAATTGTTATGGCTACATATATATGATATACATGTGCAATCACAAATACATTACTTCAGGCTAACATGTGTTGTTATGCCCTACATTAGGATAACATGTGTTGTTATGCCCTACATTTACATCAGGATAACATGTGCTGTTATGCCCTACATTAGGATAACATGTGTTGTTATGCCCTTTAATTACAAATATTCATTTGTGTAATTATCTTAACTTGGATTCTCCATAAATGCCTTATAAACCATGCATCATATGAATTGTACACGTATCATTTGAACTTTACTTGTAGTGTCAAAACCTATGTATGCTCACTAACTATTTATAGTTGACCCTCTCATTTTATCATGTTTCAGGTACAGATGTTTGAGTTAAGATTCAAGCTACTTCACTTAGGGTTGAGGACCTAATCTTAAATTTTAATATGGAGATTTATGTATTCTTTAATTCTTGTAAATGATGTAATTGATTACTTGAGTTATGAAATGAAACTTATTGTTTAATTATTACAACTATAGCAAACCATGAGCTTATGAACAGTCTACATGTCCCGCCCCGACGTTTCCGCCGTCGGTTGGGGTGTGACAAATAGCCTTAGCACTGAACTTGGTTGGGACATCTCTAACTTTCTATAGGGTGCATGGATTACCAAAAGGTAGTAAATATTCCATATTTGGCTTCCGATTATTAAGCAACTCATAGCATGTCTTGTTGTGTCGCTTAACGGTTAAAACTTTGTTCAAAACGTGACACGCAGTATTCACAGCCTTATCCCAAAAAGTAACTGGAAGCTTAGAATCTACAAGCATCGTACGTGCCATTTCAACCAAAGTCCTGTTCTTTCATTCAGCAACTCCATTTTGTTGATGTACATATGGCGCACTGAATTCATGGTGAATTCCCTTTTGAAGACAAAATAAACCCATCTTGCTATTTTTAAACTCGCTGCCATTGTCACTCCTAATTCTTCTGACTTTCTGTTTGCACAAATTATCTAAACCCAGGATTAAGAATTGCACCATCTCTGTGGTTTCGGCTTTAGAAACAAGGAACCTAACCCTTGAAAATCTAGAGAAATCATCTGTTACTACCAGACAGTAAGTGTGACACCCGACAATACAGGTCAATATCCGTACATGTTATAAACAAGTTTACATTATAATTGTTTTTGTGATCTACTTAATTTCACAAACAAGGACATTAAGGTCTAACAAAAACCGTACAGGGTCTCATTTCATATTCTGGTAATTCTAGGAGTTACCGGTTCACGTACCAGGATAACCCGACTAAATACGAACACTAGTGGTTAAATTTACACTTAAATCAAATGGTTTGATTTATTTAACCCCACCCACTCCCATTGACCAGAAATCTCAGCCTCAAGGCCATGTGGGTCCATCCCACACCCTAAATTTCAACATCTTCTACTTACTTAAGCAATCTCCCATACCACCTCATTTTCTATCCATTCATCAAGAGCAAAAACCCTCAACCCCTGTCATCTCTCTCTTCTTCTACGACAACAACAAGAATACCTATCTACACTTTCTTTTGGGGTTCTTCCATAATGGAAGACTCGAATCCTTTATTTCAGTGCTATAAGGAGAGTTCCAAGTGTTTTCTCAAAGGTTTTTAGCAGGAGAAGTCAAGATCATTATCTTTTTCTCTCGAAAATCGTCATCTCTGTCCAGAGGTAAAAACTCAATAATATCCACTTTATTTTCTTTAAAACCGTAGCTGAACATACAAATCGTTCAAACGCAAGTAAAATAACAAGAAAAGTGTGTCAAATTCAAGATTTGAACATAAAAATATACAGGACGAATTCTGTCAATCAAAGTGTAGTAATCGAAACTATAGTTTCGATACCTGTTGTTCAATCGAAACTAGTAGTTTCGATACCGATTGTCCAATCGAAACTACGTAGTTTCGATACTATTCTTGCCAATCGAAACTAGTAGTTTCGATAACGGTTGTTCAATCGAAACTAGGTAGTTTCGATACTCAGTTTACTCAATCGAAACTAGGTAGTTTCGACATCTGTTTGTTCTGTTCAATCGAAACTATGTAGTTTCGATAACTGGTCATCAGTCCCATGAGGCAGTAACTTAGAACTACTTTATAACGAAACAAGTGTTAAAAAACTAAAAAGATATTTAAAACAAAAGCAATCAGATCTGTTAAGTCGGATGAACAACTTACGTATAAGACGGGTAGTTTTAACACATTAGTACCCTTGTGTGATTAGGGTACGGATATACAAGAACTAGCACAAGTTTGTTTGCTAGGATTTCATCGGACACAAGGTGAGTTTCACGGCCCCTTTTTACTGTTTTCAATATTTGGGGGAGAAACATACTTACAACTATTTTATGGGATAACAAGAGAATAAGGCACGACTTTTATGTTTACATGAGATGAGAACAACGATTTGAGGCCGCTAAAGTCCCCTGTAACAACGTAGTAACCATTAACTGTAGCCTAGGGTCCTACGAATAGTACTATGGAGAGTGACGTCCCCGGTCATGGTTAGTCGCGCTAACCACAATCTGGAGGATTTATGGCCGCATAGAACCGGATAACGAAATTAGGGGCATGTACAATTGTCATGGTTTGGTTACGCCTCATGTATGAACATATTATTTGTATCCCTAACTAGTTTACAAATGGGTCAACAATTCTTTTTCTGTTTATTACATACACCTGAAACTATTTACGAACAATTGAATTTAAACAAAAGAGTTTTGATCCGGTTAAAGTGATCATGTTTATACAAAAGGGTTCTGATTAGTTAAAATGATCAGGTTTAAACATATTTTATGACGGTTAAGTCATGATAATGTTTTCAAATGAAAACTACTTAGTTTTATGACGGTAAAGTCATGAACAGGTTTTCGGGGAAAAACTATAAGCACTAATATAACTAACTCTGTGAACTCACCAACCTTTGTGTTGACACTTTCAAGTATGTTTCTCAGGTGACCTCTAGCCATGGCGCGGTTGGAATAGGCTAGCTATGTTGGATCAATTCCTAGTAGCTGGAAGGACGTAGAATATCAAGTCTCAAGTCTGTCGTTGATCTAGAAGAACTTAGATCATAGTATTACTTAGTTTTAGTAATTGTATATGTAATCAAGTCTCAGAAATCATTATTACAGCTTCCGCTATCGTGTAATGAACCAATCGTTACAACCTGTATTTATTTAATAAGTAAATAGAATATGGGGGTGTGACAGATTGGTATCAGAGCAATGGTTTTAGCGAATTAGGTGTCCTTAGTGATACCTAGGCTCTAACCGGACTCATTTAGGGACCAAGATTTCTAAGACTTGCATCACACTAAAAACACCCAAGACTTGAGCATAGGAATTCCAACTGTTGCCGAACAATTTGTGTAGACTATTAGTGTATGGAGTTACACTAGGTTACCATTAGCTACACTAATACAATTACATGGCACATGTAGTGAACACTTAAACACATACAATAATGTGGAAATAATAAACACTTATAACATGTTACTGTTCGGATTACGAGTCAAGAATAACGGGTACTCAGCACACTGCAACCTTAGAAGATCGAGTTACGAGCTGAGCTTGGACGACGACGGCGGCGACCGTCAGTTACCGATCTTGGTATCACAATAGGCTGAACTCGTACCAGAATCTGTACCTATACCTGCACCACAACTACTCCAGCCTTGGAGGCAACTATCTTCCTAACGTATGTACGGTATAAATACTCTCCTTCATAAGTTGTCGGATCGGATGCCTAGACTCTCGCCATGATATATGGCAGGCATGATTGCCCAGACAGAAGGGAATTCAAGGTGAATAAGCAGGACTAAATGGGAGAGAATTCCAAGGGTCAGGAGACCCAGACATACATCAGGATCATGTGGATCCATGCATATATACAGACTTGGAGCATGAGTTGCTCGACACTCGTTTGAGGATCTCTGCCCAACACATAGTGCCTGAATTTCACCATACCCATTTTATTTTAAGAGACAGTGGTGGTGCCTCTCTACCATTAGCCTCCTCCGACAACTGCCATATTCGGCAAATTCATGAGTATTGGTACACATAATTAAGAGTAATCCGTTAAAACAATGCACACTCCTGTACAAATGTGCAAACGCAATCTAATGATCATTTCAAATTCCTTTTGATTAAAATCTAGGGATAGAAGAAACACTATAGGGATCAGGCAAGGCAAATTATCATTACGGGTGCACACGTAATCATAATTTGCAGTGCATGGGAACTTTAGTGAGTCTTGTTGTCTAAGCTGATGATCAACTCATGTTCTCAATCACTTGATTAAGGATTGGATCTCAACAAATCAGACTTCTCAATTAGGTGCTCACAAAGCATTCTTCTAGTTTTGGAGGAACGAGATAAATTCAAATTGAATTCAACCAATCCTTAGTAAATCCTGAACGACGAAGAAATTCGCACATTCATTCTTTGAGATTCTACTTGTCAGGAATGCTTCAAATTGAGCGTTACCACAACTAACACTTACAGTAATTGCACAACTATTGTGGGAGATTATGGCATAATCTCAGGATCCATCATACAGTTCAATCTCACAATTGATTGAAAGTTACGCCAAGAGTGTTATGCACTAACTTCAGTAATAGGGCAGGATATTATTCTGACCCGCATACACATGGCACCTATGGATATTGTGGAAGCTCGACATGAGACAAGTAGGAAATCAGACATTTCAGAATGTCGGTCAAACAGGATTGCTCTCGCAGCCATTGACATTCAATATACCTTTAAGTCTGATTATTCTCTCTACAATGGATAAGCCGGGGTTGATGCTCAAGCGAATGCCAAAGAAACCTAAGGGTGGACTAACGACTATTGTTGCACTAACCAAAACGACATGCAAAACTCTTAAAGGAGTCCTAAATGCGGAATTTCATGCTAATCTCATTAGTTCATGATATGCATAAGGGATGTAAGCTCGAGCTATTCACAACAGGCCACTGTCCACAAAGAGTTGAGAAGAATAATTTATTACTCTTTTGTACTCGCACTTCCCAAAGGTTCATCTTGATGGATGGATCCCAGATTTAGCCTAGAAGAGAGGTGTGTTGCATCTTTCACTCCTAGTTTTCTATAATTGGGAAGCTCTAGAGCATCTATTCTAAAAAAAATGATCTCTTGGAGTATACTCAGTTAGAATACAAAAGTCTCGACGTTCAATACTCATTACCTCAAGTTTATCCTTGTGCTAAGGATTTTAAGGCTATAACCTGAATGAGTGGAATACGTAATGGTAAGTCACCAAAGTACCATTCAAACACTAAGGGAGTGCATACACACCGTATGACTAATAGCTGACTATCAACTCTTTCTGCCAACTTAATGAGTTGACAAACCCATAGCCCATTTTGGGGAAAACACTAATTCGATGAGACCATTCTCACAGTATTATTATTCATTCCCTCAGCTAGACGGAATGTGAATATCCCAAACAAACATCGAACTTCGTATGGCTTACATACTTTGAAGGTATGGTAGTCGAGACATGAGTTTACATATCAGGACGCTACAACCCAAAGGCTAGTCTGCCTCGAAAGGTAGTGCGAGCAAAGGGGTAAAGTGGTGATTAGACTTGAAGTTCGCAAATAAGAGCTCCCAAGGAAAATCAATTCCTAGCTCCATGAAGGCACATGGAGAGGAAAATCATAGAAAACATGAAACCTGAAATAAGAGAAAAGTCTTAGTCCGGGAAAATGCTTTCGAAAAGCATAAGAGGGACAAACATAAAGTTTCATTTTCATACTTTTTCATTTCTACCCAATATACAACAAAAACTTAGACACCTCGCCGAGTAATTCTTTCATAAGACCGAGTTTCTCACCATGGGGAGTTCCGGTCCTGTTTGTAAAGAAAAAGGATGGAACCTTTAGAAGGTGCATCAATTATCGGGAGTTGAACAAGCTGACAATCAAAAACCGGTATCCTCTTCCTCGAGTAGACGATTTGTTTGATCAACTTCAAGGGTCCAGTTTCTATTCTAAAGTTGATCTACGATCAGGGTATCCTCAATTGAAAATTCAGGAAGAAGATATACCAAAAATGACTTTTAGGACTCGTTACGGTCACTACGAGTTCCTAGTTATGCCATTTGGCTTGACTAATGCACCGGCCATTTTCATGGATCTAATGAACCGCGTGTGCAAGCCATACTTGGATAAATTCGTGATTTTATTTATCGATGACATATTAATATATTCACAAACCAAGGAGGAACATGAACATCATTTGAAATCAATCTTGGAACTACTCCGGAATGAGAAGCGTTATGCCAAATTCTCTAAGTATGAGTTTCGGATTCAAGAGGTTCACTTTCTCGGACACGTCATCAATAAGAAGGGTATTCACGTAGTCCCAACCAAGATTGAAGCTATCAAAAACTGGGAAGCACCAAGAACTCCGACTGAGGTGCGTAAATTTCTGGGTTTGGCAGGATGTTACAGGCGATTTATCGAGAATCTTTCAAAGATAGCCTTGCCTTTGACCACGTTACCTCAGAAGGACAAAAAGTTTGATTGGACTGATAAACAAGAATCAGCGTTTCAATTGTTGAAGCAGAAGCTTTGCAGTGCACCAATCCTATCCCTTCCTGAAGGAACTGACAATTTCATCGTGTACTGCGATGCATCACACCAAGGTCTGGGATGTGTATTGATGCAGGAAGAAAAAGTCATAGCGTATGCATCCAGACAGCTAAAAGTACCTGAGAAAAATTATACGACTCACAATCTGGAATTGGGTGCTGTCGTGTTTGCACTCAAGATTGGAGACATTTCTTATATGGTATAAAATGTACTATCTTTACAAACCACAAGAGTCTCCAACACATCTTTAATTAGAAAGAACTCAACATGAGTCAACGTCGTTGAGAAGAACTACTGAATGATTACGACTGTGATACCAAGTATCACCCTGGTAAGGCAAATGTTGTAGCAGATGCCTTGAGTCATAAGGAACGGGTTAAAACTCTCCGTGTTCGTGCCCTAGGATTGACAATTCATGCGAGTCTCACGACTCAAATCCGGATGGCACAACAGGAGGCAATCAAAGAAGAAAACATTCAGAGTGAAGCTATACGAGGAATGATCAGACAATTAGAGCCAAAATCAGATGATACTTTATACTTTGCAAATAGAATTTGGGTGCCATGTTTTGGTAACTTACGGGAGTTGGTTATGGATGAAGCCCACAAGTCCAGGTACTCCATTCACCCAGGTTCGGATAAAAAGTATAAGGATCTGAAAGAACTCTACTGGTGGCCGAACATGAAAGAAGAAATTGCTATTTACGTCGGTAAATGCCTGACATGTTCAAAGGTAAAGGTAGAACATCAGAAACCGTCGGGATTGTTATAACAACCCGAGATACCTCAATGGAAATGAGAACAAATTTCAATGGATTTCGTTACAAAGTTACCTAGAACACCTAGCAACTATGATACTATATGATAATCGTCAGTCGTTTGACGAAATCCTCGCATTCCCTACCAATAAAGGAGATAGATAAAAGTAAGAAGCGTACAAGGCTAAATATTAAGGGAATTAAGGCTAGGCATGGTATGCCAGTTTCCATTTTCACGAAAAGGGACAGTCGATTCATGTCAAGAACGTGGCAGTCTGTACAATAAGCCTTGGGCACACGCCTTTACATGAGCACTGCATATCATCCCCAGATGAACGGTCAAAGTAAAAGGACTATCCAAACTTTAAAAGATGTGCTCCGTGTGTGTGTAATCGATTTCAGAAGAAATAGGGATACTCACCACCGTTGGATGAGTTTTCATATAATATCAACTACCATACCAGCATTAAAGCCGCTCCGTTGAGTCTTTGTATGGTTATAAGTGTCACTCATCGCTATGTTGGGCGGGGGTTAGCGAAAAGCATTTGACTGGTCCTGATATTGGCTAGGAAACCACTGACAAGATCGTCGAAATAAAAGATCGTCTAAAAGCCAATCAAGACAGACGAAAGAGAGTTGAGCTAGCAACAGGCGAAAACCATTAGAATTCCAAGTGGGAGACAAAGTCACGTTGAAGGTCTCACCTTGGAAAGGAGTTGCAAGATTTGGCAACCGTGGCAAGCTTAATCCTAGGTACGTTGAACCATTTGATCGAGAGGATCAAATGAAAACAAAAATACCCATCCTTGTTTAAGGATACAACAGTTCAAGAGGACACAAGTTGAATTTCGGGACGAAATTCTTTTAACATGGGGAGAATGTGACACCCAACAATTCAGGTCAATATCCGTACATGTTATAAACAAGTTTACATTATAATTGTTTTTGTGATCTACTTAATTTCACAAACAAGGACATTAAGGTCTAACAAAAACCGTACAGGGTCTCATTTCATATTCTGGTAATTCTAGGAGTTACCGGTTCACGTACCAGGATAACCCGACTAAATACGAACACTAGTGGTTAAATTTACACTTAAATCAAATGGTTTGATTTATTTAACCCCACCCACTCCCATTGACCAGAAATCTCGGCCTCAAGGCCATGTGGGTCCATCCCACACCCTAAATTTCAACATCTTCTACTTACTTAAGCAATCTCCCATACCACCTCATTTTCTATCCATTCATCAAGAGCAAAAACCCTCAACCCCTGTCATCTCTCTCTTCTTCTACGACAACAACAAGAATACCTATCTCCACTTTCTTTTGGGGTTCTTCCATAATCGAAGACTCGAATCCTTTATTTCGGTGCTATAAGGAGAGTTCCAAGTGTTTTCTCAAAGGTTTTTAGCAGGAGAAGTCAAGATCATTCTCTTTTTCTCTCGAAAATCGTCATCTCTGTCCAGAGGTAAAAACTCAATAATATCCACTTTATTTTCTTTAAAACCGTAGCTGAACATACAAATCATTCAAACGCAAGTAAAATAACAAGAAAAGTGTGTCAAATTCAAGATTTGAACATAAAAATATACAGGACGAATTCTGTCAATCAAAGTGCAGTAATCGAAACTATAGTTTCGATACCTGTTGTTCAATCGAAACTAGTAGTTTCGATACCGATTGCCCAATCAAAACTAGGTAGTTTCGATACTATTCTTGCCAATCGAAACTAGTAGTTTCGATACCGGTTGTTCAATCGAAACTAGGTAGTTTCGATACTCAGTTTACTCAATCGAAACTAGGTAGTTTCGACATCTGTTCTGTTCTGTTCAATCGAAACTATGTAGTTTCGATAACTGGTCATCAGTCCCATGAGGCAGTAACTTAGAACTACTTTATAACGAAACAAGTGTTGAAAAACTAAAAAGATATTTAAAACAAAAGCAATCAGATCTGTTAAGTCGGATGAACAACTTACGTATAAGACGGGTAGTTTTAACACATTAGTACCCTTGTGTGATTAGGGTATGGATATACAAGAACTAGCACAAGTTTGTTTGCTAGGATTTCATCGGACACAAGGTGAGTTTCACGGCCCCTTTTTACTGTTTTCAATATTTGGGGGAGAAACATACTTACAACTATTTTATGGGATAACAAGAGAATAAGGCACGACTTTTATGTTTACATGAGATGAGAACAACTATTTGAGGCCACTAAAGTCCCCTGGAACAACGTAGTAACCATTAACTGTAGCCTAGGGTCCTATGAATAGTACTATGGAGAGTGACGTCTCCCGGTCATGGTTAGTCGCGCTAACCACAATCTGGAGGATTTATGGCCGCATAGAACCGAATAACGAAATTAGGGGCATGTACAATTGTCATGGTTTGGTTACGCCTCATGTATGAACATATTATTTGTATCCCTAGCTAGTTTACAAATGGGTCAACAATTCTTATTCTGTTTATCACATACACCTGAAACTATTTACGAACAATTGAATTTAAACAAAAGAGTTTTCATCCGGTTAAAGTGATCATGTTTATACAAAAGGGTTCTGATTAGTTAAAATGATCAGGTTTAAACATATTTTATGACGGTTAAGTCATGATAATGTTTTCAAATGAAAACTACTTAGTTTTATGACGGTAAAGTCATGAACAGGTTTTCGGGGAAAAACTATAAGCACTAATATAACTAACTCTGTGAACTCACCAACCTTTGTGTTGACACTTTCAAGTATGTTTCTCAGGTGACCTCTAGCCATGGCGCGGTTGGAATAGGCTAGCTATGTTGGATCAATTCCTAGTAGCTGGAAGGACGTAGAATATCAAGTCTCAAGTCTGTCGTTGATCTAGAAGAACTTAGATCATAGTATTACTTAGTTTTAGTAATTGTATATGTAATCAAGTCTCAGAAATCATTATTACAGCTTCCGCTATCGTGTAATGAACCAATCGTTACAACCTGTATTTATTTTATAAGTAAATAGAATATGGGGGTGTGACAGTAAGATTTACCGCCAATGCTCCTGATACTAATCGGTCCGAACAAATCCATATGCAGTAGCTCTAAAGGAGTCACAATTGAATTCTTTGACTTAGATTTGTAATTGTGTTGTTTCCTTTTCTTGCAAGGTACACAGTCATCAGGAACAGAGAATTTCATATTCGGAACACCAATAACCAGATCATTCTTCACAAGATAATTCATTTTTCGATAATTGATGTGAGCAAGTTTCCTGTGCCACAAAATAGAATCCGACTCAAACACCTTGGAGAGTAAACATGTAGGAATTGAATCCGTTGTTGTAGCAACACTCACGTCTAGGACATATGTGTCATTTTTTCTCGGAGCCTTCATTAGAATCCATTAGTCAGGAATAACAAAGCCCGGTTTCAAGATATAACACTCAGAATCATTGAAATGAAATAAAAACTTCTTATCACACACTTGAGATACACTCAAAAGATTATGTTCAAGTTGCTCCACATAGTTCACTTTCTCAAATTTGACTTTATCATTCTTCAAAGTACCCTGACCAGTTATGTATCCGCCTTTATATCCAGCAAAAGCGACATAACCACCATCAATATGAATAACATCTTCCAGCAAACGAATATTCCCTATCATATTTTGAGAACAACCACTATCCACATACCACGTATTGTTGATAGTCCTCCTTGGTTGCCCCTACATAAACAAAGAAAATCAGTTAGAAATAGGAACCCAAGCCATTGTGGTCTTGAGTCGTCCAGATGGATCAAAATAAACAACTTCAAGCAGTTCACAATCAACATTGTCATCAGCCTTTGGAACATAAGATTCACAATTATACCTTCTCAATGAAGACAAAGTATGATTAATTGGAAAAACATTATTAGATATGATTATCAGATTCAGATATTTCCAAAAGTTTCTTTAATTTTCTGTTATGTCTTCTTCGTTGTGGTCTAGAAAGTTTGACCTCAGGTTCAGAATCTTTTGGAATTCCAACATGTGGAATCTCAAACTTATTTTCAAAAACAACTGGTTTAGAAATATGCTTATCATGTTGCTTAAATCCCGAAGATTTAGCAAATGATTGACAAGGCACATTATTTATAACACTAGAAGTAGGCTTTCCCACATTTGGTCTTTTCAGAATCGTCACCACTCGTTGTTGTGAGGGAACACTCTTTAATTTGCCTTGATTCTTATAAGGACAGTGAATCAGAATATGACCAGCCTCATTACAGTGAAAGCAAACTCTTCTATCGTGATGATTTCTGATATAAGGAGTTTTTCTTGAATTTGATGACCCTTCCGATGAACAAGATTCAGAAGATTTTACTGAACAGTTGACTGGCTTCTTTTGAACAAAAACTTGTTTAGTCACCATTGATGAATTCTTCTTCTGATGACCAGCAGCAACAACACCAGTTGATTGTAACATTTTGGAAATGTTAGGTTGATCAACTTTCACTTCATTAGGTTCTGTTAAAATGCATCTATCACGGGTAACTTGTTTCACTACCTTTGGTTTAACAATTTTCACTTCCTTAGGAATGCCTTCAACCTTTTTATCATCAAAAACTTCATTCTCAGAATCAGAATCATAGATCATATCTTCACCAGTTACTGGATTTACTTTCAACACCGTCTTTTGATCAATTCCCTCTTCATGAATAATTTCTGGTTCAACCACATAATTTGCATTGAATGGTGGAGGAACAAATCCAATTCCAGCAACCCTCTTTGTAGGATCAGCATTAGCATTAAAGTAATCCAATACCACAGATGAATTTTCAAAATTCTCTAGCTTTCTATGTAATTTGATCACATCAGATTCTTTATCAGAAATCTCTTTGTTCTTCTGAGCGACAATTTCATTTTGGTTCTCAATCTCAGCATAATCCATATCCAGATGATATGCTTGTTCCTTAAATTTCAATCCCAAAGAGTTCAAATCTCTTTTCAAAGACTCAATTCTATCTATACACAATTTATCATTATGTTTCAATTTTTGATTAACTGAAAGCATCGATTTCATATCACAAATTAAATTTGTGTTATCGTCCATTACTTTTTGCAGTTTATCTTTTATATTGATGCAATTAGAGCAATAAATGTGACAGACAGAATCTTTTACCTTTGAATGATCTGACATATCTGCCATGAAGACTTTTGCAATCGGAATATTTTCAGAATCAGCACCATCAGAAGAACTTTGAGTTAATACTATATCATCTTCAGATACACCAGATGCAATATCAGACTCAACATTTTGTACTTGCTCATGCTCTTCATCAGCACTTGGCAAACTCTTACCATCACATGAGTTATCATCATCAGTTGACTCTTCATATTTTGCAGAATGAATCTCAGCTACAAAAGCTTGACTTACAGTACCAACCAAATCTTCAAGATGAATACCCCAGTCATAATTTCATCATTCTGAGCAACCAAGGCAGATGATGCAGATGCATGATTAGAATTTCCAGAACCAGTGGAGCCATGTGACTGATTACGATTGTTCTGAGAGTTATTAGGCTTCTTCTGAGAATCAAAATCAACTTTTGGCTTCACACATTCTTTGGCGAAATGACCATACTCCTGACAATTATAGCAACGAACTTTGGTTTTGTCAAATCCCATACGCGAACGACTGTTAGAACCAATATACTTTCTTCCGGTCTTCTTCAAAAAATCATTTGCTTGTCGCATCAGCATAGCCATGTTCCATTGAATGTTCATCTCTTCCAGATCAACAGGATCAATTTGTCTGAAATCCTCTTCAATAACATCTGGATCATGAATCTTTCCTAGAGTAAAATTTTCATAAGAAGCCATAAAGGAAGAAAACATCGCTAAATAATCATCAGCAACTCTTTTGTTCATATTATGTGTTAAAGATGATGAAGAAGCTGTATTTACAGAGAAACAAGAATGACTTGGAACCCCAGAACAATTATCATTAGAAACATCTTGAGTATCACCAGAAAAGAACTCAACCCCTGCACCAGTTTTGCTAGAAGTCTTAGCAAAATACATTAAAGGATCTTGAATATGCTCCATATTGTTTTCCTTCTTCTTCATATTCAAATCATGTGATTGAATCTTGCCAAGAACCTCTTCAAGAGACATAGTTTTATACTTGACATTCTCTTTTATCAAAACTGAATACACATCAATTTTAGATGGTAATGCCTCCAAGAACTTATCATTTATCTATTCAGTCTCATAAACCACTGAAGCACCTGACAATTCACTCAGCAAATGATAGAATATCGTTGCAAGACCATCTAAAGATTCATTTTGAAAGTGCTTGAATACTAAGAACTGTTTCTTTAGTAATTCCTTTATGCTTTTCTTAACATCCAAACTACCTTCACACCGCTTTTGTAACGCTTCATAATTGTCGAGAAGTCTTGAAATGTTTAAAGCTATGATAAATTTCTTTAGGAAGAGGCATTGAGATACTAGCCATAGCCTTCTTTTCCCTATCAAACAATAATTTTTCTTCTGTGGTTAACGCAGATACCGATTTAGGAACATCATCCTTTCTCATCCAAGTGTATGTCGGATGAATATAACCTTCCAAGATTGGAATCCATAAACGTGTATCAGTAAAGGACACGAACTGATCAAACCGATCTTTCCAGGTAGAATAATCTGTAAGACTTAACAATTTGGGTGGTTTCTGAGATGTACAAATCTCGTTATCGTAATTTAACATGTTAGTCACTTGCACCATATTAGCCATTTTCAAAAAAAATTCCAAGTCTTGAACAAGTACTCCCCTTAGGCGAAGATAATAAGTTCGCTTCAAAGCCAAACAAGCGAACTTGATATCAAGCGAACTTGATAAGTTCGCTTAAAACAAGAAAATCCGGTAAGTTCGCCTACTGAATAAGTTCGCTTAAACTGAGAGAAGCGAATTTGATAAGTTCGCTTGCTAAGTTTGCCTGCAACAAAATCTCAGCAAGTTCGCTTTCTTCAGCTGTAACAAACTCAGGAATAACTTCAACCCAAACACGAACAAACATTATCGAAAATCATCATTTCTCACAGATTAGAAGGAATTTGAAGAAATTGGACCGCGTGATTTAGTATTTTATGAAGTAGAACACTTCTTTCGGATTAATTTCACCAAAATCCACTTCAAATCCATGAATTTAGCAGCAAAATCAACTTCAAGAACTTGAAAACCCCATGGATACAAAAACTTGAAAAAATCAACAATTTCTTATCAAATTGTACACAAAATCGTCTCTAATCACCAAGAATCAAACACAAATCACGAGCAAAAGCTCTGATACCACTTGTAGGTCCACATGACTCATCTGCAGATCGATCTCGTGACAGGACGTCTCGATAACACGGAGTGCGGAATCCTACCGTGTTAACGTTTGTATACGAATTGACAATAGAAACAACAGGTAAATAAACTTCTCTTTGTATTCCACAAAACACAGAGTTTACAAGATTCACAGAATACACTCTGTGATAATTTGACTTTTCAAGCTAACTCCGTTAGAAATTCCGTTAGTATTCTCTGTTAAGACCTAACCCAGTTAACCCAATATTAAATCTCAGGGACTATTTCTGCCATTTCTGAACCTCAAACTGTAGGGACTAGTTCTGCCAAGTCCCAAAACTGAAACATTGACTTTCAAAGTCAAAATAGAGGGTGTAGATTCCTGATTTACTTTCTAAAAAGTCAAACTTTTTGATTTAAATCCAAATTCGCAAATCTTTAACAAAAAATAGTGCAAATTCGTAACCGAAACGGATGATTATGGCAATTACATTCATTATTGTGGCAGTTAATCCCATCATTGATTCGATTTTAATCCCAATTATGGGAGTTCAAGCCGTAACCGTCGACATTCATCATTTAGCCATCAAATTGGACGAGTCCTTGTGTTACTTTTTCAAATTGGGTATACACACACCTTAGTCGTTCCTGTTAGAAGAAATCCCACGCCTCAATTCGACCGGAATCGTAGCAGAAGTCGCCGAAAACCAACCCGCAAGCCGTTGGCACCCGTTTTAGTCGAGCACCTACATACTGATATCAATTCTGGTAATTGGTCTCACCCTTAGTTTCGTTTATATCCTTAAATTGAAAGCCCTATGGTTAATTGGGCTTATTTCACCAATCCAAACAAGAACCGATTCTAGTGTTCATAATCCTTTCAGTTTAAACGAACTCCATTGCAGACTCAATTTAAATTCAATTAACTTATACCATTAGACTCGTAATCATCTGTATAATGAAAGCCCCATCCTAATTCGAACCTATATGATCGATTTCATAGCAAACTAATAACTAGGGTTCTTCATATAAACGGTTTAATCGAACCCTAATCTAGACACATTTGCAATGCAATTAATTCATATCAGTAGATTCGCAACTCTTTGTAAAATGATAGCCCCATGTCAATTTGATCTAAAATCATCGAATTAATCAAGATCCTATAACTAGGGTTCGTTCATAATCTGTTTTAGGGTTTTTGATCTCGAACTCAACCAAAATGACATTAATTCTCATACACAGGTTCAAAATGTCCTAATCAGTAAAAGCCCCATGTTCTTATCAAGATTTAATATCGAATTCAACAGATTTGATTTAGGGTTTATATCTAGGGTTTTTAGAGCTTGAATCAGAAATTAAACCACCTTAAACCTGTGTATTTTGCAATTAAAACCCACCACATATTCGTGGTTATCCGATTAACAAAACCCCTAAGCATTTGAATCAAGTCAGGGTCGAAATCGATGGAATTGGGGTTGGATTCGAGTGCGGTTTCGATAATGAAGGGGGCTCACTAGATTGAATGATTGAAACCATTAGGATTCGAATCCTGATACGAATCACTACCCAGATCAGTTGGTTAAGGCTTTGAACTTGTGCGCAGGAGACCCGGGTTCGAATCCGGTCTCCTACATTATATCTTTTAAAGGTTAATTCCACTATTTACCTTTATATAAACCCACCCCATATGATTATATCACTATATAAACGCATTTTGAAATCCAGAAACAACCGTAGACTCGGGTTTGGTTTGTAAACCATAATCATTATTAAAAACTCATTTATAAAATAATATTTATATTATTTTCAACCCAAAACTCCAACTAAAAACAATATATTTATAAATATAATATTTTTATCATGTTCATAAACATTTTTTTAAGCGTTTCAAAGTTATACATAATATAATTATTCGTATTATTTACACTCGTTACACCCTCGAATAAAAATAATAAATTATTATTTATGTCACGCAAGTTAATTGTTTACGTTACTTCGTTAAACTTAAAAATAATATAATAAATTATATTATTCTCTTAGACTTCTAGTTAACGGCAAAATGCTCGATTATATTTATTATATATTATTTTATCATTCGTCGCGTAACGTATACATCTTAATTACTAATTAAAGAATTCTTATTCCCGTAGACACGTTTGTCTACTCTTAATCATTAGAGCATTTCCTTAGGATGTTCAATCTTCCGTGTCATCGTCACAAATCTCAACTTGTCCCTAATTTATGTGTTTATAATTTTAGGGCATTTGTAGGTCGTTTGAGACTTACACCCGTGGTTCCAATTTATCTCTTGTGTGATACCGCCTACGCTATTCAGGTGAGTTTTTACGGCCCCTTTTTACTGTTTTTAAACTGGGGGAGAAAACATGTCGTAAATGCTTTTGATTTTTGTAATTCATATATGATATCACTTGTATGACTATGCATACACATTATCCTTTAAGTCCTCACATCGGACTGTTAATATGAACATATCGAGGTAATTTGTGTAGTACTACGGGGTTTGACAAACCTCACCCGCGTTAGTCGCGCTAACTCGATTGGAGGTCGAATAGGTGCAATATTGACCTAATCATGCACCATGATGGTGGGAGGCATATAAACAGTCAGATGTTTGTTGCGAGCGCATTAGTTAACATGCTTATGGGTTAGCTACCTATTGATTTATATATTGAATGTACATTAATCTGTTAAACGCTTCTATAAACTGAAACCTGTGAACTCACCAACCTCGTGTTTACATTTTCTTACATGTTTTTCTCAGGTCGCTTAAGATAAGGCACAGGTGAACACAATAGGACATGCATGGAATTCTGCCTTTGATTTATGTTTTATTAAACTGTTTGGACTATTTTAAATTGTGTTTGGTTCGGACTTTTAGACTATGCTTTTGGGCGCGTGTGTTTTGCGGATTTACTTTCCTTACGCTTCTGCATTAACTCTGATTGATATGATATTTTCATTTGAGTCCCATGTAGAGTCGTTCAATATAACTAATGTCTGAGATCCTGGTTTGTCACTTCCCAAACGGTAACACTCCGTTAGATGAAATTTGGGGGTGTGACAGATTGGGATCAGAGCCATTGGTTATAGAGAACTAGGATTACATACTAGACTATAACCTCACACATTAGTTACATGTCAAGAACCTTGGATGTTTGGCACTTATATGTTATATTACAGGAATATGTCTTCAACTCCACCACCATAACCTAAGGCACCAGGACACGATGCACCTATCTTATCATTCCCGGAGCTCAAAAGGCGCCAGACTAGTTCTAGTGACTATTCGGTTGATCAGGGTGAACCGAGTAGTGCGCAAGCAACGAATCCTGCTCGCAATTGGAATGCATACCCGCAAATGATCCAAAGGTGGATCAAAATGGGAAATGTCCCATCACCCTACTTTGGTTCCGCTTCCTCATCATCTACTTTACCTAGCTTGCCCTGCACTATGGAACAAGCTTTTACAGATTTTGTATTTTACATGTCTAAGGAGTTGAGCATTGTGAAAGATGCTACTGATGAGATACCTGACATTCTGCAGTGAGAGACACAAATAGAGGAGAACAAGGTAGGAATTGAGCTTTTGACTGCTGAGCTAGCAGTGACGGATCAGGTCCATAACGTTTTGGTGGATAGGGTTACACATTTGGAGACGAGGGTGGACACCTCGGATTTTGAGGTAGGAGGGATTCTGGAGAGAGTGGCTAATCTGGAAGCCTAGCTACAAGTAGCAAACCATGCTGCTGAAGGACTTCAAGAAAGAGTGACTCACTTAGAAGCCCAACTGCAAGCAGCCCTATTTTCGGAAAACATCCCACTTTCGGACGACGAGGAAGAACCTTTCGAGGAGGAGCCCTTCGAGGATGAGCCCTTAGAGGAGGAGCCACTCGAGGAGGAACCAGTGGAGATCGATGATGCGCAATCATACGTTTCTTCCGATGACGAGGATGTTTGATGATCTTCCTATTCTATCTTTCCTTTTCATTCATGTTTTGCTTATGTTATTTCTCTTTTCAAACCTAGATGGGTAAGGTTGTTCCCATTCAATAAAAGCATGAGAAGTTTAATGTTTGAGTTATTTATTTTATAGCCTTACCATTTATTTAATTTTCAAAATATTAGATGTATTTCCTTATTTGTACATAAATAATGTTTAATATGTGATATATTTCACATTGTTCGTATTTATGAATGTGAAGAATCATATCAGGAAGAGGACGTGGAGGTCGTGTTGGTGGTTAGGGTACCATCAACATGACAGCAGCGGAGCTGGCGGCACTAATCAACGATAGTGTGGCTGAGGCTCTAGCAGCACAGAATGCTGCATGTAAATGCTTTAACTATTGACTAATGAGGTCAATTCATCTCTTAAAGCGCCTTTCCTAAGCTCTATAATCCCAATCCTATGTTATTTCTAAATCCAGGCCAGCAAAACCAGCAGAATCAGCAACCAGCATGCACGTTCAAGACATTTATGGACTGTAAGCCCCACACTTTTAATGGAGCTGTCGTACTACTCCGGTGGTTCAAAAAGGTAGAATCGTTGATTGCCATGTGCAACTGCCTAGTGGCCAATCAGATCAAGTTCGCCGCTGGAACTTTGGAGGGCCCGACTCTCACGTGGTAGAACGCTCAGGTCCAGATCTTGGGTCTGGCCATGGAAAATGGACTTCCGTGGGAGGAGTTTAAGACGATGATGAAGGAGGAGTACTGTCCTCGCGATGAAATTCAGAAGTTGGAAGGTGAATTTTGGAACCTGAAAATGGAAGCTTCTGAAATTGAGCTGTATACCACACGCTCCCATGAGCTCGCTACCATGTGCCCACATATGGCGACTCCAAACTACAAGAGAATCGAGCTGTATATTGGAGGTCTAGTGCCTCAGATTCAAAGTATAGTTACTTCGTCCAACCCTACTACAATCCAGCAGACGATCAGACTGGCTCACAAGCTAACCAATCAGGCGGTGACTCAAGGGACTTTACCCCTGAGAAGTTCGGTCTCTAAATCCACCGACAATCATAAACGCAAGTTTGATCACCACTCCAACACCCACTCCAACTCTCACTCCAAAGGACCCCAGTTCAATCAACCCCAGCAGCAGCAGCAGCGAAAGTTTGAGCCTGCTAAGAACTTCAACCAGACAACCGCCTCAGGTCAAAATCAAGGTAGTTATGCAGGGAGAGCCCCCAAGTGCAACAAGTGCAATTATCACCACGTCAGTGCTTGTAACCGTTGTCAACGGTGTGGTAAGATGGGCCACGCTGCAAATGATTGTAGAGTGGATCTTCAGAATAAGCAACCATTCCGACCGCAAGGGTCCACAAGGGGATGTTTTCAATGCGGCAAGGAGGGACATATTCAGAGGGATTGTCCTCAGTCGAAGATGAATGGTAATGGAAATGGGAATGGGAATGGAAATGGTAATGGTAACGGCAATAACCAGGGTAACAATGGTAACGGCAACAACAATCAAGGCAACAAAAGTGGTGGCAATAATGCCAATAATGGAGGGAATGGTGCAAAAGGACGAGCTTTCGTGCTAGGATCTGGAGAAGCTCGTTATGATCATAATGTGGTCACCGGTAAATTTCTCTTAAATAATTACTTTGCTTCTGTCCTTTTTGACACGTGTGCTGATAGGAGTTTTATATCTAGAAAACTTAGTGATATGATAAAAGGAACTCCAACTTTGTTAGAAGCTAAGTATATAATAGGGATAGCTGATAGCCAAATAATTGAAGCAACCCACATTCTTAAGGGTTGTAAGCTTGAACTAGCTAGTCATAAACTTGATATCGACCTTATGTCGGTCACATTTGGTAGTTTTGATGTAATTGTCGGCAAGGATTGGTTATCTAAAAACCAAGCTGAAATAATCTGTCGGGAGAAAATTGTTCGAATTCCTCTCCCGAGTGGAGAAACCCTTTCTATTCAGTGAGAAAAGGTTGGTGCAGTCATGGGCATCATATCCTTTATGAAAGCATAGAAATGCCTTCGAAAAGGGCATACTGCTATTTTGGCTCTCATTTCTGAGCAGCCATCAGAAGAGACGAAAATTGATGATATTCCCATCGTGCGTGACTTTCTGGAAGTATTTCCCGAGGATTTGCCTGGTCTGCCACCACACCGTCAAGTTGAATTTCAAATCGACCTGGCACCCGAAGCAGCATCGATCGCTCGGGCACCTTACAGACTGGCACCTAGTGAATTGCAAGAACTATCTACTCAGTTAAAGGAATTGTTGGATAAAGGTTTCATCCGACCTAGCTCATCGCCATGGGGAGCTCCGGTCCTGTTTGTCAAAAAGAAGGATGGGACTTTCCGTATGTGTATCGACTACCGTGAACTGAATAAAGTCACAATCAAGAATTATTATCCTTTGCCTCGCATAAATGATCTCTTTGATCAACTCCAAGGATCCAGTTTTTATTCCAAGATATATCTTAGGTCCGGCTACCATCAGTTGTGTCACACCCCCAATTTCAACTAACGGAGTTTTACTGTTTGGGAAGTGACGAACCAGGATCTCAGTCATTAGTTACTTTGAACGACTCTACATGGGACTCAAAATGAAAATATCATTCAAATCAAAGTATCAATACAGAAGCGTAAAGAAAGTAAATGCGCAAAATACACGCGCCCAAAACCAAAGTCCAAAAGTCCAAAAAGTCCAAAACGTCCAACCAAAACAAGTACAATAGAATAATTCAAACAATTATAAATAAGTCACAATCAAAGTAGTTGAATCCCATGCATGCCCTAACGTGCACCTGTGTCTTATCTTAGCGACCTGAGAAAACATGCAAGAAAATATGTCAACACGAGGTTGGTGAGTTCAAAGGTTTCAATATATGTAAATAAGCGTTTACCAGATTTATGTTCATTCAGTACGTATCTATAGGTAGCTAACCTACGTTCATGTTCAGCTCAAGCGCTCGCAACCGAAGCTGACTGTTTATTTATTGCCTCCTGCCAGGTCTATCAACACTGGCGATGTGAGTAGGCTAACATTTCACCCGTTCGATATCTAATCGAGTTAGCACGACTAACGCGGGTGGGATTTGTCAAACCCAGTAGTACTACTAAATATTACCTCGCTAAGATCCATATTAACGGTCCGATATAAGTTGGGGACTTTCTGTGATAGCGTGTTACGCTTAGCATTTAACATTGATATCATACGAATTACAAAAATCCAAAATTGTTTAATCATGTTTTCTCCCCCAAGTTAAAACAGTAAAAGGGCCGTGAAAACTCAACTGCGTTGCGTTGTAGGTAGTATTACACAAAGGATAAGTTGGAACCAAGTGTGTAAGTCTCAAACAACTTACGAATGCCCTAAAATTATAAACACATAAATTAGGAACAAAAATGGGAATAGTGACATCGACACGGAATGAGAAACGTCTTAACGAAACGCTCTAATATTCAAGAGTGGACGAGCGAGTCCACGGAGTTAGGAATTTCTTAAATAATCAAATTATAATTACTTTACGCGACGAATGACAAAACTAATAATAAATAAAATCGGGTATTTTGACATTCACGAAAATTAAGAAAATAATGATATATATATATATATACGAATAAATAATATAACAAATTATATTATTTTTTCTTTAATATCCACCGATACACGATGTTATAAAACGATTCGAAATAATATAAATATATATTATTTAATAATACGGTTCACGGTTTGAAAATAATATAAACATATTATTTTATACGAAGTTACGGTTTGAAAATAATATAAACATATTATTTTTATACAAAGTTACGGTCTGAAAATAATATAAACATACTATTTTTATTTGATAATAACAATACTATTTTATTTATAAAAGTGGGAATAATATAACAATGGGTTAACAATTTAAACCCGAGCCCACGGGTTGTTTCCCGGGCTAATACATATTTATATAATAATATAATATTATAAGGTTTGATTTTTATATTAAAATAATACAAGGAAAACTGTTAAAAAAAGGTGTGGGAGCCCGGCCTCGAACCCGGGTCTCTCCCACACACACACACTGCCTTAACCAATCCGCCCGCTAGGATCATCTCGAACATATTCAGGTCCAAATAATTTTAACACCCAAGTCAAGTGGGTTTCCCTCCCATACACATACCTGTTCGAAACCAGTCCAATTACCATAGAATTCGACCATGTCTGGAAACAATTGCATAGGGGTTTTGATAATCGAGGTGTTGCGAATCTGGGGACTCATTTAATTTGAAAACTATCGGTTTTAAGATTGCTAATTTACTGAAAGAGGGATCGTAACCCTAGTTTATAAACACGGATTCAATTGATCGATTCTGATATTAAAAGTCGTTGAAATGATGGGGCTTTTATTAAACAAAACCTAGCGAATCTGTTGATGTGGTTTAATTGCATCAAATTCGTGTTTAAGATCGAAAACCCCAAATCATTTCCAGAACGAACCCTAATTACGGGATCATGATCAATTCAATGATGGAAGCCCGGTATTTCATAGGGCTTTCACTCTACAGACTATTACGTGTTTAATGATGTGGTTTAATTTGATTTAAAAATAGTTTAGAGTTGAATTCGACAATCTGGTTTCATAAGAACCCTAGATTACGGGTTATAACAATTTCTATAATAAAACATTGAATTGACAGAGGGCTTTCAAAGAAAATGGTATTGCGAATCAAACTGTATGGGTTAATTGAATTATGATTGAGTCTAGACTAGAGTTCGATTAAACCGGTCAGAGATGAACCCTAGGTTACAGATTTCGATTGAATTGATAATGTAAGCCCTGGTAATGATAGGGCTTTCACTCTGTGGATAAAAACGATAGTGTGAATGCAAGCAATTACCAGAAATGTTGTCGGATTGATGGAGATCGAGTAAAACGGTTTTGGCTTGAACAGGTTTGATCTCCGATGACTTCTGCTGCGACTTCGGTCGAATTGAGATGCGTAACAGCTTCAAACGTGTTCATTTAGTGCGTGCAGATGATTCGTTTGTGAGATTAACATCAATTTTAATCGAATTCGATGCTAATTATGATCATGGTCGACGGTTATGCTTTAAATGACAATTAATCTGTTTTAATTTGTAATTGAAAATGATTAACTACTTGGTTATGACCGTTAATGACAGTGATAGTGCACGACAGTTATAATTCGAACGAATTCGACGTTTGGAATCGAATTTGAATGAGGGTTGTATCCGGTTTGACTTGTAAAGTCAACAAAACAGGTTTCATATGATTTTGACTTTGAGGAGTCAATTGATTGGGTTTTAGGACTTGGCAGGTTCAGTCCTTGTAGTTTTATGTGAATTGGAGTTTTTGAGTTTGTTAAAACTAGTCTCTAGAGTTTGAATTGGGTTTAGAGCTTGTTAGTTTGACTTCAAAAGTCAACAGAACTAGGATTTTGACTTTCTAAAAGTCAACAGTCAACTTTAGGGATATTACATAACTAGTCTCTGGAGTTTAGGTTTGGATTATTGATAGAATTAGTCCCTGAAGTTTGAGTTAAGTTAATTAGGTTAATTTTAACTGGATTTTGTTAACGGAGTTAACTGGAAATGTCCGGATTGTCACATTATCCCCTAGTTGAAAGAATTTTCGTCCCGAAAATTAAATAATAATAAAAAAAATTTCCCGAGATGTCACATCTTCCCCTAGCTGAAAGAATTTTCGTCCCGAAATTTAAACAGTACCTTGAGGATTTGATGTGGAGTGCTTGAACAGATTAGGATATTTGCGCATCATTTGATCCTCGCGCTCCGACGTGAACTCCGGTCCGCGTTTCGAGTTCCAACGAACTCTGACAATAGGGATTTTACTGTGCTTTAACGTTTTAACTTCCCTATCCATAATTTCCATAGGTTCTTCGTTGAAACGTAACTGTTCATCAACTTGTAGTTCCTCAAGAGGAACTGCGAGTGATTCGTCTGCTAGGCATTTCTTTAAATTTGAGACGTGAAAAACATTGTGTACACCACTAAGTCCTTCAGGTAGGTCCAGTTGATACGCTACTGGTCCGATTCTCTTCATTATCTTGAATGATCCAACATAACGAGGATTCAGTTTGCCTCGTTTCCCGAAACGAATGACACCTTTTCAAGGTGAGACTTTGAGTAAGACCATGTCACCTATTTGAAACTCTAAGGATTTACGACGCTTGTCGGCATAGCTCTTTTGATGATCCCGAGCTGCCGCCATACGGTTTCTTATTTGAACGATCTTTTCGGAAGATTCAAATACAAGTTCAGGACCTGTAAGTTGACTATCCCCAACTTCGGTCCAACAATTAGGAGAACGGCATTTCCATCCATAAAGTGCTTCAAATGGAGCTGCCTTGATGCTAGTGTGATAACTGTTGTTGTAGGAGAACTCCACCAACGGTAGGTGAGACTCCCAAGTGTTAACGAAATCAATCACACAAGCTCGCAGCAAGTCGTCCAGCGTTTGAATAGTACGTTCTGTTTGGCAATCCGTTTGAGGATGGTATGCTGTGCTCATATCTAGACGCGTGCCTAAGGCTTTATGTAACGACTGCCAGAAACGAGAAGTGAATCGTGCATCACGATCCGAAATGATAGAGATTGGCACCCCGTGCCGAGAGACTATCTCTTTCAAGTAAGTACGAGTAAGCTTATCCATTTTGTCGGTCTCTTTGATTGCTAAGAAGTGAGCGGACTTTGTTAATCGATCAACAATTACCCAAATGGTATCACATCCGGTAGGAGTTCATGGTAATTTGGTGATGAAGTCCATAGATATTTGTTCCCATTTCCACATGGGAATTTCTGGTTGTTGGAGAAGTCCGGATGGTTTTTGATATTCAACTTTGACCTTCGCGCAAGTCAGACACTTACTAACATAAGTGGCTATATCGGGCTTCATCTTCGGCCACCAATATAGCACCTTTAGATCATGGTACATTTTGTCGGAACCTGGATGTATCGAGTAACAAGATTTATGAGCCTCATCCATAACTAGCTCCCTTAGGTTTCCGAATACTGGAACCCATATTCGCTCGGCAAAGTAGCGAATACCGTCAGATTTGACTTCAAGTTGTGCTTCCATACCGCGTGTACTTTCCAACGGTAGATTTTCTTCTTTTAGGGCTTCGAGTTGAGCACTACGGATTTTGTCAGGTAATCCAGGGTGAATAGTAATCTGTAATGCTCAAACTCGTTTGGGTTTCGTTTCCTTTCGACTTAAGTCATCAACTACAACATTAGCTTTATCGGGTGATACCGGATCACACAGTCATAATCATTTAAGAGTTCGACCCAACGACACTGTCGCATGTTCAACTCTTTCTGTTCGAAGATATGCTGAAGACTCTTGTGATCGGTATAGATGGTGCATTTGGTACCGTACAAGTAATGTCTTCATATCTTAAGTGTGAAGATTACGGCTACCAACTCTAAGTCATGAGTGGTGTAGTTTCTCTCTTGGACCTTTAGTTGACGTGAAGCGTATGCGATCACCTTTTCGCGTTGCATTAAGACACAACCCAGACCTTGAATAGATGCATCACAATACACTACAAAATCATCGGTTCCTTCCGGAAGAGCTAGAATAGGTGCACTGCAGAGTTTCTATTTAAGATGTTGGAATGCTGACTCTTGGTTATCGCCCCAATTATAGGCTTTACCCTTTTGAGTTAAAGTAGTGAGAGGTTGAGCAATTTTTGAAAATCCTTCGATGAATCGACGGTAGTATCCAGCCAATCCCAGAAATTGTCGCACCTCAGTCGGAGTCGTCGGTGCTGCCCAATTCTTGATGGCTTCTATCTTTGATGGGTCGACATGTATTCCTTTCTCGTTAATCACATGCCCTAGAAACTGAACTTCCCGGATCCAGAATTCACACATAGAAAACTTAGCATACAGTTGCTCTCGCTTAAGTAATTCCAAAATCGGGCGTAGATGTTCCTCATGTTCTTCCTTGTTCTTGGAATAAATGAGGATGTCGTCGATGAAAACGATAATGAATTGGTCAAGGTAAGGCTTACACATACGGTTCATGAGGTCCATGAGTACCACAGGTGCGTTGGTTAACCCGAAAGGCATGACCATAAACTCGTAATGGTCGTACCTTGTTCTGAATGCAGTTTTAGAGATATCCTCTTCTCGGACTCTTAACTGATGGTAGCCGGACCTAAGATCTAATTTGGAATAGAAACTCGATCCTTGGAGTTGATCAAAGAGGTCATCTATGCAAGGCAAAGGGTAGCGGTTCTTGATTGTGACTTTATTCAGCTCCCGGTAGTCAATACACATACAGAAAGTTCCGTCCTTCTTCTTGAAAAATAGTACCGGAGCTCCACACGGCGATGAACTAGGTTGGATGAAACCTTTATCCAACAAATCTTGCAATTGAGTGGACAACTCTTGTAAGTCACTAGGTGATAACTTATTGGGTGCCCAAGCAATCGGTGCTGCTCCGGGTGCTAAATCAATTTGGAATTCAACTTGACGGTGCAGTGGCAGACCTAGCAGATCCTCGGGAAACACTTCCAAAAATTCACGCATGATGGGAATATCTTCAATCTTCTTCTCTTCTGATGGCTGCTCAGCAACGAGAGCCAAAATAGCCGTATGCCCCTTTCGAAGGCATTTTTGTGCTTTCATAAAAGATATGATGCCCATGACTGCACCAACTCTTTCGCCTTGGACGGAAAGGGTTTCTCCACTCGGGAGAGGAATACGAACAATCTTCTCATGACAGATAATTTTGGCTTGGTTTTTAGATAGCCAGTCCATGCCGACAATTATATCAAAACAACTAAGTGTGACCGGCATAAGATCGATATTAAATATATGTTTAGCCAACTCAAGCTTACATCCCTTAAGAATGTGAGTAGCTTCAATTATTTGGCCATCAGCTATCTCTATTATATATTTAGCTTCTAACAGAGTTTGAGTTCCTTTTATCATATCACTAAGTTTCTTAGATATAAAACTTCTATCAGCACCAGTGTCAAAAAGGACAGAAGCAAAGTAATTATTTAAGAGAAAGTTACTGCTGACCACATTATGATCGTAACGGGCTTCTCCAGATCCTAGTACGAAGGCTCGTCCCTTCGCACCATTTCCTCCACCATTGCCATTGTTATTCTGGTTAGGGTTGTGGTTTCCGTTACCCCCTTTCTTTAATTGAGGACAATTCTTTCGAATATGTCCTTCCTTTCCGCACTAAAAACGACCCCTTGTGGATCCAGGTTGTTGAAAAGGTTGTTTAGCTTGTAACTCACCCCTGCAATCCTTAGCAGCATGACCTATTTTGCCGCACCTCTGGCAACGGTTGCAAAACCCGAGGTGGTGGAAGTTGCACTTGTTACACTTCGGAGACTTCCCCGCGTAACCACCCTGGTTTTGACCTGAAGAGGTCGACTGGTTGAAGTTCTTAGTAGGCTCAAACCTACGTTGTTGTTGCTGCTGTGGTTGATTAAACTGGGGTTGGTTGGGTTGGGGTCCTTTGGAGTGAGAGTTGGAGTGGTTGTGGGTGTTGGAATGGTGATCAAACTTGCGTTTGTGATTTTCAGTGGGTTTAGAAACTGAACCTCTCGGAGGTAGAGTCCCTTGTGTTACCGCCTGGTCGGTTAACTTATGGGCAAGTCGGATAGTTTGTTGGATAGTGGTAGGATTGGATAAAGTAACCATGCTTTGTATTTGAGGCACTAGACCTCCAATGTAAAGCTCAATTCTCTTGTAATCAGGAGTTACCATATGCGGGCACATAGTAGCAAGTTCATGGGAACGTGTGGTGTAGAGTTCAATTTCAGAACCCTCCATCTTTAGGTTCCAAAACTCTCCCTCTAACTTCTGGATTTCGTTGCGAGGACAGTATTCCTCCTTCATCATTGATTTAAATTCCTCCCACGGGAGTCCATTTGCCATGGCCAGACCCAACATTTGGACCTGGGCGTTCCACCATGTGAGAGCCGAGCCCTCCAAAGTTCTGGCGACAAACTTTACCTGATTAGCCACAGGGCAGTTGCACATGGCAATTACTGATTCAACCTTCTCAAACCAACGAAGTAGTCCAACAGCTCCTTCAGCTCCACTAAAGGCGTAGGGCTTATAATCCATGAATGCCTTGAAAGTGCAGGCTGGTTGTTGATTTTGCTGGTTTTGCTGGCCTGCAGCATTCTGTGCTGCTAGAGCCTCCGCCACACTATCGTTTATTAGTGTCGCTAGCTCTGCTACCGTCATGTTAATGGTACCTCGACCACCGGCACGACCTCCACGTCCTCTCCCTGACATGAATCTTCACCACCACAAATGAAAAACAATGAGAAATATATCGCATATTAAACATTATTCAGGTATGAGTAAAGAGTTACAACATCTAATATTTTGAAAATTAAATAAATTGTAAGGCTACAAAATAATTAACTCAAACATTAAACTTCTCATGCTTTTATTAAATGGGAACAACCTTACCCATCTAGGTTTGAAAAGAGAAATAACATAAGCAAAAACATGCAAGAAAAGGAAGATAGAATAGGAAGATCATCAAGCATCTTCGTCATCGGAAGAAACATACGATTGTGCATCGTCTATCTCCACTAGTTCCTCCTCCAAGGGCTCCTCCTCGAATGGTTCTTCCTCAAAGGTTCCTCCTCAAAGGGTTCCTCCTCAAAGGGGTCCTCCTCGCCATCGGAAAGTGGAATCTCCGCAGGAAATAGAGCGGCTTGTCGTTGGGCTTCCAAGTGAGTCACCCTCTCTTGAAGACCTTCAGCAGTGTGGTTTGCTACATGTAGCTGAGCTTCCAGAGCAGCCACTCTCTCCAGAACTCCTTCCATGTCATCGTCCGAGGTGTCCACCCTCGTCTCCAAATGTGTCACACGATCCACCAAAATGTTATGGACCTGGTCAGTTACTGCTAGTTCAGCAGTCAAAAGTTCTATCCCTACTTTATTCTCCTCTATTTGAGGCTCCCTCTTCAGAATATCCGGTATCTCATCGGTAGCATCTTTCACAATGCTTAACTCTCTAGACATATAAAACACAAAGGCTGCAAAAGCTTGTTCCATAGTACATGGCAAGCTAGGCAAGGTAGATGATGAGGAAGTAGAACCGAAGTAAGGTGATGGGACATTTCCCATTTCGATCCATCTTTGGATCATTTGTGGGTATGCGTTCCAATTTCGAGCAGGATTCATTGCTTGCGCGCTGCTCGTTTCCCCCTGGTCAACTGAATAGTCACTGGAAGTAGTCCGACGCCTTTTGGGCTCCGGGGATGATAGGATAGGTGCCTTATGTCTTGGTGCCTTAGGTGATGGAGGTAGGGTTGACGACATGTTCCTGTAACAATACATATAAGTGCCAAACATCCAAATGACATGTAACTAATGTGTGAGGCTATAGTCTAGTATGCAATCCTAGTTCTCTATAACCAATGGCTCTAATACCAATCTGTCACACTCCTAATTTCAACTAATGGAGTTTTACCGTTTGGGAAGTGACAAACCAGGATCTCCGTCATTAGTTGCTTTGAACGACTCTACATGGGACTCAAAATGAAAATATCATTCAAATCAAAGTATCAATGCGGAAGCGTAAAGAAAGTAAATGCGCAAAATACACGCGCCCAAAACCAAAGTCCAAAACATCCAACCAAAACAAGTACAATAGAATAATTCAAACAATTATAAATAAGTCACAATCAAAGTAGTTGAATCCCATGCATGCCCTAACGTGCACCTGCGTCTTATCTTAGCGACCTGAGAAAACATGTAAGAAAATATGTCAACACGAGGTTGGTGAGTCCACAGGTTTCAATAAATGTAAAATAAGCGTTTACCAGATTTATCTTCATTCAGTACGTATCTATAGGTAGCTAACCTACGTTCATGTTCAGCTCAAGCGCTCGCAACCGAAGCTGACTGTTTATTTATTGCCTCCTGCCAGGTCTATCAACACTGGCGGTGTGAGTAGGCTAACATTTCACCCGTTCGATATCTAATCGAGTTAGCGCGACTAACACGGGTGGGATTTGTCAAACCCAGTACTACTACTAAATATTACCTCACTAAGATCCATATTAACGGTCCGATATAAGTTGAGGACTTTCTGTGATAGTGTGTTACGCTTAGCATTTAACATTGATATCATACGAATTACAAAAATCCAAAATTGTTTAATCATGTTTTCTCCCCCAAGTTAAAACAGTAAAAGGGGCCGTGAAAACTCACATGCGTTGCGTTGTAGGTAGTATTACACAAAGGATAAGTTGGAACCAAGTGTGTAAGTCTCAAACGACTTACGAATGCCCTAAAATTATAAACACATAAATTAGGGACAAAAATGGGAATAGTGACATCGACACGGAAGGAGAAACGTCTTAACGAAACGCTCTAATATTCAAGAGTGGACGAGCGTGTCCACGGAGTTAGGAATTTCTTAAATAATCGAATTATAATTACTTTACGCGACGAATGACAAAAATAATAATAAATAAAATCGGGTGTTTTGTCATTCATGAAAATTCAGAAAATAATGATATATATATGAATAAATAATATAACTAATTATATTATTTTTTCTTTAATCTCCACCGATACATGATGTTATAAAATGATTCGAAATAATATAAATATATATTATTTAATAATACGGTTCACGGTTTGAAAATAATATAAACATATTATTTTATACGAAGTTACGGTTTGAAAATAATATAAACATATTATTTCTATACGAAGTTAGGGTTTGAAAATAATATAAACAAATTATTTTTATACGAAGTTACGGTTTGAAAATAATATAAACATATTATTTTTATTTGATAATAACAATACTATTTTATTATAAAAGTGGGAATAATATAACAATGGGTTAACAATTTAAACCCGAGCCCACGGGTTGTTTCCCGGGCTAATACATATTTATATAATAATATAATATTATAAGGTTTGATTTTTATATTAAAATAATACAAGGAAAACTGTTAAAAAAAAAGGTGTGGGAGCCCGGCCTCAAACCCGGGTCTCTCCCACACACACACACTGCCTTAACCAATCCGCCCGCTAGGGTCATCGCGAACATATTCAGGTCCAAATAATTTTAACACCCAAGTCAAGTGGGTTTCCCTCCCATACACATACCGGTTCGAAACCAGTCCGATTACCATAGAATTCGACCATGTCTGGAAACAATTGCATAGGGGTTTTGATAATCGAGGTGTTGCGAATCTGGGGACTCATTTAATTTGAAAACCATCGGTTTTAAGATTGCTAATTTACTGAAAGAGGGATCGTAACCCTAGTTTATAAACAAGGATTCAATTGATCGATTCTGATATTAAAAGTTGTTGAAATGATGGGGATTTTATTAAACAAAACCTTGCGAATTTGTTGATGTGGTTTAATTGCATCAAATTCGTGTTTAAGATCGAAAACCCCAAATCATTTCTAGAACGAACCCTAATTACGGGATCATGATCAATTCGATGATGGAAGCCCGACATTTCATAGGGCTTTCACTCTACAGACTATTACGTGTTTAATGACGTGGTTTAATTTGATTTAAAAACAGTTTAGAGTTGAATTCGGCAATCTGGTTTTATATGAACCCTAGATTACGGGTTACAACAATTTCTATAATAAAACATTGAATTGACAGAGGGCTTTCAAAGAAAATGGTATTGCGAATCGAACTGTATGGGTTCTTTGAATTATGATTGAGTCTAGACTAGAGTTCGATTAAACCGGTCAGAGATGAACCCTAGGTTACAGATTTCGATCGAATTGATAATGTAAGCCCTGGTAATGATAGGACTTTCACTCTATGGATAACAACGACAGTGTGAGTGCAAGCAATTACCAGAAATGTTGTCGGATTGATGGAGATCGAGTAAAACAGTTTCGGCTTGAACAGGTTTGATCTCCGATGACTTCTGCTATGATTTCGGTCGAATTGAGACGCGTAACAGCTTCAAACGTGTTCGTTTAGTGTGTGCAGATGATTCGTTTGTGAGATTAACATCAAGTTTAATCGAATTCGATGCTAAGTACGATCATGGTCGACAGTTATGCTTTAAATGACTATTAATCTGTTTTAATTTGTAATTGAAAATGATTAACTACTTATTTATGACCGTTAATGACAGTGATGGTGCAAGACAGTTATAATTCGAACGAATTCGACGTTTGGAATCGAATTTGAATGAGGGTTGTATCCGGTTTGACTTGTAAAGTCAACAAAACAGGTTTCATATGATTTTGACTTTGAGGAGTCAATTGATTGGGTTTCAGGACTTGGCAGGTTCAGTCCTTGTAGTTTTATGTGAATTGGAGTTTTTGAGTTTGTCAAAACTAGTCCCTAGAGTTTGAATTGGGTTTAGAGCTTGTTAGTTTGACCTCAAAAGTCAACAGAACTGGGATTTTGACTTTCTAAAAGTCAACAGTCAACTTTAGGGATATTACATAACTAGTCCCTGGAGTTTAGGTTTGGATTATTGACAAAATTAGTCCCTGAAGTTTGAGTTAAGTTAATTAGGTTAATTTTAACTGGATTTTGTTAACGGAGTTAACTAGAAAAGTACAGATTGTCACAAATTGAGAGTCCGAGATGAAGATATCTCTAAGACTGCTTTTAGGACAAGGTACGGCCACTATGAATTTATGGTCATGCCTTTCGGATTAACCAACACACCTGCAGTATTCATGGACATCATGAACCGTGTGTGTAAGCCATACCTTGATCAATTTGTCATCGTTTTCATCGACGACATTCTCATTTATTCCAAGAAAAAGGAGGAACATGAGAAACATCTACGTTTAATCCTGGATTTACTTAAAAAGGAGAAACTGTATGCTAAGTTTTCCAAGTGTGAATTCCGGATCCGGGAAGTTCAATTTTTAGGACATGTGTTTAGCAAGAATGGAATACATGTCGATCCATCAAAGATTGAGGCCATCAAGAATTGGGCAGCACCGACGACTCCGACAATTTCTGGGATTGGCTGGTTATTATCGTCGATTCATCGAAGGATTTTTAAAAATTGCACAACCTCTCACTGCCTTAACTCAAAAGGGTAAAGCCTAAAACTGGGGCGATAACCAAGAGTCAGCATTCCAGCATCTTAAGCAGAAACTTTGTAGTGCACCTATCCTAGCTCTTCCGGAGGGTACGGATGATTTCGTGGTGTATTGCGACGCATCTATTCAGGGTTTGGGTTGTGTATTAATGCAACGAGAAAAGGTGATCGCATATGCTTCGCGTCAACTAAAAATTCACGAGAAAAACTACATCACTCATGACCTAGAGTTGGGAGCTGTAGTCTTCACACTTAAGATATGGAGACACTACTTGTATGGTACCAAGTGCACCATCTACACCGATCACAAGTGTCTTCAGCATATATTCGAGCAGAAAGAGCTAAACATGAGACAACGTCATTGGGTCGAGCTCTTGAATGATTATGACTGTGCGATCCGGTATCATCCGGGTAAGGCTAATGTTGTAGCTGATGCCCTAAGTCGAAAGGAAACCAAGCCCAAACGAGTTCGAGCACTACAGCTTACTATTCACCCTGGTTTACCTAACAAAATCCGTAGTGCTCAACTCAAAGCCTTGAAAGAGGAAAACCTATCGCTGGAAGCCACACGCGGTATGGAAGCACAACTCGAGGTCAAATCTGATGGTATTCGCTACTTCGCCGAGTGAATATGGGTTCCAGTATTCGGAAACTTATGGGAACTAGTCATGGATGAAGCTCATAAATCTCGTTACTCTATTCATCCAGGTTCTGACAAGATGTATCATGACCTAAAGGTGCTGTATTGGTGGCCAAAGATGAAGGCCGATATAGCCACCTATGTGAGCAAGTGCCTGACTTGCTTGAAGGTCAAAGTTGAATATCAAAAGCCTTCCGGTCTTTTCCAAAAACCAGAGATTCCCATGTGGAAATGGGAACAAATATCCATGGACTTTATCACAAAATTGCCACGAACTCCTACCGGATGTGATACCATTTGGGTAATAGTCGATCGTTTAACAAAGTCCACTCACTTCTTAGCAATCAAGGAAACCGACAAAATGGATAAGCTTACTCGTATTTATTTGAAAGAAGTAGTATCTCGGCACGGGGTGCCAATCTCTATCATTTCGGATCGTGATGCACGATTCACCTCTCGTTTCTGGCAATCGTTACATAAAGCTTTAGGCACGCATCTAGATATGAGCACAACATACCATCCTCAAACTGATGGCCAAACAGAACGTACTATTCAAACTCTGGAGGACATGCTACGAGCTTGTGTCATTGATTTCGATAACACCTGGGAGTTTCACCTACCGTTGGTGGAGTTCTCCTACAACAACAGTTATCACACTAGCATCAAGGCAGCTCCATTTGAAGCACTATATGGACGGAAATGTCGTTCTCCTATTAGTTGGGCTGAAGTCGGGGATAGTCAACTTACAGGTCCTGAACTCGTACTTTAAACTTCTGAGAAAATCGTTCAAGTTAGAAATCGTATGGCAGCAGCTCGTGATCGTCAAAAGAGCTATGTTGATAAGCATCGTAAACCGTTAGAATTTCAAGTAGGGGATATGGTCTTGTTAAAAGTCTCGCCATGGAAGGGTGTCATTCGTTTTGGGAAATGAGGCAAATTAAATCCTCGTTATGTTGGACCATTCAAGATAGTAAAGAGGATTGGTCCAATAGCGTATCAACTGGACCAACCTGAAGGACTTAATGGTGTACACAACGTCTTTCACGTCTCAAACTTGAAGAAATGTCTGGCAGACGAGTCACTCGCGGTTCCTCTTGAGGAACTACACATTGATGAACAGTTACATTTCATCGAAGAAACAATGGAAATTATGGATAGGGAAGTCAAAACGTTAAAACGCAAAAAAATCCCTATTGTTAGAGTCCGTTGGAACTCGAAACGTGGACCGGAATTCAAGTCGGAGCGCGAGGATCAGATGATGCGCAAATATCTTAATCTGTTCAAGCACTCCACGTCAAATTCTTAAGGTAAAATTTTAATTTTCGGGACAAAAATTCTTTCAACTAGGGGATGATGTGACATCCGGAAATTTTTTTTATTCTATTTTAGTTTTCGGGACGAAAATTCTTTCAACTAGGGGATGATGTGATAATTCGACTTTTCAAGTTAACTCCGTTAGAAATTCTGTTAGTATTCTCAGTTAAGACCTAACCCAGTTAACCCAATATTAAATCTCAGGGACTATTTCTGCCATTTCTGAACCTCAAATTGTAGGAACTAGTTCTGCCAAGTCCCAAAACCGAAACATTGACTTTTAAAGTTAAAATAGAAGGTGTAGATTCCTGATTGACTTTCTAAAAAGTCAAACTCTTTTATTTAAATCCAAATTCGCAAATCTTTAAAAAAAATTAGTGCAAATTCGTAACCGAAACGGATGATTATGGCAATTACATTCATTATTGTGGCAGTTAATCCCATCATTGATTCGAGTTTAATCCTAATTATGGGAGTTCAAGCCGTAACCGTCGACATTCATCATTTAGCCATCAAATTGGACGAGTCCTTATGTTACTTTATCAAATCGGGTATACACACACCTTAGTCGTTCCTGTTAGAAGAAATCCAAGGCCTCAATTCGACCGGAATCGTAGCAGAAGTCGCTGGAAACCAACTCGCAAGCCGTCGGCACCCGTTTTAATCGAGCACCTACAATCCGATATCAATTCTGCTAATTGGTCTCACCCTTAGTTTCGTTTATATCCTTAAATTGAATACCCTATGATTAATTGGGCTTATTTCACCAATTCAAACAAGAATCGATTCTAGGGTTCTTAATACTTTCAGTTTAAACGAACTCCATTGCAGACTCAATTTAAATTCAATTAACTTATACCATTAGACTCGTAATTATCTGTATAGTGAAAGTCCCATCCTAATTCTAACCTGTATCATCGATTTCATAACAAACTAAAAACTAGGGTTCTTCATATAAACCACCTTAAACCTGTGTATTTTGCAATTAAAACCCACCACAGATTCGGGTTACCCGATTAACAAAACCCCTAAGCATTTGAATCAAGTCAGGGTCCAAATCGATGGATTTGGGGGTTGGATTCGAGTGCGGTTTCGATAATGAAGGGGGCTCACTGGATTGAATGATTGAAACCATTAAGATTCGAATCCTAATACGAATCACTACCCAGATCAGTTGGTTAAGGCTTTGAACTTGTGCGCAAGAGACCCGGGTTCGAATCCGGTCTCCTGCATTATATTTTTTAAAGGTTAATTCCACTATTTTCCTTGATATAAACCCACCCGATAAGATTATATCTCTATATAAACGCATTTTGAAATCCAGAAACACCCGTAGACTCGGGTTTGGTTTGTAAACCATAATCATTATTAAAAACTCATTTATAAAATAATATTTATATTATTTTCAACCCAAAACTCCAACTAAAAATAATATATATATATATATATATATATTATTTTCAACACGTTCATAAAATTTGTTTTAAGCGTTTCAAAGTTATAAATATTATAATTATTCGTATTATTTACACTCGTTACACCCTCGAATAAAAATAATAAATTATTATTTATGTCACGCAAGTTAATTGTTTACGTTACTTCGCTAAACTTAAAAAAAATATAATAAATTATATTATTCTCTTAGACTTCTAGTTAACGGCAAAATGCTCGATTATATTTATTATATATTATTTTGTCATTCGTCGCGTAACGTATACATTGTAATTACTAATTAAAGAATTCTTATTCCCGTAGACACGTTTGTCTACTCTTAATCATTAGAGCGTTTCCTTAGGATGTTCAATCTTCCGTGTCATCGTCACAAATCTCAACTTGTCCCTAATTTATGTGTTTATAATTTTAGGGCATTTGTAGGTCGTTTGAGACTTACACTCGTGGTTCCAATTTATCTCTTGTGTGATACCGCCTACGCTATTCAGGTGAGTTTCTACGGCCCCTTTTTACTGTTTTTAAACTGGGGGAGAAAACATGTCGTAAATGCTTTTGATTTTTGTAATTCATATATGATATCACTTGTATGACTATGCGTACACATTATCCTTTAAGTCCTCACATCGGACTGTTAATATGAACATATCGAGGTAATTTGTGTAGTACTACGGGGTTTGACAAACCTCACCCGCGTTAGTCGCGCTAACTCGATTGGAGGTCGAATAGGTGCAATATTGACCTAATCATGCACCATGATGGTGGGAGGCATATAAACAGTCAGATGTTGGTTGCGAGCGCATTAGTTAACATGCTTATGGGTTAGCTACCTATTGATTTATATATTGAATGTATATTAATCTGTTAAACGCTTCTATAAACTGAAACCTGTGAACTCACCAACCTCGTGTTGACATTTTCTTACATGTTTTTCTCAGGTCGCTTAAGATAAGGCACAGGTGCACACAATAGGACATGCATGGAATTCTGCCTTTGATTTATGTTTTATTAAACTGTTTGGACTATTTTAAATTGTGTTTGGTTTGGACTTTTGGACTATTCTTTTGGGCGCGTGTGTATTGCGCATTTACTTTCCTTACGCTTCTGCATTAACTCTGATTGATATGATATTTTCATTTGAGTCTCATGTATAGTCGTTCAATGTAACTAATGTCTGAGATCCTGGTTCGTCACTTCCCAAATGGTAAAACTCCGTTAGATGAAATTTGGGGGTGTGACACACTCGTTCAACCCTCTAGAACAGAATCTGTAAACACCTATTTATAGACACAAGCTCTACAATAGGCGAACTTAACAAGTTCGCCTCAAATAGACTAGGCGAACTTAACAAGTTCGCCTCAAATAGACTAGGCGAACTTAACAAGTTCGCCTCACATGAGACTAGGCGAACTAGACAAGTTCGCCTCTAGCAGAATATAAAAAGATAGTAAACTTGATAAAATAGATTGTAAGTGGTACAAAATATTCCACGAGTCTCCGCCCCTCAAAAATGAGAACAAGTTTAAAACTTTAAATATTCTGTGGGCACAACCCACCCACAATAGGCTGAATAGGAAACGAAATAGATCAAGTAAGTGTGTCATTCCACACAGCGGTCGAGAGCAAAGCAGCGCAGAACACAGCAAGTGTACTAGTAGCCTCTAACTGCTCCCCCACTGCATTTGCCCTGAGCTCCGCTGCAATGGCTCTCTGGGTAGCAAGTGTAGCTCTCTGTCTCTTGAGGCTCAGGTGCCTCTTAGCCTCAGATACTCGGTCAGATAAAATGGTAATCCTGGCAGCATCCCTCTGGCGATCTTCCATCAGTCGGGACACCTGCTCCTGTAGGGTCTGTAGTGCGGTCTCGGACACTTGCACGGGCACATGCTTAATCCTCTGCTCAGTCTCTTAGAACCTCTTCTTAAGGTTCTCCACTTGCTTCAGGTTGTCACGTACCTTCTTCTGCTCCCATTGCAGGTACCCTAGCAGTATATCGTACCGGTTGCATTGGGCTACCAGGGTCTGGATCGTACGCTCGATCGGCTCCCCGTAATTGGTAAGATGCGTGGTCCATGTGAAGACTCTCCGATCTCGGTCATAGGAGGTACCCCTTCCTCCTTAGCCCAATCCCTCAAGGTATCAGAAACGAACATCCACTTTCTTACGTTTAGTCTAGATTTCTTGCGCTTGGGCTCAGGGACAGGCGTGCTCGTAAGAGAGGGTGGTGCCCGCTTCATCGGGGTATGCTGAACTAGTGGATCGTATGGGAGATGTCGGTGCGGGTTGGAGATGTCACAAGTGGCCATCTCGTAGGTCTCTTCAGCTGCTGGAGTCTCAGACTCCATCTTTGACTCAACTTCATCATCCTCTGTCGGTTCTTCTCCCGACGTGTCAACAGTGGTGTCGTCTGAGACAAGGTACTCCGGTAGTGTCTCACCGGATGAAGTGTCCACTAGTGTTGATGGCGTGTACACTGTGACAATCCGAACTTTTTAGGTTAACTATGTTACCCAAATCTAATTAAAGTTTACCTAATTAACTTAACTCAAACTCCAGGGACTAATCCTGTCAAATATTAAAGTGAAACTAGAGGGACTAGTTGGGTCTTTAGCCCAAACCCAATTCTATTTGACTTTGAAAGTCAAAATTGTGTATTTCTATTCCTGTTGACTTTGGGAAGTCAAAAAACCATATTCCTAACTCAATCCAAACCTCAGGGACTAGTTCTGCCCTTTTTAGAACTTAAGAACATGAATCTTCAGGGACTAGATTTGCAATTAATCCGTTTTCAATTATGTTGACTTTTTGAAAGTCAACCCGATCATTCTTGAGCCTAATTCGCATGCAATAATCGATTTCAGTTGAAATTGTAACTGATTTAAACGAACATTATCATTAATGTTCATCATTAACCCATTTAAACCCGACATTGATTCGAATTAAACTCATTAATAGATAATCAAACCATAACCATCGAGACCGTAAGTAAAACCATTCGATTAAATCTTTTGGTCTATCACTTTCGACATCAAACACCCTACGCATCCTGTACGAAGCCCCAAGGAACTTTTGCACGCATCAAATCGATCAAAATCGAAGCCAGAGTCACCAGCGAACGAGCACGCAAAGCCGGAAATGGGTTTTAGTCGTACTCTATCAACCCGACATCCATTCTGGTAATTAAAACACCCTACACTTTCGTTCTCATCTACAGAACAAAAGCACTATCCTTAATGAGGCTCACATTATCGAATTAACCATGATCCGATTCTAGGGCTCTTAATGCATAACCTTAACACTATTTAAATCCAATTAAATTACATGAATAGTTTCGCAAACCTCTGCTTATTGAAAGCCCCATGGTTTCAATAAATTTTATTATCAGAATTGATCAAATCGAATTCATGTTCATATTCTAGGGTTTCGGGGTTTCAAACTGTAAATTAACGAACTTAAACCTGATGTTTTCCAAATTAAACTCACAAGTGGACTCGCATTGAAATCATGGGATTCGGGGACTGGTTTGGATCGGATTCGCATGAGGGGAAAGAACTCAGGGGAGTTTTATGTTAAATCCATTTTGATATGGTTACCTTTGCGATTCCCAAGCGGGCAGACTTGGTTAAGACACTAGGCTATTACGCAGGAGACCCGGGTTCGAAACCGGTCTCCTGCAATATTATTTTTGGGACTTTTTCTATGGTTTTCACATATTTAATTAAAAACCTTTTATTATATTAGTGGTATATTAATACATTTTGAACCAGTAATCAACCCGTAGGCTCGGCTTGAAATTATAACTCATATTTATGATATTTTCACTTACAAAATAATATATATTTATATTATTTTCAAACCACGACTTCGTATAAAATAATATGTTTATATTATTTTCAACGCATGACTCCAATTAAAAATAATATATATTTAGATATTATTTTCACCTCGTTTATAAACACTGTGCAACGTTTCAAAATAATATATATTTATATTATTTACCCACGTTTATATTCCCGAATAAAAATAAATATATTTATTTTTCTTACCACATAAATGGTTATTTTATTAATCCTACGAACTTAAAAATAATATATATAGTTATATTATTTTCCTAGCCATAATTTAAATGGTACAAACACACGAACATTTATTTATTAATATTATTCGTAATTATAAACGTTCGACACGAAATGTATTTATCTTAATAATTATTATATTAAGAAAATCCTCTATTCCGATGGACAAGTTCGTCTACTCTTTAATCGTTAGTGTGTCTTAGGACGTTCACTCTTCTGTGTCATCGTCACATTATCCCATGTGCCCCTAATTATTATGCTTATAATTCTAGGACATGCGTAAGCAGCTTACAGGCAAACTCTCGTACTTTCCTACTTGCATTCTTGTGTGGTGCTATCCACTACTCGTACCATTTCTAGCCTTGATTCAGGTGAGTTTACATAGCCCCTTTTTACTCTTTTCACTTTTGGGGTGAAACATGTTATATATATATTTCATACACAATTCAATACCTTTGTTCTTATGCTTTGATCTTTATGCTTTATGTCTTAAGCATTTGTACTATACACAATCATTGTTAATCAGACAAAACCAAAAATTATCATAAGTCCTCCAACCGAAGCTCATCTGTAGCCACTGAAAAAGGAAAAGGTGTGGTTCGCCTCTTTGTGCCTTGCACATGAATGGATTAGGTCAATTATGTACCCGTTCGACCTCCAGTCGAAGTTAGCACTACTAACCCGGGCAGGGGTTGTTAAACCCAACAGTACTGTTCATGATCACCTCGGTTATGAAAAAATTAACGGTTGACTCTGAGAGCACTTTGTACACACCAAGTACAACTTATATAATTAATGTAACTGGGTAAGCATGGAAATATGATTTTTGAAAATTGTACTTGAGTATGTATCTCACCCCAAAATGGAAAATGAGTGAAACGGGGCTGTGAGAACTCACCTGATAAAGCGGTAATGATTTGCAAGTCTTAGCTATCCGGCTAAATGAGACGACCTACTCGTGCCCTAGGAAACATTTAGGACTTTAAGGTCTAAGTATTGTATATGTTTGACTATGAACTCTATGAATCCAAAGAGTTGTTTGAAAAGTGACTTTGACGTTTCAAAGATGTTTTGACTTGGTGATCCGTTGGTGACACGTTGGACTTAAGCATTCAAATCCTAACATAGAATTCAAACCTACTTTGAAATAGTCTATTATCTTCTAATAAACACATTGGCACATTCGATTGGAATTTAGAACTTGAAACACAACTTTTGGTACATTCAAAGTTTCCATAATAAGAAAGTCAAGTTTTTGAGTCCTAAACATGGCAACTATGCAAAGTTGATGTTCACACATGAAATTACGCATGTTATAACGCATGTTGAACTACCAAAGGTTTACTTGCTAAAAATAGACAAACATGCGAGTTTAGGATAAGTAAGGTTTCCTATTATAGCAAGATCATGACAAATTGGCAAGTTAATGGAATAATATCATATATTATCATACAATGCACTTAGTTACATGTTACTAAGTCATTTAGACCTTCTAATCATGTTAACAACTTTCAAACACATCTTGTGGAAAGTAAAGTTTCCTTATTTAGAAACCGGCCTCTAAAACTCATACACGTGTATTTTAATCCATCATTTTGGTCAGTCATTCCTCCATAATATTTAGTACACTAGTTTCATGCTTTGAATACACCCAAACATCAAGTTTTCATACATGTCAAGAAATAAAATTTCTAAAAATAGAAAATGTAGGTCCCAAGGTGTCTCGGATCGTTACGTGTGGGTGTGTGACTAGTCGGACCGGGTGCGGAATGCCCGTGACTAGGTGGAGAATCAAGTAACACAAAGTAACCCGATAACAAAATCACTTTAAAACCCCGTCTATTATAAACTTGAAGGTTACAGAGAGAATACAACTGAGTGCAAAATGCCTGCGTACATATCTTCTTTTAACCTAGCCTATTTATACTAGACCTGATTTCTGCGCACTTAACAAGTGCGCAGGGCAAATTGTTCATGCATACTTAACAAGCACGCAGATTATTCTTGCATACTTGCTAAGTACGCAGAAAGTAATTCATGCGCACATGCTAAGTTTGCAAAACACTTAGAGAAAACAGACGACTAGTACATACATTTGTAATTACAACTCGATAACTAAAACATACAGACACTAGAATACAAAGACTAATACATACAAGACAAGTACAAAAGCTACGACAATATCCAAAGTGTTTGTCACACAAACGTGCTTCAACAAACTCCCCCTTGACAACAGCTCTGGATTGTCTTCAGTCTTCACTTCTCCCCATCTTTAGCTTCCATCTTCTTCTTGTAATCAAGGCAGAACTTGATCACCTTGTCATATTTAGAAGCAAGGAACTTTGTCCTCTCGTCCATGTACATGCAGTACCTGTCTGCTAGCGTCTCCAGATCTTTCACAGAAAAGTTTATGAAGCAGACTTCATCAAACACTCTGATTAGTTCCCTTGGCACTAAGCTTCCACTCTCGGACCACACCTTTCCAATCACCACTGCCTCGCCCGATTAAGGATCTACGTACCAGTACCATATGTTACCGAGGATATCCTGAGATAACTTGCTCAGGGGAATCTTGGTTTCACACAGCACTAGCTTGTATACCAGTTTCTTTAAGATTTTATTAGTCACAGGATGTCTAACGTTCTTGTCCCTGACTCGCTTGGGCACTTGAGGCTTAAACATTTCGATCTTCCTAGATCTTACCTCTCGCTGTAGAAACTGCCACAAACCCATCGCTACTGCGTGATTTGAGTGACCCAGCAACTCTCGGTTTGTTAAGTTCACGAGGTCGTATCTTGGCAAGGAGTTGAAAGCTTCGCTGGTTGGTTTCAAGTATTGAACCCCCCAGCTCGCTTGATTGCGAACAACTTCTTATCCTCCTCGAACCTCACAGCTAAGATCATCCCTGTCACTCCATGTTTGTCTATGATTGATGTCTTTTTCCAGACAGGAGCCGGATCCTTCAATGAACTTACATGCATATGTTTGTCTTTATGTTCCTCTGGATCCACAGGTGAAGGGTCGGTAGGGGAGGCTTCAGTCGACGCCTTAAAAGTACTAGCAGGCTCGACTAAACCTGTGTCTTCAAATGATGGAACTTCGAACATCTCTACATCTTCAAACTCATACTCTCCTTCCCCTTCGCCCTTGGAAACTTCGATTACAACATCATCATCCTCCTCATCCCAGTCGTCACCAGAGTCGATCTCTCCCTCTTCCAGATTGCAGAGAGCTTCGATCTGTGCTTCTTTGGAGTAGTCTGACTCTATGAATAGGATCACATCATCCGATAAATCATCAGATAGATCTTTTAAAATGTCAGCCACCGACTTTACTTTATTACCTCCTGAAGCATCAGCTCCACCTTCACTCTGAGTAGACTCCCCCTCAGCCATAGACACGACAGAGATGGGAACAATCGCCATAGCCAATGATTGCTGCTCACTTCTACTCGGTCCGACTTCAGGATCCATGTCCTGATCATCACCCTTAGTTAGATCAACTAAGTGCCAAGCCTCTTCACTGCTAGGCTTAGGTGGTTGCTTCTCCAATAATTCCTTCAATCTCTCCCCCTGAGCAGCAAGCGTCTTGGCCATATCACAGACCAGTTTCACAATAGTGTCATGCTCTAAATGCTGCTTGTCATCAGCCGCCCGCTGTTTGTTTAGTATGGCTACCTCATCAATCAGAGAGTTAATCTGCCCCTGTTGTTTGTCAGATTCTTCTCTCGATTTCTGTAGCGTTTCAAGAAGACCAGCGACCTGAGTCACTAGGGTAATGATCCCGGTATCACGAGGATCAGGTCCCCTTGAAGACGATGCTTTGGCTTGATTGGTCGGGAAGGAAAAGAATTCTCTAAAATCGAACCCTTGATTGAAGTCAAAGTCATGATAAGGTTCAGTGATGTGGTGGAGGGTGGTTGTAGGGATTGAGGTAGGGATAGAGGTTGATTGGATGGTGGTAGGGGTGATGGTGACAGACTCGGTTAGAATAGGAGTTGTCACCGCCACTTGAACAAAATGCACAGGGAGGGACACTATTACAGGAACCTCCTGTGTGATAGCAGTGGTAGCCACATCAGGTGTTACACATGGCCTCCTCCGCTGTCGCCTATAAAGCTGTTGTGAAGGTGATGTAGAAGTGGAATCAGTACTCGCAGCCATGACACTTGGTTGCCTCTAAGCACTAACTTCTACCTCGCGAAGGATAGCTTGGTGCGGCATATCCCCCCGTTGCTTGTTTATGCTTTCTCTTCTGTGTCTCTCTATAGCAGCGTCCGAATCAGAATCGGGCTCGTATTCACTGCTAGTCGCTTGTCTCTTTCTCTTGGAAGATGACTCGGGAAGGGTCACCTTCGTCAATCTTCTTGGGTGTGCCTGGGATGGTGCATCATCAGAATCAGAGGAATCTGACTCGGTCATTTCTGAGTCGGATTCTTTAACATCTCCAATTCCCTGTTCTTCGTCTCTTTCATCGTTAGACATGTCATCTTCACATTCAGCTTCCTCTTCTTCATGTTGTTCATCACTATGTTCGCTGATTTCAGGCTCAGACTCTGAACTATACCATCTGAAGTCAGCAGGGGCCACATATGCTTCATTAATTAGGTGGCCAAAGAGAGGAGTGTGCTCAGGGGTAGGTTCTACACTACCTGGCTTTAGAAATTGTGCAAACACTCTCTTGTCCACCCGCTTGACTTGTAGTCTCTCTCCAATCTGAGGTAGATTGGGTACAACATCATTAATCAATAGCTGCACGAACCGAGGGTATAATAGAAATCTAAACCTATCAGCAGCATTGATCTGATCGGTGATAGACTTGTAGATATACTTAGAAAAGTTATAACCCTTGTTAAGAGAGAGGCCAACCACTGCAGCTGCCAAGTCATGCCCCATGGCATCCTTTCCCGCCTTTCTAGCACACAGGAACATGATCATGACGTGCACAAGGTAAAGCCACTGATCAAGTACCCACATCTTTTTGTACGAGGAGTAGTCCATTGTACCAACATACCCCATCCTTTGTCTCCAACATCCATCAAAAAAGTAGTCAGGGTAAGTTATCAGATCAGTTGATAAGTCCCTAAACTATAGTACTCGTCTGATGGTGTCTTCAGAAATGGCAATATCATGACCTGCTACAGTAGCCCTAATGACTTTTGGGGTTACTGTACAGTCGTGATCAGCAGTTTCCCAGAATTACTCCAGATATGGTCTTGAGACAATAGGATCAGCAGAGATGGCATAGCTGATCTTCGAGCGGTTCAGGAAATCGACTATCTCCTGATATTGAAGTGCAACACCCTTCCACTCTGGTTGTGTTAGAGCCAGCAGATTGAATTCGCTTGTAAACGCATGAGCCATCACTGCACAAACAAACAGTAAACATAATAAGAACAAGAAGACTCATTGGAATTGAATACACATGACCAAGTATAGTACATTCACAAAGAACTGAAAATCCAGACTTAGAAAAATTTCAGAAATTTCCTTCGTACGTACTTGTCATGTACGTAGGGTTTAGGTCTTGCGTACTTAGCAAGTACGCATGACTTATGTCTTGCGTACTTGTTAAATACGCACGAATTAACACTTAAACATATTTTTGAAAATCCAAAATCAGAAACTTGTGATTTTTGAGGGAAATGTTGGTTCCCACTAGGTCGAAAACCATGTTTACAACCAATGGAAACAAGACCAACATCAAACATGCACTAAAAACCAGTCAATTTGACCTAAGTGTCGACCCACGTAACCCACGGTCAAACCAAGGGTCAAAACCAAAATGAAAGAAAGTTAAAGACGATTATGTGATGATCGAACTTCGATTAGGGATTTCAAACAAGTTTTAGGTCATAATGTTAGTTAAAAATGTTGGAACCTAATAGTCCATAGAAATCAATTAGGTTTTAGAAGTATTAACTTCAGAGTTTTCAGTCGGAAAATGTTTTCGGTCAAAAACATTTTTTCGATCAAGAAGATTTCGATCGAAAACTCTCTAGTATAAATAGTTGTCTTTTGTATTTCAAGTGACTTTCTCATTTTGTATTGTGATTTTACAAGTTAATCAAGAGAATTTCTGTGTGTTTATGCTGTTAATACTTGATTACATTACTTGATTAATGAAGCTAATCATCATTAAGTATGCATTTTGTGTAATTGATAGTATTGAGATTGTTCTTCGTTGATTTGTTCATTTTGATGTGGATTTGATTTCTGAATTGATTCCGCCAATTCATAGAGTGATTGAAGACTTTATCCTTGAATATCAACAGATATGAGGGAATTACAAGTGGTATCAGAGCTGTTGGTTAATAGCTCTTGGTATTCAAGAAGATTTTAAGTCAAATCTGATCAAATTGAAGTAATTTGGGTACCATTGTTGCTGATTTGAAGTTAGTTTTGATGGAGATGAAGTTTGCATCAAGTTCGAAGACTTGATTCTTTACTCGGATCATCACAGAAAGTTTTTGATCAATTCAAGTGTTCTTCTGTTGAATTGTCCGAAAAGTTATTTTGAAGTAGCCGAAAACTCTGTTTGAAGAAATCGAAAAGTATTGTCCAAAAGTTCATCTGTCTGAGATATTCTGACTTTTCGATCGAAAAGTATTATACTAAGTTTTCGACCGAAAAGTTATAAGTTGGAAATTTTTCTGATATCGACCAAGTTTCAAATTACAAGTAAAGAATGGCTGGAAAGATATACGATACTGAGAGGGTTATTGGGAAATACCACCGATGCTGAAATCAATATCAGAATTTTTAAATTGGAAGATAATGATGAAGGCTTATTTCAAGTTTACTGAACACATACTTTGGGAATCAATTGTAAAAGGTCCTCACATTCCTAAGACTACAAATAATGATGGGTTAGTGCCGATTGCTGATCCTGATCTTTATTCAGAGGAAGATAACAAGTTAATCGAAAGGGATAACAGAGCATTGGGTTCTATTATTCTAGCACTTCCGACTGAGGTGTATTTGAATTTTGAGCAACATGAAACTGCTCAGGGTCTGTGGAAGGCTTTGTGCTTAAGATTTGAAGGTAATGCAGCTCTTCAGGAAAGCAGAACCGATCTTCTACTAAAGCAATATAACATGTTTAGTTATAAAAAGAATGAGACTCTCAGTGAGCATGTGACTAGGTTTACAACCATGATCAACAGGTTGAGAAAAATGGGAGTAAAGTTTGAAGAGTATGAGCTAGGAAAGAAGCTGTTAGACTCACTGCCAGATTGCTGGAGAATACCTTGTATGCTAATCAAGAACACAACTCCAGATCTGAAGAGTAAAACACTTGATGATATTATATGTTTACTCGAGTCTTATGAATTGGATGCAAAGATGAGAGAACTGAACAACAAAGAAAAAAAAAATAACTCAAGTTCAACAAATGCAACATTATTTTCTGGAAATAGTGGAACAAAACCTGAGAAAAACAACGGTTGTTGTGAACGCTCATCTGGTGATAAAGTCAAGTCATCTGGACAAATCCCTGAAAATCAGATTGCTCTGTTCGGAGCTTTCATGAGCAGCTACGATGCACTGGTGACAGGAAAGTTACAACCTGCCGTGCATGATGTAGAAGATCTTGTTCAGATCAATCTTGATGATTTAGAATATATGTACTTGTCACACCCCGACCGATGGCGGAATCATCGGGGCGGGACATGTTGACTGTTCATAAGAACGAGGTTGACTAAATTGAAACATATTAATTATCAAACTTCATTGCAACATTCATGACAAAACAAATCCAAGAAAGCAACATAATTGAAATACATAAGTTCCTTATTTATTTTAACTAAGTCCAAGCCTATGTGAAGCACATCTTGATCAAACTCACACATTAGTACCTGAAACATGAATAAAATAAAGTCAACTAAGAAGTTGGTGAGTATAACACAGGTTTGTATATAGATAGCATATAGTTTGTAAAACAAATCCCTACATAACATGATAAATAAAGCATTTATGGAGAGCAGCTATTGTGTAACCAAGTACAATCAAACCTTTGTAACTAGCATGCAAAATTGTGTTGTCGTTATCAATCACCCTACCTGGATGGGTTTGTCAGACTCAATAGATCTATCATTGAAAACCGTCGGCTTGAATAGTTAATGATTGCACATAAATTGTTCACAAAAGTTAGCACATCTAGCACTTAGGCATAAAGCTCAAATTGCACACATGAATGTAAATAGGATTTGTATTTGTGTTGTTTGTGTAAATGTAAATAGTAATTTGTATAGAGTTCATGTTTCACCCCAAAAGTGTAAAAGAGTAAAAGGGGCTATGAAATACTCACATGGTTCAAGGTGTAGCTAAACACGGGAGACTAGATTGTAATTTGATCCTTGCAACTCACCACGTTAACCTAATGTATAATGTATATTTGAATTATTAGAGGGTACAATAATCTATGTCTAAGTCTAGAATTGAATCGGTTGTGTGTGACAAGTGTTGGAGTGGCAAGTATTAGTGGTTCGTATTTGAATGAAATGTTTCATAAAATGAGGAATTTAAATAAACAGTTTTAAAATAATTAAACTAAGTTTTGAATTCGAATAACTAAATAAATTAAATAAATATTATTTAATAATTTAGTTATAAAATTAATCGTGTAATTTATCTTATTTAAATAAATAATTTATTTATTTATCTATAAAGATATGAAAAAAAAATAATATTTATTTATATAGGTGTGTAAAAAGTAAAATATATTTACCTTTGTATGTTATAATAAATTACTTATATTTATTTATTCATCCTTTGGAAAACAAACATTTTGATTGTTTTAAATAAAATTAATCTTTTATAACTTTTATAAAATTAATTGTTTTTATTTAGAAATTATTTTAAATGTTTAAAGTTTTGATTTAAAAGTTTAATATGCAATTTAACACTTTAATTCGGATTAAATCGGAATTTATATTGAAATTTAATGATTCTGCTTTTATTCTGTTATAAATATTTCAAGGTTTATAAAAATCTTTTTTATAAAATTTTTTGAGTTTTAAAAATGGTATTTAAAATATAAACAGGCCACCCGGTTCGAACCCGGGTGGATCCTGTGTGAGTGTTGTGTGTATACCGCTGGACCAGGGGAGCTATTAGCGTATAAGACCCGTTCGGGTATCTGATAATCCGTAACGAAAAGGTATCCGGGTCTGATGTTCAAGCTTCGCGCAAAAAGGCTGGTTTGGTGGGTTTCGAACCCACGCCACCTGGTTCGGCGGCGCAGCGACTTGCCGGCCGGACCAGGTGGTTTCGCTGGATTATATGAATACCAAAAATTTAAAAACACAACTTCGGATCGAAACCCAAATCCGTATGAGCGCCAAGAACCCTAGAATTTAAATTGGTTCGATTCTGTATTGTTAGTATAAATTGATATAGGGCTATTGATCAGGGTTCGATTACGATTCTAATGATGTAAAACTTACACGTTGAGATTGGGCAACAAGTGCTGATGGCTACGAGGTTGGTTCCGACTGTTCTTCGTGATCGAGAGGATTCCAGAGATGAAATGCAGATTCGCCAGAGTTTGGGAGAGTTTGTGAGGTGGTATACGCGTGAGGGTGAGTGGTTTAATTCATTCAATTTTATTCGAATTAACCAATTCGATTTCGAGTTGACCGAAACGTTTTTGCGGGGCTGATTTCGCGTTATTCCATTGAATTGGGAACGAATTGAGTCTGATAGCAGTCCAGGTTCACTCGAGGTCGACTGGGGCATGATTTCAGGGATTGAATACGCGTTATTTACATGAATTAAACTTAAAATGATACGATTTGACTTTCAGGAGTCAAATTCGTTTGAATTTGAACCTTGACCGCTAAATCGATCAAATTGGGTTGTTGTTTGGGCGGAGATTAGATCGATTCTTGTCTGGGAAATCATGAGGAGTCCAATTCAAAATAAATCCATTGATGGCCGACTTGAATTGTCACGGTTTTGCTCCCTTTGACTTTTGAAAGTCAAACAAGTCAAGGAAGGTCAAAATTGGAGTGTGGGGTTCCAATTTAGGGTTTAATTGTTTTGGCGTTCGATCAGTCGTGAAATTTCTTGTTAATGGTATAAATGTATCTATGTATTTGATTGAAATTTTATATAAATGTATACCCGTAAACGAGTTTGCGGATTTGTTTTGAGGTTTAATATTTGGTACGAACAGTTTAAACCAGTGCACTAGAATTTGGAATTTAAACGAGTTACATTGAATTTCAAACAGGTTGGAAATCAGAAATGTTACAGTACTTGCAATGGAAGATGGCCATGATAGCTGTAAGGGCTAAAAAGTATTTGCAGAAGGTTGGGAAGGATAAGTTGCAGTTTGGTAAAAAGGTTGGTTTTGACAAAGCTAAACTCAGGTGCTACAACTGTCAACAGCTTGTTCACTTCGCTAGTGAGTGTACCAATGACAAGAAAAAGAAGGTTGAGGGAAGCGGGGTTAAGCTGGTGGAAATGATTGATGAATCTGATAAGTCAAAGAAGGCTCCAAATTCACTCATGTCCAAACAGCTGAGTAATTGTGAATGGGAGGATGAGATCGATGATGCTGAGGATGAAATGGATGAAGCCTTGATGGCTGAAATTGAAGATTCAATGAAACCAGCTGATATTACTAGTGACTGTGCGCTCAAAAACGATTCTAAAGGAAAGGGCAAAGCTGGTGTTTCTGATGAAACTTCATTTGAGAATGAGGTAAATTCTGAAAATAAATTTGATATATGTTCCTCATTGTGTGTAGATCAAATGCAAAATTATCATACAGCAAACACGTTTCTGATTGCTGAAAACGATAAACTAAAAAGAGTAAACAAAGAATTGAAACAAAATGAAGTAAATTTTACAAGAAAAATTAAAGCATTATTGAAAGATAATGTAACATTTAAAGAATATTTGGATAAAAAGGACTTTTTAATCAAAGATCTTTCAGAAAAACTTATCAAATCTGAAACTGATTTCATAAAAGAAAGGGTAATTGTTTCAAAGTGGAAGATGCAACAAAATGTCTTTGATGAATGTGTGAGCAAACAGAGAACTGTTCAACAAGGTTCAACATCCTGAGAATTTTGTACATTTTCCTGAACCGCATGAATCGAATGAGTTGATGAATGTCGAAAATTCTAACTTTCATGATATGTATATTAGTGCAGATATAAATTCAGGGTGTGTGGATGATGAAAATGAACTTGATGGAGTGAAAAAATTTTCAGCTTTCAATAAATAGTGCACTAGGGAGTTTATTAGGGACTGTAAACAGTACCTAGATGTTGATTGTAATCTAGATATATTTGTTTCAATTTCTAGTTTAAATGCTGATGCAAAAAATATTAATGCTTTTGATTCTGATTATGATATTTCTTATGTTTCGGCATAACGAGTGAAGTAGGCGAGTGTTCAAAGTCAAAGTCAAAGTCAAAGCCTAAGAGCTACAATTGCTTTGTGTGTGGTCAGGTTGGTCATTTTGCGAGAAATTGCAAACACAACTCTAGTGAGTCAAGGTTCACAAAGAACAAAGCGAAAGTTAAGAGCAACGTTATTCGGTATTTCAAGCGAGCGTCTGTGAACGACAGTGTGTCAGAGTCCGGAGTGATACAAAGATACAGTCGTGATTACTTGCTTTCCAGAAATTGTCATGCTTTATATTCTAATGTGTGCCGTGATTATGTGCTACCAAAGTTTGGGGATAAACATGTCCCAAAAGGTTCACAATATGTGAAGAAGTTTAACTAACCAATCTATTTTGCAAAACAAAAAATTACTATGAAATATGCGAAAAATATTGGTTATGTTTGGAAAGTTAAAAATGAGCAGTCTTCACATATGGTTGGAATAAAGAAAAAAATAAAATTGATAAAATTGAAAGAACAAGATGTTAAAGATGTTAAGACTATAAAAGGTAAAACTTAGCTCTGGTCCAAGATGATCTGGGTACCTGTTTATCATTAATTTTGTCTTGAATGTGCAGAGTTTAACCGGGAGGACTATTAACAATGTTTGGCATGTTGATAGCGGTTGCTTAAGGCACATGACTGGACAAAGAAAAATTCTGGAAAATTTTTGAACTTTTGATGGAGGTTTTGTTGCATTTGCTGGAGATAAAAAGGGAGGAAAAATAACTGGTTAAGGAACAGTGTCGAATGAACTCATAACATTAGAAAAAGTAAATTTTGTGTCTCAATTGGAATTCAATTTACTAAGTGTTTCTCAAGTTTGTGATAAAGACATACCAGCTCATTTTAGTGCAAAGGAATGCTTGTTCTTAAAGCCTGGATTTGTTATTTCAGAAGAAATGATTCTGATGCGTGCTCCAAGGAAATTCAACACATATGTGGTTGACATGAATGATCATACTACACCAGTAAACATTTCATGTTTATTTTCAAAGGCAACTGGTTCAGAATCTTATTTGTGGCATCGAAGAATGGGTCATGTGAATTTAAAGAACATGAATAACTTGGTGCATAAAGATTTGGTGCGAGGATTGCCAAAGAAAAAATTCATAATTGAAGAAAATTGCATGTCATGTGCGAAGGGAAAACAGCACAAGAAGTCTCATCCAAGAAAAACTATAACAACTTTTACTAGACCTTTATTTCTTATTCATATGGATTTGTTTGGTCCAGTTCGAGTTAAAAGTTTGGCGAAAAAGTCATATTGTCTTGTTATCATAGATGATTTTTCAAGATTTTCATGGGTGTTTTTCCTTGCAACAAAGGATGAAACACCTGAAACAATTATTGATTTTGTCAAACGAATAGAAAACATCTGTGATAGCAAAGTCTCAATCATTCGCAGTGACAATGGAACAAAATTTAAAAATAAACTGATAAGTTTGTTTTGTGCAGAAAAAGGAATAACACATCAGTATAGTGCTGCAAGAACACCACAACAGAATGGAGTAGCTGAAAGGAAGAATAGAACTTTAATAGAAGCTGCTCGAACAGTGCTTGTCGATTCCATGTTGCCCATTATCTTCTGGGCTGAAGCAGTAAACACTTCATGTTATGGTTTTAAACAGAGTTCTTATGGTGAAACAACTTACAAAGACTTTGTATGAACTATTCTATAAACGAAAGCCATATATCAAGTTCTTCAGAGCATTTGGTTGTTCTTATACATTGTTGAATACACAAGATTCATTGCCAAAATTTGTAGCTGTCGATGATGAATGCTATTTTTTGGGTTATTCTTCATATCAGAAAGCTTATAGAGTGTACAACAAAAGAACCAAAATTGTTCAAGAATCATTTTATGTGGAGTGGCAACAACTAAATACTCCTACAGATCAAAATGGACCTGACTGGTTCTTTGATGCTGGAGTAATCTTCAAACCTTTTGATCAACAACTTCAAATGGATTCTAATGAAGCAAGTACTTCGAATACTGTAACTGAGTCTTCTACAAGTAGTGATCTATCTGTTGGAAAGTTTTTGGTTGGGCCACATAGTTTGATGATTCAAAATGAGATGTCTGATAATGTTACTACATCAACTCAAACACAAGAAGATCTTGTTGATAACTCTGTCACTAATGTTGATTCTGAAGTACAAGAAATTCCATGTACAAATGATGAACCAACTGTTAATGAATTTCAGTTAGATCCTATAAATGATCAGACTGAGGATGTAATTCAGTCAAGTTCTTCTAGTGTTGAAGATTCAAATGATCAATTACCAGAGTTGAATGATACGAACATGCTAGAATCTGTGGAAGTTGAGCATATTCAAAATCATCAAATTCATTCTTCTCATCCAGTTGAGAATATTATTGGATCTCTTGAAGATGGAGTAAAGACAAGAAGTCAAACTGGAAATATAAATGTTTGTTTGTACTTTTGTTTCTTATCTTAAGAAGAATCAAAGAATGTTACTGTTGCTTTACAAGATCCAAGTTGGATTGAAGCTATGCACAAAGAATTACTTCAGTTTAAGAAGTTAAACGTGTGACATCTTGTGGACTTACCTGAGGGAAAATATCCAATTGGAACGAAGTGGGTCTTCAGAAACAAAAAGGATGATCGTGGGATTGTAGTTCGGAACAAAGCTCGTTTGGTTATACAAGGTTTTTATCAAGAGGAAGGACTAGATTATGATGATGTCTTTGATCCTGTTGCATGAATTGAAGCCATACGAATCTTTTTGGCTTATGAATCGTACAAGAAATTTACTGTATATCAAATGGATGTAAAAACAGATTTTCTGTGTGGGGTGGTAAAGGAAGAAGTTTACGTGAATCAACCACCAGGTTTTGAAGATCTAGCTCATCCATTTCAAGTGTATAAGCTTGATAAAGCATTGTTACATCAAGCGCCTCGTGCGTGGTATGAAACCTTATCAATACATCTTACATCAAATGGCTTCGTTCGTGGAACAATTGACAAGACCTTATTCCTGAAGAAATATGATGCTGATTTGTTAATGGTATAAGTTTATGTCGATGATATTATCTATGGATCAACAAATGAAGTCCCCCTTACAAAAGTCAAACTAAACAAGTATTTATACTAAGAAGACAAAGAATGAGTTCGTCCGAAATACATTTCGATCGAAATGTATTTCATCCAAAAACTATAAGATTTCGGTCGAAATCTTTTAACTTCAAAGAATTCTTCCATATTCAGACTGTTTTATTTGCGATGGCCTAAAAATAGTTCCAACAATTTCCCCCTAGGCTATTGCATATCAAAACACAAGAATTCTGCCAAGCTCCCCATATACTTTGCATCATCAAAGCTAGATCTTGGACTCGAATGTTTAACTCTCCAAACTTGTCGTGGTTTAGATTTGTCTTTCCAATCTTGTTTTCGTTTCGACATATTGTATGTCCAAAATGTCTTCAAACTATTAAAGACATTAACAACCTTTTCTTGAAACTTTCTTTGAGGTTGAGAAATGACCTTTTGTTTGAAACACTTGTGTTTCTTGATACAACAATCTCTTGATAAATGACCATGCTTTCCACAGCTGAAACATTTCTTCAAAGCAGGACATGGTCTTTGATAAAGCCCCTTTCGAGATTCTGACTTGTCTTTAGACTTCTGTTCTACAACTTTTGACATTTCTACTCCCTCTTTAACAAACATGAGCGGAGTAAATTTATTTGAAATGAATGGGATGGCATTAGCATTAAGTGGATTGTCTTTCTTGAACCCTAAACCACCCTTATTGTCAAAATAATCCACACATTCTTGATTTTCTTAAGATTTGTCACTAACGCAATCCTCACCATAAGTAAGATCATTTGGAATCTTCAATTCAACTTCATTTTCTTTGGAATTTCTCTTTGGCTCTAACGAAGGAAAAACATTTGGCACGAATGGCTCTGGAATGTATGGTTGAGGCATATGTGAATAAAATCCATTTGCAGTAAATGGAGGAAAAACACTCTTGTATCCCATCTCGCTATTCACATTATCATTAAATTTTGCCTCAACACTTTCACCACTTCCTTTATATCCAAGCCTAGAAGCTACTTTATCATGTATTTGAGCTTCAATGATTCCACTAGCCACTTTCCCAGAAATGTTTATTTTATCAACTTTAGTTGCTGTATTTGCTATCTTTTCCATCTTCTTGATCATCAATTTCTTTTCTGTTTCTCTTTCAGCAATCAACAGCTGGATCTCATAATTCTTTCTCTTTAACTAAAGCTTCATAGGAGAATTTTCTTTGACACAATCATCAATCTTCTTTTTATACTCTTTCTCATGATCTTTTAGAATTTTGTTTGTAGTATGTGCATGTTTCAATGCATCCATCAAAAGTTGATTTCGATTCTTGTAATCAGCAGTTTTCTCAAAACACTCCACATAACACATATTTTCGTTGAGTAGTTCAGAATAAGCTGTAAGTTTCTGTGACTCTTTCACTGCTTCAGCAACCAAATCTGATTCTATACGTTTACATTTTCCTTGAAAATCATAACCGTATCCTCCTTTGATCACTATTCTGTTATGATCAGCTTTGAGTGCATACAACTATCGCTTTGCACACAAATCCTCTAATGAGTTAAACTATAATCCTTTATTTTTGATATTATGTTTATAAATCTCCCATTCCTGTGGTTGGGCAATGAGAAATTTATCCATGACTTATGATTTTTCGTATTCAAGATTAACCTCCTTTAGATCATTGATCAATTTCACATATCTGTGATACTGTTCAGTTAAAGATTCTCCTTCTGCACGTGTGAATACTTGATATCGTTTCTTTAATTGGTCTTGTCTGGATTTTCCTTTCACATCTTCCTTAGACAGATCTGGATGAACATACCCCAATCCATTTACAAAGACCTTATGCACACCCCCTTCGTCAGCCATTGAAAATCCTTTTTTTATAATTATCTCATTTTTTTCAAAAAGAGCGCCAAACATAGCTCCGAACATCCTCTAAAAATTTTGAACAAGAAAGTTTTTTTTTCTCCCACACTTTTCGACCGAAAACTTTGAGAATTCGGGCAGGACTTTTCGACCGAAAAGTAAGATTTCGATCAGGAGGGATTTTGGACAAAATTAAAGATTTTGATCAAAGGATTTTGATCAGACTTTTCGATCGAAAAACTTGTAGAGAAGACTTTTCGACCGACAAACTTGAGATGAGACTTTTCGACCAAAAACTTGAGATGAGACTTTTCGACCAAAAAGTCAAGATTTCAACCCCTTCAACAGAGATTTCGAGCGATTCAACTGAAACTCGAAAAATTTCAACCTGCAACATCTGAACCTCAAATTATGCCCCGAAAATCATCCCAAACTTCATCTCCACTGTTTTGCATGCTAAATACTAAAAAATGGCACTGAAAACGTTCCAATTTGATAACTTTTGAATCTTGAAAAGTTGAAAACTTTAAAAAAAAACTTTGAAACGTGCTTGAATCTGCTTGAATTTCCTAAAACCGAGCACCGAAAGCTCTAATACCATTTGTGATTCCCTCATATCTGTTTATATTCAAGGATAAAGTCTGCAATCACTATCTGAATTGGTGGAATCAATTTAGATATCAAATCCAGTTCAAAATGAACAAATCAACGAAGAACAATCTCAATACTATAAATCACACCAAATGCATACTTCATGATGATTAGCTTCGTTAATCATGTAATGTAATCAAGTATTAGCAATAGAAACACACAGAAATTCTCTTGATTAACTTGTAAAATCACAATACAAAATGAGAAAGTTACTTGAAATACAAAAGACACAAGCCTGCAAAAGACAACTTTTGAATAAAATCAAATCCAAAGAATTCGTCCGAAAACTATAAGATTTCGGTCGAAATGTTTTAACTTCAAAGAATTTTTCCGTCTTCAGACTGTTTTATATGTGATGGCCTAAAAATGGTTCCAACAAAATGGGAACACATTACAATGGACTTCATAACCAAGCTACCTCACATAGCTGAAGGTCATGACACCATTTGGGTAACTGTGGATCGTTTAACGAAGAGTGCTCATTTCCTACCTATTCGCGAGACGTTTTCGTCGAAAAGATTAGCGAAAGTATTTATAAATGAAGTGGTAGCGTGGCATGGGATGCCTTTGACGATTGTATCTGACCGAGACACACGATTCACATCGAGATTCTGGAAAAGATTTCACGAGGCGATGGGCACGAGACTTAATATAAGCACGACATACCACCCGCAAACGGATGGTCAGTCTGAAAGGACCATTCAAACATTGGAGGATATGCTCCGCGCTTGTATTATTGATTTCGACGGTAGTTGGGACAGTCATCTACCATTAGCCGAGTTCTCCTACAAAAACAACTATCACTCAACGATAGACATGCCACCTTGTGAGATGTTGTATGGTAGGAGATCCAGAACCCCGGTTTGTTGGGGTGAGATTGGGCAGAAGGAATTAGGAAGTCTTAAAGTTGTTAGAGATACGTCAGAAAGGTTTGACCAGATCAGGGCACGTATGAAGGCCGCACAAGATCGCCAGAAATCCTATGCGGATAAACGACGAAAGCCTAGTAATGTTAAAAGTGTCGCCCTGGAAGGGAATCATACAATTCAGAAATAGCGAAAAGTTAAGTCTGAGGTTTGTCGGACCATTTAGAATAATGGCACGGATTGGAGACATCGCTTATCGGTTGGAGTTGCCTGACGAGTTAAGTGGGATTCATCCTACCTTCCATGTATCACACTTGCGAAAGTGTTTGATGGATGAATCGGCTCACGTACCACTTACTGACATCGAGGTCGACAACAACCTAAACTACGTCGAGGAACCCATGGCCATCCTGGATAGGAAGGAAAAACGCTTACGTAATAAAGTTATCCAATTGGTTAAAGTCCAATGGAAACATCTAAATGGGTCAGAATCTACTTGGGAAACGGAGACGGAAATGCGGGAGACGTACCCTCAGCTATTTGACTTATGATAGGTTTCGGAGACGAAACCTATTGTAAGGGGGATAGACTTGTAACATCCCAAAAATAAAAGGACAATAAAAATAGTAACGGGTTTAAATGCGGGACGAACGGAAAAAACGAACAAAGATACGCGGGCCGGGGATGGGCTGAGATTGGTCGTGAATGGGCTTGGGGTGGGAGGCCTCTCCCATAAATACCCCAACACACATATACACCATCTCTCATTTTGCTATCCTATAGAGAGAAACCACAGAGAGAGAAAGTACACGGATCGACCCGAGGAGCTAGCATCTTGTTCCCCTACTGCTCGTGAGTGAAACCTCTAATTCAGAAGCTCGAAAGAGGTAACGACTCGACCTAGATCTGAGATTTTAGTTATTTTGGGGTTTTCGGGTTTTGATGGAAAAGTCAACACTTTTACATATGAAACTTCAAAATAAACATAGATCTAGCTTCATTAATGATAAATGAACGTTTTCGATGTAAAAAGATCGGGTCTTGGTAAATCTCAAATCTGCATGCGAAAGTTAGGGTTTTGTGGGGAAGAAGGCTGCCCGCAAGGCGAACTTGTTAAGTTCGTCGGACACTGGGAAGCGAACTTAATAAGTTTGCTTAGGCATTAAAGGGGCGAACTTGATTAAGTTCGCATGATAAGTTTGCTTGGCCAAATCAAGCGAACTTAGCCTAAGTTCGCCTATAAGTTTGCCTAAAAAGTTAGGGGCGAACTTGACCCTAAGTTCGCCTAATTCAAAAGAGGTTAACCGTTAGAGTGGGGATGGATCTAATGTTTAATTAGTAAACGAAACAGATTGTGTGTGATGCTTGTTGGACCCTTGTTAGGACAAACTGTGACTAGCGTATCAGGTGAGTTCTAGAACCCTCTTTTAAATGTTTTATTAATGTTTTGGGCTGGTGTGCATACTTACGAAATGATGTTTACAAAATGATGTTTACGAAGTGATGTTTACGAAACGATGCTTACGAAGTATGATGTTTATGAAATGTTTTGCCAAAATGAAGTTTACGAAAGGTTTACGAATGAAATGTTTTATAATAAAACATACGAATGCTTTAACTGAAATGATGAAAAGGCGGTAACGATTATTCTATAAAAGTCACGAAATGAACGAATGTGCCATGAGTTCTTTCGGGAACTAAGGTATGCATGTATGTTATGGGCCTTTGTGGCTGGCTAACTGTTGTACAACTGGTGGATAAACGGGTGACGACGGTCACCATGGGGGTTATCGGGATCCCTATTGAAGGTACTGGTCCCTGCGAGGGAACAGTGCTTAAGGTGAAGGTACGTGCTATCCTTTGGGACGTCGTGCTTAAGGTGAAGGTGCATGTATCCTTGTGGTACCGTTCCTTAGGTTCTGGTGTTGAATGGCTTTGGGGTATCGGGCCCTAGGTTTCTCTGCCTACAGGTATTGTACGATGTTGAAGGGCCTAGTGGTGGCGTGCCTCGAGGTTTCTCCGCCAGTATGCGATGAATGGAAATGACGGTTACGAAAAGGCGCATATTCGGTTCATGTTGACTTATGCTATGATGATATGATTGCGAGGTTTTGATGATGTTAAGTTATTACAGGTTTTTACATACGCTTTTATTAAATGAATGGATGTTATATTTTTAGCAAATGTAAATGTTAAAGTTTTTTTTAGGAAATGTTAGAACTCACCAGCGTAGCTGACTTTTAGTATGCACATTCAGGTTAAAGACATGTATGGACGATGGACGGTCGATCTATGAAGTCTGGCATCCCGTTATGTTTTGAATACGTTATGTTATGTTTTAGACAGTGTTTACATTTCCGCATGTTGAACGATGTTATGTTATGTTTGAAATGAAATTTTATGCTGTGTTATTTGATATTCAAGTTTAAGAACTGTTTGTGAATGGGTAAATCCAACAAGTGAGCCCTCCCGGGTTTGGGGCCTTACAGACATCCCTTATGGTGGCTTATCTGACATAGCGCACACACGTCGGACCTACATGAAAAGTATCTCGGTCTGACTTCCACATATCGGACCAACATGAAAAGCATATCGGTCTGACATCTACATATCGGACCGACATGTAAAGGCATATCGGTCCGATTTGGGGCTAAGTCATCAGACACACGTCTGACTCTCCTGATTTCCTTCCTCTCCACATGTCGGACCGACATGGCCTAAGATAACGGTCCGACATCGACCAAATTCCAAAATTCTTCATTTTTAACCCTTGATCTTTGGTATATTTGCAATTCAACCCCTGGATTTCAATTCCGAACATTTATAGCCCTTATATTCTATAGAAATTTTCGAGGTGTTATAGATTTCCTCCAATACTCATGATACTTATGGGGCCGAACAAATCCATGTGTAAGAGCTCCAAAGGGGTTTCGATAGATTTTAGGTCTTGGGCTTGTGAGAGTTTCGTTGTTGTTTTCCTTTTTTACAAGGCATACAGTCATCTGCAATAGAAGAACTCAGCTTAGGAACACCTGTTACCAAACCGTTTCGGATAAGATGATTCATTTTTCTATAAGAAATGTGTCCGAGTTTCCTATGCCACAAGATTGAGTCAATCTCTGTCGCTTTTGTAAGCAAACAAGTAGCAACTGATGATGTTGTTTTTGTCACACTCATATCAATCTGATAAGTGTCCTTTATTCTTGGCGCTCTCATCAGAATCCATTCCTCAGGAACCACAAAGGCAGGTTTGAGAACCAGACATTCAGACTTGTCAAACATCACTAAGTACTCCTTGTCACACATTTGGGAGACACTCAACAAGTTATGCTTCAGCTGCTCACAATAGTTGACATTGTCGAAGCTAATACATCCGCTTGATACCACGCCTTAACTTGTGATACTACCACCTTTTTCACCTACAAAGGCCACATAGCCGCCTCTGAATGGTTTAACATCTTGAAGCAGTGCCATGTTGCCTGTCATGTGCAGGGAGCATCCACTATCAACATACCAGCGGTTAGCGATTGTTCCCTTAGGATGTCCCTGAATGAGTTAAAAGAAATTAGTAGTTTTGGAGGCCCAAGCCATGGTGGTCTTGGGTCGTCCATTTTTCTCAAAGTAAACTACTTCCATCAACTCACAATCATGATTAGTCAAAATTGGTGACTCTTTTGGAGAGTCTGAACCAGAAGATTGGGAACTTTTGCTTTTCTTTTTCTAGTAACTTCGTTTATTTTTCTTTAAAACATTTCATTTTCCTTCATCAACAGATGGTGAACTAGAAGAAGCTAAACCATTTTGATTTTCAACAAATTTTTGTTCAAGTTTTCTCAATTTCTTATTCAGTCGTCTCCGCTGTGGTTTGGAGAGCTTAACCACAGGTTTCTCACCAGATTGTGCACTACTAGAGGTAGATGCACCAGGACTAGCAGATTGCCTATCCTATTTCACAACAAACAGTACAGCCACAGGTTTTGCTTGTGGCTTTGCTATTTGCTCGACTGGTGATTTAACCACTTTTGGAATCGGAGTACACATTTGCTTCACTGGTGGTGTCTTAGGAGATGTAGCCTGTTGTGGAAGAACTGGCCTCTTCTCCTGGTTCTTATCAGGACAGTTCACAAGAATGTGACCTGCTATACCACAGTAAAAGCAAACTCTTTTCTCTTTGTAAATTCTCCTATATGGCTCCTTGACTTGGGATGTAGAGGATTCATTTAGATGAACAGCAGGAGGAGTTTGAGGAACCGCAGCTTGTGCTTGAACTAATGCTGCTTGACTCTTGGACATATAATTCTTTTTGATGTTTTCATGAAAATTCTTTCCAAGTTTATTAGCAAATTTTTCTTTCTTTGATTGCTTAATTGTTTTGAAACAGTATAGAGCAAATTTTTCAGTTTATTATTAGTGTCAACAACATCAGGTTCAGTCAAGATACAGTTATCACGATCAGTGATAATGTTTTTCTGTATCTTGGGTTCATCAACCATCTCCTCTGAGGCAATTCCATCAACCTTGTTGTCATCAATGAAATCATCAGAATCACACTCCCCATCTTTCTCAGAAACTGAATCTGCCTTACTTGAAGACTCATTTAAGAACGATAAACCAATGTTAACTGACCCGTTAACAAACTTGTCATTCACGGGTGGAGGAATTGCATTAGTACCTAAACCTTTGCCACTTACTTGCCAAACTACAGATTCGTAGTGTTCCACCATAAAAAAAGAGTTTTCAACTTCTCAAGTTTTCCACTTAACTGCAGGATCTCAATTTGCAGTTTGGCCAATTCCACATTTTTCTTCTCTAGCTCTTTATAGGCAACATCTAAATGAAATTGTTGTTCACTGATTTTAATTGAAAAATCTTGTTTATATTTCTTAAGATTTTCAATTGATCTTTTGAAATGTTTTTCATTTTCTTTATAATTTAGGGCTGTAGTACGAAGAGGTTCGAATTGATCATGGATACGATCATTCTCGTCCTTCAAGATCATAGAATTTGAACAGGAAACCTTAGCAAAAGAATTAGAATATACCTCACTAGATGTGTTTGAAGCTTCTCCAATAGCCATCAGTGTAAGTGCAGATTCCGGTTGGTCAACAACTTCTGCTTCCCTTTCTTCAGCTTCCATCATCTCAACAATCGCTGCCATCAACCCAAGCTGAGTTTGTGCAACTGTGGCATCCTCCAGATGAACTCCCCAGTCAAAACTCTCATTTTGTTGAACCACCAACACATTTGATGTAGGTCCTTGGTTCTGACTTCGGTTGTTCTGATTGTTGTAACTTTGGTTGTTTCATGGGCTTGGTCTAGTAAAACCAGAAGCTGGTACTTTATCTTTTTGACATTCTCTGGCAAAATGTCTGAAGTTCTGACAGTTATAACACTTAGCCTTTGACTTGTCAAACCCGAATCTTACTTTAGAATGTCCACCGATAAACTTCCTTCCAGTTCTACACAGAAAACACTTAGCCATTCTCAAGATCATAGCCATATTCCATTGAATGTCAATATCCTCCATATAATCAGGGTTAACTTGATTGAAATCTTGTTCAATGGTTTCAGGATCTGTAAGCTTCCCACCAATAAAGTTCTCATAGGTAAGCATACAAGTTGAGAATAAGGTGACATGATCCTTAGAAATCTTAGTAATAGCATTTTGGTGAGAGGATGATGATGAAGATGTGGGAACTCTTGAGGAATTCTGAAGAAATGAACTGGATCCTGTAGCAGCAAAACATGTAGAATTTCCACAACCATTGGTATTGTCATCATCATGAGTAGAGTTCCCAGAGAATAAAATGAAGGATCTTGAACTTGAGGTCGACTTCTGGTTTCTTTCTTCCTCAAATTCATGTCATGGGCTTGAATCTTCCCTATCGTAGTATCAATAGTCATCTCGTAGAACTTGGGGCTTTCTCTAAGCAATTTGTTGACCCGTTTTACGCATGTATTCTCAAGTAATTGATATTGCTTGGAAGTTAACTACGTACTTGATTGGAGTCGCATTGCCACTTAGGGACACAATTACTTTTGGACATGTAGTATTACCAAATGTCGTATTTTGAAACATTTGTTACTTTCACATTTTCTTCCGCACTAAAACTTTGTTAAACAATTATGTATTTTGAAATGATTTACTACGTATGATTTTCAAACCACTTAGTGGCCGTTCGATGTAATCGATGACGATGATTTCCATGACCGTCACGCCCCGCGGGAGTTACCATCATGGTTGGGGGTGTGACAGATTGGTATCATAGCCATTGGTTATAGAGAACCAGGTTGCATTCAGTGGACTTGGACTATAACCGTAGGCTCACAGCATTACAGTTACATTACATACACTTGCGTAACTCACGTTAGGAGTATTTGGAAATTGCCATGTTGCAGGTATATCTGACCCTATTTACATGTACGCATCTGATGAGGACTCCACCTCATCCACACTACCTCCACCGCCACCAGCAGGGACACCACCTACTATACCGCCACCGCCAGCAGGGACGCCACCCGCCACACCACCACATGTTGACGTGTCCAGTGACAACACAGAGGAGGTTACAGCGTCAGATGAGGACATCCCTGACACCGATGAGGATCCGGAGGAGGACCACGAGTTCGATCCAGAGGAGATACCAGAGAGTCCAGTCGAGGCTACCACGGGGGGCGATGGTACCGGATCTGGGGAGTCTGTGTCACACACAGTACTCTATGGCTACTCCACTTCAGATGAGACTGCTGAGGCACCTGTAGCTAAAGAGGCTCCTGTGGACGCCCACAGCACCCCTATCGCTCACACCCATAGTGGCGGAGCGAAGAGGCCAGCCGAGACTACTGGTAGTACTACTAATCGGGAGCCCAAGAGGCCCCGATACGATGAGAGTTTCCGTTGGGTGACCCAAACCTTAGGAGAGTGGGCATATGAGGAATGGATACCTCCTACCCATGAGCCTGGCGAGTCTTCCACCACACCGTGACCACTGTCGTACTATCAGGAGCCCGTAGAGAACACTATTCATATCCTTGTTTCACGCGGCATGTGACACGAGCAGGAGATACAGAACCTGCAGGGCGAGATCAGAACCCTCTAGGAGGATGAGCGGATTCAGACTGTGACCGGATGACTGGAGCAGGTAGCTGAGGTACAGTGTGGAGGTCATGGCCATTGGCCTTCTGGATCAGCGATTCACTCACCTGGAAGATAGGATGATTGCTCGGGAGAAGAGACTATCAGTAGAGGAGCAGCATAGGGCAGCTGCAGAGAGGAGAGTTGCTGCCTTAGAGCAACGAGTAGTGACAGCCAAGGAGCGTGCCACGTCTGTTGTCGCGCTAGCCACTATTTGCATCATGGTGGCTGCTGCCATGATGCAGACTAGCGTAGAGGCACATTGGCATAGATAGACCTATGTGAGCGGGTTGTGCTCACTAAGTGTAGGCATACTAGGAAAACGTGTACTGGGGAGGCTTTGTACTCTCACCCATTTTGTTTCTTTTGTGAACTATGTTTCAAGTATTTTTGTCTGATTATGCGATCTATCTTATAGGCTACTTGAATTGATGATTGTTATTGTTGTTATGATTGTCGTTGTGATTGTTATTGTGATTGTTGTTGTGATTGTATGGTTGTTTACATTTCTTGTTCATGTGTTGACAATTATTTATGTATTTTCTTATTTCTCTTATCGTCTATGACTAGAAGAAAACCATGGCACCCAAGAGAGGACCTAGACGTACCGACCGGTGAATCATTGACACAACAACACCCATGAGCTCAGAGGCAATCGAGCAGCTAGTAGCGCAGCGTGTGGCCGATGTGATCACACAATATGATGCTGGAAGACCTAGTGGGTCTGGTGGTGACCGAGAGTCCAACGGAGGTAAAGGGATAGTTTGACTGATTGTGATCGAAAAGGTCACAAGTTATGGTTAAGCGACTAATATCGTAACAACTGTTGCAATATAGGAACCGAGGAACCTGTAAGAGGCTACTCTTACAAAGCTTTCCTGAACTGCAAATCGCTTAACTTTCGCAGTAATGAAGGAGCTGTGAGACTAATGCGCTGGATTGAAAATATGGAATCTGTCCAGCGTATTAGTCAATGTGTTGAAGAAAACAAGACCAAGTATGCCACGTGTACTTTTGAGGGCCAAGCACTCTCCTGATGGAATACTCATGCCCAGACTATTGGGATTGATGCTTCTTACCAAATCCCATGGGATGAACTAAAGAAAATGCTTACTGAAGAGTATTTCCCACGTAACGAACTGCAGAAGTTGGAAGTTGAGTTCTAGAATCACACCATGATTGGACAGGATGTGGCAAACTATACCACTCGTTTCCATGATCTTGCTCGCTTGTGCCCACATATGGTCACCCCGGAATACAAGCAAATCGAAAGGTATATTTGGGCCCTTGCACCCCAAATTCAGAGCATGATGACTTCTTTCAAGCCAGCCACCATTTCGGATGTTGTTAGAATAGCTCATGACTTGACAGATCAAGCGGTACGCCAGGGTGTGTTTGTTAAGAAGGTTGCGGTAGAGAAGAGCTATGATAACAAGAGGAAATGTGATAACAATCATGGTAAGGCTTATGTGCCTCATGTTCAGAAGAAACAAGAAACGATTAAGGACTTTGCTGCAGGCCCAACTGAGAAGAAGCCGAGAGGTGGGTATGCCAGAAAACTACCTATGTGTAACAAGTGTGGTTTCCATCATCAGGGTACATGTGAAGATTCCAAGTGCCAAAAGTGCAAGCGTTTTGGCCATGCAACCAAAAATTATCGAATGGCCGACCCTACCACCAACACGGGAGCCAACCGTAGATGTTTTGAATGTGGCAATACTTGGCACTTCCGAAAAGACTGCCCAAAATTGAGGCAAACTGGTGGAAACAACGCACGCGGCCGAGCATTTGCCATTGGAGCCAGAGAAGCCCGTCAGGACCCAAACATTGTCACGTGTATGTTTCTCGTTAATGATCACTATGCCTCTATTTTGTTCGATACTGGTGCTGATAAGAGTTTTGTGTCTAATGAATTTAGTCCATTACTCAGTACTAAACCAACCGCATTAACTTGTAACTACACAATAGAATTAGTCGATGGTAAATTAATCGAAACCAACGAAGTGTTGCAAGGATGTACCTTGAATTTTGCGGATCACACTTTCGACAAAGATTTGCTACCCGTAACGCTTGGAAGTTTTTATATCGTTATAGAGATGGATTGGTTATCGAAGAATCAAGCAGAGTTCGTTTGCCGCGAAAAGATTGTTTGCGTTCCTCTTCCGAATGGAGAAATGTTGTCGATTCAAGGTGAAAGGAGCGACTCTACGCTAAGAGTCATAACATGTATGAAGGCCTGGAAGTACTTACGAAAGGGGTATCATGTAATCTTAGCGCACATAAACGAGAAGAAGACGGAGGAAAAGAAAATCAAGGATATACCGATCGTTCGAGACTATCCCGAAGTCTTTCCTGAAGATTTGCCGGGACTCCCACCGCCAAGGCAAGTCGAGTTTCGAATTGATCTGGTGCCCGGAGCTGCACCGGTAGCGCGATCACCGTACTGACTCACGCCATCGGAAATGCAAGAGTTGTCTAATCAACTGCAGGAGCTGCTAGAGAAGGGTTTCATAAGACCGAGTTTCTCACCATGGGGAGCCCTGGTCTTGTTTGTTAAGAAGAAGGATGGATCTTTCCGGATGTGCATCAATTACCGGGAGTTAAACAAGCTCGCTATTAAGAACCGGTACCCACTCCCGAGGATCGATGACTTATTCGATCAACTTCAAGGATCCAGTTATTACTCGAAGATCGACTTACGTTCAGGATATCATCACTTACGAATTCAAGAGGAAGATGCTCCTAAGACCGTGTTTCTAACTCGTTATGGTCATGCCGTTTGGGCTAACCAATGCACTAGCTGTATTCATGGACCTCATGAATAGAGTGTGCAAGCCCTACTTGGATAAATTTGTGATTGTCTTCATCGATGACATTTTGATTTACTCTCAAACTCAAGAAGAACATGAGCAGCATTTGAGACTAATCTTGGAATTACATAAGAATGAGAAGTTGTACGCTAAATTCTCGAAATGCGATTTTTGGATTCGAGAAGTGTAATTTTTTGGGCATGTGGTCAACAAGAATGGTATACATGTTGACCCATCCAAGATTGATGCGATAAGGAATTGGGAAGCACCAAAAACATCGACCGAGGTGCGACAATTCCTAGGTCTGGCAGGCTTCTACAGACGGTTTATCAAAAAATTCTCCAAGATAGCCCAGCCAATGACGACCTTAACAAAGAAAGATAAGAAGTTCGATTGAGGCGATAAGCAAGAAGCAGCTTTCCAACTGTTGAAACAGAAATTATGTTGTGCTCCGATCTTGTCCCTTCCAGAAGGAACAGACAAATTCATGGTGTACTGCGACGCAGCACCAAGGTTTTGGTTACGTATTAATGCAAAACGATAAGGATATTGCTTACGCGTCACAGCAACTTAAGGTGCACGAGAAAAACTACACCACCCATGACTTAGAATTGGGAGCCGTAGTTTTTACACTCAAGATTTGGAGACATTACCTATACGGTACTAAATGCACTATCTTCACCGATCACAAAAGCCTCTAACACATCTGTGACCAGAAAGAGTTAAACATGAGGCAACGCAGATGTGTCGAATTGCTAAACGACTATGACTGTTAGATTAGGTACCACCCCGACAAGGCAAACGTCGTAGCGGATGCCTTGAGTAGAAAGGAACGAACCAAAACTCTACGAGTGCGAGCGTTGGGGATGACGATTCATACGAGTCTAACCACTCAAATTCGCGATGCTCAGTTAGAGGCACTAATGGAGCAGACTCTAAAGAATGAGTCCTTACGGGGTATAGACAAGAAGTTTGAGATCAAATCCGATGAAACTCTTTACTTCATGAATCAGATTTAGGTACCAAGCTTTGGGAACTTGAGGGATTTAGTAATGGACGAAGCACACAAGTCCAGACACTCGAATCACCCAGGCTCTGACAAAATGTATCAAGATCTCAAGGAAATTTATTGTTGGCCTAACATAAAGGCTGACATTGCCACCTACGTTAGTAAGTGCTTGACGTGTTCAAAAGTAAAGGCAGAATATCAGAAACCGTCAGGGTTACTAAAACAACCGGAGATTCCACAATGGAAATGGGAACAGATCTCTATGGATTTCATCACGAAATTACCCAAGACATCCAATGGTTGTGACACGATTTGGGTTATTGTCGACCGATTGACGAAGTCTTCACATTTCTTGCGGATTAAGGAAACCGATAAGATGGAAATATTGACCAAAATTTATCTCAAAGAGGTTATCTCGAGACATGGAGTGCCAATCTCCAGCATTTCAGATCGATATAGTCGATTCACCTATAGGTTTTGCAATCTCTATAAAAAACATTGGGTACGAGATTAGACATGAGTACCGCGTATCACCCCCAAACTGATGGTCAAAGTGAAAGGACTATTCAGACATTAGAGGACATGCTTAGAGCTTGTGTGATTGATTTCGGCAATAAATGGGAAACTCATCTACCGATGGCTGAGTTTTCCTATAATAATAGTTATCACACTAGCATTAAAGCAACACCATTTGAGGCACTATATGGAAGAAAGTGTCAATCACCGTTATGTTGGACTGAAGTTGGACATAGTCAACTTACTGGTCCAGAAATCATTCACGAGACAACAGAGAAGATTGTTCAAATTCAAAATAGACTGAAAGCCGCGCGTAATCATCAGAAGAGTTATGCTGACATAAGACGCAAACTGTTGGAATTCCAGGTTGGAGAAGGTTTTACTCAAAGTGTCACCATGGAAAGTAGTTATTCGCTTCGGAAAACGTGGTAAACTAAACCCAAGATACATCGAACCGTTTGAAATCCTGGCAAGGATTGGTCCCGTAGCTTACAAGCTTAAACTGCAACAAGAACCAAGTGGTGTTCATGACACTTTCCACGTGTCAAATATGAAGAAGTGTTTATCAGACGAGACACAGGTCATACCACTCGAAGAGATACAGATCGACGACCAACTTCATTTCGTCGAAGAACCCGTGGAGATTATGGACCGGGAAGTCAAGAGCTTGAAACATAGTCGCATTCCTATTGTAAAAGTTTGATAGAACTCTAGGCGATGACTAGAGTTTACTTGGGAACATGAGGACTAGATGAAGCGCAAATATCCGCAGTTGATCGAAACTACACCAGTCATGGATGACACTAGCAGAATTTCCTGACGAAATTCTTTTTAACATGGGGAGTATGTGACAACTGGCAATTTCAGGTCAATACGCGTCCTTGTATCAGTCATAAATTGCATACAGCATATACGTGTTAGACTTAATTATGGTTAATTAAGGTCGTTTAATACATAGCAAAGTCCATTTATAGCCGGGTCACATGCAGTATAACCGGGGTACACGAACGTTTGTGATATATAATATTTATGTTTTAATAAATATTTCTAAGTGTTGACACTATTTTAGAACCCAAATATATGTGTGTTTTTATTTATTTCAACTTAGTATTTATAACGCACACCTTTAGCGTTTCACTGGTATACCTTATTTTAACACGCTATTTCGTTATACTAAATTACTAAACATATATTTAGTTGTTAGTAAACCACTAAATATATATACGGTATAATTTTATTAAACTCGGTCTTAATAAAAAGTTTGATTTTTATCGCATCTAACTTATACCCGCTACCACCCATACCCATATGTTATTAATCTCGTATATATTCAAAATCCTATTTATATTTTTTTGCTATGATTTATGAGCATGGACCCTTTTCACATCTAACATCCAAATTTACAAAAATCAATCTTTTCAACATGCTTTTCATCCTGATTTACGGTTAAGAGGGGCCTACCTTCAATACATGATTTCAATCCAACTAAGAATATGAGCCATCTTTTTCTTTCTCCATACCCATTCATGCATTTCTCTTTTTTTTTCTTTTCCAAGATGTACGGTTCAAAGGGGGACCCCACCAATTGCAAGCCTTATTCAACAAATGATACCACCATGGGTACTTTCATTTTATTCATGATGTACGACGAGGAGAGGAGACACCCTTAAATCTCACATTTCCAAGTATTAAACAAATCAAACTCAAAGTCATACTCCCATTCTTTCTTTCTGACTTATGTCAAATTGGAGGGGCCCTTTACATAAATTATAAACCTACCAAACTCTAAGTTGTCACCAAATTACTTATAGACATATACATGATCGAATTTATAATTTATATCTATTTTATGTAAATATATATTTTTGGGTAACAAATACAAATCATCAACGGGTCGTCGAGTCAAAACATTTTAGACCAAAACTTACACACATAACATAACGAGTTGGGTGAAACTGTTACATGACCAACTTGCATGTAGAATCATTACTTAGACTTTAAGGTGTCTTATATATTCTAGGGCACGCATAGGTCGGTTTACTCTTGGACTTTTGCTACCTACACGTTTCCGGTACTCACGTTTAAGGTGAGTCTCACGACCCTATTTTACTTATTTTCCATTTGGGGAAGTTTACATTCATACTTACAGTTTCCATTGGACACAATTACATTTACATGATTTCATATATTACATAAGCGGTTTACTTACCGTACTAAGTCCCCTCACAACTGGACCGTTAGTTCTTTAACAAAGCGTGGTAATTATGGATAGTACTATCGGGTTTGACAACCCCCACCCGAGTTAGTCACTCTAACTTTGATTGTAGGTCAAAACGGGTGCATCATTAGCTTAAACACCCACATGTATTCGGTAGGCATGGGTAGGGGCATGGGATTACAGTTACAGTCTAGCTTTGGTTTCGGTGTGCTTATTGTAATATAGTAGCATTGTCTGTACATCAATCAAATCATAGAAAGTCTTGTGGTCCATTATAACGATTTACTTTTTACAATTAAAACCTGTGAAGTCACCGACATTCTTTGTTGACCCGTTTTACGCATATATTCTCAGGTAATTGATATTGCTTGGAAGTTAACTACATACTTGCATGGAGTCGCATTGCCACTTAGGGACACAATTACTTTTGGACATTTAGTATTACCAAATGTCGTATTTTGAAACATTTGTTACTTCCACATTTGCTTCCGCACAAACTTTGTAAAACAATTATGTATTTTGAAATGATTTACTATGTAACATTTCTGATTTTCTTTGTATTTGTCTTAGTGCAATAAACAACCTCTCAATTTCCAATTCTATTGCAATACTTTGTATATTCTATGCAAACATTTTAATCCAAGGTCTCATTCAAATACAATCTCAAATTTTTACATATACACACACATTTTAATGTAAGTTAATATTTTTCTTATATATATATATATATATATATTGTTTCATACGAAAAATATGTAAATGATAGTTATTTTCATTTTTATACTAAAACATATCACAACTGGTTTAATTATAAAATTTATAAAGTAAAAAAAAAATCACTTATTTACAATTTGAATAAATTAGTTTTCAAACCCATCTAAACACTTGAACCTTCAATTTGAACCCCCACCCTTGACCTTGAACTCGTTGACAACGAATTTGACCCAAATCAAAGCCTATGTACTATTTTGACTTTTAAAAGTCAAAAACAGCTCCAAAGCCCTACAAATCAAAGCGGGAATCGACCAAATCCAATTAGCATGGACTTCCCATGATTACCAAATCATTTTCCGACCTGTGCAAGCTCTAATAACATCCCAAATCAATAATGTGCGCGGCTAATTCCGAAATTCAAACAGGTTTGACTCCTTAGAGTCAAACCGAGCCAATCACAGTCTCAAATTAAAGATTTAAACGCGTATGCCGCCCGTAAATCACGCCTTGATTCACCTCGCTTGTATTCAGACCCATAGCACGACCCAATTCATTCCCAATCAATGTAACTAACATGTAATTCGTTCTCACGGCTATCACTTTCCAATATTAAGTAAATCGCGGCATTAAAGGAATATTGAAAAAATTAATATACTCCCTCACCTTCGCAAAACCTTCTACAAATTTTCAGAACACTCATACAAGCCTCATTACATCTCTGCTTTTCGATCTAGCACCTTGAACTTCGATTCTGACTTTCTAGCCAACAGCCCTTGATAATCCACCATACCAGGTAACACTTAGCTCATTTGATTCGTAATCGAATCCTTGTTAATAGCCCCTTATCAATTTATGGCAACAAAACCTATCAGAACCAATTTGATTTAGGGTTCCTGATCAGTTCTTACGATTTAGGGTGGCATTGACTTGATTCCAGTAGTTGTTAAATACAAGCGGGTTCCTTATTAGACTAGCGAAACCACCCGGTCCAACTGGTTATAACACTACACCATTGGACCTAGTTGCACGGGTTCGAAACCAGTACATCCGGTCCTTTTTGCGCGCTTCCTCTTGTCTAAACCCGGCCCCTACTGAATTCTCTGTTAATACCTAAACAACTCTGATCCATACGCGGATTAGACCCCTGGTCCAGTGGTAACCTCACCAACCCACACAGGGACCACCCGGGTTCGAGCCGAGTGGCCCGTTTTTATTTTTTTAAATCGTTTTGATGATCAATTTGATGTATAAAAATTATTTTATAAGACCCCATACCAATTGGAACTATTTTGTGCAAAAATAAACCGATTTTAAATAGAGAATTAATATCTTTACCATTTAAATGATTTTGAGACCCCACTCGCAATATAAATAAATTATGTTAATTAAAATCATTAGTTTTAGTTAATACTTTTACACTACCCATTTTTATATAAAAAATTTTAAGTTTTAAAAACTTTATAAATCATTCTTTTTCTATTAACTTTTTTAAAAATAATCTATTAGGGTTTAAACTATATTTTCCTAAATATATAAACCAATATATATTCACAATACATCTTTAGGTACATTATTTAAATGAATAAAAAGAAATTTATTTATTTAAATTCATTTAGTTATTAAACCCTAAAGAAAAATAATATTTTCATACGATACCGTGAACTTACAAGTTTATATTAAACTTTTGATGACTTATAAAATGACACAATCCTCATACAAATCCACACATACCGAAACCCGTTGAACCCTAGACTTGCCTTTGACTTTGTACATGGTAATAATTCAAGTTCATACATTTTCACTCTAGGATAACTTTGTGATTAGCAAGAATCACTTCTGCTACCTATTATTCATGCTATCTACACCATTATTAAAAGTGAGTTTACATAGCCTCTTTTTACACTATTTATATTTTTGGGGTGGAACATGAGTACAATTATACAATGTTTACAAATTACACAATACAATTCCACCCTACATTCATGTGTTCAATTTGAGCCTTATGATTGAGTACTAGGTGTGCAAACTACAATTTGTGTGCAATTTACATGTGCAATCATTAACTACACAAGCCGACGGTTAACAATGATAGATCTATTGAGTCTGACAAACCCACCCAGGTAGGGTGATTGTTACCGACAACCCATTTTGGTTTTGGTATGCTAGTTACAAAGGTTTGATTGTATAATTTGGTTACACAATAGTAACTCTCCATGATTGCCTTATTAACCATGATATGTATGGATTTTATACACATAAGTTTAATATAAATTTGGTTACACAATAGTAACTCTCCATTATTTCCTTAAGTCAAGACAATGATACTATTTAGAGTCAAAACCTATGTATGCTCACCAACTTTTTAGTTGATCTTGTTTTAATCATGTTTCAGGTACGAATGTTTGAGATTGATCAAGCTTGCTTCACTTAAGTTGTGGACCTAGTTAATTTTATAAATGACCTTATTTTGTATTTCAAATTTCTTGTATTGTGGATTTGGTATGTTTAGATTATGAATGAAATGATGATGATTTAATATATTACAACATAGTCAACCATGCGCTCATGAACAGTCTCCATGTCCCGCCCAAACATTTCCGCCGTCGGTTAGGGTGTGACAGATTGGTATCAGAGCCTTGGTTATAGGGAATTAGGTTATTAGACAATTTTGACCTAGACTATAACCTTAGGACACCCATATTATGCCATGCTCTATGTATATAACATTAGTCACCTTACTACATGCTACATGATTACTACTTTCTGTGAATATTTTTACATGTTACTCTAAGTGTTACATCGCATGATACAGTACCTGATAGCCTATGTACTACACTACTTGATAACTCTTGTGTTTATAAGCATTGCTATCTACATGCTACCTATTTGATTTCATTAAGGGTAAGCCTAAGTCTTATCACACACTTATTCACACCTAATCCTTTATGCATGTAACATCCCAAATAATGACAAGACAAATAGAAAAGGGAAATAAAGTGGGCTTGGCCAAAATTTCGGCCCATGGGCCGAAAAGAAAAGGGGGAAACCCCATTACAAAACAGCAGCTTCAACCCAAACCCCTCTCATTTCATCTTCCTGCGCAAGAACACTAGAGAGAGAGAGAGAGAGCGATCGGCTTGTGAAGAAAACCGCAAGGAGAAGACTCAAGGGCTCGGGAATCATCCGTCTCCACCATTTCAACGCATAGCAACAGAAATCGGGCCTGTTGAGGTAAGCATCGCCTCTGATTCTGAGTCTTTGCATGTCTCGGGTTTAAATCAACTAAAGATACGATTTTTGCATATGAAACTTGAAACAAATCACGTATTTGAACTCAAGAACGATAAAGGAAGGTGTTTAACGTAAAATGTTCAAGGTTTAATCGATTGGAAATAAGTTCGCTGGAGCAAGGTTCTGGTCAGGGAAGATGCAGACCCATGACTCGAAACTATAGTTTCGATACATGCAGACCCATCGAAACTACTCTAGTTTCGATAGTCATGTTTGACTCGAAACTATCTAGTTTCGATAGCAGCCAATGACTCGAAACTACTATAGTTTCGATAGGAACTCAGGACTCGAAACTACCTAGTTTCGAGTGTCACCTTGAACCTAAACTAAGATTTTTCATAAGTTAATGACTCGAAACTACCTAGTTTCGATAGAAGGATTATGACTCGAAACTACCTAGTTTCGATAGAAGGATTATGACTCGAAACTACCTAGTTTCGATAGAAGGATTATGACTCGAAACTACCTAGTTTCGAGTGTAAGACCATAGCTCGAAACTACCATAGTTTTGATGCGACCCACCTCCCGAAACTACTGAGTTCAAGAATAGTAATGTCTAGTGTCATTTAGGAGCCCTACCTTATATGTATGACTTTATTATACAGATTGTGGGTGACCTTAGTGACGTTTCGAAACCAGCTATTATACTTCAGGGACCCGCCTATCAGGTGAGTTCTATGTGCCCCTTCTATGTTATGTGCAAATGTTTTCAAATGTTTTGGGGCTGAGATGTATACACTAAGTGAATAAAAGTTATGAATGCCAATGTGATCATATGTGATACTTATATATATATGAATGTTAATATGATCATACGTAAAATAATGATGAACAAGAATGAAACGAATGTATACAAAGAATGAATGAACGAACGACATAACGAAAAAGAAGAAAATCTTGCTTTATATTTTATATATTGCTTGTTACGAATGCATGTAAATGTATGGACGCTTCGATGATAACGGCTACTTCGGTAGACGGACGACCTCGTGACTATTTTGCAATCGGGACAAACACGTTCCTTCATTAGCTAGGACGTGTGAAAGGCACTAATGGACGGTCGAAGCAATTGCCTTATCAATGATAAGTAGAACGGTTGCATATATAATAGTTCACGAGGGAAACGGATGCCTTAGGGCAGACGGGCGAATATGACGGACTACGACGGTAGTACGGTTAAGACGGACGGCCGAAGGTTTGCCGGACGGTATAGCATAACAGATGGCCGAAGGTTTGCCGGATGTTGTGGAGGACGGACTACGACGGTAGGACGGGCGTATTGTCTTCGTGACTTACGCATAAATGAATGTTGGCTGATCACTCTTATGAGTACGACCAATAAATGTTAATGAAAGTAAAGGTGAATGCATATTTATGTGCTCACATACGAATGATAAAAGAAAGCAAAGGATATGTAAATGTGTATTTATATTTATATATTTATACGTAAGTATTTATAAATGGATAATGTTCATACCTAAATGTTTTTAACTAGAACTCACCAGCGTTAGCTGACTTTTAGTATACATTTCAGGTAAAAAGAAGAAAGGTCGTGCATTGGAGTGAAGGCTATCCCGATCAAGGGCTGACATCCCATCCACTTTAATTTTTGTTAAAGCAATGTGTTATGTTTAAATGATTAAGACTTCCGCTGTTATGGCTATGTAATCGAATGATGTAAGCTCACGCTACGTTTAGAAAGAATTCAATGTAATTATTCAGTATCTATGGCTATGTTTATGAGTAAATCCAACGAGTGAGGTCACCCGGTAAAGAGGGGCCTTACAAGTTGGTATCAGAGCAATAGTTTGAGAGATTCAGACATCCCTAAATGTCTGGACTCAAGCTGATAATGGGACCAACGCACGGATGTCAGTCTGGGTAGCCGACGCCAACGCCAGTGCAGTAAGTAAGTCATAAAGTTAATGCCTATAGTTAGGGATAGATACCTTAACTTAGAACGCTTAGATGTCAATGTCACTACTGATGTGAAGAGTTTCGAACCCGAAAAGCAAAGCAAATTATTAATCACAAACCGGTCACTGTAATTAAGAATTTACCTTGCTCGTACAGTTCTAAACTATGATCTGAAGGAATGTCATTGATGTATACCTTTTTACTCAACAGGAAATCTAGAAAACTATGGCTCGTAAAAGAGGAACTGGACGCCGAGGCGGTCGCACTGGCCGAGTCGGTAGACCGCCATTGAACCAAAGATATGAGGAAGAGGAGAGTGTGCACGTGGAACACACTGAGAGCGTGCATGAAACAAATGTAACCCCACCAGCTGAGGGCAATGAAGGATCTCTACGACTGGAACCCGAAGTTAGAGATGCTATTGCCCGTGAGGTCATACTAACTCTGAAGAAAGTACTGCCTGATCTGTTATCTGAGGCACTAAAGAAGAGCAAAGAGGAGGAGGAAAACAACCATGAGGAGAAAGTTTATGATAGTGATGGGGATGAAGTGACAGTGAGACTGAACACCCATGGGTGTACCTACAAAGGATTTAAGGACGGTGATCCGCCCAAATTTGATGGAAACAAGGATTCGGTGGCTACGTTTGAATGGATCGAGAGGATGAATGGGGTAATCAACATAAGCGAATGCCGACCTGACCAGGCTGTAAAATATGTGGCTCACTCTTTCACCAACGAGGCACTAAGTTGGTGGAGGACTATCCAAAGAACTAAATCGCCAAACGCTCTCAAAAGAATGACTTGGGAAGATCTGAAAAAGTTGATAATCCAGAAGTTCTGCCCACAGAACGAGATTGATCGAGTGGAAAACGAGTTTCTAAATTTCAAGGCTGGCAACAAGACTCATCGCCAGTACACTTCAAGATTTAATGAGCTAGCTCAACTGGTACCCCACCTGGTAGAGACTGAGGAGCGATTGATTAAGTATTATGTCAAAGGCCTACCCCAAAAGGTCCGTGTTCATGTGAAAGCTAACCTACCCTCGACTTTCGAGTCGGTAGTGAATCTGTCCGGAATCGTCTATGACGATTATGCCAATGAGGACCCGGTGCCGGAGGCACCAAAGAGGAAGTGGGAGAACTCGTCTAAGGGGACTGGAAGAAGAAATGTTACTGCTGAGGCAAAGAAGCCAAGGAATGATGAGTACGAAATATGCACAAAATGCGGGAAACAGCACCGCGGTGAATGTTTGGCCGGCTCAACCATGTGTTTTAAATGTGGAAGACCGGGGCACTACTCGAAGGATTGTACTAAGGGCATCAAGTGCCAGAACTGTGGTTGGTATGGGCACGCTACTAAGGATTGCAGGAAGACCGGACAATCTGGTTCGGGGAAAGAAAAAGAAAAGGAACAGCCAAAGGCTAGGACTCGGGCCTATGCTTTAACCGAGGAAGAAGCAAGAGGAAACCCTGACGTCGTGTCGGGTACGTTCCTAGTAAATGATGAACATGCTGCTATTCTGTTTGATTCTGGTGCTAGTAAAAGTTTTATATCCACTGCATTTAGCCGCAAATTAGACTGCACAATCACAAGCCTTATAAGGGCCTTTAGCGTACAAACTGCTATTGGTAAAAACTCAGTAGTCATCCAAGTGACTGACGATTGCATGGTAGAAATAGAGGGCCATAAGTTTCCATCTAAATTGTACCTTCTAACCTTAGGAGGATTCGATGTAGTATTGGGCATGGATTGGTTAGCTGCCAACGAAGCTCAAATCATATGTAAACGAAAGATGATACATCTCAAGGCCACTGACGGCAGTCCGATTACGGTTTATGGTGACTGGAATAGCACAATGCCGAACGTCATCTCGATGATCAAGGCCGAAAGTTACATGAGGCGCGGTTGCGAAGCTTATCTGGCGTATGTTATTGACGATAGAATGAAAACGAAAGAGCTAAAAGATGTACCCGTGGTGTGCAATTTTCCAGAAGTGTTCCCAGAGGACCTACCTGGTTTGCCGCTCGATCGGGAAATAGAATTTCAGATTGACTTACTGCCAGGAGCTGAGCCCGTTGCCAAGGCACCATACCGATTGGCTCCGTCAGAAATGAAAGAATTAATGTCCCAACTTGAAGAATTAACAGAGAAAGGATTTATCAGACCGAGCATCTCACCATGGGGCGCTCCGGTATTATTTGTAAAGAAAAAGGACGGCAGCATGCGCATGTGCATCGACTACCGTGAATTGAACAAGAGAACAGTAAAGAACAAATACCCACTGCCTAGAATAGACGACCTCTTTGATCAATTACAAGGCGCGAGTTGGTTCTCAAAGATTGATCTCAGGTCGGGTTACCATCAATTGAAAGTAAGAGAGGAAGATGTACCGAAAACTGCGTTTCGTACACGTTATGGGCATTATGAATTTCTCGTGATGTCCTTCGGATTAACTAACGCACCAGCAGCATTTATGGATTTAATGAACAGAGTATGCCGACCCATGTTGGATCGATCAGTAATAGTTTTTATAGATGACATCCTCATATATTCAAAGAATGAAGGAGATCACCACTGTCACCTAAGAGAAGTATTGGAGGTGCTAAAGCAGGAAAAGTTGTACGCAAAATTCTCCAAATGCGCGTTCTGGCTTAGGGAAGTCCAATTCCTAGGTCATGTAATAAACCCAAACGGCATCATGGTGGATCCTGCAAAGATCGAGACAGTAAAGGAATGGAACATCCCAAAGACACCAACAGAGATACGAAGCTTTCTAGGGTTGGCAGGCTACTATCGAAGGTTCATCCAAGATTTCTCAAGAATTGCCTCGCCGCTAACCAAACTGACACGGAAGGAAGTAAAGTATGAATGGGGTCCAACCCAAAACCACGCGTTTGAGGAACTTAAGACACGATTAACTCAAGCTCCAGTATTAACACTACCTGAGGGAAATGAAGACTTAGTAGTCTACTCTGACGCTTCAGGGCAAGGTTTAGGGTGCGTACTCATGCAACGAGGAAAGGTAATTGCTTATGCATCGCGGCAACTAAAGGTTCATGAAGTTAACTACCCAACACATGATCTAGAATTAGCAGCAGTAGTTTTCGCGTTGAAAATATGGAGACACTACTTGTATGGAGTTAAATGCACCATCTACTCCGATCACAAAAGCTTGAAATACTTTTTCGAACAAAAAGAACTAAACATGAGGCAAAGAAGATGGTTAGAGCTACTGAAAGACTATGACTGTGAGATATTGTACCATCCAGGCAAGGCAAACGTAGTGGCTGACGCTTTAAGTAGAAAGGAAGAATCGGCACCTATCCGGATCAAAGCGTGTCAGTTAATTATAACGCCAGACTTAATGGGTGAAATATCAAAGGCACAAGATGAAGCATTGTTAGAAAGAAATATGAAACGGGAAAGAATAGTAGGACAACAAGGGAACTTAGATGCGAATGCATACGGAGTACGAACTAGGTTTGGCCGGATGTGGATACCTAAGATTGGTGAGCTTAGAGCCAAAATACTCGATGAGGCCCATAAGTCTCGCTATTCTATCCACCCCGGGACAAACAAAATGTATCAAGACTTGAAGAAAGAATACTGGTGGCCTGGCATGAAGAATGATGTGACAGAATACGTGAGCAAGTGCCTAACGTGTTCTCTAGTTAAGGCCGAGCACCAGAAGCCATGCGGTAAAATGCAACCTTTGCCAATACCGGAATGGAAGTGGGAGGAGATCACGATGGACTTCATTACCAAGCTACCGCGAACAGCTAAAGGCAATGATACCATTTGGGTGATCGTCGACCGCTTGACAAAGAGTGCTCACTTCTTGCCAATACGAGAAACTTCTTCTTCTGAAAAGCTAGCAGAAGTATTTATCAAGGAAATTGTGAGCAGACATGGTATGCCGCTGTCGATTGTGTCTGACAGGGATACTAGATTCACGTCAAGGTTTTGGAAGAAATTCAACGAAGCAATGGGCACTAGACTGAACATCAGCACCGCTTACCACCCCCAAACCGATGGACAATCGGAAAGGACCATTCAGACCTTGGAGGACATGCTCCGGGCCTGTATCATTGACTTCGGTGGGAGTTGGGACAGCCATCTACCATTGGCAGAATTTTCATATAACAACAGCTATCACTCGACTATTGGCATGCCGCCATTTGAAATGTTGTATGGGAGGAAATGTAGGACCCCGGTTTGTTGGGGGGAAATTGGACAGAAGGATTTTGCAAGTCTCGAAGTGGTCAAAGCTACTTCTGAGAAATTTGATCAAATCAAGGCTCGTATGAAAGCCGCAAAAGACAGACAGAAATCATACGCGGATAAGAGAAGGAGGGATTTAGAGTTTCAAGTAGGGGACATGGTACTGTTGAAAGTATCACCGTGGAAAGGAATCATTCGGTTCAGAAAGCGTGGCAAACTAAGTCCAAGGTTTGTCGGACCTTTCAAGATTGTAGCAAGAGTGGGTCAAGTTGCTTACAGACTCGACCTACCCGTCGAGCTTAGTGGAATACACCCTACATTCCACATATCACACTTACGTAAGTCCCTTGCTGACGATACGGCTCACATACCTTATGACGAAATCGAAGTGGATAACAGCTTGAACTATGTAGAAGAACCAATAGCTATTCTTGACAGAGCCGAGAAACGATTACGCAATAAGTCGATCCCTTTAGTCAAAATACAATGGAAACACAGAAAGGGGTCCGAGGCTACTTGGGAGAAAGAAGACGAGATGAAGGAACTGTATCCCCAGTTGTTTAACGTGTAACAGGTTTCGAGGACGAAACCTCATTAAGGAGGGTAGACTTGTAACATCCCAAATAATGACAAGACAAATAGAAAAGGGAAATAAAGTGGGCTTGGCCAAAATTTCGGCCCATGGGCCGAAAAGAAAAGGGGGAAACCCCATTACAAAACAGCAGCTTCAACCCAAACCCCTCTCATTTCATCTTCCTGCGCAAGAACACTAGAGAGAGAGAGAGAGCGATCGGCTTGTGAAGAAAACCGCAAGGAGAAGACTCAAGGGCTCGGGAATCATCCGTCTCCACCATTTCAACGCATAGCAACAGAAATCGGGCCTGTTGAGGTAAGCATCGCCTCTGATTCTGAGTCTTTGCATGTCTCGGGTTTAAATCAACTAAAGATACGATTTTTGCATATGAAACTTGAAACAAATCACGTATTTGAACTCAAGAACGATAAAGGAAGGTGTTTAACGTAAAATGTTCAAGGTTTAATCGATTGGAAATAAGTTCGCTGGAGCAAGGTTCTGGTCAGGGAAGATGCAGACCCATGACTCGAAACTATAGTTTCGATACATGCAGACCCATCGAAACTACTCTAGTTTCGATAGTCATGTTTGACTCGAAACTATCTAGTTTCGATAGCAGCCAATGACTCGAAACTACTATAGTTTCGATAGGAACTCAGGACTCGAAACTACCTAGTTTCGAGTGTCACCTTGAACCTAAACTAAGATTTTTCATAAGTTAATGACTCGAAACTACCTAGTTTCGATAGAAGGATTATGACTCGAAACTACCTAGTTTCGATAGAAGGATTATGACTCGAAACTACCTAGTTTCGATAGAAGGATTATGACTCGAAACTACCTAGTTTCGAGTGTAAGACCATAGCTCGAAACTACCATAGTTTTGATGCGACCCACCTCCCGAAACTACTGAGTTCAAGAATAGTAATGTCTAGTGTCATTTAGGAGCCCTACCTTATATGTATGACTTTATTATACAGATTGTGGGTGACCTTAGTGACGTTTCGAAACCAGCTATTATACTTCAGGGACCCGCCTATCAGGTGAGTTCTATGTGCCCCTTCTATGTTATGTGCAAATGTTTTCAAATGTTTTGGGGCTGAGATGTATACACTAAGTGAATAAAAGTTATGAATGCCAATGTGATCATATGTGATACTTATATATATATGAATGTTAATATGATCATACGTAAAATAATGATGAACAAGAATGAAACGAATGTATACAAAGAATGAATGAACGAACGACATAACGAAAAAGAAGAAAATCTTGCTTTATATTTTATATATTGCTTGTTACGAATGCATGTAAATGTATGGACGCTTCGATGATAACGGCTACTTCGGTAGACGGACGACCTCGTGACTATTTTGCAATCGGGACAAACACGTTCCTTCATTAGCTAGGACGTGTGAAAGGCACTAATGGACGGTCGAAGCAATTGCCTTATCAATGATAAGTAGAACGGTTGCATATATAATAGTTCACGAGGGAAACGGATGCCTTAGGGCAGACGGGCGAATATGACGGACTACGACGGTAGTACGGTTAAGACGGACGGCCGAAGGTTTGCCGGACGGTATAGCATAACAGATGGCCGAAGGTTTGCCGGATGTTGTGGAGGACGGACTACGACGGTAGGACGGGCGTATTGTCTTCGTGACTTACGCATAAATGAATGTTGGCTGATCACTCTTATGAGTACGACCAATAAATGTTAATGAAAGTAAAGGTGAATGCATATTTATGTGCTCACATACGAATGATAAAAGAAAGCAAAGGATATGTAAATGTGTATTTATATTTATATATTTATACGTAAGTATTTATAAATGGATAATGTTCATACCTAAATGTTTTTAACTAGAACTCACCAGCGTTAGCTGACTTTTAGTATACATTTCAGGTAAAAAGAAGAAAGGTCGTGCATTGGAGTGAAGGCTATCCCGATCAAGGGCTGACATCCCATCCACTTTAATTTTTGTTAAAGCAATGTGTTATGTTTAAATGATTAAGACTTCCGCTGTTATGGCTATGTAATCGAATGATGTAAGCTCACGCTACGTTTAGAAAGAATTCAATGTAATTATTCAGTATCTATGGCTATGTTTATGAGTAAATCCAACGAGTGAGGTCACCCGGTAAAGAGGGGCCTTACAATGCACCCTCATTATTGCACACATGTCGCCATCATCATTTATGAACAAAAATTTTAACCCTTAGGCCTAAGCCTAATAAGATTTTAGAATCCCGTCAAAGTTTTGAGTTCTGAAAACTAGTAAAGAACATGTGTAATCCGAAAGGGTGAATGCCTGTACTTTGGGTCTTCTGTCTAGGAAAGCATTTCATATAAATCCAAACCAACCGAAGGATCCGTATACTTTTCTGAGAATTCCCGAAGTGAGTGTTCACCTATATGCTAAAGCATGTCTTCTTGAAAGTGTAAGAATTTGAATCACTTTGATTTGTCCAAGTATCCATTTGATTATGTTATCAAATGAAGTACAATCTAATCGTTTTGTTTATTTCAATTTAATACAAGTACGTAAGCCTTCTTTGCAAACTAATAATTTTGTCATTTGATTTAAACAACATCGTTATTTTGTTCAAACAAAACGTTTATCAAACCTTTAGATAGTATCTGAAATATAAATTTTCTATAAACATTTTCACCTTCTAAGAAAACTTAATACAACTTGTTTTATAAGAACATTATTTTTAATTGATAATTAATTATGACTTTTCTCGTTAAATTAATCATTAAACATTATTAAACCTTGGCTAAATTATTAAATAATTTAGCCATTATTTTCTCTTAAAAATAGTCTCCTTGTAATAAAAAAAATTAAATAAAAAGGTCTTCATTTAATTATCAATATAGTTAAATATTCAACTATTTCTCACTAATTTATTTACAAACAAAAATAAATTACAACTACTTGTTTATTAACATACAAATAGTACAAATCAGTTATTCGTAAGCACACTACTCTAAATATCTACACAACCTTCTCGTTATCTTACTCCTTCTAAAATGCATGATTGTACTAGCCACTGCATTGAGATGAATCATTTCACGTAGGCATTAGCCATCCTTATAAACCTCAACAAGATTTAAAAGCTAAATTTCAACTAATCACATTATACATGAACGCCAAACAACACGCTTGTCTACAACACTCGACTACCTACAAAATTCAATAATTTACATTACTCATGAGATCCAATAACTTACATATGAACATTCACATGATACCTGAAGCTTAGTTGCTTGCAATATACATAACATTACATTGATCACTTAATACATGAAACTTGTTTGTTTGCAATGCACATTATACTGGATTGATCACATAATACCTGAAACTCATTTGCTTACAAAATACATGATACTAAATTGTGCACCCTATACAATATACATGATAGTACATTGTTTGCATTATACATGAGGTTGTTGGTGTACAAAATACATAAATACTAAATTTTTCACCCTATACATAAAACCCATTTGTTTAGTACATACATGGTACTAAACTATTCACAGTATATACATGCAACATATTTGGTTACAATATACATAACATTAGATCACACATGGAAACTTGAGTGCTTACATTATACACGGAATTAGATTGTTTACATTGTTGCCGTTGATTAAGTACATCATACATAAGGCATGATTATTCACCTTATCTATGAAAGCTACTCGGGGTTTGACGTATTCTTGTTCAAACACGAGGAAGATATGGAACCCTAAATTATGCCACGTTATTACTCTTTAGTACCTGGTTGACTCTACTATCTATGGACATAGTTAATTGTTAGCAACACATACGTGAAAACAATAGTTACGAATTAGGTGATTTTGTGTTACCCCCCACCCTGACCCACACACACAATGGGATGAACTATATGGACGATGCGACGATTTGGATAATTACGAGTGCACACGTAATCATAAAAATCAGCGCATGGAAAACATAGCAAATTCTGTCGTGTGTTATGACATGAAACCTATCATGATACATAATTACGAAACTAATGAGATATGAAAAGGGCATGGTGGATACGCCGCTGGTACTTCCTATATATAAGTGTTCCTGTCATATTATCAGAAGTAGCGTTATTCGTGTCATGTAAAGTTTTATGTTGTTTGACGGGCCAATGTTTGTGAAATCTCTTATCCACTGACAATTCTTGATCATATTAGACTACATCTTAAACAAACCCTAATCATCAAATTCCCATCGAATCCATTCCAAGTAATACATTTCACCTTTAGGATCCAAATTATTATCCGACATTTCTCCTTAGGTTCATTTCAAAACTAAATTCGTTATCATCATTCATACCTGACCTAGATAGACACACCTGAATCTGGTTATCAATCGTACTCCGCAACTCAATTTTCAATGTTCATTGGGATTCTAAACGCAGTCCTGAGGTTATTTGGGAACGTGAGGATCAAATGAAGCTCAAGTATCCGCACCTCTTTGCTGATTCAGTAGTTTCAACTAGTTGAATTTCGGGACGAAATTCCCTTAACATGGGGATACTGTAACATTTATGATTTTTCTTGTATTTGTCTTAGTGCAATAAACAAGCTCTCAATTTCCAATTCTATTGCAATACTTTGTATATTCTACGCAAACATTTTAATCTAAGGTCTTATTCAAATACAATCTCAAATTTTTACATATACACACACATTTTAAAGTAAGTTAATATTTTTCTTATATATATATTCATTATATATATATTGTTTCATACAAAAAATATGTAAATGAAAGTTATTTTTATTTTTATACTAAAACATATCACAACTGGTTTAATTATAAAATTTATAAAGTTTAAAAAAAATCACTGTATAAATATTTACATATAAATATTTACAATTTAAATAAATTAGTTTTCAAACCCATCTAAACACTTGAACCTTCAATTTAAACCCCCACCCTTGACCACGAATTTGACCCAAATAAAAGCCTATGTAATATTTTGACTTTTAAAAGTCAAAACAGCTCCAAAGCCCTACAAATCAAAGCGGGAATCGACCAAATCCAATTAGCATGGACTTCCCATGATTACCAAATCGTTTACCGACCTGTGCAAGCTCTAATAACATCCCAAATCAACAATGTGAGCGCCTAATTAATTCAAACCCATTCGAACAGGAGTCAAACAGAGCCAATCATAGTCTCAAATCAAAAATTTAAACGCGTTTGCCACCCGCAAATCAAGCCTTGATTCACCTCGCGTGTATTCAGACCCATAGCACGACCCAATTCATTCCTAATCAATGTAAATAACGCGTAATTCGTTCTCATGGCTGTCACTTTCCAATATTAAGTGAATCGCGGCATTAAAGGAATATTAAACAAATTAATATACTCCCTCTCCTTTGTAATACCTTCTACAAACTTTCAGAACACTCATACAAGCCGCATTACATCTCTGCTTTTTGATCTAGCACCTGGAACTTCAATTCTGACTTTCTAGTCGACAGCCCTTGATAATCCACCATACCAGGTAACACTTAGCTCGTTTGATTCGTAACCGAGTCCTTGTTAATAGCCCCTTATCAATTCATGGTAACAAAACCAATGACAATCCGGACTTTTCCTGTTAACTTCGTTAACAAAATCCAGTTAAAATTAACCTAATTAACTTAACTCAAACTTCAGGGACTAATTCTATCAATAATCCAAACCTAAACTCCAGGGACTAGTTATGTAATATCCCTAAAGTTGACTGTTGACTTTTAGAAAGTCAAAATCCTAGTTCTGTTGACTTTTGAGGTCAAACTAACAAGCTCTAAACCTAATTCAAACTCTAGGGGACTAGTTTTGACAAACTCCAAAACTCCAATTCACATAAAACTACAAGGACTGAACCTGCCAAGTCCTAAAACCCAATCAATTGACTCCTCAAAGTCAAAATCATATGAAACCTATTTTGTTGACTTTACAAGTTAAACCGGATACAACCCTCATTCAAATTCGATTCCAAACGTCGAATTCGTTCGAATTATAACCGTCGTGCACTATCACTGTCATTAACGGTCATAACCAAGTAGTTAATCATTTTCAATTACAAATTAAAACATATTAATAGTCATTTAAAGCATAACCGTCGACCATGATTGTAATTAGCATCGAATTCGATTAAACTTGATGTTAATCTCACAAACGAATCATCTGCACACACTAAACGAACACGTTTGAAGCTGTTACACGTCTCAATTTGACCGAAATCACAGCAGAAGTCATCGGAGATCAAACCTGTTCAAGCCGAAACTGTTTTACTCGATCTCCATCAATCCGACAACATTTCTGGTAATTGCTTGCACTCACACTGTCGTTTTTATCCATAGAGTGAACGCCCTATCATTACCAGGGCTTACATTATCAATTCGATCGAAATCTGTAACCTAGGGTTCATCTCTGACCGGTTTAATCGAACTCTAGTCTAGACTCAATCATAATTCAATTAACCCATACAGTTCGATTCGCAATACCATTTTCTTTGAAAGCCCTCTGTCAATTCAATGTTTTATTTTAGAAATTGTTGTAACCCGTAATCTAGGGTTCTTATGAAACCACATTGCCGAATTCAACTCTAAACTGTTTTTAAATCAAATTAAACCACATCATTAAACACGTAATAGTCTGTAGAGTGAAAGCCCTATGAAATGTCGGGCTTCCATCATCGAATTGATCATGATCCCGTAATTAGGGTTCGTTCTGGAAACGATTTGGGGTTTTCGATCTTAAACACGAATTTGATGCAATTAAACCACATCAACAGATTCGCAAGATTTTGTTTAATAAAAGCCCCATCATTTCAACAACTTTTAATATCATAATCGATCAATTGAATCCATGTTTATAAACTAGGGTTACGATCCCTCTTTCAGTAAATTAGCAATCTTAAAATTGATGGTTTTCAAATTAAATGAGTCCCCAGATTCGCAACACCTCGATTATCAAAACCCCAATGCAATTGTTTCCAGACATGGTCGAATTCTATGGTAATTGGACTGGTTTCGAACCGGTATGTGTATGGGAGGGAAACCCACTTGACTTGGGTGTTAAAATTATTTGGACCTGAATATATTCGTGATAACCCTAGCGGGCGGATTGGTTAAGGCAGTGTGTGTGTGTGGGAGAGAACCGTGTTCGAGGTCGGGCTCCCACACCATTTTTTTAACAGTTTTCCTTGTATTATTTTAATATAAAAATCAAAGCTTATAATATTATATTATTATATAAATATGTATTAGCTCGGGAAACAACCCGTGGGCTCGGGTTTAAATTTTTAACCCATTGTTATATTATTCCCACTTTTATAAATAAAATAGTATTGTTATTATCAAATAAAAATAATATGTTTATATTATTTTAAAACCGTAACTTCGTATAAAAATAATATGTTTATATTATTTTCAAAACGTAACTTCGTATAAAAATAATATGTTTATATTATTTTCAAACCGTAACTTCGTATAAAATAATATCTTTATATTATTTTCAAACCGTGAACCGTATTATTAAATAATATATATTTATATTATTTCGAATCATTTTATAACATCGTGTATCGGTGGAGATTAAAGAAAAAAATAATATAATTAGTTATATTATTTATTCGTATATATATATATATATCATTATTTTCTTAATTTTCGTGAATGACAAAACACCCGATTTTATTTATTATTATTTTTTGTCATTCGTCGCGTAAAGTAATTATAATTTGATTATTTAAGAAATTCCTAACTCCGTGGACACGCTCATCCACTCTTAAATATTAGAGCGTTTCGTTAAGACGTTTCTCATTCCGTGTCGATGTCACTATTCCCATTTTTGTCCCTAATTTATGTGTTTATAATTTTAGGGCATTCGTAAGTCGTTTGAGACTTACACACTTGGTTCAAACTTATCCTTTGTGTAATACTACCTACAACGCAACGCATGTGAGTTTTCACGGCCCCTTTTACTGTTTTAACTTGGGGGAGAAAACATGATTAAACAATTTTGGATTTTTGTAATTCGTATGATATCAATGTTAAATGCTAAGCGTAACACGCTATCACAGAAAGTCCTCAACTTATATCAGACCGTTAATATGGATCTTAGCGAGGTAATATTTAGTAGTACTACTGGGTTTGACAAATCCCACCCGCGTTAGTCGCGCTAACTCGATTAGATATCGAACGGGTGAAATGTTAGCCTACTCACACCGCCAGTGTTGATAGACCTGGCAGGATGCAATAAATAAACAGTCAGCTTCGGTTGCGAGCGCTTGAGCTGAACAATAATGTAGGTTAGCTACCTATAGATACGTACTGAATGAACATAAATCTGGTAAACACTTATTTACATATATTGAAACCTGTGAACTCACCAACCTCGTGTTGACATATTTTCTTACATGTTTTCTCAGGTCGCTAAGATAAGACACAGGTGCATATTAGGGCATGCATGGGATTCAACTACTTTGATTGTGACTTATTTATAATTGTTTGAATTATTCTATTGTACTTGTTTTGGTTTGACGTTTTGGACTTTTTGGACTTTTGGACTTTGGTTTTGGGCGCGTGTACTTTGCGCATTTACTTTCTTTACGCTTCCGCATTGATACTTTGATTTGAATGATATTTTCATTTTGAGTCCCATGTAGAGTCGTTCAAAGTAACTAATGACTGAGATCCTGGTTCGTCACTTCCCAAACGGTAAAACTCCGCTAGTTGAAATTGGGCATGGGACAAAACCTATCAGAACTAATTTGATTTAGGGTTCCTGATCAGTTCTTACGATTTGGGACGACTTTGACTTGATTCCAGTAGTTGTTAAATACAAGTAGGTTCCTTATTAGACCAGCGAAACCACCCTGTCCAACATGTTATGACACTGCACCGATGGACCTAGTGGCGCGGGTCGAAACCTGTACATCCGGTCCTTTATGCGCGCTTCCTCTTAACCAAACCCGGTCCCTGCTGAATTATCTGTTAATACCTAAACAACTCTGATCCATACGCGGATTAGACCCCTGGTCCAGTGGTAACCTCACCGACTCACACAGGGACAAACCCGGGTTTGAGCCGGGTGGCTCGTTTTTATATTTTTAAAATCGTTTTGATGATCAATTTGATGTATAAAAATTATTTTATAAGACCCCATACCAATTAGAACTATTTTGTGCAAAAATAAACCGATTTTAAATAGAAAATTAATATCTTTACCATTTAAATGATTTTTAGACCCCACTCGCAATATAAATAAATTATGTTAATTAAAATCATTAGTTTTAATTAATACTTTTATACTACCCATTTTTATATAATCAATCTTTTTCTATTAACTTAAGCATATTAAAAACAAATGAAAGAATTTATTTAATTAAAACAACTCCATTTTTCAATAATAATCCATTAGGGTTTAAACTATATTTTTCTAAATATATAAACCAATATATATTTACACTACTTCTTTAGGTACATTATTTAAATGAATAAAAAGAAATTTATTTATAATTCATTTAGTTATTAAACCCTAAAGACAAATAATATTTTAATATGATATCGTGAACTTACAAGTTTATATTAAACTTTTAACGACTTATAAAATGACACAATCCTCATACAAATCCACATATACCGAAACCCGTTAAACCCTAGACTTGCCTTTGACTTTGTACATGGTAATAATTCAAGTTCATACATTTTCACTCTAGGATAACTTTGTGATTAGCAAGAATCACTTCTGCTACCTATTGTTCGTGCTATCTACACCATTATTACAAGTGAGTTTAAATAGCCCCTTTTTATAGTATTTACATTTTTGGGGTGGAACATGAGTATAATTATACAATGTTTACAAATTACACAATACAATTCAACCCTACATTTATGTGTGCAATTTGAGCCTTATGCTTGAGTACAAGGTGTGCAAACTACAATTTGTGTGCAATTTACATGTGCAATCATTAACTACACAAGCCAACGGTTAACAATGATAGAACTATTGAGTCTGAAAACCCCACCCAGGTAGGGTGATTGTTACCGACAACACATTTTGGTTTTTTGCATGCTAGTTACAAAGGTTTGATTGTACAATTTGGTTACATAATAGTAACTCTCCATGATTGCCTTATTAACCATGATATGTATGGATTGTATATACACAACACAATGATACTATTTAGAGTCAAAACCTATGTATGCTCACCAACTTTTTAGTTGACCTTGTTTTAATCATGTTTCTGGTACGAATGTTTGAGATTGATCAAGCTTGCTTCACTTAAGTTGTGGACCTAGTTAATTTAATAAATGACCTTATTTTGTATTTTGAATTTCTTGTATTGTGGATTTGGTTTGTTTGGATTATGAATGAAATGAAGTTGATTTAATATATTACAACATAGTCAACCATGTGCTCATGAACAGTCTTCATGTCCCGCCGCGACGTTTCCGCCGTCGGTCGGGGTGTGACATTCTACGTATGATTTTCAAACCACTTAGTGGTCGTTCGATGTAATCGATGACGATAATTTCCATGACCGTCACGCCCCGCGGGAGTTATCGCCGTGGTTGGGGGTGTGACACAGATGTAGTTGACAACTCCACAATAAAAAAAGTATGCCATAGGTTCCCTGTCAAATTGTTTGTTATGGTTTTGGGAGGGTTCGATATTGTGTTGGGTATGTATTGGTTAACTGCCAACGAAGCACAAATCATATGTAAAAGAAAGATATTCCAACTCAAGGCTCTAGACGGTAGCGAAATTAAGGCTTTTGGAGATCCTGATGCCCCGATGATTAACGTCATCTCAATGATTAAGGCAGCAGATTACCTAAGGCTCAGATGCGAGGCTTATTTGGTGTATGTGATTGACAAGTGTAAGGAAGTGAAGGAACTAGATGACATACCCGTGGTACGCGAGTACCCAGAGGTGTTTCCAGAGGATTTGCTTGGGATACCACCCGACAGAGAGATTGAGTTCTGAAGCGACTTAGTACCAGATGCCCAGCCCGTGGCCAAGGCTCCGTATCAACTAGCACCAGTGGAGATGAAAGAACTAATGACACAACTAGATAAATTACTTGAGAAAGGATTTATCCAACAAAACATCTCTCCATGGGGTTCTCCGGTGTTGTTTGTGAAGAAGAAGGACGGTTCGATGAGAATGTGTATTGATTATCGTGATTTGAACAAACGAACGGTGAAGAACAGGTACCCTTTACCAAGGATCGACAAACTGTTTGATCAAATATAGGGCACCAGTTGGTTCTCAAAAATCGACCTTTGATCCGGGTACCATCAGTTAAAGGTGAGGGAAGAAGACATACCGAAAACTGCGTTTCGCACGCGTTACGGACAATTCGAGTTCCGCGTAATGTCCTTCGGTTTGATTAACGCCTGTGACGTTCACGGATTTGATGAATAGGGTCTATTGACTGATGCTGGATCGATCGGTAATTGTGTTCATCGATGATATCCTTATCTACTCCAAGAATAAGGGTGATCATGCATGCCACTTGAAGGAGGTGTTGGAAGCTTTGAAGAAGGAGAAACTGTATGCTAAGTTCTCCAAATGCGCGTTCTAGCTTAGGGAAGTCCAAATCCTAGGTCACGTCATTAACCTAAACGACATTATGGTGGACCCAGCAAATATAATGACGGTAAGAGATTGGGATATTCCTAAGACGCCGACTGAAATCCGTAGTTTCTTAGGATTGGCGGGCTACTATCGGAGATTCATTCAGGATTTCTTAAAAATAGCGTCGCCGTTGGCAAAGTTGACATGGAAGGAGATAAAGTATGAATGGGGTGCGACCCAGGAAGAGGCGTTTAAGGAACTGAAGGAGAAGCTAACCCAAGCTCCAGTCTTGGCCCTTCCCGAGGGCAATGAAGACTTGGTGGTATACCCTAATGCTTTGGGTCAGGGATTGTGGTGCGTGCTGATGCAATGCGGAAGTGTGATCGCGTATGCATCGAGACAGTTGAAAGTCCACGAAGTCAACTATCCGACTCATGATTTGGAACTTGCTGCTGTTGTATTTGCATTGAAAATATGGAGGCACTACCTCTATGGGGTGAAGTTTGCCATATACTCCGATCACAAAAGTTTGAATTACTTCTTCGAACAAAAGGAGTTGAATATGAGACAGGGGCGATGGTTGGAACTTTTGAAGGATTATGACTGTGAAATCATATACCATCCCTGAAAGGCAAACGTGGTGGCTGAAACTCTAAGTCGTTAGGATGTGCCTGCTCCTATTAGAGTGAAAGCTTGCCATTTTTTGGTAACATCGGACGTGATGAGGGAAATTGAAAAGGCTCAAGACGAGGCACTGAAAGAGGAAAACATAAAGAAGGAAAGGATGGTAGGCCAACAGGGCAAGTTAGAATATAACAACCTTGATGTTAGGACACGTTTTGGTTGGGTGTGGATACCTATGGGTGGCAAGCTTAGAACCAAAATCTTTGATGAGTCTCATAAGTCTTGTTACTCTATCCATCCCGATACCAACAAAATGTACCAAGATCTAAGGAAGGAATACTGGTGGCCTGGGATGAAATATGAGGTGACGAAATACGTAAGCATGTGTCTGACTTGCTCGCAAGTAAAGACCAAACTCCAGAAACCGTATGGAAAGATTCAATCTCTTGATATACCGGAATGGAAATGGGAACACATTACAATGGACTTCATAACCAAGCTACCTCGCACAGCTAAAGGTCATGACACCATTTGGGTAATTGTGGACCGTTTAACGAAGAGTGCTCATTTCCTAAATGAAGTGGTAGCGCGACATGGGATGCCTTTGATGATTGTATCTGCCAGGACACACGATTCACATCTAGGTTCTGGAAATGATTTCACGAGGCGATGGGCACGAGACTTAATATCAGCACGGCATACCACCCGTAAACGGATGGTCAGTCCAAAAGGACCATGCAAACATCGGAGGATATGCTCCGCGCTTGTATTATTGATTTCGGCGGTAGCTGGGACAATCATCTACCATTAGCCGAGTTATCCTACAACAACAGCTATCACGTAACGATAGACATGCCGCCTTATGAGATGTTGTATGGTAGGAGATACATGACCCCGGTTTATTGGGGTGAGATTGGGCAGAAGGAATTGGGAAGTCTCGAAGTTATTAGAGAGACGTTATAAAGGTTTAACCAGATCAGGGCACATATGAAGGCCACACAAGATCGCCAGAAATCCTATGCGGATAAACGGCAAAGGCCTATTGAGTTCAATATTGGGGACCGAGTAATGTTAAAAGTGTCACCCTGGAAGGGAATAATATGATTCAGAAAGAGAGGAAAGTTATGTCCGAGGTTTGTCGGACCATTCAGAATAATGGCACAGATTGGTGAAGTCGCTTATAAGTTGGAGTAGCCTGACGAGTTAAATGGGATTCGTCCTACCTTCCATGTATCACACTTGCGAAAGTGTTTACTGGATGAATCGGCTCATGTACCACTTACTTACATCGAGGTCGACAACAGCCTTAACTACATCGAGGAACCCGTGGGCATCCTCGACAGGAAGGAAAAATGCTTACGTAATAAAGTTATCCAATTGGTTAAAGTCCAGTGGAAACATCAAAAGGGGTCGGAATCTACTTGGGAAACGGAGACGGAAATGCGGGAGACGTACCCTCAACCATTTGACTTATGATAGGTTTTGGGGACGAAACCTATTGTAAAGGGGGTAGACTTATAACATCCTAAAAATAAAACGACAATAAAAATAGTAACAGGTTTAAATGCGGGACGAACAGAATAAACGAACAAAGATACGAGGGCCGGTGATGGGCCGAGATTGGTCACAAATGGGGTTGGGGTGGGAGGCCTCTCCCATAAATACCCCAACACACACACACCATCCCTTATTTTGATATTATAGAGAGAGAAACTGTAGAGAGAGAAAGTACACGGATTGACCCAAGGAGCTAGCATCTTGTTCCCCTACTGCTCATGAGTGAAACCTCCGATTCAGAAGCTCGAAAGAGGTAACGACTCGACCTAGATCTGAGATTTTAGTTATTTTGGGGTTTTCGATTTTTGATGGAAAAGTCAACACTTTTACATATGAAACTTCAAAATAAACATAGATCTAGCTTCATTAATGATAAATGAACGTTTTCGACGTAAAAAGATCGGATCTTGGTAAAACTCAGATCTACATGCGAAAGTTAGGGTTTTGTGTGGAAGAAGGCTAGTCCGCCTGGCACTGGGAAGCGAACTTGATAACTTCGCTTAGGCATTAAAGGGGCAAACTTGATTAAGTTCACATGATAAGTTCGCTTGGCCAAATCAAGCAAACTTAGCCTAAGTTCACCTAAAAAGTAAGGGGCAAACTTGACCCTAAGTTCGCCTAATTCAGAAGAGGTTAACCGTTAGAGTGGGGATGGATCTAATGTTTAATTATTAAACGAAGCAGATTGTGTGTGACGCTTGTTGGACCCTTGTTAGGACAAACCGTGACTAGCATATCAGGTAAATTCTAGAGCCCACTTTTAAATGTTTTAATAATGTTTTGGGCTGGTGTGCATACTTACGAAATAATGTTTACGAAGTGATGTTTACGAAACAATGCTTACGAAGGATGATGTTTATGAAATGTTTTGCCAAAATGAAGTTGACGAATGAAATGTTTTATAATAAAACGTACGAATGCTTTAACTAAAATGATGAAAAGACGGTAACGGTTATTTTATAAAAGTCACGAAATGAACGAATCTGCCACGAGTTCTTTCGGGAACTAAGGTATGCATGTATGTTATGGGCCTTTGTGGCTGGCCAACTGTTGTACAATGATGTCGTCCAGACGGTCTATAAAAACTATCAAATAAAACCTAATCTAGACTCTCTAGCTTTAAATTTATAAAACCTAGACTCGACCTAAAACTAGACCACACAACCGGCAAGTGTACCGATCAATGCAATATAGCCTAACGAAGTCCGGATATCGAACCCAAAAGACACTGAATAACTAAATTAGACTCAACTAGGACTTAAGTATGATTTGATTGGTTGGGGGATTACTACACTACTAATTATCTAAGAATGCAATAAACTAAGGACAATTCAAGCTATCAAGAGTAAACTAAAGATGAAATCAAGAATGGAGAAGTCACTACCTAGGTCGGAATCCTATGTGTAAAGCTCAACTTCTATCGGTTTTGGAACTAGGTTGGATCTGGGTTTCTAAAGATATAACACCTAAAAGATATCTAGTGGATTCCCGATCACTCTCGGTCTCGGGATGTGACCAGAAGACAACCTAAGGATACTAGACTCACCAGATGATCGGATCACCTCTCGGGTATTTCCTACTATGACAAGTACCCTAATAAACGGATTACCTCTCAGTCTCACCGCTTACCATACACTCAAGGAATGCATGGGGTAGTTCTAGAATGGATACTATGATTCGGATAGCAACTATCACTAGACACCTAATACCAACTTCCTCTCCGACAGCTGACACTCGGATTCCTAATGACGAAGACTAAACGACTAATTCTCACCTCTCGGGTATTGAACTAGGACACACATTCACTTCTAATCAGTAATTAACTAGGTTTTCTATGGCTACTACGTCTAGACACCACTCTAACTCACAAACCCTAAAGTCTATGAACCAGAAACGAAGATCAAACTGGCAGACAACCACAATCAACGCAGAAAAGCATAATCAACCACATAATCAGAATTAAACATGCACTAACATCACACATAAACAAACTCAAACCTTTACTAAATCATAAATCCAACATTCAAATCCAAAAACCGAATAAAAATCGAAACTTTAACACATAATCATCATATTGACCTAGGTAGATCAAGGATCTAGCCTAGAATCATACTAAGAACATTTACACAGAAGCAAATAGCAAGATCCATAGGTTCAAAACATAAAATCAAAGATAAAAATCAAGTCTTTAAAACCTAGAACGTATAACTACGAACCCGGAATCCAAAGCTTTAATCTTTAAGCTTCAATCTTCTTCCAAACTCCCAAAATCGCCTCTTTTCTTCCCTGGAACGGCTTAGAATCGAACTCCCTCATAATGGCCGTTTAAATCTTTTTAATTTAGAAAATTAGGGTTTTGCGGAAAACGACCCTCTCGCGTACCGCGAGATAATGTTGACTGGATCCTCGCGTACCGCGAGGACCAAAATAGTCGGGCGGATTCCTGGAGTTTCCCGCGTACCGCGAGAATTATTACACTCGTCTTTCGCGTACCGCGAGAGACCTAAATTTCAGAAAATTGTCTTTTGATCTTTGGACTTTTCCGGGCTTCGTTTCTTCGCTCGTTTTCTTCACGTATTCTTCATTAATATTCCCGAGCTCCTACAAATAAGACCAACGACTCAAATGTACATAAAATTGACTCAAAACTAATATAAAACTACTTAGAACACATTAAAACAAAGGAATAAAGACGTGTGCTTTCGCACCCTATCAAATATCCCCACACTTAACCTTTTTTCGTCCTCGAAAAATCTGCAAATGGAATCATAACTGGCATCTAACTCAACAAACATAAATTTCAATTTTCAAAACATACTCACGTGTTAAAAAGCAACAATTAGTATTTCTGTCCGATTAAACCCAAGCACTAACTTTCAAGCCCCCGTTACGTGTTCTAAATCCATTTTATACAACATATCAATCAATCTATGTGACTCACACTTAGAAGTTACAGCTCTACCTAATCCCGTCTCAAGGTCATGTTTAGGCACGGATTAAACCATATAGATTTACCCTACCACGTTAAACTACTATTTACAGGTTTTTAGAAATCAGATGAAATCATGAATGAATGGATGATAATGAGCATAATAAGCAAAAGAACTTTCGTCTAGAGGCGTTTCAACCAAGTCACTATCCCGGAGGGTAACACATAGACTACATTCTATCAATGAAGCACATAAATCTTACTTAGGGGTGTATCCTCCAAGTCGCCATCCCAAAGGGTAACACATAAGCAAAACTCAGTATAGCTCATAAATTATGGAATAACATGAATTATGGAATGCGGGCGCCACCGAAACTCGGATTTATTCTCATAAAAAGAGAATGGTGTGCCATAAAAAATTTCAAAAACCTTTAAATTTTAACTTAATCGTGGTACCTATCACCCTATATTGACAGTTTCAGTATTACCATTACTCTAAGATGAATACCCACAAGATATCATGATTTTATTCCGTGATTAATCCTAAATAACACAAACAGGATATTTAAGCTCTACTAGTTAGCTGGGTCTACCAAAACATCACTAATTAGACACGTTTTCAATTATTTAATCTTTTAAACTCATAAATAGATCCAGTTCTACTATCATTTTCCAAATATATGCAATTATTTTCAAGAACATTTTTCAAATTTTTCAAATTTTTTTTTTTTTTAATTATAAACAAGACAAACTAGCTAAACACTCACATCCCCACACTTGAAAGACACATTGTCCTCAATGTGAAGCAAAACAAAACTAAAAATGAAAATGCAAAAATAAAAACAAAACAGAACAGGAAGCGACTTAGCTGGTAATGTAGATGCAATCTAGTATGCAGCTTCGTTCTTCCTTGTGTGCACCGTATAGCATTTTGGTCGCGGTTACACATCAGCTGTTGGGTTGCCTTTACAAGATAGTAATGGTAATCATCAAACCCGCCCGAATGGAGATTGAGTACGGACAGAATGATAAAACCTGCAAAATAAACCTCATACAAACCCACAGCATTAAACTGACTCAAATAAAATATAGAGACTAGACAGACTCAAGAAAACTAAAAGACTCAAGATAGATAGATGCAGAGAAAACATACTCGACATGTGGCAAACACAAAGACATGAATACCACAGCAAGTTCGAACATCGGTCATAAACGGTTTCTAGTTTCCCATGGTCACGGTGGTCGGATGGTGGTAGGTGGGTGAATTAATGTGATGGATGATGGTGGTTAAAGGTGATGCTTCATGGTAGTGGTGGTACGAAGGTAGGTGATGAATAGTGGTGGTGAGTGAAAACGGGGACAGAAACGGGTACGGGAAACCATGGGAAACAAAGGAAATAGGGTGACACCAGCAGTTCCTCGCGTACCGCGTAAGTCGAAGGGGATATTTTTCGCGTACCGCGAAGGCCAAAAAGTTAGGCCGGCCGAGACTTTTGTCTCTCGCGTACCGCGAGAGATCTTCCTCTCGTTCTTCGCGTACCGCGGGAGGGTGTCGTTAACAGAAAGTTTTGAAGAATTTTCAAGTTTTATACTTAGAATATTTTTGGTCATTTAAGAAAAAATTTTCACCCACTTCCTTAAAACCTTGTCCCAAGCATAAAAACACATGTAACCATACCTGGGGCTTCATTTCCGACGATTTTCCTTACCGAATCAAGCATGGATTCCTGCAAAACTTGACAAAAACAAAACACAAACCGAAAAACAAAGAAAAAGACACGGACTCATCCCAATGAAATCATACAAACTCTACATCCCGGGCACTTGCCCATGACTCAAGCAAGCCTATCAGGGGGCTTCTCCTTGATCCTAACCGGTACCGCCTTCATCCTGCGCGGCCTCCGGGTCCTCCATACCTCTAGCAAACAACTACTACTCTCAAACATTAAACTCATATCACATGTAGCAATCCAGTCCTTCCACCACAACTTAAACCTACCCGGACCGAAGATAACATTGTTCAAATAACCGAGTGTACTGTCATCTTTACATATCCCCACACTTGGGGTTTGCTCCATCTTCAACTCTACCTCTCTCGACTCGCGGGTTCTCTTACGTGGTGGCCTGGATCTAGGGGGATTAGAATTTGGGGTCGGTTTTTCAATTCTCCCCTCAGCACAAACAAGGGTGAGGACATGTGAAGGTTCAGGAATAGATATTTTCAGCGGTATGGCTTCTTCACTCTCACCAGGATCATCATAGGGATCCTCCACGATATCTACTAACTTCCCCACACTTGGGGTTTTGCCCATGACATCTTCAAATTCAGCCATTATGTTCAGTACATCATCGGGCATCTCATCATCACCGTAATCATCCGGCTCCCCTAACAACCTTTCTAACTCCAACGCCCACTCAGATGGTTCTTCTATATTCGGGGCGGGTTCACCAACTTCTAACATCGGATCGGAGTCCCAATGGTGGTCTATGAAAGATTCGAGCATGCACACGGAATGGCTGTGCTCGCCAACATCCTTCCCGGACTCTACAGCATTGAATGTAAGGACCTCATCCCCCACACGAAGTGTGAGCTTCCCGTCAAAGACATCAATCATCGCCTTTGCGGTCCGTAGGAACGGGCGCCCTAAGATGAGTGGGACCTTGTCATCCACCTCCATATCTAGAATCACAAAATCCACGGGGAAAACAAAATTGCCCACTTTCACTAATAGATTTTCCACTATTCCCCGTGGATACTTGACTGAGCGGTCAGCCAAGGAAATGCTCATGCGCGTTGGTTGTGGTTCACCTAGGTCCAGCTGCTTGTACAATGAATAGGGCATCAAATTGATGCTGGCACCTAGGTCGGCCAACGCGTGGTGTAATGGTAGGTTGCCCAACAAGCACGGGATCGTGAACCGACCCGAATCAGACAACTTTTCTGGCAAATGATTTTGCACCACTGCCGAGCATTGCTCACCAAGTGAGACTCCAGAGACCTCCTCAAGTTTCTTCTTGTTGGAAAGAAGGCCTTTTAAGAACTTGGCATATTTGGGCATATGCTGGAGGACCTCTACAAACGGGAGATTGACCTTGAGTTGTTTGAACATATCAAGGAAGTGACCGTATTCCTTAGCGTGTTTATGTGGCAACACACGTGCGGGATAAGGAATACGACTCAAGTCAATCTCGGGGGACTTCATCTCCACCCCCTTCTTCTTCTCCTGTGCCTTCTTGGTAGGCACCTCAACCACTATCTCCTCCTCCACCGGCTCTTCTTCTACTACTGGTGGGTTCTCATCCTCCTTCTCTATCATGCTCCTCGTCGAAACAGCATTCGACTCGGTCTCTTTTAGCATCCTAGCATCGATCTCAGCAAATCGAGCTTCCCAGTCAATCTTGTTCACCTCCTCCACTGAGGGAATATTATGCTCTTTAGAGTGGTGGTCAACCTCTTCAACCACTTTATTCTCCACACTCTCTATAGACACGGCCATCACTGAAGCGTTCGGGCCCGTAGAAGGGCTTCCTTGTCTATCATGTATGCTCCTAGCAATGTCTCCTACCGTGCGTTGCAAATCCTGGAACGCCGATTGCTGATTCTTCATCAAAGTGTCATGGCTATCCAGTCTTAGCCGAGCATCCTTGTTATTCTGCACCAGCTGGGCAAGCAACTGTGTCTGAGTCTCCATCATCTCCTCAATCCTTCGTGACCCAACAGTGCTCCCAGAACTCGCTCCTTCTTCTGCTCCTCCATACTGTTGCTGACGACCAGTGAATCCAGATCTCCATCCCGAACCAAAAGTATTAGAATTGTTGTAATTTCGGTTCTGGTATTGGTTGCCAGCATAGCTCACATGCTCTTGATTATTTACCGGGCAATCTCGGGTGTCGTGTCCTCCCCTGCACACCTGACACCTCAAAGCACTGAGCTTGAGCTCCTTTATCTCATTCGCCATCGAGGCGAGGGCAGCAGCCACGCTAGTATCAGGAGTGACCTGATGCACACCTCTAGGAGAAGAGGCGTGTGACCTAGCAGTAGGGATGGAATCCCTAACAGAACGTGGGTGCTGCTGTTCGGCTTGAGCGAAGCTCTCGAACATATCCTCGCACTCCTCAGGCTCGAGTCTATCCATGATATGGCCTCCTGCAGCTGTGTTGAACATTTGCTGCGTCTCGAAGGTGAGGCCATTATAGAACTTCTCCACTAGTGCCCAGTCGGGGAGACCGTGCTGGGGACATCGGCTCAACAGCGCGTTGAACCGCTCCCAGGCCATGTGGTAAGGCTCGTCGGGATCCATCCGAAACGAATGGATCTGGTCCCGAAGGCGAGCGGCCCTGGAAGGTGGAAAGTATTTCTTGAAGAACTTGGCTTCGAGATCCTCCCATGTGGTGATAGAATTGTCGGGAAGAGTGTCGAGCCAAGTAGATGCACGCCCAGAAAGAGAGAATGGAAAGAGACGCAAGTAGATTGCGTCCTTAGATACACCCGTGATATTAAATGTATCACATATCCGCGCGAAGCGGGACAAATGTCCGGGTGCATCCTCATCCTCGAGGCCATGGAATTGAGTGGCATGAGTGATCGTACTCATGACATGTGATGGGATCTGCCAAGAATTGGTGTTCGGTATAGTGGGGCGTGTGATCGAAGATCTCGCGCCCGTGACCCCCTCACTGGCCCTCTGGTGTACTGTACGCCTCGCTGGAGGATCAGCGTCGCCCATGATAGAAATTGGAACTAGGCTAGTAGAACGTACCTTAGATTTAACCAGCTCCTCTAAACGCTCCCGAAAGTCGCGGGTGCGCTCGTGAAGCTCTCGTTCGGGCTCTTGAAAAGCTGCAAAAGATGGTGATCCTTGCGAACGAGTATTGGGCATAAACAGAAAGACTCTAAGAAGGAAACAGAATAAAGACTCACAAGTAGCACAAAAGACTCAAATAAACCAAAAATCAAACAAAGAACTAGTCAAAGCTAATATTGCTATTGCCAAGTGTCCCCGGCAACGGCGCCAAAAACTTGATGTCGTCCAGACGGTCTATAAAAACTATCAAATAAAACCTAATCTAGACTCTCTAGCTTTAAATTTATAAAACCTAGACTCGACCTAAAACTAGACCACACAACCGGCAAGTGTACCGATCAATGCAATATAGCCTAACGAAGTCCGGATATCGAACCCAAAAGACACTGAATAACTAAATTAGACTCAACTAGGACTTAAGTATGATTTGATTGGTTGGGGGATTACTACACTACTAATTATCTAAGAATGCAATAAACTAAGGACAATTCAAGCTATCAAGAGTAAACTAAAGATGAAATCAAGAATGGAGAAGTCACTACCTAGGTCGGAATCCTATGTGTAAAGCTCAACTTCTATCGGTTTTGGAACTAGGTTGGATCTGGGTTTCTAAAGATATAACACCTAAAAGATATCTAGTGGATTCCCGATCACTCTCGGTCTCGGGATGTGACCAGAAGACAACCTAAGGATACTAGACTCACCAGATGATCGGATCACCTCTCGGGTATTTCCTACTATGACAAGTACCCTAATAAACGGATTACCTCTCAGTCTCACCGCTTACCATACACTCAAGGAATGCATGGGGTAGTTCTAGAATGGATACTATGATTCGGATAGCAACTATCACTAGACACCTAATACCAACTTCCTCTCAGACAGCTGACACTCGGATTCCTAATGACGAAGACTAAACGACTAATTCTCACCTCTCGGGTATTGAACTAGGACACACATTCACTTCTAATCAGTAATTAACTAGGTTTTCTATGGCTACTACGTCTAGACACCACTCTAACTCACAAACCCTAAAGTCTATGAACCAGAAACGAAGATCAAACTGGCAGACAACCACAATCAACGCAGAAAAGCATAATCAACCACATAATCAGAATTAAACATGCACTAACATCACACATAAACAAACTCAAACCTTTACTAAATCATAAATCCAACATTCAAATCCAAAAACCGAATAAAAATCGAAACTTTAACACATAATCATCATATTGACCTAGGTAGATCAAGGATCTAGCCTAGAATCATACTAAGAACATTTACACAGAAGCAAATAGCAAGATCCATAGGTTCAAAACATAAAATCAAAGATAAAAATCAAGTCTTTAAAACCTAGAACGTATAACTACGAACCCGGAATCCAAAGCTTTAATCTTTAAGCTTCAATCTTCTTCCAAACTCCCAAAATCGCCTCTTTTCTTCCCTGGAACGGCTTAGAATCGAACTCCCTCATAATGGCCGTTTAAATCTTTTTAATTTAGAAAATTAGGGTTTTGCGGAAAACGACCCTCTCGCGTACCGCGAGATAATGTTGACTGGATCCTCGCGTACCGCGAGGACCAAAATAGTCGGGCGGATTCCTGGAGTTTCCCGCGTACCGCGAGAATTATTACACTCGTCTTTCGCGTACCGCGAGAGACCTAAATTTCAGAAAATTGTCTTTTGATCTTTGGACTTTTCCGGGCTTCGTTTCTTCGCTCGTTTTCTTCACGTATTCTTCATTAATATTCCCGAGCTCCTACAAATAAGACCAACGACTCAAATGTACATAAAATTGACTCAAAACTAATATAAAACTACTTAGAACACATTAAAACAAAGGAATAAAGACGTGTGCTTTCGCACCCTATCATACAACTGGTGGATAAAGGGGTGACAATGGTCACCATGGGGGTTATCGGGATCCCTATTGAAGGTACTGGTCCCTGCTAGGGAACAGTGCTTAAGGTGAAGGTACGTGATATCCTTTGGGACGTCCTACTTAAGGTGAAGGTTCGTGCATCCTTTTGGTACCGTTCTTGAGGTTCTTGTGTTGAATGGCTTTAGGGTATCGAGCCCTAGGTTTCTCTACCTACAGGTAATGTACGGTGTTGAAGGGCCTAGTGGTGGTGTTCCTCGGGGTTTATCCGCCAGTATGCGATGAATGGAATTGACGGTTACGAAGAAGGCACATATTCGGTTCATGTTGACTTATGCTATGATGATATGATTGTGAGGTTTTGATGATGTTAAGTTATTGCAGGTTTTTATATACGCTTTTATTAAATGAATGAATGTTAAGTTTTTGGCAAATGTAAATGTTAAAGTTTTTTTTATGAAATGCTAGAACTCACCAGCGTAGCTGAATTTTAGTATACACATTCAGGTTAAAGACAGTTACGGACGATGGACGGTGATGCTTGGCAAACGATGAAGAGTTACCCGGTCGATCAAAGAAGTATGGCATCCCGTTATGTTTTGAATACGTTATGTTATGTTTTAGACAATGTTTACGTTTCCGCATTTTGAAGGATGTTATGTTTGAATAGAAATTTTCCGATGCGTTATTTGATATTCAAGTTTAAGAACTGTTTGTCAATGATTAAATCCAACAAGTGAGGCCTCCCGGGTTTGGGGCCTTACAGACATCCCTTATGGTGGCTTATTTGACGTAGCACACACATGTCGGACCGACATGAAAAGCATCTCGGTCCGACTTCCACATATCGGACCAACATGAAAAGCATATCGGTCTGACATCTATATATCGGACCGACATGTAAAAGCATATCTGTCCGACTTGGGGTTGAGTCATCAGACACGCATCTGACTCTCCTGATTTCCTTCCTCTCCACACGTTGGACCGACATGGCCTAAGACATCGGTTCGACATCGACCAAATTCCAAAATTCTTCATTTTTAACCCTTGATCTTTGGTATATTTGCAATTCAACCCCTGGACTTCAATTCCTAACATTTATATCCCTTATATTCTATAGAAATTTTCCAGGTTACAGACTTTCCTCCAATACTCATGATACTTATGGGGTCGAACAAATCCATGTGTAAGAGCTTCAAAGGGGTATGGATAGATTTTTGGGTCTTGGGCCTGTGAGAGTTTTGTTGTTGTTTGCCCTTTATACAAGGAATACAGTCATCTGCAACAGAAAAACTCAGCTTAGGAACACCGGTTACCAAACCGTTTCGGACAAGATGATTCATTTTTCTATAAGAAATGTGTCCGAGTTTCCTATGCCACAAGATTGAGCCAATCTCTGTCGCTTTTGTAAGCAAACAAGTAGCAACTGATAAGGTTGTTTTTGCCACACTCTTATCAATCTGATAAGTGTCGTTTGTTCTTGGAGCTCTCATCAGAATCCATTCCTCAGGAACCACAAAGCCATGTTTGAGAACCAGACATTCAGACTTGTCAAACATCACTGAGTACTCCTTGTTACACATTTGGGAGACACTCAACAGGTTATGCTTCAGCTGCTCACAATAGTTGACATTGTCGAAGCTAATACAACCGCTTGATACCACGAATTGACTTGTGATACTACCACCTTTTTCACCTTCAAAGTCCACATAGCCTCCTCTGAATGGTTTAACATCTTGAAGCAGTGCCATGTTGCCTGTCATGTGCTGGGAGCATCCACTATCAACATACCAGCGGTTAGCGATAGTTCCCTTAGGATGTCCCTGCATGAGTCAAAATAAATTAGGTAGATTTGGAGACCCAAGCCATGGTGGTCTTGGGTCGTCCATTTTTCTCAAAGTAAACGACTTCTATCAACTCACAATCATGATTAGTCAAAATTGGTGACTCTTTTGGAGAGTCTGAACCAGAAGATTGGGAACTTTTGCTTTTCTTTTTCTAGTATCTTTGTTTCTTTTTCTTTAAAACATTTTATTTTCCTTCATCAATAGATGGTGAACTAGAAGAAGCTACACCATTTTGATTTTCAGCAAATTTTTGTTCAAGTTTTCTCAATTTCTTAATAAGTCGTCTCCTCTGTGGTTTGGAGAGCTTAACCACAGGTTTCTCAGCACTACTGGAGGTAGATGCTCCAGGACTAGCAGATTGCCTATCCTATTTCACAACAGATGGTACAGCCATAGATTTTGCTTGTGGCTTTACTATTTCCTCGACTGGTGGTTTCACCACTTTTGTAATTGGGGTACACTTTTGCTTCACTGGTGGTGTCTTATGAGATGTAGCCTGTTGTGGAACAGCTGGCCTCTTCTCCCGGTTCTTATCAGGATAGTTCACAAGAATGTGACATGCTATACCACAGTAAAAGCAAACTCTTTTCTCTTTGTAAATTCTCCTGTATGGCTCCTTGACTTTGGATGTGGAGGATTCAATTCGATGAACAGCAGGAGGAGTTTGAGGAACAGCAGCTTGTGCTTGAACCGATGCTGCTTAACTCTTGGACATATAATTCTTTTTGATGTTTTCATGAAAATTCTTTCCAAATTTATTAGCAAATTTTTCTTTCTTTGATTTCTTAATGTTTTTGAAACAGCCATAGAGAAAATTTTTCAGTTTGTTATTAGACTCAACAACATCAGGTTCAGTCAAGATACATTTATCACGATTAGTGATAATGTTTTTCTGTATCTTGGGTTCATCAACCATCTCCTCTGAGACAATTCCATCAACCTTGTTGTCATCAATGAAATCATCGATATCACACTCCCCATCTTTCTCAGAAACTGAATCAGCCTTACTTGAAGACTCATCTAAGAACGATAGATCAATATCAACTGGCCTGTTAACAAACTTGTCGTTCACGGGTGGAGGAATGGTATTAATACCTAAACCTTTGCCACTTACTTGCCTCACTAGATTCGTAGTGTTCCACCACAAAACAAGAGTTTTCAACTTCTCAAGTTTGCCACTTAACTGAAGGATCTCATTTTGTATTTTGGCCAATTACACATTTTTATTCTCTAGCTCTTTATATGCAACATCTAAATGAAATTGTTGTTCACTGATTTTAATTGAAAAATCTTGTTTATATTTCTTAAGATTTTCAATTGATCTTTTGAAACGTTTTTCATTTTCTTTATAATTTAGGGCTGCACTACGAAGAGGTTCATGTTGATCATGGATACGATCATTCTCGTCCTTCAAGATCATACAATTTGAACAGGAAACCTTAGCAAAAGAATTAGAATCTACCTCACTAGATGTGTTTAAAGCTTCTCCAATAGCCATTAGTGCAAGTGAAGATTTCGGTTGGTCAGCAGCTTCTGCTTCCCTTTCTTCAGCTTCCAGCATCTCAACAATCGCTGCCATCAACCCAAGCTGAGTTTGTGCGATTGTGGCATCGTCCAGATGAATTCCCTAGTCAAAACTCTCATCCTGCTAAACCACCAACGCATTTGATGTAGGTCCTTGGTCGAAACCTCCTTCTTGATATCACCAACACTTACAAAACCACTTTTAGATAAAACTTTTGAAATAGTTGGTTGTTCAATTTCATCAGGCTAGGATAGAATGCATCGATCTCTTGTAACTTGTTTCATCACCTTTGGTTCCACAATTTTCACTTCCTTAGGAATACCTTCAATCTTGTGTTCATCAAACTTTTCATCATCACTTTCGGAATCATAAACTATTTCATCCCCCGTTACCGGATTTACCTTCAAAACTGTCTTTGGATCTAAATCCTCTTCATTAATAATCTCCGGTTCCATAACGTAGTTTCCATTAAATGGTGGAGGAGTATAACCAACTCCAGTTGTTCTTTTATCTTGATCAACATTATCATGAAAATATCCCAACAAGAATGACGAATTTCCAAAGCTTTCCAACTTTTTATGCAACTTGATCACTTTTACTTATTTATCAGAAAGCTCCTTATTTTTATCAGCAATATAGTTGTTTCTTTTCTCAATCTCAGCATACGCCATATCAAGGTGATATGCCTATTCCTTAATCTTCAAGATCAGAGAATTAATGTCTCTTTTGAGTGATTCAATCCTTTCAATACACAACTTATCATTATCCTTTAATTTCTCATTTACCATGTGCATCGATTTCATGTCACATGTCACACCCCGACCGATGGCGGAATCATCGGGGCGGGACATGTAGATTGTTCATGAGCACAAGATTGACTAAATTGAAATATATTAATCATCAAATTTAATTGCAACATTCATGACAAAACAATCCAAGAACGCAACATAATTGAAATACATAAGTTCTTTATTTAATTTAACTAAGTCCAAGCCTATGTGTAGCATGTCTTGTTCAAACTCACACCTTAGTACCTGAAACATGAATAAAATAAAGTCAACTAAAAAGTTGGTGAGTATAACACAAGTTTGTACATAGATAGCATATGGTTTGTAAAACAAATCCTTACATAACATGATAAATAAGGCATTTATGGGGAGCAGCTATTGTGTAACCAAGTACAATCAAACCTTTGTAACTAGCATGCAAAAATTGTGTTGTCGGTAACAATCACCCTACCTGGGTGGGTTTGTCAGACTCAATAGATCTATCATTGTTTACCATCGGCTTGAATAGTTAATGATTGCTCATAATCGCATACAAAAGTTAGCACAACTAGCACTCGGGCATAAAGCTCAAATTGCACACATGAATGTAAAGAGGATTTGTACTTGTGTAGTTTGTGTAAGTGTAAGTAATAGTGTTGTATAGTGTTCATGTTCCACCCCAAAAAGTGTAAAAGAGTAAAAGGGGCTATGTAATACTCACTTGATTCGAAGGCGTAGCTTACACGAAATACTAGATAGAAATATGGATCCTTGGAATGCACAAGTTAACCTAGGGTGTAATGTATATTGTATTAATAGTGTGCACAAAAGTTTAAGTCTAAAGTTGTATTTGGACGTGTGTAAAAAGTCATTTGATTTGTAATTGAAAGTATTGAATAAATATAAAGTTTGAAAGAATATTTTTTTTTTAGAACATTTTGAGTTAAGGTTTGAAATTTATTAAATAAGTAATTATTGTTTATGAGAGTAATGTAGGTATTAATTGTAAGTAAGTATAAATAAATAATTGTTTTTGTTTAAATATAAATTAAATAAATAACCATTTATTTATTTATTTATTTATAATATATGTAACTTAACCATTAAAATACTTTTTAAGGTTTAACAATAAATGTAAATTTAACTTTATATTCCAAGACTAAATATTTGATCTTTCTAAATAGACTTAAATGCATTTTAATAAAAATCAACTATTTTTATTTTGAAATTAAATCGGAAATATCTATTGTTTGAAAAATATAAAAATTATAATTCTGCCAAGAAAATCTAACTTACACACGATCGTGCCTGGGAAGGGCACGATCGTGTTCTAACCACGGGCGCGACCGTGTTAATCAAACAGAGGGCATAACTAAACAAATCATTAGGCACAACCGTTCCTTGGCCAGGCACGATCGTGTCTATGATTCTAAAACACGACTGAGAGTAGCCAAAGGGCATGACTAGGTCTGAGCAGGAGGCACGACCGCGCTAAACGATTAGCGCGACCGCGTCTGTTCCAAATCAGGAATGATTTGACTAATTTTTATAATAACAGGGTTGGAAATCATAGGGCTTTCACCCAATGGATTATTACGAGTCTTTTTGTATAGATTAATTGAATTTAAAACGTGTTTAGGACCGGATTCAATTAAACCATTTTGAATGTAAATGTGGCTTCGAGTTCGAGATGATTCCCATAATGAAAGCCCAAATTAATATGGGGCTTTTGATCCATGAACTGAAACGAGTGAGAAAAAGGTTTCAATTACCTGGAAGAGTAGCGAATTGATAGAGAACAGTACGAGGGAGTTCCGGCGTCGGTGAGCTTGGCTTCCGGCCTCTTTTGTTACGATTCCGGCTGCTTCAAATGGTTCAGTAACTTCTGGGAGAATCGTGTAGCGTTTGGTTGGGGAGAAATTCACTCCAGAATAGGAGAATCAATGTTCAAAGGAGATGATTTTCAAATGAGGAGGTTTTGATTTTCTTGAATAGGTTTTCTGTTGTTAATGGTTACAATTGATAATATTCGTTTCTTTGTCTAAGAAAGTGAAACGTATATCAGTTACGACAATCAACGATCTCGCGTTTAAAACTGCTTTTACGTTTCAACTGGTACTAGGCGCGACCGTGCCTAGGCATCGGGCGCGATCGTTCCAAAGCAAGTCGCGCGACCGTGCCGAAGCACTTGGCGTGACCGTGCCAGGACGAGGCGCGACCGTGCCTATTAGGGTTTCTTGTTACTTTTCAACATCAGACCTTGTAACTTTATTCTTTGACATATTTGTGTCAATAGATACTTATGTAGTGTTTTAGTAGGTTATAACCGTGTAAAATTTGCGGATTAGCATTGAAATATAGTATTTAATTGATGGTATGAATAGAACAAAACAGAGCACTAGAATTGGGTTTGAAATGCATTACATTGAATTGAAATACGGATACTAAAAATCAGAAATGTTACAGTCTCCCCAAGTTGAGGGAATTTCGTCCCGAAATTTAGCTAGAGGAAGCGACGGCATCAGTAAAAAGATGGGGGTACTTGAGCTTTATTTGGTCCTCTCATTCCCAAGTAAATTCAGGACCACGCTTAGATTCCCAATGAACTTTGACAATAGGAATACGACTTCGCTTCAGCTGTTTGATTTCACGATCCATGATTTCTACCGGTCTCTCAGCGAAGTGCATCGTTTCATCAATGTGCACGTCGTCAAGAGGTATGTGAAGATTTTCATCAGCAAGGCATTTCTTCAGGTTAGACACATGAAATGTAGGATGTACGTTATCAAGTGATGGAGGTAACTCGAGTTTGTAAGCCACTTTCCCAATCCTTTCAAGGATCTTGAATGGGCCTACATAGCGAGGTGATAATTTACCTTTCTTTCCAAAACGGATCACACCCTTCCACGGAGACACCTTTAGAAGAACAAGGTCACCGACTTGGAATTCCAAGGGTTTTCGTCATTTGTCGGCATAACTCTTTTGTCGACTTCTCGCTACTCGAATGTTGTCACGGATTTGAATAATCTTGTCGGATGTTTCTTGAATCAGCTCAGGACCGGTGATTTGTGCTTCACCAATCTCGTTCCAACAGATGGGGGAACGACACTTGCGACCATAGAGAGCTTCAAATGGAGCCATGTTGATACTCGTGTGGTAGCTATTATTGTAAGTGAACTCGATTAGGGATAGATGTGAATCCCAATTTCCACCAAAATCAATTACACAAGCTCTAAGAATATCTTCAAGAGTTTGGATTATTCGCTCGGTCTGACCATCAGTTTGGGGATGGTAGGCCGTGCTCAAATCCAATCGTGTACCAAGAGCTGTTTGGAGAGATTGCCAAAAGCGAGAGGTGAACCGAGCATCTATATCAGAGATTATGTTTAAGGGAACACCGTGACGGCTCACAATTTCATCAATGTAAATTCGGGCTAGTTTCTCAACCCGATAGTCTTCGCGGATAGGCAAGAAATGAGAAGATTTGGTGAGACGATCAATGATCACCCAAATGCTATCATAACCACTCGAGGTGCGAGGGAGTTTGGTAATAAAATCCATGGCTAAGCTCTCCCATTTCCACATGGGAATTTCCGGTTGTTCAAGTAATCCGGAAGGACGTTGGTGTTCGGCTTTGACTTTGGAGCACGTTAGATATTTGGCAACATAGAGAGCAATGTCCTTTTTCATACCGGGCCACCAATATTGTTGGCGAAGATCTTGGTACATTTTATCCGCACCAGGATGAATAGAATAACGAGTCTTGTGAGCCTCGTTCATAAGAAATGTACAGAGATCATCGCGATCGGGAATCTAAATACGGTTCAAGTAATAAAGTAAGCCATTGGGTTTTGATTCAAGTTGAAGTTCAACACCACACGACATTTCCTCATACATGTTACCCTCGGTGACTGAGACATGTTGAGCTTCTAAGATGCGGTTTTGAATGTCGGTTTGAATTCGGACACATTGAAGCATGACATGGTCCTTTCGACTCAAAGCGTCTGCTACAACATTCGCTTTGCCGGGATGGTAACGAATCTCGCAGTCATAGTCGTTAAGGAGTTCAACCCAACGTCGTTGCCTCATATTGAGTTCTTTTTGGTTGAAGATGTGTTTGAGACTTTTGTGGTCGGTGAACACTACGCATTTCGTGCCATAGAGGTAATGTCTCCAAATCTTCAGTGCAAATACAACCGCACCCAACTCGAGATCGTGCGTTGTATAATTCTTCTCATGAATGTTAAGTTGTCTTGATGCGTAAGCGATAACTTTGCCTCGTTGCATGAGAACACAACCGAGACCTTGGTTGGAAGCATCATAGTAGACAACTAGATCATCATTCCCATCAGGGAGAGTCAAGATAGAAGCATTGCACAACTTTTTCTTGAGAGTTTGGAAAGCTTCTTCTTGCTTTGGTCTCATTCATAAGTTTTACCCTTGTGGGTTAAAGCGGTAAGAGGGACATCGATCTTAGAGAAGTTTGAAATGAATCGACGATAATATCCGGCAAGCCCAATAAATGAACGAACTTCGGTGGGGGTCTTCGGGGCATTCCAATTTTTAATCGCTTCGATCTTAGCAGGGTCAACATGAATTCCCTTGTCATTAATGATATGACCAAGAAATTGAACTTCTTTTAGCCAAAATTCACATTTGGAGAATTTGGCATATAGTTGTTCTTTCCGCAAGAGGTCCAAAACCGATCTAAGGTGTTGCTCATGGTCGGCTTTAGTCTTGGAGTAGATTAAGATATCATCGATGAAGACGATCACGAACTTATCAAGATACGATTAGCACACACGATTCATGAGGTCCATGAAAACTGCGGGTGCATTGGTTAGCCCAAAAGGCATAACCATGAACTCGTAGTGACCATACCTTGTTCGGAAAGCAGTCTTTGGAATATCATCTTCTTGTACACGAAGTTGGTGACAACCGGATCGAAGATCAATCTTCGAGAAGCAAGTAGAACCTTGAAGTTGATCAAAGAGGTCATCAATTCTAGGTAAAGGATAACGGTTTTTGATAGTAAGCTTGTTGAGTTCGCGGTAGTCAATACACATGCGAAATGATCCATCCTTCTTTTTGACGAATAAGACGGGTGCACCCCACGGTGAATGACTTGGACGAATGAAGCCCTTGTTGGAGAGCTCTTGGAGTTGACTTGCAAGTTCTTGCATTTCAGAAGGTGCAAGACGGTAAGGAGCTCTAGCCACGGGGTTAGCTCCGGGCACAAGATCAATGCGAAATTCTACTTGTCGAACGGGTGGAAGACCGGATAGATCTTCGGGAAATACTTCGGGAAAATCCCGAATGATGGGAATGTCTTGTATACTCTTCTTTTTGACATATTTTTGAACAATATGAGCTAAGAAGGCCACGTACTTCTTTCGTAGGTACTTTTGGGCGGTAGTGCATGACATTAACTTAAGTCCTTTGCAAGGCTTTTCACCAAAGACTCTTAACGTTTCTCCCGACGGTAGAGGTATTCGGATGCACTTCTCGAAACAGATGACTTCGGCATGATGATTTGATAGCCAATCCATGCCTATGATTATATCAAAACTTCCTAATGGCATTGGTACAAGGTTGATTGGAAATGTATGTTTATTAAGTTCTAGAGAGCAGTCATAGATAATAGACTCAATTGTAAGTGAATCACCATTTGCTATTTCAACAGTGAAGGTTTTCTCTAATTGGGATTGTGTCTTTGCAAGTAAGGGTTCAAAGTTAAGTGACACAAAACTTTTATCGGCACCGGTATCAAATAAAATGGAGGCATATTGACTATTGACAAGGAACGTACCGTTGACCACATCATTGTTGGCTTGAGCTTCATTGGCGTTTATGTTGAAAGCACGCCCACGAGCTCCGCCTTGTCTAGCATTGACTAACCTTGGGCACTGATCACGGAACTGGTTTGGGTCGCTGTAACATCTCGGAATTTAGTATTCATATTTCAATGCAATGTAATGCAATTTCAAATTCAATGTTCGTGCACTGCCTTATTATTTTGCTTACCTTAAACGAAATGCAATGATTCAATACAAATTCGCAAGTTTTACTCGATTATATACATTTAAACACTATACAAGAAACTATTTTATTCAAACTCATCGAACCTGAAAAGTCAAGGACTAAAGTTGAAAAAAGTCAAGAAACCCTAGTCTAGCACGGTCGTGCTTCGTCCTAGAACGGTCGCGCGAAGTGCTTTAGCACGGTCACGCGACCTGCTTTGGAACGATAGCGCCCGGTGCCTAGGAACAGTCGTGCCATATTTAGGCACGGTCGCGCCTGTGAAACAGCTGAAGCGTAACTGCAATTTTAATCGTCCGATTGTTCGAATTCATAACCGTTTTACGTTATACTTTCAAAATAATACTACCAATCAATTCTTTTTCGACCAAATAACCAAAATTCGTTCAAATCAAAGGATTCTCTCTCAAATATTTCCAAGGAAACTCTCTCAAGCAATTCGATCCAAGTTCTCTCAAATCCAGCATCATCGTCACGCCATCCGATCTCTCCCGAAGCTACGGAACCGTTGAAACAGTCGGGATCACATCAGAAGACGCCGGGGCTCAATCCCGCCGTCACCGGAACTCCCTCTCCATCGTTCTCTATCGATTCGATTCTATTCAGGTAAATTGAATCCTCTAATTTATTCATTCCAGTATCTAAATCAAAAGCCCTTTATTAATTTGGGTTTTCAATTCGTAAATCTGTCTGAATCAGAAACCATGTTTTATTAAAATAATTTAATCGAATCCACTGTTAAAAATGTTGTTAATACAATTAAAATATCCTAAAAGACTCGTAATAACCCATTAATCAAAAGCCCTAACAATTCTAGCGTTTAAAATACAAGCATTTGTCAATTCGTGTCTGATTTGGAAGAGACACGGTCGCGCTAATCGTCTAGCGCGGCCGTGCCTCATAGAGCGCGGTGCCGACTAGCAGCGCGGTCGTGTCCTCCTGTCCAGACCTTGTCATGCCCTCTGGGCTAGTCTCTGTTGTGTCTAAAGATCATAGACACGACCATGCCGGGCCAAGGCACGGTCGTGCCTGTTGACTTGTCTAGATTGTGCTCCTGTTGATCAACCCAGTCGTGCCCGGACTAGCGCGGTCGCGCCCGTGGCTTGAGCACGATCGTGCCCTTCCGAGGCACGGTCGTGTGAGATTCAGAACTTTTAACAGAATTATAATTTTATATATTTTAATCAGTAAATGTTTCAGATTTTATAAAAATATGTTTTCTGTATTTAAAAATGGATTAAAAGTTTAATCTTGGCATAAATATAATTTATTTAAAAGTTTATGAAAATTAAATTCATATTTACTATCTTACACTTAAATGATATTTTAAATAATTAAGTTACAAAATTTATAAATAAATAAGATAATGATTATTTATTTAATTTACATTTTAAATAAAAATCATTTATTTATTTATACTTAATTACAATTAATATTTACATTATCTCATAAACTATAATTATATATCTATTATCCAATTCAAACCTAATCAAATTGTCTCAAAAATATTTTACTTCAAACTCTATATATTTTATTCAATACTTTTTAAATACAAATCAATAGTTTTATACACAAATTCAACTTTCATGTTAGACTTAAACCTTATGCATCTATTTGATTCAATACACATTACTCTTTAGGTTAAATTGTGCATTTCGAGGATCATATTTGCTATCTATACTCTTTGTTAGCTACACTTCCATACCAAGTGAGTATTCACAACCCCTTTTACTCTTTTACACTTTTGGGGTGGAACATGAACTCTATACGCATTACACATTACCCATTTACATTTACACAAACAACACAAGTGCAAAAATCCTATTTACATACATGTGTGCAAAATTTGAGCTTTGTGCCCGAGTGCTAGGTGTGCTAACCTTTGTATGCTCTTATGTGCAATCATTAACTATACAAGCCGACGGTTTTCAATGATAGATCTATTGAGTCTGACAAACCCACCCATGGTGCGCGGTGATTGAAACCGACAACACAATTTTTGCATGCTAGTTACAAGGTTTGGTTGTACATGGTTACATAATAGCTGCTCCCCATAAATGCCTTATTTTATCATGTTTTGTAAAGGATTTGTTTTCAACTATATGCTATCTACATACAACTGTGTTATACTCACCAACTTTTTAGTTGACTTTATTTTATTCATGTTTCAGGCCCCAATATGTGAGACTGATTCAAGACGTGTTCAACATAGGATTTGGACTTAGCAATTTAAATCAAGAACTTTATGAATTGTTTTATGTTTCTTGTTTGAATTTGGTTTGTATTTGGATTATTTGTAATGGAAATTTAACTTTAATATATTTCAATTTAGTCAACCATGTGCTATGAACAGTCTTACATGTCCCGCCCCGATGATTCCGCCATCGGTCGGGGTGTGACAGATTGGTATCAGAGCCTTGGTTATAGGGAATTAGGTTATTAGACACCTTGACCTAGACTATAACTTTAGGACACCCACTTATACTATGCTTCATGATTTTTGTGCTATGTGTTACATGCTATGTGTTACATGCTATATGTTACATGCTTAGTGTGATTATCTATTATTTCATTTTAATGAATTATGTGTTTAGAATTCATGACTTATTAGGATATTCTTAACTAATAATTAAATAAATAATATCCTTTCTTATATTCTAAAACCTCATAATATTTTTATCTTTTTTTTATATCTTTATCCTTTCTAAGCATGTGGAAAATTCTTAAAGCAAAAATCTCTAAAATTTTTATTTCTTCGTTAAGGTTTTAAACTTGTTAAATTATTTGAGGACACGTGCAATCTGGAAGGGTGACACCTGTATTTTGGGTCTTCTGTCTAGGAAAGCATTTCGCATAAATCCCAATCAACCGAGGGACCCGCATGCTTTCCTGGGAATTTCCGAGATGAGTGTTTACTTATAGGCTAAAGCATGTCTCCTTGAAAATTTTATAAGTTTAATTAACCTTAATGTGCCATGGTATTCAAGTGATTTTGTCACTTTTGAGTACAATCCAAACTAAGAATATCTATTTTATTTTGTTATCTCATTTTATTAAATCCTATCAAATCTCATAAGTTCTTACAATTTTTCTTGTCTTGTGAAAATCTGTAGAATGCCTCCTCGTCGTGCTCTTGCAACCAACGCCAACACCGACATTGCTGCTATTCTCACCCAATTGGTGACACAACTCACCCAAGCCAATGGTTCCACCAATGGCAACAATGGTGGAAATGGAAGCAATTGTGGTAATAATGGTGGAAATGGTGGTAATAATCCATCTCAATGCACCTTCAAGCACTTCAACTCGTGCAATCCCCTAAAGTTCTATGGTACCGAAGGAGCTACTGGACTCCTTCGGTGGTTCGAAAGCATTGAGAATACCTTTCCCAATAGTGACTGTCCCGACAACCTCCGTGTTCGTCATGCTACAAGTGTCCTACAAAAACGGGCACTTACATGGTGGAATGGGGAGAAAAGGAATAGGGGTGTTGACATAGCTATGGCCTTACCTTGGGATGAGGTCAAAAGGCTTATGACCGAGGAGTTCTTTCCTCGAAATGAAGTAAAAAAGTTAGAAGCTGAATTTTGGGATCTTGCCCAAGATGGTGGGGAAAGCTTAGCATATACAACTCGGTTCCATGAGTTGAGTCTTCTAGTGCCCCACATGGTCACTCCTTTGTCCCATTGTATAGAAAAGTATATTGGTGGGCTACCAAAACAAATCCAAGATACTGTCTTAGGTAGAAATCCTGCTACTCTGGAGGATGCTATTCGTCTAGCCGCTACCTTAACTGATAATCATGTGAAAACTGGAACTCTTACCAAAAAGGGTTCTAAGAAAGTTTCTGAAACCATAACCCCTCCTACTCACAACAAAGAAGCCACAACTGAACCCTCTCGCAATAACAAAAAGAGGAAAGTTAGAAATTTTGCTGTGGTTACTCCTGCTATTCCCGTTAATCAAGTTGCACCCGTAGTTCAAGCACCGATCAAAAAGCCATATGTTGGGATCTACCCTCTTTGTGCCACCTGCAATTATCATCATCCTCAAAATATCCCATGTCGCCTTTGTACTTATTGTGGGAGATATGGTCATACAGTTAGTGTTTGTAGGACCAAAGCTCTTGCGGGCCAAGTCAACCCTACAAACCGAACCGTACCTCAAGTGGCTAACCAAGGTGCTCCCGCCATTGCTAATGGGCGTGCTTGTTATGAGTGTGGTGACCCGAACCATTTTCGTGATCAATGTCCAAGACTTGCAAATGCTAGACAAGGTGGAGCTCGTGGGCGTGCGTTCAACATAAACGCCAACGAAGCTCAAGCCAAAAACGACGTGGTTAATGGTACGTTCCTTGTTAATAGTCAATATGCCTCCATTTTGTTCGATACCGGTGCCGATAAATGTTTTGTGTCACTTAATTTTGAGCCTTTACTTGCAAAGACACGATCCCAATTAGAGAAAACCTTCACCGTTGAAATAGCAAATGGTGACTCCCTTACCATTGAGTCTATTATTTATGATTGCTCCTTAGAACTAAATGATCATTCATTCCCAATCAACCTTGTTCCAATGCCACTAGGAAGCTTTGATATTATCATAGGTATGGATTGGCTATCAAATCATCATGCCGAAGTTATTTGCTTTGAAAAGTGTATCCGAATTCCGCTACCATCGGGAGAAACCTTAAGGGTTTTTGGTGAAAAGCCTTGCAAGGGACTTAAGTTGATGTCGTGTACTACCGCCCAAAAGTACTTACGAAAGAAGTACATTGCTTTCTTAGCTCATATTGTTCAAAAGGATGTCAAGGAGAAGAGTATCCAAGACATTCCGATCATTCGGGATTTCTCCGAAGTTTTTCCTAAGGATTTATCCGGTCTTCCTCCCGTTCGTCAAGTAGAGTTCCGTATTGATCTTATACCTGGAGCTAACCCCGTTGCTAGAGCTCCTTATCGTCTTGCACCTTCCGAAATGCAAGAGCTTGCAAGTCAACTTCAAGAACTCTCCGATAAAGGTTTCATTCGCCCAAGTCATTCACCGTGGGGTGCACCCGTCTTATTTGTTAAGAAGAAGGATGGATCATTTCGCATGTGCATTGACTACCGCGAACTTAATAAGCTTACTATCAAGAACCGTTATCCTTTGCCTAGAATCGATGATCTCTTTGATCAACTTCAAGGTTCTACTTGTTTCTCAATGATTGATCTTCGATCTGGTTATCATCAACTTCGTGTTCAAGAAAATGACATTCCTAAGACTGCTTTTCGAACAAGGTATGGTCATTACGAGTTCATGGTTATGCCTTTCGGGTTGACCAATCCACCCGCAGTTTTCATGGATCTCATGAATCGTGTGTGTAAACCGTACCTTGACAAATTCATGATCGTTTTCATTGATGATATCTTTATCTATTCCAAGACTAAAGCCGACCAAGAAGAACACCTTAGATTGGTTTTGGACCTCTTGAGAAAAGAACAACTATATGCCAAATTCTCCAAATGCGAATTTTGGCTAAAAGAAGTTCAATTTCTTGGTCACATCGTCAACGACAAGGGTATTCATGTTGATCCTGCTAAGATTGAAACGGTTAAGAATTGGAATGCCCCGAAGACTCCTACCGAAGTTCGTTCAATTCTTGGTCTTGCGGGTTATTATCGTCGTTTCATCTCAAACTTCTCAAAGATTGTTGTCCCTCTTACCGCTCTGACCCACAAGGGTAAGACTTATGAATGGGGACCGAAATAAGAAGAAGCTTTCCAAACCCTCAAGCAAAAGTTGTGCAATGCTCCCATATTGACTCTCCCCGATGGAAATGATGATTTAGTTGTCTATTGTGATGCTTCTAACCAAAGTCTTGGTTGTGTTCTCATGCAACGAGGCAAAGTAATCGCTTATGCATCTAGGCAACTCAAAGTTCATGAGAAGAATTATACGACGCACGATCTCGAGTTGGGTGCGGTCGTATTCGCGTTAAAGATTTGGAGACATTACCTATATGGCACGAAATGTGTGGTATTCACCGACCACAAAAGTCTTCAACATATCTTCAACCAAAAAGAACTCAATATGAGGCAACGACGTTGGGTCGAACTCCTTAACGACTACGACTGCGAGATTCGTTACCATCCCGGCAAAGCGAATGTTGTAGCCGATGCTTTAAGTCGAAAGGACCATGTTATGCTTCATTGTGCCCGTATTCAAACCGATATTCAAACCCGTATCTTAGAAGCTCAACACGTCTCGGTAACCGAGGGTAACATGTATGAAGAAATGTCGTGTGGTGTTGAACTTCTTCTTGAATCAAAACCCAATGGCTTATTATATTACTTGAACCGTTTTTGGGTTCCCGATCGCGACGATCTCCGTACATTTCTCATGAACGAGGCTCATAAGACTCGTTATTCTATTCATCCTGGTGAGGATAAAATGTACCAAGATCTTCGCCAACTTTATTGGTGGCCCGGTATGAAGAAAGACATTGCTCTTTATGTGGCCAAATGCTTAACCTGTTCCAAAGTCAAAGCCGAACATCAACGTCCATCTGGTTTACTTGAACAACCAGAAATTCCCGTGTGGAAATGGGATAATCTAGCTATGGATTTCATTACCAAGCTCCCTCGCACTTCGAGTGGATATGATAGTATTTGGGTGATCATTGATCGTCTCACTAAATCCGCTCATTTCTTGCCTATCCGCGAAGACTTCAAAGTGGAGAAACTAGCCCGAATTTACATTGATGAAATTGTGAGCCGTCATGGTGTTCCTTTGAACATAATATCTGATCGAGATGCCCGGTTCACTTCTAGATTTTGGCAATCTCTCCAAAAGGCTCTTGGTACTAGATTGGATTTGAGCACGGCTTACCATCCGCAAACTGATGGTCAAACCGAGCGAACAATCCAAACTCTTGAAGACATGCTTAGAGCTTGTGTAATCGATTTTGGTGGCAATTGGGATTCACATCTATCCCTCATTGAGTTTTCTTACAACAATAGCTACCACACAAGTATCAACATGGCTCCATTCGAAGCTCTCTATGGTCGCAAGTGTCATTCTCCTATCTGTTGGAGTGAGATTGGTGAAGCACAAATCACTGGTCCCGAGTTAATTCAAGAAACATCCGACAAGATTTTTCAAATCCGTGACAATATTCGAGTAGCGAGGAGTCGGCAAAAGAGTTATGCCGACAAACGTCGAAAACCCTTGGAATTCCAAGTCGGTGCTCTTGTTCTTCTTAAGGTGTCTCCATGGAAGGGCGTGATCCGTTTTGGAAAGAAAGGCAAGTTAGCACCTCGCTATGTTGGTCCATTCAAGATCCTTGAAAGGATTGGGAAAGTGGCTTACAAGCTCGAGTTACCTCCATCTCTTGGCAATGTGCATCCTACATTTCATATATCTAATCTGAAGAAGTGTCTCGCTGATGAAAATCTCCATATACCGCTTGACGACGTGCGCATTGATGAAACGATGCACTTCGTTGAGAAGCCGGTGGAAATTATGGATCGCGAGGTCAAACAGCTCAAGCGAAGTCGCATTCCTATTGTCAAAGTTCGTTGGGAATCTAAGCGTGGTCCTGAGTTCACTTGGGAACGAGAAGACCAAATGAAGCTCAAGTACCCTCATCTCTTTATTGATACTGTTGTAACCTCTAGCTAAATTTCGGGACGAAATTCTCTCAACATGGGGAGACTGTAACATCTCGGAATTTAGTATTCATATTTCAATGCAATGTAATGCAATTTCAAATTCAATGTTCGTGCACTGCCTTATTATTTTGCTTACCTTAAACGAAATGCAATGATTCAATACAAATTCGCAAGTTTTACTCGATTATATACATTTAAACACTATACAAGAAACTATTTTATTCAAACTCATAGAACCTGAAAAGTCAAGGACTAAAGTTGAAAAATGTCAAGAAACCCTAGTCTAGCACGGTCGTGCTTCGTCCTAGCACGGTCGCGCCAAGTGCTTTAGCACGGTCGCGCGACCTGCTTTGGAACGATCGCGCCCGGTGCCTAAGCACGGTCGCGCCTGTGAAACAGCTGAAGCGTAACTGCAATTTTAATCGTCCGATTGTTCGAATTCATAACCGTTTTACGTTATACTTTCAAAATAATACTACCAATCATTTCTTTTTCGACCAAATAACCAAAATTCGTTCAACTCAAAGGATTCTCTCTCAAATATTTCCAAGGAAACTCTCTCAAGCAATTCGATCCAAGTTCTCTCAAATCCAGCATCATCGTCACACCATCCGATCTCTCCTGAAGCTACGGAACCGTTGAAACAGTCGGGATCACATCAGAAGACGCCGGGGCTCAATCCCGCCGTCACCGAAACTCCCTCTCCATCGTTCTCTATCGATTCGCTTCTATTCAGGTTAATTGAATCCTCTAATTTATTCATTCCAGTATCTAAATCAAAAGCCCTTTATTAATTTGGGTTTTCAATTCGTAAATCTGTCTGAATCAGAAACCATGTTTTATTTAAATTAATTTAATCGAATCCACTGTTCAAAATGTTGTTAATACAATTAAAATATCCTAAAAGACTCGTAATAACCCATTAATCAAAAGCCCTAACAATTCCAGCGTTTAAAATATAAGCATTTGTCAATTCGTGTCTGATTTGGAAGAGACACGGTCGCGCTAATCGTCTAGCGCGGCCGTGCCTCATAGAGCGCGGTCGTGCCGACTAGCAGCGCGATCGTGTCCTCCTGTCCGGACCTTGTCATGCCCTCTGGGCTAGTCTCTGTTGTGTCTAAAGATCATAGACACGACCATGCCGGGCCAAGGCACGGTCGTGCCTGTTGACTTGTCTAGATTGTGCTCCTGTTGATCAACCCAGTCGTGCCCGGACTAGCGCGGTCGCGCCCGTGGCTTGAGCACGATCGTGCCCTTCCGAGGCACGGTCGTGTGAGATTCAGAACTTTTAACAGAATTATAATTTTATATATTTTAATCAGTAAATGTTTCAGATTTTATAAAAATATGTTTTCTGTATTTAAAAATGGATTAAAAGTTTAATCTTGGCATAAATATAATTTATTTAAAAGTTTATGAAAATTAAATTCATATTTACTATCTTACACTTAAATGATATTTTAAATAATTAAGTTACAAAATTTATAAATAAATAAGATAATGATTATTTATTTAATTTACATTTTAAATCAAAATCATTTATTTATTTATACTTAATTACAATTAATATTTACATTATCTCATAAACTATAATTATATATCTATTATCCAATTCAAACCTAATCAAATTGTCTCAAAAATATTTTACTTCAAACTCTATATATTTTATTCAATACTTTTTAAATACAAATCAATAGTTTTATACACAAATTCAACTTTCATGTTAGACTTAAACCTTATGCATCTATTTGATTCAATACACATTACTCTTTAGGTTAAATTGTGCATTTCGAGGATCATATTTGCTATCTATAATCTTTGTTAGCTACATTTCCATACCAAGTGAGTATTCACAACCCCTTTTACTCTTTTACACTTTTGGGGTGAAACATGAACTCTATACGCATTACACATTACACATTTACATTTACACAAACAACACAAGTGCAAAAATCCTATTTACATACATGTGTGCAAAATTTGAGCTTTGTGCCCGAGTGCTAGGTGTGCTAACCTTTGTATGCTCTTATGTGCAATCATTAACTATACAAGCCAACGGTTTTAAATGATAGATCTATTGAGTCTGACAAACCCACCCATGGTGCGCGGTGATTGAAACCGACAACACAATTTTTGCATGCTAGTTACAAGGTTTGGTTGTACATGGTTACACAATAGCTGCTCCCCATAAATGCCTTATTTTATCATGTTTTGTAAAGGATTTGTTTTCAACTATATGCTATCTACATACAACTGTGTTATACTCACCAACTTTTTAGTTGACTTTATTTTATTCATGTTTCAGGCCCCAATATGTGAGACTGATTCAAGACGTGTTCAACATAGGATTTGGACTTAGCAATTTAAATCAAGAACTTTATGAATTGTTTTATGTTTCTTGAATTTGGTTTGTACTTGGATTATTTGTAATGGAAATTTAACTTTAATATATTTCAATTTAGTCAACCATGTGCTATGAACAGTCTTACATGTCCCGCCCCGATGATTCCGCCATCGGTCGGGGTGTGACAGTCGCCACATTCATAACAGGCACGCCCATTTGCAATAGCGGGAACACCTTGATTAGCCACTTGCGGATTGGTTCGGTTTGGTGGGCTGACCTGGCCCGCAAGAGCTTTGGCCCTACACACATTGACCGTATGGCCATATTTCCCACAATAAGTGCAAAGGCGACATGGGATGTTTTGAGGATGATGATAGTTGCATGTGGCACAGAGTGGGTAGATTCCAACATATGGCTTTTTGGCTGGTGCTTGAACCATAGGAGCAACTTGATTAACGGGCATAGCAGGAGTAACCATAGCATAGTTTTTAGCCTTTCTTTTCTTATTATGTTGGGAGGGTTCAGTTATGACTTCTTTGTTGTGGGTGGAAGGAGTTGCAGTGTCAGAGACTTTCTTTGTGCCCTTTTTAATAAGAGTCCCCGCCTTCACATGGTTATCGGTTATGGTAGCGGACAAACGGATAGCATCCTCAAGTGTTGTGGGATTCCTTCCTAGGACAGTATCTTGAATTTGCCTAGGTAGTCCCCCAATATACTTTTCAATACAGCGGGACAAAGGTGTGACCATGTGGGGCACGAGAAGACTCAACTCATGGAACCGAGTTGTATAAGCCAAATTTTCTCCACTATCTTCGGCAAGATCCCAAAACTCAGCTTCAAGTTTCTTCACTTCATTTCGAGGACATAATTCCTCGGTCATTAGCCTTTTAACCTCATCCCAAGGTAAGGCCATTTCTATATCCACACCTCTATTCCTTTTCTCCCCATTCCACCACGTGAGTGCCCGTTTCTGTAGGACGCTTGTTGCATGACGAACACGAAGGTTGTCGGGGCAGTCACTATTGAGGAAGGTATTCTCAATACTTTCGAACAATTGAAGGAGTCCCGTATCTCCTTCGGTACCGTAGAACTTGAGAGGGTTACACTAGTTGAAATGCTTGAAGGTGCATTGAGTTGGGTTGGCACCACCATTTCCACCATTACCACCATTAGACCCATGGTTACCATTTGCGGCACCATTAGCTTGAGTGAGTTGAGTTACGAGTTGTGCAAGGATAGCAGCGATGTTGGTGTTGGTGTTGGCCACGGGAGCACGACGAGGAGGCATTCTACAGATTTTCACAAGACAAGGAAAGATGTAAGAATTTATGAATGTTGTTTGAGTTTAAAAGAATAAGATAACAAGTAAAATAGTAATTTATAGTTGGGATTGTACTCAAATAGTGATATAATCACTTGAATACTATGACACATTAAGGTTAATTAAACTCATATAATTTTCAAGGAGACATGCTTTAGCCTATAAGTAAACACTCATCTCGGGAATTCCCAGGAAAGCATACGGGTCCCTCGGTTGATTGGGATTTATGCGAAATGCTTTCCTAGATAGAAAACCCAGAATACAGGTGTCACCCTTCCAGATTGCACGTGTCCTCAAATAATTAACAAAGTTTAAAAGCCTCAACGAGAAAATAAAGAAATTTTATAGATTTAGTTCCATGGAGTTTCCACATGCTAAGATGATAATGATAAAGAAGTAGGCAAGAAGGTTATGAGGTTTTGGGTAAGGGTAGGGATATTGTTTTGTTTAATTTATTATTTGAGTATAGTCTAATAAGTCATGAATTTTTTTTATAAGGTACCAAAAATGAAATAATAACTAATCATATTAAGCATGTAACACATAGCATGTAACACATAACATGTAGCACATAACATGTAGCACATAATCATGAAGTATAGCATAAGTGGGTGTCCTAAAGTTATAGTCTAGGTCAAGGTGTCTAATAACCTAATTCCCTATAACCTGGCTCTGAAACCAATCTGTCACACCCCGACCGATGGTGGAATCATCGGGGCGGGACATGTAGACTGTTCATGAGCACAAGGTTGACTAAATTGATATATATTAATCATCAAATTTAATTGCAACATTCATGACAAAACAATCCAAGAACGCAACATAATTGAAATACATAAGTTCTTTATTTAATTTAACTAAAGTCCAAGCCTATGTGTAGCATGTCTTGATCAAACTCACACCTTAGTACCTGAAACATGAATAAAATAAAGTCAACTAAAAAGTTGGTGAGTATAACACAGGTTTGTACATAGATAGCATATGGTTTGTAAAACAATGCCTTACATAACAAGATAAATAAGGCATTTATGGGGAGCAACTATTGTGTAACCAAGTACAATCAAACCTTTGTAACTAGCATGCAAAAATTGTGTTGTCGGTAACAATCACCCTACCTGGGTGGGTTTGTCAGACTCAATAGATCTATCGTTGTTTACCGTCGGCTTGAATAGTTAATGATTGCACATAATCGCATACAAAAGTTAGCACAACTAGCACTCGGGCATAAAGCTCAAATTGCACACATGAATGTAAAGAGGATTTGTACTTGTGTAAGTGTAAGTAATAGTGTTGTATAGTGTTCATGTTCCACCCCAAAAAGTGTAAAAGAGTAAAAGGGGCTATGTAATACTCACTTGATTCGAAGGCGTAGCTTACACGAAATACTAGATAGAGATATGGATCCTTGGAATGCACAAGTTAACCTAGGGTGTAATGTATATTGTATTAATAGTGTGCACAAAAGTTTAAGTCTAAAGTTGTATTTGGACTTGTGTAAAAAGTCATTTGATTTGTAATTGAAAGTATGGAATAAATATAAAGTTTGAAAGAATATTTTTTTTTTAAAACATTTTGAGTTAAGGTTTGAAATTTATTAAATAAGTAATTATTGTTTATGAAAGTAATGTAGGTATTAATTGTAAGTAAGTATAAATAAACAATTGTTTTTGTTTAAATATAAATTAAATAAATAACCATTTATTTATTTATTTATTTATAATATATGTAACTTAACCATTAAAATACTTTTTAAGGTTTAATAATAAATGTAAATTTAACTTTATAAACTTTAAGTAAATAATTTTTTATTTATTCCAAGACTAAATATTTGATCTTTCTAAATAGAATTAAATGCATTTTTATAAAAATCAACTATTTTTATTTTAAAATTAAATCGGAAATATCTATTGTTTGAAAAATATAAAAATTATAATTCTGCCAAGAAAATCTAACTTACACACGACCGTGCCTGGGAAGGGCACGATCGTGTTCTAACCACGGGCGCGACCGTGCTAGTCAGGGCGCGACCGTGTTGATCAAACAGAGGGCATAACTAAACAAATCATTAGGCACGACCGTGCCTTGGCCAGGCACGATCGTGTCTATGATTCTAAAACACGACTGAGATTAGCCAAAGGGCATGACTGGGTCTGAGCAGGAGGCATGACCGCGCAGGAAGCCGGCACGACCGTGTCTCATGAGGCACGACCGCGCTAGATGATTAGCGCGACCGCGTCTGTTCCAAATCAGGAACGATTTGACTAATTTTTATAATAACAGGGTTGGAAATCATAGGGCTTTCACCCAATGGATTATTACGAGTCTTTTTGTATAGATTAATTGAATTTAAAACGTGTTTAGGACCGGATTCAATTAAACCATTTTGAATGTAAATGTGGTTTCGAGTTCGAGATGATTCCCATAATGAAAGCCCAAATTAATATGGGGATTTTGATCCATGAACTGAAACGAGTGAGAAAAAGGTTTCAATTACCTGGAAGAGTAGCGAATTGATAGAGAACGGTAGGAGGGAGTTCCGACGTCGGTGAGCTTGGCTTCCGGCGTCTTCTGTTATGATTTCGGCTGCTTCAAATGGTTCAGTAGCTTCTGGGAGAATCGTGTAGCATTTGGTTGGGGAGAAATTCACTCCAGAATAGGAGGATCAATGTTCAAAGGAGAGGGTTTTCAAATGAGGAGGTTTTGATTTTCTTGAATATGTTTTCTATTGTTAATGGTTACAATTGATAATATTCGTTTCTTTGTCTAAGAAAGTGAAATGTATATCGGTTACGACAATCAACGATCCTGCGTTTAAAACTCCTTTTACGTTTCAACTGGTACTAGGCGTGACCGTGCCCAAACTAGGCGCGACCGTGCGTAGGCATCGGGCGCGATCGTTCTAAAGCAAGTCGCGCGACCGTGCCGAAGCACTTGGCGCGACCGTGCCAGGATGAGGCGCGACCGTGCCTATTAGGGTTTCTTGTTACTTTTCAACATCAGACCTTGTAACTTTATTCTTTGACATATTTGTGTCAATAGATACTTATGTAGTGTTTTAGTAGGTTATAACCGTGTAAAATTTGCGGATTAGCATTGAAATATAGTATTTAATTGATGGTACGAATAGAACAAAACAGTGCACTAGAATTGGGTTTGAAATGCATTACATTGAATTGAAATACAGATACTAAAAATCAGAAATGTTACATCACAAATCAAGTTTGTGTTACCATCCATTACCTTCATCATTTTGTCCTTCACAAAAACACAGTTAGAACAATATATATTACACATAACATCTTTTACCTTGGATGGATCAGACATGTCAGCCATGAAGACTTTTGCCATTGGAATTTCTTCAGTCATCTCAGGTACTCTTTTTGTTAACAGAATCTCATCTTCTGATACACTTGTAGTGGAATCTTTAACCTCAGAATGAACTTCACTTTCAGCACCATTTTCTTTAGAAATTTCTTCTGTAGTGACATCCTCAGAAGATTCATCATTCTGACTTTCCCCTTCACTTCCTGAGCTTTCTTCATCACTTGAACTATCATCATCAGATGTAACATCAATATGAATATCAGCCACAAAAGCTTGACTCACAGTACCAACCAGATCCTCTAAAAGAATTCCCCAGACATAATTTTCATCTCAGTGTACAACTAAAGCAGATGATGTTAAAACATTAGTTGAACTCCCAGAACTACCAGATCCTTCTTGTTGATTTATGTTGCTTTGATAATTTTTCTTCTTTTGAGAATCAAATTCAACCTTTGGCTTGTTACATTCTTTAGCAAAGTGACCATATTCTTGACAATTGTAGCACCGAACCTTTGTCATATCAAAACCCATTCTTGTTCTGCTGTTTGATCTGATGTACTTTCTTCCAGTCTTTTTAAGAAAATCTTTTGCTTGCTCATCAACATTGCCATGTTCCATTGAATATTCATCTCTTCAAGATCAACAGGATCAATCTGACGATAATCTTCTTCAATTGCTTCTAGATCATGAATCTTTCCTCCGATAAATTTTTCATACGAAGCAATGAAGGATGAAAACATTGTCATATAATCTTCAGCTACCCTTTGGTTCACATGATGTGAATTCGATGGTTATGATCTAGATGAATTTGATGCATTTGCAGAAAATCCAGATTGATAAGAAGATCTAGAAGCATTCTCATTAGAATTATCTTGACCATCACCAGAAAACAAAGCAACTCCAGATCTAGATTTTCCAGTTGATTTAGCCAAATACATTGACGGATCTTGAATGTGCTCCATATTAGTTTCCTTTTTCTTTAAGTTCAAATCATGAGATTGAATTTTTTCAAGAACATCTTCAAGTGACATTGTCTTGTACTTTTCATTTTCCTTGATGAGAACCGAATAAACATCAAACTTGGATGGTAAAGCTTCCAAAAACTTGTCATTGATTTCTTTAGGTTCATAAACCACTTTTGCACTGGCTAACTCACTCAACAGATGATAAAATCTTGTTGCCAAGTCATCCAGATTCTCATTCTGTAAGTACTTAAATACCAAGAACTGTTTCTTGAGTAACTCCTTACGACTTTTCTTCACATCCAAACTTCCCTCACATCGCTTCTGTAATGTTTCCCATAACTGCTTTGAAGTTTTAAATTGCTTGAAACTATAAAAGATCAGTTTTGGTAATGACATAGAAATGCTCTCCATCGCCTTCTTTTCATGATCAAATAACAAATTTTATTCAGTAGATAAAGTAGAGACAGGCTTCGGATTATTATCATTATGCATAAACGAGTAAGTAGGATGAGAATATCCTTTCGGAATTGGAATCCATAAACTGGTATCAGTAAACGACACGAACTGATCAAATCTGTCCTTCTAATTTGAATAACCAGCAAGACTTAATAGCTTTGGCGGTTTCTGAGTAGTGCCAATCTCATTATCATAGTTAAACATGTTTGTAACCTGCACCATGTTAGCCATAACAACAAGCATAAAAAAAATCGCAAGTAAAACAAAGTTTGAAACAAATTTACCCAAGGGAGAACTTGTTATGTTCGCTTACCACCACCTTAAGCGAACTTGATAAGTTCTCTTAATCAAAAACTTGTGCTAAGTTCGCCTAATAAGTTTGCCTATAACTGAATTCAGGCTAAGTTCGCCTTTTTCAGCTAAAAAATCTTAGGAAGATGATCTCTTCAACCAAAACACAAAACAGAACTTCTGAAAATCATCATAACTTATTGAATTGATGAAATTTGATGAAATTGAACCGTAGGATTAAGTATAATATCAATTAGAACACTTTGAATGGATCAATTTCTTAAAAAAAACACCTCCAATTTGATGAATTCAGCCTCAAAATCTTCTCAAGAACTTGAAATCTCCATGGATAAGAAAATCAATCAAAAACTCAGACTTTTTGGTGTCAAATCATACACAAACCATCACAAATCATGAGCACGTCGCTCTGATACCACATGTAGGTCCACTCTGGTCTTCTACGGATCTAACTCGAGACGTGACGTATCATACATACGGAGTGCAGAATCCAACCGTACGCATGACTGTGTATACGAGACAAACACAAAGATGACAATCAACACAAGATGTAAATAATCTTCTCTTTGATTTCCACCAAACATAGAGTTTACAGAACTTGAGTACAAATTGCAGAACTGTTCAAACTAACAAGTAAACACATATTCATAGACAACTTCTGCCATACAGGCGAACTTAACAAGTTCGCCTAAACTCGGCCTAGGCGAACTTGTTAAGTTAGCCTATTACAAAACTTAACCAAACATTACAAAAACATAAAGACATATAAAATCTAAACTATTACAAGGCCTATTGTCACACATCTATGTCCTAACAGTCCCAGTTCCAGCTCAACGGACCGAGTTAACTCTCCGACGAGTACAAGTGATGGGACTCAAGCCAATGGTGATGGAAGCTGTATTCAAGGATGCATCTGCAGGGAAACTGCTGCTGACCTGATTCCACCTAAGGTAAAATCTCGTCTCTATTCCTATGACTGTGTTGACATGATTGTTCACTATCGCACTTTAAACCAGCTCATCATTCGTGAAAAGGATGAGGCTCTTGATATCCTTAATCAAATAAAAAAGAGCAAGATTTCTCTCAAAGTCAGTTTGAACCAAGCAAGTCAAGAAATCCAAACCCTAAAAGAGTTTTTCTATAGAAAGGAAATTTTGATCACCGATTTAACTGAAAAACTAACTTCTTCCAGAAATGAATCTGTTAAATTGCAAATTATTATTGACAAGTGGAATGTTAGCAAAAAGGCACAAGATACTATGCTAGATTGTCAAAATACTCCTGGTTTTGTGAAAAAGGGGGTGGGATACTTGGATTCGAATGACTTTGAAAGGAAACTATTTCACCCTCCCACTCATGGTCATTATGACCCCATTCCTTCTCCACATCCTAAAAATGATCTTGCAAAATTGTTTTTTTCTACTACTAATGTAAATACAGCAGGTTTAAAAGGACAGGATGATGATGTTAGGGATGATTGTGGTGCTTGATTGGGTCACAAAGAATGCAACCAAGAATCTGTTTTACCTTCGTTTTTGAATTTAAATTCCCAGAATCCAAAGTCATGTAATTCGGGCTCTGTTGATAGCAGTAGTGGATCATGTTCTAGGATAATTAACTCTAACTATGATGGTAATGAACACAATAGCTGTAATGACTTTATTTCTATGAATGATGTTTGTTTTAATGATTCGATTGATATTGTGTCAAGAAATCAGTTTGAAAGGTTTATGACAGAAAAAATTCCAGTCTTCACCCCAGCATCAACAAGTCAATGTGATAGTTAAAGTGACTCAGACTATTTGTCTACAAGAGACAGTGAAAAAAGTGCATATGATTCAGATATATATGTCAAAACATTCGCGGAATCATACAATGCATATGATGGAGAAGCAAGTCAAATGACAAATGTTGATAAAGAATCTGATCAAGAATCGTCAATCACTCATGTTGATGAAAAGAAAGAGAAATTCATCAAAGGCAAAAGCAAAAAGCAAATCAAAGTGCCAGTTCAGCAGCAATCATCCTCATCGTCTTATCAATCTCCACATAAAACAAAATCTTTTAAGCATGTTAATTGTTTTAGTTGTGGGAAGGCGGTCACGCTGCTAGGAAGTGTAGTAGTGCATATTATCATAATAATTGGGTCAAATTTGAACGACCTAAAATGCATAGTGTGGGAAATTTTAACAGACACCAACAAGATCACAATCCTTTTTATCATAAAATTGACAAAATTCATCAAAATGTAAATCATTTTCTAAAGGGAACATGTTGGTGGAGAACTAGAACTGATAGAAATGCTAAAATTGATGTTCCACCCAAGTTGAGAAAGACATGGATTTCGGTTTCTCAATAAATTGTCTTGTATGTGACAAGGATTTCCCATGAGGATTATTGATAATGCATGGCATGTTGATAAAGGGTGCTCTCGTCACATAACCGGGCTAAAAGATCTGCTGACTGACTTCAAAATTATTGATGGGGGATACGTTGCCTTTGTGGGTGACGAAAAAGGAGGAAAGATTACAGGATAAGGAACTGTATGCAATGGAGCTCTCACTCTGGAGAAAGTGAATCTTGTTCCAGAACTCTACTATAATCTGATGAGTGTATCACAAGTTTGTGATAAACAGTTTTCTGTGCTGTTCAACAATACAGAGTATCTCTTTCTCAAACCTGGAATTGTTGTTCCAGAAGACCTGATCCTGCTGAGGACGCCAAGAAGAAACAACACCTACATCGTCGACATGAATGATCCTGATACTAAATCCTCTATGGCTTGCTTACTGTCAAAAGCTTCTGACTCTGAATCGCTGCTCTTGCATCGTCAACTTGGGAATGTGAATTTTAAAAACATTAATCGTTTAGTAAAACAAGACCTTGTGATAGGTTTGCCCTCCAAGTAATTCAACTTTTCTGAAAAATGCATGGCCTGTGCTAAAGGCAAACAACACAAAAAGTCGCATAAGTCGAACGCAGTGAATTCCATTTCTGTTCCTCTTTAATTACTTCATATGGACCTTTTTGGTCCCGTTAGTGTTTAAAGCATCTCTAAGAACTCTTATTGTTTGGTTGTGACATATGATTTCTCCAGGTACTCTTGGGTTAATTTCTTAGCAACTAAAGACGAAACTGCTAAAGTATTGAAGGGTCTGATTCTCAAAATCGAGAAAATCTACAAGCGTTTGGTGATTTCTATCAGAAGTGACAATGGCACCGAGTTCAAAAATCTTGTCTTGAATGAATTTTGTGAAAGCAAAGGAATTTCTCGACAATTCAGTGCTGCCAGGACTCCATAGAAGAATGGAGTTGCTAAAAGGAAGAACTGAACATTGATTGAAGCTGCAGAACGATGCTGATAGATTCAAACCTACCAATCATTTTCTATGATGAAGCAGTTAACACCACAAATTATGTCCCGAATAGTGCTCTTAAGGTCAAGGCTTACAACAAGACTGCTTATGAGCTGTTTCAAGGAAGGAAGCCCCCTGATCGAATTCTTTAGAGCTTTTAGATGTTCACGTACTCTGTTGAACATTGCTGAGAATCTTGAAAAGCCTAACGTGTTTACAAAAAAAGGACAAAGATCATGCATGAATCTTATTATGTTGACTAGCAAGAAGCAAATACTACAAATACTGGAACCGATCCTGATTGGTTCTATGATGCAGATATTGTCTTCAATAATGTTATTCCTCCAGTGCCACTCGTACCTGAACAATCTTCATCCGCTAAACCATCATTCAATCCATCCATCCAAGTAGAAGATGAAATTTTGCCTTTTTCAACACGAATCAGACCTGCTATTGCTGATCCTTTGTCTGTCTCCATCAACAGTACAGTACCCTTTTCTCATTCTGAGGCTGATGATACTACTCATGTAAATACTTCTGGTGATGTCAATTCTGGTCAAACAGCAACTTTAAACTCTAATATTAACCAGGACTTGACAAATGATCCCTCTGTCAATTCTGACAGTGATTCTGACAATAATGATGAGCCGATTATTCATGATGAAAATTTAACGAACCTTCCTGCTCAAGTTGAAGTTGCTGATGGGCCATCTTTCAAAAGTTTATCAAATCATCCTTTAGAGAATGTGATTGGGCCAATCACTGAAGGTGTTCATACTAGAAGTTATTCAACTCCTTACAACACAACCCTGTGTTTGTTTTCTCTCACAGGATGTTCTAATGAATATCTCCATGGCCCTGAAAGACTCGAGCTGGATAGACTCCATGCAGGAAGAACTGGCTCAATTCATGAAATTAAAAGTTTGGAATCTGGTTAACCTACCAAAGAATAAGTACCCGATTGGCACTCGATGGGTCTTCAGGAACAAGACCGATGAAAGAAATGTAGTCATCAAGAATAAGGCACGTTTGGTTATGCAAGGTTTTGCTCTGGAAGAAGGGATTGAGTATGAGGAAGCGTTCGCTCCCGTGGCTCGATTGGAAGCAATAAGGATTTTCCTAGCTTATGCGTGTTTCAAAAACTTTAAGGTCTATCAAATGGACTTTAAAAGTGCATTCTTATATGGGAATGTCAAGGAAGAAGTTTATGTATACCAGCCTCTACGGTTTGAAGATCTAGATTGTCTGAGTCGAGTCTACAAGTTAGACAAAGCTCTGTACGGACTTCTTTAGGCTCCAAGGGCTTGGTATGATACTCTGTCATCTTATCTTCTATAGAATGGCTTTGAACGAGGGAAGATTGATATGACATTATTCAAGAAGAAGATTGGAAAAGATATTATGCTGGTGCAGATCTATGTGGATGACATCATCTTCGGGTTGACCAATGAGAAGCTTTGTAGAGACTTTGAGGACGTTATGAAAGCCAAATTTGAAATGAGCAAGATGGGTGAGCTCACGTTCTTTCTCGGATTGGGAAAGAAGCAGTCACATGACGGAACATTGATTCATCAAGCAAAGTACATTCAAGATATGCTCAAAAATTCCAGATGACTGATTCCAGAGCAACATCAACACCTTTGCTGCTTAAACTCCCATCTCTGTCGATCCAGAAGGAAAACCTGTTGACAGGCACCATTATCGTTCAATGATAGGCTCTCTTCTATATCTCACCACCAGCCATCCGGACATCATGTTCGATGTTTCCTATTGCGCCTGCTATCAGACAAATCCCAAAGAATCCCATGAAATCGATGTGAAAATAATCTTCCGCTACCTAAAAGGGTCTCCTAAGTTAGGGCTCTGGTTTCATGGTGGATGTCAGCTTGACAGAGAGTTTATGTCAGGAGGATGTCAGTACTTGGGACACTGTCTGGTGTCATGGCAATGCAGGAAACAAACTTCTGTCTCCATCTCTTCTGCATAGGCTGAGTATATCGCTGCTTGCAGTTGCTGCTCTCAAATCCTCTGGATTCAGCATCAACTAATGGATTATGGTATCAACTTTAAGCGACTCCAATGTTCATCGACAATGAAGCTTGTGTGAAAATCGTGAAGAACCCGATCTATCATTCAAAAACAAAGTACATCGATGTGCGGGTTCATGCCATTCGGGATGCATATGAGAAAGAATATATTCAAGTCCTTCCTGTAAACACCAATGATCAGAAAACTGATATCTTTACGAAGGCATTTGATAAATCCAAATTTCTTGATCTCGTGCAGAAATTGGGTTTGTTGAATTTTTAGTAACATCTTCTGTCCCTCATGCATTGTATATACTTATCTCTGTTCATATTTTCTTTCAAAAATCCAAAAATATTTTCTTGACCAGAATGAGTTGATGATCGATTACAAAAATATTTTATCTTTTGTTTAGAAAATTACATTTAAAGAGGTTGTCTATAAATAAAATTTTCGGGGGAAAATTTCTTTGAATAGAAAAGAAAAAGACAATTCTTTGAAAAAGAGGTGTTTAATTGCTGCTTTTGCATAATTGTTATTGTGGGAAATGATAGTTAAACTGACATACTTGATCACTGTTTAAATAGGATCAAAAGGGGGAAGCAGTTATACTGAAGAACTTGTTGGTAGGCTTAATATTCAAACAAATAGACTGCAACTCAGTGACAAAGATAATGACTATTGAAAAGTGTATACCCATCTTGTCCAGGTCTGTACATAACCATAGTCCCGTCACAAAGGGGTTGCAAGTTCTTATCATAATATATACTTATTCAAAAGAAAAAGCAAAAAGACACGCAATGACGTGCATTAGGCAAATAAAATACATGCAATGACGTGCAAATCCAAGCAAAAGACACCAATGATGTGCATCCTAGTACTGAATTTGTCAATCTTGAGCAAAAGACACGCAATGTCAATGTCGTGCATCAGGAACAAAATCTCAAAAATATACACAATGTTAGTGTGTACGTATATATAGTATATATTTTCCTTTTTGGGTTCTTGTGACTATGAAGGGATTTTCTTGACAAAAACATGGCTTGTAAGACCGACGTGCAAGTAAGTCCAACCTTATTTCATAATCAGGGCATATAAGTCTGTCGTGCTTTGTCCCTGACTAAAAAAAAGGATACCCTGAACAGTTCACACACCCGTGCTAGTTATGCTCCATTAGCTATCCTAGGACTCTGGTTGATCAACTTCTCTAATTATGCGTTGGCATAGACCAAAGGCTCTCGTCATCGCACTCAAAAGACCACGAGGATGGGGAGGTTATACCTGACAAGTGTGGGGAACACTGACTTCATGTTAATTCTACCAGAACACAATAAACGTTTGCTAGTTGTATGTTGAAAGAATGGTGCATGGGCTTCAGAGGACAGGCATACCAACAGTCGTTTGTAGGTCGTGGATGCCCAAATGCAATAAGAAAAGGCTATGTGACAAGTTATGTCGGTATGATTCCACGAGATCAGGTTTGCATGTTCTATGATTTAAATTTTGAATCGTTTGTGCATCGTTTTGGAATTAATGTTTGCTCTATAGCATTTTGGTGTGTATATATTCTTGTACAAATGACTCTTGGTTCGTATCTCAAAAATCAATCTCAAAATTCGAGTCGTTTTGGTCAAACGTTCATTCTTTTTAACTTTTTACCCTAAGCGACTCTTGGGCCGAATGTCAAGTGTCAGCCCCCAATTTTTTGTGAAAATGCCGAATCTTAGTACCAGATGCCCAGCCTGTGGCTAAGGCTCCATATCGACTAGTACCAGTGGAGATGAAGGAACTAATGGCACAACTAGACGAGTTACTTGAGAAAGGATTTATCCAACCGAGCATCTCGCCTTGGGGTGCTCCGGTATTATTTGTGAAAAAGAAAGATGGTTCTATGAGGATGTGTATTGACTACAGCGAGTTGAATAAACGTACCGTGAAGAACATGTACCATCTACCAAGGATCGACGACATGTTCGATCAATTGCAGGGCGCAAGTTGGTTCTCAAAAATCGACCTTCGATCCGGGTACCATCAGTTGAAGGTGAGGGAAGAAGACATACCGAAAACCACGTTTCGCACGCGTTATGGACATTTTGAGTTCCGCGTGATGTCCTTCGGATTGACAAACGCCCCCGCAGCATTCATGTATTTGATGAATACGGTCTGTCGACCGATGTTGGATCAATCGGTAATTGTGTTCATCGATGATATCCTTATCTACTCCAAGAAAGATGGTGATCACGCATGTCACTTAAAGGAGGTGTTGGAGGCTCTGAGGAAGGAAAAGTTGTATGCTAAGTTCTCCAAATGCACGTTCTGGCTTAGGGAAGTACAATTCCTAGGTCACGTCATTAACCCGAATGTCATTATGGTTGATCCAACAAAGATAATGACAGTAAGAGACTGGGATATTCCTAAGATGCCAATAGAGGTTCGCAGCTTCTTGGGGTTGGCGGGCTACTATCGGAGATTCATCCAGGATTTTTTGAAAATAGCTTCGCCGTTGTCCAAGTTGACTCGGAAAGAGGTAAAGTACGAATGGGGTTCGAGTCAGGATGAGGCGTTTAAGGAATTGAAGGAGAAGCTAACCCAAGCTCCAGTCTTGGCCCTTCTCGAGGGCAATGAAGACTTGGTGGTATACTTTGACGCTTCGGGTCAGGGATTGGGGGCGTGATGATGCAACGCGGGAGAGTGATCGCGTATGCATCATGACAGTTGAAGGTTCACGAAGTTAATTATCTGACTTACGATTTGTAACTTGCTGCTGTCGTATTTGCATTGAAAATCTGGAGGCACTACCTTTACGGGGTGCAGTTTACTATTTACTTCGACCATAAAAGTTTGAAGTACTTCTTCGAACAAAGGGAACTTAATATGAGGCAGAGATGATGGTTGGAACTATTGAAAGACTATGACTGTAAAATCATATACCATCCTGGAAAGGCAAACGTGGTGGCTGACGCTCTAATCCAAAAGGACGTGCTTGCTCCTATTAGAGTGAAAGCTTGCCAATTGGTGGTAACATCAGATGTGATGAGGGAAATTGAAAGAGCTCAAGATGAAGCTCTTAAGGAAGAAAACATAAAGAAGGAAAGAATGGTTGGCCAACATGACAAGTTGGAATATAACACCCTTGGTGTTAGGACACGTTTTGGGCGGGTATGGATACCTATGGGTGGCGAGCTTAGGATCAAAATCTTGGATGAGGCTCATAAGTCTCGTTACTCTATCCATCCCGGTACCAACAAAATGTACCAAGATCTGAGGAAGGAATACTGGTGGCTTGGAATGAAACACGAAGTGACAAAGTACGTAAGCAAGTGCTTGACTTGCTCGCATTTGGGTAATTGTGGACCATTTAACGAAGAGCGCTCATTTCCTATCTATTCGTGAGACGTTTTCATCAGAAAGATTAGCGGAAGTATTTATAAATGAAGTGGTAGCACGACATGGGATGCCTTTGACGATTGTATCTGACCGGGACACACGATTCACATCGAGGTTCTGGAAAAGATTTCACGAGGCGATGGGCACGAGGTTTAATATCAGCACGGCAAACCACCTGCAAACGGATGGTCAGTCCGAAAGGACCATTCAAACATTGGAGGATATGATTCGTGCTTGTATTATCGACTTCGGTGGCAGTTGGGACAGTCCTCTGCCGTTAGCCGAATTCTTCTACAACAACAGTGATCACACGACGATAGGCATGCCAACTTTTGAAATGTTGTATGGGAGAAGATACAGGACCTCGGTTTGTTGGGGTGAGATGGGACAGAAGGAATTAGGAAGTCTTGAAGTCGTAAGAGAAATATCTGAAAGGTTTGATCAAATTAAAGCACGAATGAACGCCGCACAAGATCGTCTGAAATCCTATGCGGATAAACGACGAAGGCCTATTGAATTTAATGTTAGGGACAGAGTAATGTTGAAAGTGTCACCCTGGAAGGGAATCATACAATTCAGAAAGATAGGAAAGTTAAGTCCAAGGTTTGTCGGACCATTCAGAATAATGGCACGGGTTGGTGAAGTCGCTTATCGGTTGGAGTTGCTTGATGAGTTGAGTGGGATTCATCCTACCTTCCATGTATCACACTTGCAAAAGTGTTTGGCGGATGAATCGGCTCACGTACCACTTACTAACATCGAGGTCGACAACAACCTTAACTACATTGAGGAACCCGTGGCCATCTTAGATAGGAAGGAGAAGCGTTTACGTAATAAGGTTATTCAATTGGTTAAAGTCCAATGGAAGCACCGGAAGGGATCGGAATCTACTTGGGAAACGCAGACGGAAATGAGGGAGTCCTACCCTCAACTATTTGACATATGATAGACGAAACCTATTGTATGGGGGTCTATTTGTAACATCCCAAAAATAAAATGACGATTAAAAATAACGGGTTAAACGCGAGACGAACGAAATAAACGATCGAGGCGTGACGGGCCGGGCCAGATGGGCCGGTGAAATTGAGGAGAGGAGTCTCCTCCCTTTAAATTGCCAACACACTCCATAATCTCTCATTTGCAAGTTCTAGAGAGAGAAACCGTAGAGAGAGAAAGTTGGGGGATCGACCCGAGATTGAAGAAGTGTGTTACTCCATAGCTAGTGAGCAAAACCTCTGAATCAGAAGCTCGGTATAGGTAACTATCTCATCTAGATCTGAGTTTTTGTTCGTTTTGGGGTTTTTGGTTTTTGGATAAAAAGATGGCATTGTTACGTATGAAACTTGAATATAAACTTAGATTTAGCATCTAAAATGAAAAGCAAACATTTTGAAAGTAAAAAGTTTGGATCTTGACGAGGTCGGATCTGCATGCAAAAAGTTAGGGGTTTTGCGGGAAAGAAGGCTGCCCGCAAGCAGGTCTTGCGTACTTATCAAGTACACAAGAAGTAAAGCCTGCGTACTTATCAAGTACGCATGAAGCAAAGCCTGTGTACTTATCTAGTACGCAAGAAGCGACGTCTGCGTGCTTATGAAGTACGCAAGAACAAGGCCCTGCGCACTTGCTAAGTGCGCAGGCATCAGGTCTATGAGTATATATAGCTGGTTAGTGAAGTCAGTATGTTCGCCTAAAACAGAACGAGTAAACCGTTAGAGTCGGGGTTAGGTCTGATGTGTATTTAACTAATCAATTTAGATCAGAAGTGACTTTGTTGGACCTTTGTTTAGGATAACCCAGATTAGCTTATCAGGTGAGTTCTAGAGCCCTCTTTTAAATGTTTTATTAATTTTTTGGGTTGGTGTGCATACTTACGAATTGATGTTTAACGAAATGATGTTTTATGAAATGATGTTTATGAAAGGAAAGTTGAAATGTGTTTATGAAGTGTTTTGCCAAAGAGGTTTATGAATGGTTTACGAATGGTTTAATGATGAAATTTTTTATAATAAAACGTACGAATGCTTTAACTGAAATGATGTAAAGGCGGTAACGGTTATTTTTGTAAAAGTCACAAAATGAACGAATTTGCCACGAGTTCTTTTGGGAACTAAGGTACGCATGTATGTTATGGGCCTTACCTTTTAGGGGCCTTTATGGTTGGCCGACTGTTATACATCTGGGTGGATAAAGGGGTGACGACGGTCACCATGGGATTACGGGATCCCTATCGAAGGTACTATTCCCTGTGAGGGAACAGTGCTTAAGGTGAAGGTACGTGCTATCCTTTGGGACGCCGTGCTTAAGGTGAAGGTGCGTGTATCCTTGTGGTACCGTTCCTAAGGTTCTGGTGTCGAACGGCTTTGGGGTATCGGGCCCTAGGTTTCACCGCCTAAATGTAATGTACGGTGTCGAAGGGCCTAGTGGTGGCGTGCCTCGGGGTTTCTCCGCCAGTACGCGATGAATGGAATTGACGGTTATGAAAAGGCGCATATTCGGTTCATGTTAACTTATGTTATGATGATATGATTACGAGGTTTTGATGATGTTAAGTTATTGCATGTTTTTACGTACGCTTTTATTAAATGTATGAATGTTATGTTTTTGGCAAATGTAAATGTTAAAGTTTTATGTAATGCTAGAACTCACCAGCGTAGCTGGCTTTTAGTATGCAGGTTCAGGTTAAGGGCAGGTACGGAGGGACGGTGATGCTTGGCAAGCGATGAAGAGTTACCCGGCTGATACGATGACTGGCATCCCGTTATGTTATGTAATGAATGTTTTAGACAATGTTTACGCTTCCGTATGTCTGACAATGTTACTGTTATGTTTAAATGAAAGTTTTTCCGCTGCGTTATTTGATATTCAAGTTTAAGAACAGCTTGTGAATGAGTAAATCCAATAAGTGAGGCCTCCCGGGTTGGGGGCCTTACAAGGACGCCATACGCCTAGCCATCACATTGACCGACAATCACGTGAAGGCGGGCACATTCACAAGAAAAGGTGCCAAGAAAATCAATGACAAGGCAACTCCATCTTAAACGACCAAAGAGGACAAGCCCGAACCTTCTTTCAACAACAAGAAGCGTAAGGCTAGAAACTTTGCTGTCGTTACTCCTTCTGTACCGATTAATCAAGTTGCTCCCGTAGTCCAAAACCTGATCAAAAAACCATATGTTGGCAACAATCCCCAATGCAACACTTGCAAGTACCATCACATCCCAAATATACAATGTCTTCTGTGTACCAGCTGTGGAAGGTATGGTCATGTGGCCAACACCTGCCGATCTAGGCCTCCTGTTAACCAAGTCAACCAAGGAAACCGAGCCAATCAACAAGTTGCTAACCAAGTTCCACCGGCTATTGCAAATGGGCGTGAATGTTTTTAGTGTGGTGATCCAAACCACTTTCGGAACCATTGCCCAAGACTGGCTAATTCAAACCAAGGTGGTGCTCGTGGGCGTGCTTTCAACATAAACGCTAATGAAGCCCAAGCCTGCATCGATGTTGTTAATGGTACGTTTCTCATTAATATGCTTCCATTTTATTTGATACCGGTGCCTATAGAAGTCTTGAACATTTTATTTGATACCGGTGCCTATATTGTTCCCTTGAGCTTAATGAACTCCCCGTTCTGGTCGACCTCATACCAATGCAACTGGGAAGCTTCGATATTATTATAGGTATGGATTGGTTGTCTAGCCACCATGCCGTAGTCATTTTCTATGAGAAGTGCATTCGAATTCCTCTTCCATCGGGCGACGCATTAAGAATCTTTGGTGAAAAGCCATGTAGTGGACTAAAACTGATGTCTTGTACTATGGCCCAAAAGTACTTACGAAAGAAGTACATAGCCTTCTTAGCCCATGTTGTTGAAAAGAAGGACAAAGGGAAGAATGTTCAAGACATTCCTATCATTCAGGATTTTCCCGAAGTGTTCCCGAAGATATATCCAGTCTCCCACCCATTCGACAAGTGGAGTTTCGTATCGATCTCGTACCCGGAGCTAATCCCGTAGCCAAAGTTCCATACCGACGCGCAACTTCCAAAATGCAAGAACTTGCAAGTCAACTCCAAGAACTCTCTGATAAAGATTTCGTTCGTCCAAGTCATTCACCATGGGGTGCACCAGTGTTGTTCGTAAAGAAGAAGGATGGTTCATTCCGTATGTGTATTGACTACCGCGAGCTTAACAAACTTACTCTCAAAAACTGTTATCCGTTGCCTAGGATTGACGATCTCTTTGACCAAATCCAAGGTTCAACTTGTTTCTCGAAGATTGATCTTCGATCCGGTTGGCATCAAATTCGTTTGCATGATGAAGACATTCCAAAAACTGCCTTTCATACAAGATACGGTCACTACGAATTAATGGTTATGCCCTTTGGTTTGACCAATGCACCTGCGATTTTCATGGACCTCATGAACCATGTATGCAAACCCTACTTAGATAAATTCTTGATCATCTTTATTGACGACATCTTGATCTACTCCAAAACTAAAGTGGATCATGAGCAACATCTTAGGTTGTTTTTGGACCTGTTGAGAAAAGAACAACTATATGCCAAATTCTCCAAGTGTGAATTTTGGTTAAAGGAAGTTCAATTCTTTGGCCATATTGTCAATGAGAAGGGAATACACGTGATCTTGCAAAGATTGAAGCCGTAAAGAATTGGAGTACACCTAAAACCCCTACCCCAGTTCGTTCATTCCTTGGTCAAGCTGGTTATTACGGTCGATTCATCTCCAACTTTTCTAAGATTGTTGTCCCTCTCACCGCTTTGACGCATAAGGGTAAACCTTATGAGTGGGGACCAAAGCAAGAAGAAGCCTTTCAAGCCCTCAAACAAAAGTTGTGCAATGCTCCTGATCTAACTCTTCTTGATGGAAATGATGATCTTGTTGTCTATTGTGATGCATCTAACCAAGGTCTTGGTTGCGTTCTTATACAACGTGGCAAAGTGATTGCTTATGCATCAAGGCAACTTAAGATTCATGAGAAAAATAATACGACGCGCGATCTTGAGTTGGGTGCGGTCGTATTCGTGTTGAAGATTTGGAGACACTATCTTTATGGCCCAAAATTTGTGGTGTTTACCGACCACAAAAGTCTCCAACACATCTTCAATCAAAAGGAACTCAACATGAGGCAACGAAGTTGGGTTGAACTCCTTAACGACTACGATTGCGAGATTCGTTACCATCCCGGCAAAGCAAATGTCATGGCCGATGCATTAAGTCGTAAAGAGCACGTCATGCTTCATTGTGTCAAAATTCAAACCGATATTCAAATCCGTATTCTTGAAGCTCAACACGTTTCGGTCACCGAAGGGTAACATGTACAACGAGATGTCATGTGGGGTTGAACTTCAATTGGAAACCCAACCTAATGGCTTACTTTATTACTTGGATCGTATTTGGGTACCCGATCATGATGACCTTCGTACGCTTCTTATGAACGAAGCCCACAAGACTCGTTATTCCTTACATCCTTGTGTGGATAAAATGTACAAAGGCCTTCACCAGCAATATTGGTGGCCCGGTATGAAGAAAGATGTTAGCAAAATGTCTAACGTGTTCTAAAGTCAAAGCCGAGCATCAACGTCCCTCCGGTTTGCTTGAATAAATGAAAATCCTCATGTGAAAATGGGAGAATCTAGCCATGGACTTCATCACCAAACTCCCTCGCACCTCGAGTGGTCATGATAGCATTTGGGTGATCATTGACCGTCTAACCAAATCAGCTCATTTCTTGCCAATCCGTGAAGACTACCGAGTTGAGAAATTAGCCCGAATTTACATTTACGAAATTGTGACTCGTCACAGTGTTCCATTAAACATAATCTCTGATTGAGATGCCCGATTCACCTCCCGATTCTGGCAATCCCTTCAAACTGCCCTTGACACACGATTGGATTTAAGTACGGTTTATCATCCTCAGACTGATGGTCAAACCTAACGAACAATCCAAACTCTTGAGGATATGCTTAGAGCATTTGTCATTCACTTTGGTGGCAATTGGGATTCCCATCTACCTCTCATTGAGTTCTCTTACAACAACAACTACCATACGAGTATCAACATGGCTCATTTTGAAGATCTTTATGGTCGCTAATGTCGTTCACCCATCTGTTGGAACGAGATTGGTGAAGCTCAAATCATCGGTCCCAAGTTAATTGAAGAGACATCCGACAAGATCATTCAAATCCATGACAATATTCGGGTAGCGAGAAGCCGGAAAAAGAGCTATGCCGACAAAGGAAAAAAAACCCACACACCCATATTTCTTGCAATATCAAGTGTAAATTAAGGAGTTCAAGTGTGATTTCAAGCATGTAGGATCGATGAATACAAGATGGTTCTATTCTTGTTGAGATTGGCAGAAACAATCACAACTAAGTAATGTAAACAAGTAAACTAGAAGAATACTGATAAATGCAATGTGTATTAAGCTTCAAAGATTACAGGATTACAGAGAAAAATCTTAAGCAAAAAGCACTGGTATACAATGACTCTAAGTACTACTTATATAGTCACTTAGAATCAAGACAGACCCTTGATTCTAAGGATCAGATCTAACACAAGCCGTTGATCTTGTATTGAATCTATTCTACATGTAACGACAATAAAAACTACAAAAGTTATCTTTACTCAAACGTCTTCTTAGGCATCACTGCTTGAGTCCTTGGAAGAAGAGCGTCGTTGTCTTTTATTGTCTTGCACCAGTAACATTCTTTCTGTGTGGAGTGTGTAAGTGTTGCAACATAAAGTTGTTAGTGGTAATGGTTGCTTTATCAAAGCCAGTCAGCTACAACGTTTAATCTTCAGTGGGAATGGCTATCAGCATCAATGTTGTTGATCAGTAGCAAGACACAACTGTCCACAGCTGCTGATGATTTGCCTATCAGCAGCAACTTTGCTCTTCAGCAGATAAGGCTATCCGCAGCTGATTTGTTCTTCAGTAGAAGAACAAGTATCCGCTGTAGATAAGCTTATCCGCAGCAGTTTGTACTTAGAGAATTTTGTAGCCATCAGTCTTTATTTCTACAAACTCCTCCTAGACTGATGGTACCAAAACTCTCTTACCGCTTTTGCTGCTAAAGCTTTTCCGTGTTGCAGACTATCCTTTCTACCTCATAGCCTCTTGGGTCCTGGCTGGGATTGTTTAGAGGAAGCTCAGATAGAGTCTTTATGTCTTTGCTTAGCATTTTGAAGATGACCTTGCTTGAACATATCATCTTCTGTCCTTTAACATCAATCAGGATAAACTCGTTGGTATCAGCCTTGAAGGACCAACTGGTGAATGGAGAATGGGTTTGAAGAGGTTTTGCATCAATGATTACATCTTTACTAGGGTTGAAGTGATGTTTGATCACTAGCAAAATATGTCTCCCACCTTCATTCTCTGGCTTATGGGCTTCACCCAACTATAATATTCTTCGTAGATCTGAGTCTGGGAGTTGCAGTACCTCATCAACAGATTTATAGACTGATCTTTTCAGTTCTTCCTTTCCCTGAAAACTTCAAACCATTTATCTTGAGTGTTATAGAGCCAGACAATTATTTCTCTTGAGTCTTCTGGTGTGATGGTAGCTTTGGTTTTGTTCTTTGAAAGCTGCTGATGAGGAGGAGCTGGGTGGAAGGATTTGAACTTTGTGGGTGGAGAGGAGGGAGGTATAGGATTGAGAGTGGAAGGTTGTTGAATAGAGGAAGTTGTGGATGAGGGAGAGGGCTTGGGTTTCTTTTGTTTCCTTTCATCTTCTTGATTAATTTCCCTCTTCTTTGAGCCTTTCTTCCCCAGTCTTTCATCCTCTTCTTTCTTGACTCTAAAGTAAAGGGCTTGCAGGTTCATGAAACTCATGGGACCCAACCTTTTTCCACTCTCTCCTCTAGCCTTTAGGAAGTCAATCATGACCATCCTTTCTTCATGGGTTCTTCTGTTAAAGGCAATGGTCTTCTTGGATTTCTGTTTGGCTTTTTCTTCTTCTCCAACCCTTTTCTTAGTTGCCAATTAACCTTGCGAACCCATGAAGGCTCTGTAGATTTCTTTATTTGATAGTTTCTCAAGGTAGTATGCATCCTCACCTTGAGAAATCAGAGCCTCTTCCTTTTTCTTCTTCTCTCTTTCTTCTTTGTCTTTATTGAATTGTTCCTGCAGTTGAAGAGCTAGAGCTTCATCTTCTTGAATTTGAGAAGCTGCAGGAATATTGACTTTCAGATCATCTAGCTGCTTAGCATAGAGCTGAATTTGTTGTTCTCTAAGGAGTATGGCATTTTTTCTTTCTTGTGCTTTTCTTAATTCAGTCATCTCCTCTTCTTCTTCTCTTCTTCTTCTTCTTCTTCTTCTTTCCTCCCTTTCCTTCTTCTGTTTCAATAACCTTTCTTCATCTTCTTCTGTCATAGGTCTCTTCCATTTGTCTTTGCTGGATGCCTCTGCTTCAGCATCATGGACCACAACAACAGATGTAAGAGATGCTGTTGGGATCTCAGCTTCAGCCTCATTGGCATTTTGTGGAATGGACAAGGGAAGGACACTTTCTTCATCTTCCTCCCATTCAAGACCTGTCACTGCTTTCCATTCTTTCTTCATCTTTTCTTTTTCTCTTCTTCTGGATTCTTCTGCTGTGTTTAGTCTGACAGTTGGAGAGGAAAGAAAGGATTGGTCTGAGTCGGAGTTGGAGTCTTCTATTGCAAGTCGTCCTTCCTTTTCAAGCTTAGATTTGATGGTTTTTATCATTTCTTGACTCTCTAAAGAATTTACATTGCATATGTGTGTTCGGAGCTCGAAGACCTTGTGCAGGAAGTCTGAATTTAAGAGTAGGATCTCATTGATGTTGATTGAGAGAGATGATCCATTACTCAGGAAGAAAGTGAAGTCAGAAGACCCAGTGTTTGACCATCCTAGCACTTCCAAGTCTCTGACCACTGTGTTGTAGAGAAATCTTCTCCAACATAGAACTTATTCTTCTGTTAAAGCACTGCTCCTGATCAAGGCAAGTCTTGGAGCCAGTCTTTGTTCTGATGTTGTTGAAGATTCTGCATGGTGTTTAGGATAGGCCACCCTGTTTGCTTTTTCTAGGAGCCTTTCAAACCAGGGAAGATTATCCTCCATCAAGACGTAGAACCTGTCGATTGCAAGTTCTGTTGAGAGATCTGTAGAGTTGTTGGTGCAGCTGGATAGGTACAGTTCAAGCACTTGGAGTGGATTTAGTGCATTCCAGTGCAGCTCTTTTACCCCACCGAATTCCTTTCCGATCCAGAATCTCTCAGTTGAACCATCATACCCCCAAGCAAGTATGGAGTCAAATTTTAGCTTATTTGAAGATAGTGTGAATTGAGGGGCAATGGTCTGTCTTGATATGGCTGCAACAGTGGGAAGTATGCTGAATGATTAAGGTGTGTCTTCACTTTGACTTTCATTCTTTAACACCTCATCAACAGCTCGGACAACTAACTTCCAATCCTCAGTGACATCTTCTTTTTCATCTACTGAGTCCGGCAAGTCATGAACTTGAAAGAAAGCAGGTCTGAATAGTGAACTTTGAAAGGTTGTCTGCTATTGTATCCATTCGTTGAGGCTGTCAGCATCGTCTTCCACATCAACTATCTCCCCCTTTTTGGTTGCATCAGTGCACAGAATTTGGTCAGTTTGACTGCCAACTGAGACAAGGGAGGGAGTAGTCACTGGAGGGCATTAATGGGCTTCATGCATAGAGACTTGGTGCCTTAGTTTTGACACTTCGGTCTTTAGCATTTCCACCCTTGCCATAAATTCCAAGTTATGAAGTTTCAGTCTATCCTCATCTACAGTTGTGGAATCCTTGGATCCAGATGGGGCCTTAGGCCTAGCCTCTGCATCCCCATCACCTTGGTTTTCTTGGCACCTAGGATTCCTCTCAATGAAGAGTGTATCAAAGGAAACATCCTCACTGTGAGTTGCCGTGGTTAGGGTCTTAATGATGTTATCACTATCCTCCTGGTCAGTTGATGTACCAGGAGTAGTGACAGCCCTTTCCACATTCACTCTATCAGTACTCCCAGAGTGAACCTTCTTGGGTAATGAACTTGGGATAGGTGCACTAGCAGCCAAGTCAATCAATACCTCCAAGAAAGTGGTTGTCGGAGAAGCTATATTATCTTGACAAAGTGCCTCTGCACTTAAGTTCAGAGAAGAAAAATAATGGATTGGCTCAGTGGGTTGTTCTATGGATCCGGGATGTGATCCTGATCCTAATAGAGAAGCTTCCAAGGAAGTCTCTCTAATGATGTGGCTATCCCTTTTGATATTCTTATCATAATTTTGGGATTCTGAATGAGGGCTTTTAGGTTGGGATTGGGCCTTTGTGACAAGAAGAGAAGGAGTCTTCCAGCTCATTTTTCTAGTATATTTTGCTACAACTGGGGCCCTTTGTTCCAGTTGAACGATAACATCCAAAACAGGTGTAAGTAATTTCTATGCATGTGCATCCTTAGTAGTATGCACAGGGGTTCGAACAGTGGAAGCAAATTGTTGTTCAGGATGTGAAGAGGAGAGGGTGTGGGATCAGCATCAGCTGGGATTGCTGAACTGTCACCCTGGGTACTTTGCATGTTCAACATTATAGATAATAATGGAACATTGACCCCTAAGAACTTTTTGGAAACAGTTCACATAGTTTGAAAAATGTTACTTTTATGACCCAGCATAAGATAAATTTTTGTAGGTTTTGAAAGCTCTTTTAATTCATTGTTAAAAACCTCCTTCAAGAACCTTGGGTACATATAAAATTGCTGCTTTGCACCCTCTAGAAGGTTGTATCTTAAACCTTTAAAGATGAGATGTGAAAAGTTGAATCCTTGGCAAGTAACCATACCGTGAACAGAAGAGGCAAGTGCAGAGCTCACTTGATGCCATCCACTTCTCTTTTGAGATATGCATTGTAGAAGAGTGTGGCATAGATACTTCCATGTGGGGCCCATCAGTGCCTTCTCTATTGTGTACTCATTCTGATTTCTAGTGTACCCTATGGATACAAAGGTCCTCATATAGATTTCCTTTGAGTATGAAATGGCGGCCCCCTCGTTTTGAAGCTTGAAGTGTTTTCTGAGAGTAGCTTCAGTGATGATGATATCTTTGTCGTCTACCTTGGCTTGGATTTGGCGAATCCCCTGTTTGGTAAAGTAGACGGCGGTGTTCCAAAAATCCTCCATATGAGGGATGTATATGGTAGGGTTGACGGTTAGGGCAAAATATATCTTTGATCGACAAAGAAAATCGATCATATCATCAAACCCCTCGGACTTCTTCCCTTTTATTAAGTATTCTATGAGGTTTTGGTATGAAGAAAACTTATCATCAGGATGGTTTATGTCTATCTCTGCCATTTGTTGGGTTTGGAGGGAAGGATGAAGGTTTTGAAAGGTGGTTAAGTATGGAAGGCTTTGAATGCTTATGGAGGTTTGAGAGAAAATTATGAGGGTTAGGTTGAAATTGAATATGAAGAGGTTATGGAGAAATCGATTTGAGTTATAATGGCAGAGGAGGGAAAAAGCAAACTTACTTGTACAGTACAACCTCATTCACTTTTTACTGTTATAGATGTAATACACTATAGCAGTCATGGTAAAGAATGAAAGGAAGTTTTACAGCGGGTAAAAGTTAATTTAGACTTATTTTTTTACCCATCAGCAGCAAACTTGATTACTGCGGATGGTTAAGCCTATCCGCTGCAAGCTTGGTTGCAGCGGATGGTTAAGCCTGTCAGCAGCAAACTCAATTACTGCTGATGGATGTAATGATCTGCAGCAAGGATGTTGCTGCTGACAGCCTTAAAGCTATCCGTGGGAAACTTGTTCCTGCTCATAACTTAACGCAGTCAGTGGCAAATTCTTTGCTGCTGATGGATGCAAAAATCTGCCGCAGGGATGTTGCTGCTGACAGTCTTAAAGCTATCCGCAGGAAACTTGTTCCTGCTGATAACTTAAAGCAGTCAGTGACAAATTCTTTGCTGCTGATGATTAAACCTGTCAGCAGCTAAAAGACGAAATTGCTGCTAACTTATAACTTTTATTTACAACAAGAGACATACACATTTACAAAAACAAATTTTTTAGAGACATATTTTAATCAAAGTTCATCATACCAATAGATTCAACTAAATATATAAATCTAGCTTCATCAAAAGGTTTTGTAAACAAATCAGCATATTGCTCATGGTATGAACTTTAGTTAAAATAATTCTCTTTTTCTCAGCTTGATCTCTTATGAAGTGATACCTGATGTCAATGTGCTTTGTCTTGGAGTGCTGCACCGGATTGTTTGTGATTGATATAGCACTCATGTTGTCAATGTGAATTGGAGTTGCCATGAAAGTCATCCCATAATCCAGCATTTGATTTTGTATCCAGATGACTTGTGCACAACAACTTAAAGCTGCAATGTATTATGCTTCTGCTGTAGAAGTTGAAACACATGTTTGCTTCTTGCACTGCCATGAGATCAGTCTCCCTCCCAGAAACTGACATTCCCCTGATGTGGACTTTTTGTCCAAGTTGCATCCCCCATAATCACTGTCGGTGTATGCATACAGATTCAATTTATCATTTTTAGAGTACCATAGCCAAAGTCTTGGGGCTCCCTTTAGGTATCTAAAAATTCTCTTGCCGGCTTGAAGATGTGAAATCTTTGGAGCTACTTGGAATCTTGCACAGAGACATACTGCAAACATGATATCTGACCTTGAGGCAGTGAGATACATGAGATACCCTATCATTGCCCGATACTGATGTTGATCAGTGTCTTGACCATCTTTGTCTGGAGTCAGCTGATGGTGCACCTGCATAGGGGTTCTTGCAGCAGAGCAGTCAGCCATCTTGAATCTTTCCAGAATTCTCTTGACATATTTAGATTGGCTGATGAAGATTCCATTTGGAACTTGTTTGACTTGAAGATCCAGAAAGAAATTTAGTTCACCGATTGAACTCATTTCAAACTTTGAGTGCATCAGGATCTCAAAGTCCTTACACAACTTCTTCCTTGTTGTTCCAAAGATGATATCATCTACGTAGATTTGTACCAATAAGATTTCTCCCCCTTCATCTTTGATAAACAAGGTCTGGTCAACGACACCTCTTCTGAAGTTGTTGCTTAGTAGATATCCAGACAAAGTTTCATACCAGGCTCTTGGGGCTTGATGTAAGCCATACATAGCTTTGTCTAGTTTGAACACTTGGTTAGGATGTGCAGGATCTACAAAGCCTGGAGGCTGGTTGACATATACTTCTTCACCAATCTTCCCATAAAAAAAGGCACTCTTGACATCCATTTGATAGACCATGAAATTCTTGGATGCAGCATATGCCAGGAAGATTCTGATGGCCTCCAGCCTAGCAACAGGAGCAAAGACTTCATCATAGTCAATTCCCTCTTCCTGAGTGTAGCCTTGAGCTACAAGTCTGGCTTTGTTCTTGACTACAATGCCTCTCTCATCTTGCTTGTTCCTGAATACCCATCTTGTGCCAATGGCAGATTGACTAGGTGGAAGATCAACAAGTTTCCAGACATCTTGTCTCTTGAATTGCAGCAACTCTTCCTGCATTGCCTCAATCCAACTGCTGTGTTTCCGAGCTTCATCTATCTTCTTTGGTTCCACCTGAGATATAAAACATGAAAACAAACATATATTGGCCTCATGATATTTTCTTCTTGTTAGAAATCCTTGGTGAACTTGGCCAATAATATTTTCCAGAGGATGTTCCTTGTTGATCCTATGTGCTGGTACCACCTCCAACTGTATCCCTTTCTCAAGATTGCTTTGATTTTGATCAGGGATTCTTCATTCATGGTTGAAGAGTCTTCAATATCAACAACTACATTAGTATTATTAGCAATAGTATTTGCAGCATCTACAGCATTTACCGAAGAGTCTTCATTCAAATTTTCATTTTCAGACAGGCTGCTGCTGGTGACATTGGAGAGTCTGGTTCTGACTTCACTTGCTTCAATGGCTTCCATAACAGATGGAAGATCAATGGATGGTCTTTTCAGACTGATAGAAGATTTAGGAAAATACAGTCTGTAGTCAGAGGAGAAAGTAGTGGAAGCAGGTGCTTGAGAAGAGGCAGACTCCATATTTGAGAAGATGAGAGGCTCAAATATTTGGGTGAAGGAGTCTATGTCAAAGAGCCAATTTGGTCCTTTTCCCTATTCACAGACAATGTGTTCTCCAATTTGGCTGATTCTTCCATAATTCTTGTTCTTGAGTTGAATACTCTGTAGGCCTTGGATTGAGAGGAATAGCCCACAAAATATCCTTCATCAGATTTGGCACCAAACTTAGGAAGAACCCCATGTGTGATCAGATTTGTGCATAGACATCCAAAACGTTTTAGAATTCCAATGTAGGGAACTCTTTGGAACCATAGTTCATAAGGTGTCTTGTTAAAAGGCTTGACTATGAGAACTCTATTTTGCACATAGCATGCCGTGCTTACTGCTTCTGCCCAGAATGTGAGAGGCAGTTTTGAATCAGCCAACATAGATCTTACTGACTCAATTAGAGTTCTGTTTCCTCTTTTAGCAACTCCATTTTATTGAGGAGTTCTTGGAGCACTGGATTGTCTTTCTATTCCCTTGCTCTCACAGAAACAGTTGAAAGTGTGGTTCTTGAACTCTGTGCCCTGATCACACCTTAGTATCTTTACCTTCTGATTGCTTTGATTCTCTACCCTAAGGATGTAGGATTTGAGAATTTCAGTAGTTTCATCTTTTGTTCTCAAGAAGTATACCCATGAGAATCTGGTGTAGTCATCAGTTATCACCAGACAGTATGACTTCTTACCCATTGACATAATATTTGTAGGACTAAAGAGATCCATATGCAATAGCTGTAGTGGAGTATCATTTGTATTCAAAGTCTTGGGCTTGTGAGAACTCTTGTGTTGCTACCCCTTCAAACAAGCAATGCAATGATCTTCTAGCTGGAATTCTTTATCAGGAATCCCCTGACAAGATTATCAGCTATATCGGAGGTATTGATTGACTTGGCTGCTGGTGCACCCAAGAAGGTTCACTCTGGTAGTATTGATAGAGTATATGTGGAAAGGGCTATCACTACTCCTGGTACATCAACTGCCCAGGAGGACAGTGATAACATAGCTAAGACCCTAACCATGACAACTCATAGTGAGGATGTTTCCTGTGAAACACTCTTCACTGAGAGGAATCCCAGACGCCAAGAAAACCCGGGTGATGGGGATGCAGAGGCAAGGCCTAAGGCCCCATCTAGCTCCAAGGATTCCACAACTGTGGATGAGGACAGATTGAAACTTCATAACATGGAATTGACGGCCAGGGTGGCAATGCTAGAGGCTGAAGTGTCCAAACTAAGACACCAAGTCTCTATGCATGAAACCCATCAATGCCCAACTGTGCCTACTCCCTCTCTTGTATCAGTGGGAACTCAAACAGATACATCCCTTTTCACTGATGCAACCAAAAAGGGGGAGGTGGTTAATAAGGAAGATGATGCTGACAGCCTCGAAGAATGGATACAAGAGCAGACTGTGTTTCAAAGTCCCCTATACAAACCTGCTTTTGTTCAAATCCATGACTTGCCAGACTCAGTAGATGAAGAGGAAGATGTCACTGAGGGTTGGAAGTTAGTCGTCCGAGCTGTTGATGAGGTGCTACAAGAAGAAACTCTCCATGAAGACACACCTCCATCATTTAGCATTCTTCCTGAAGCTGCAGCCATAATAAGTCATTCATCTACCCCCCAACTCTTCCTAATTTTAAAGAAGCTAGAATTTGACTCCATTCTAGCTTGGGGGTATGATGGAATAGCTAAGAGATTCTGGATTGGATGGGAGTTTAGTGGAGTAGAAGAGCTAAAATGGAACTCTCTTAATGCCCTCCAAGTTCTCAATATGTATCTGACAAAATGCATCAACACTTCATCAGATCTCTCAGCAGAACTTGCAATCAGCAGGTTCTATGACTTAATGGAGGATAACATGCCCTGGTTTGAAAGACTACTAAAAGAAGCAAACAGGGTGGCACATCCTGAATCTTCATCAGCAGCAGAACAAAGACTGGCTCCGAGAAGACTTGACATAATCAGGAGCAGTGCTTTAACTGAAGAAGAGGTTATCTGCTGGAGAAGATTCCTGTACAACATAATGGTCAGGGATGTGAAAGGGCAAGGATGGATAAGCACTGACTCCCATGACTTCACCTTCTTCTTGAGCAATGGATCTCCTCTCTCAATCAACATCAAAGAGATCTTGCTCCTACCTTCAGCCTTCATGCACAAGGTCTTTGAGCTCAGATCACTCATCTTCAATGTCAACTCCTTAGAAAGTCAAGAAATGATCAAAATCATCAAGGCTTCTCTTTATAAGGAGGAATCTGGATCTGACTCAGACCTATCCTTTTTCTCTTCTCCAACAGTCAGACTGAACACAGAAGAAGAATCAAAAAGAAGAGACAAGGAAAAGATGAAAGAAGCATGGAAAGAAGTGACAGGTATGGAATGGAAAGAAGATGAAGAAAGTTCCCTTCCCTTGTCCATTCCCCAAAATGCCAATGAAGCTGAAGCTGAGATCCCAACAGCATCTACTACATCTGCTGTTGTGGTCCATGAAGCTGAAGCAGAGGCATCCAACAAAGATAAGGGAAAGGGACTAATGACCAAAGAAGATGAAGAAAGAATTGAGAAGAAGAAGAAAGAAAAGGAGGATAGAAGAAGAAGAAGAGAAGAATAGGAGATGGCTGAACTAAAGAAAGCTCAAGACAGAAAAAGAGCCATTCTCCTCAGAGAACAACAGATCCAGTTGTATGCAAAACAGCTGGATGATCTGAAAGTACAAATTCTTGCAGTTTATCAAATTGTAGAAGATGAAGCTCTTGCTCTTCAACTGCAGGAACAATTCAACAAAGAAGAAGAAAAGATAGGGAAGAAGAGAAGAGGCTAAGTTCAGAATAACTGATTCTGAACTAGCCAAAGAAATTAGAGAGGAGTGGGTAAAGGCTCTGGTTTCTCAAGGTGAGGATGCATACTACCTTGAGAAACTATCAAATAAAGAAATCTACAGAGCCTTCATGGGTCAGCAGGGTCAATTGGCAAACAAGAAAAAGCCTGAAGAAGAAGAAAAAGCCAAACAAAAGTCTAAGAAGACCATTGCCTTTAACCGAAGATCCCATGAAGAAAGGAAGATCATGATTGACTTCCTTAAGGCTAGAGGAGAGAGTGGAAAGAGGCTGGGTCCCATGAACTTCATGAACCTGCAAGCCCTCTACCTTAAAGTCAAGAAGGATGAGGAAGAAAGACTGGGGAAGAAAGGCTCCAAGAAGAGGGTAATCATTCAAGAAGAAGAAAGGAAACCAAAGAAACCCAAGCCTTCTCCCTCACCCAACACTTCCTCAATCCAAAAACCTTCCACTCTCCATCCTAGACCTCCTTCCTCTCCACCCTCAAAGTCCAAATCCTCACACCCAGCTCCTACTCATCAACAACCTCCCAAAAAGAAAAACAAACCTACTTCCAAACCAGAAGACTCAAGAGAAATAGTCATATGGTCATACAGCTCTCAAGACCAATGGTTTGAAGTTTTCAAGGGGAGGAAAGAAGTTAAAAGATCAATTTATACATCTGTTGATGAGGTACTACAGCTTCCAGATTCAGATCTAAGAAGAATGATGGAGCTGGGTGAAGCCAATGAGCCCATGAATGAAGGTGGGAGACATCTGCTGCTGGTAATCAAACATCACTTCAACCCCAGCAGAGATGAAATCCTTGATGTCAAACCTCTCCAATCCCACTCTCCATTCATCAGCTGGTCCTACAATGCTGAAAAAGATGAGTTCACATTGACAGATGTTAAAGGACAGAAGATGAGGTGTTCAAGCAAAGCTATCTTCAAAATGGCCAGAAAAGACATCAAGACTCTATCTGAGCTTCCTCTTAACAATCCTAGCAAGGACCAGAGAGGATATGAGGTTGAAAGAATTGTCAGCCACATGCAAAAGCTTTAGCAACAAAAGCAGTAAGAGAGTTTGGTAGCATCAGTCTAGGGGGAGTTTGTAGAAATAAAGACTGATGGCTACAAAATTCTCTAAGTACAAATGCTGCTGATCTCAAAGATTGCTGCGGATCGACAAAGTTGCAGCTGATAGCCTTTTCACTGAAGATCAAACATTGCAGCTGACTGTTCTTGATAAAGCAACCAATACCACTGACAACTTTCTGCTGTTACACTGACACACTCCACGCAGAAAGAATGTCATTGGCACAAGACAATAAAAGACAACGACGCTCTCCTTTTGAGTATTCAAGCAATGATGCAAAGAAGACGTTTGAATAAAGTTAACCTTTGTAGTTATTATTATTGTCTGTATATGTAGAATAGCTTCAATACAAGATCAACAGTATGTGTTAGATCTGATCCTTAGAATCAAGGGTCTGTCTTGATTCTAAGTTACTATATAAGTAGTACTTAGATTCATTGTGAAAGTACTTTTTGCTTAAGAGTTTTCTCTGTAATCTTGTAACACTTGAAGCTTAATACAAATTGCATTTATCAGTATTCTTCTTGTCTACTTGTTTACTTTGCTTATGTTGTGATTGTTTCCGCCAATCTCAACTGGAATAGAACCATCTTGTATTTACCGATCCAACAAGTGGTATCAGAGCTTTGGCTCACAGATTAAACAAACTCACATTTGTTTAATCATTCTCTGGTTCTATTCTTATCTATTTCTTTGCTAAAGTCACTCACTGTATAAAAATCAAAATGGCACAAAACAATGGATTTGAAGACATTGGAAGCATCTCCAGACCACCAAGACTGTTGTCTGGAGAAGACTATGATATGTGGAAGAACAGGATGGAAAGTTTCTTCTGCTATCAAGAATATGGGATGTGGAAATCCATTAAAAATGGACCATACATACCCATGGTGGCCTCAGCTGATTCTGGAGGTACACTGGTTCCCAAAGAATCCTCCAAGTACTCTGATGAAGACATCAAGAAAATGGAGGTAGACTTCAAAGCCTTGGGAGCCATTCAAATGTGCTTACCAAATGAAGTTTTTCACAACTTCAGAGGTTGCAAAACTGCTAAGGAGCTATGGGAGGCTCTTAAGAAGATGTTTGCTGGCTCAGAGGAAGTCAAAGAAAACAGAAGGGACATCCTGAAGCAGCAGTATGAAAACTTCATCTGGAAGGAAGGTGAGTCCCTAACTATTTTATATAACAGATTTACTTTTCTTGTAGGTGAGCTGCAGTGCTCAAAGGTGAAGCTGGAGAATGAAGATATTCTCAAAAAGTTCATCAGGTCTTTACCTAGCTGCTGGACACTCTACACAGTGTCCATTAGAAGAACTGAGAATCTGAAGACTCTCCAAATGAATGAGCTCTTCGGTATGCTGAAAATATATGAGCTAGAGATGATTCAGGCAAAAGAACGAAGCTCAAGCTATCAAAATGCCTCAACATCCACCACCACCTCTGCCCTCCACTTTGACCACTCAGGTCCTAGTTCTAGCAACTACTATCCTCCCATTGTCACCCATCTATAAACTCCAACCTCTCAAACAAACACCTCACCATTTCTCCTAGAAGCTCCTCCTCAAACCTCAACCTCTGCTCCTTTTGTTTCTGAAAACTCAAGCAACATGTCCTTTATCAAGGAGGATCTGGAATGCTTCCATCTAGATGACTTAGAAGAAGGGACATACAACACTCGTATGCCATGCTCTCTATAAGAGCAAAAAGGTTCTACTCTAGAACTGGAAGACCCATTCCAAGCAACAACTCCAACACCAGAGTTGGATTGGATAAAAGCAAACTAGGATGTTACAACTGTAACCAACTGGGTCACTTTGCTAGAAAATGCAAGGCACCAAGAGCCAATCCAGCTACTCCTCAATCAAGACAAGCTCACCAAGCCCAACCCAGACAACAACAGCAACAAGCTACTCCTCCAGTTCAAACTGCAGCTTGTGCAACTGTTGGAACTTCTAACTTCGACTGGAGCTTCCAGTATAAAGATCTTTCTGCCAACAACCAAGCTCTTATGGGAGACACAACTGAGATACCGCCTCAGGTATATGAACATCTCTGTTCCCAAGCTTGTATTGATAAGGTGTTAGGCTACAGAAAGTATAATCAAAACCTTATAGATCAAAATGAAGAGTTTCATCAAATGAAATCTGAATTCATAAAGGTAGAAAACAGTTATAAAGAAAAAAATTAACTACCCAAAGAAAGAGATTTCATTACTAAAACATGAACAAAGAAATCTTGAAACTCAGATTGATGATCTACTGGCTAGATTAAAAGCTACCAGAGCAGAATTGGCAGAACAAAAAGTTCATGTTGATAAATATGAATTTGCATCTAAAAAGCTGCAAAGACTTTTAGATGCTCAAATTCATGAAAAGGTAAAAACTGGTCTGGGGTATCATGGTGAACAATACCAAGCCGTTGCACCTCCTGCTGACTACGTTGTCATCCATGAACCAAGCTTCAATCTCTCAAACCTTGAAATGGCCAACCGAGATCTTGATCCCTCAAGGCATGAACCATTGGTACAAGAGTGCACTACCTCGTCAGATTCTGAGTCAACTTGTTTAGAGTCCACTAAATCTGAGGAGGCCTCATCAAGAGCACAAGTACCAGCACCACCTGTCTTGGAAGTCATTCAAACAAGTGCTCCTATTCCTTTCATTCCCTCAGTACAAGTACCAGCTTCAGTACAAGTACCAGCTTCTCCATTTCCTATGCCTTTCAGCCAAATCAAAATCAGCTATCCTACAGAAGGAAGAAAGCTAACTGTTGAAAAGAGACAGTCCTCAACTTCCATCAACTCCAAGCCACAAAGGAAGGTGTTTGACATATGTCATGCTCCTGGAGAAAGAGTTCCATATGTTCAAAAGACATTGGAAGAAGCCATTTTTGAGCACAACAAAGCTTACCCTTGGAACTTCAAAGACCTTTTCAAAAGAAAGGATTATGTTTATCTTTCAAGGGACAAACTGGCTAAATCATGCTTTGTATATGGAAAATACAATCACACTGCCAGCACCTGCTTCTACTACCTTCAACAGTACAGGAATCAGCAACAAAGAGTTCAAAAACCACATGATTTTGAGAAAACAAACAAAAGCAAACAGGTTAGAAGCTTTGAAGCAAAGGCAACTCAATTCCGAAACTCTCCTTCTCCACCAAGGAAGTAGCTGCAAAAATCTCAACAAACTTGCATCATATGTGGTGAATCAGACCACTTTGCTGCAAAATGTCAATTTAACCCTTTCAACCAGATCCTTCATCAAGCCCCTCAAAGACAAAAGGTAATGAAGGATCAGCATACATCGGTTGTTAAACTATCAGCAGCCAGAAAAAGTGTTGGTAATCAAGTGAAGCACAAGCAACCTAAAGACAAGCCTTCAGCAGCAACCAAATCTGCTGCTGCTCAATCAAAACCATGAGCAGCAACAACATCTTCTGCTGATAAGCTTAAGTCAGCAGCAACAAAATCTGCTGCTGAGAAGCCAAAGCCATCAACAGCAACAAAACCTGCTGCTGATAAGCTAAAGTCCCCAGCAGCAAAATCTGCTGCTGTTAAAGAACTTCCATCAGCAGCCAAAGTAAAATTAGTTGCTGCCAGAGAAAAGAGAACTGGAAGACCATCTCCTCAACAATGGAAAGCCAAGATCCCACTTTCTATCACTCCAAGAATCATCATTGGCTCTATTGAATGCACACATGATGAATCTAACATTCCAAGAACCCTTTTCTTCAAGGATGCAAGCTCTTGGACTCTTCCCACTAACTAGATCTCTATCATGTGCAAGGACAGCCAGGTCACAAGAATAACACCTAGGTGGTAGACAGTGGTTGTTCCAGGCACATGACAGGCAACAGATCCATCCTCTCCAACTTCAGACACTTCAATGGAGGATATGCTGCCTTTGGAAGAGACTCAAAGGGAGGATCCATTACTGGACAAGGAACTGTGTCCAACGAAAGAATGAGCATTGATAAGGTCAACTATGTCAAAGAATTGGACTTCAATCTCATGAGTGTTTCCCAGGTCTGTGATCAAAAGCATTGGATGCTCTTCACATATAAAGAATGCTTTGTACTGTCTCCAGGCTTATCCAAACCTCCTCCAGAAAAGATTTTATTAACTGCTCAGAGAAAAGAAAATCTCTATGTATTGGACATGAATGAAGTCACTCCATCTGGGAGTGTTTCCTGTTTTCTGTCAAAAGCCTTAGTTGATGAATCAGCTCTCTGGCACAGGAGATTAAGTCATGTTAATATCAAAACTCTTAACAAACTGGTGAAGGATAATCTTGTCAGAGGGCTTCCTGACAAAGAATTCCAGCTAGAAGACCAATTCATTACTTTCTTAAAGGGGAAACAACACAAGAGTTCTCACAAGCCCAAGACATTGAATACAAATGACACTCCACTATAGCTGCTGCATATGGATCTCTTTGGTCCTACAAATTTCATGTCAATGGGCAAGAAGTCATACTGTCTGGTGATAACTGATGGCTACACCAAATTCTCATGGGTATACTTCTTGAGAACTAAAGATGAAATTGCTGAAATTCTCAAATCTTACATTCTTAGGGTAGAGAATCAAAGCAATCAAAATGTGAAGATCATAAGGTGTGATCAGGGCACAGAGTTCAAGAACCACACTTTGAACTGTTTATGTCACACCCCGCCAAGGCGGAAACGCGAGGCGCAACGTTCATGGTTTCCAAAGCATATGATTACCGCAAACACATACATGATAAATGGATACATTAACAAGTTTAATGTTTTACATTACAAAACATAATCTGAGTTTACAAAAAGTTAAGATTTCACAAATATGACTCAACTCAATGAGTTATACAAGGGAAATCCTCCTTGAGTAGTATCCATCGTGCATGCATGTAATCTACATTGCTAACCTTGAAATCACGTTCAGTTACCTGAAAAACATACTTAAAATCGTCAACACGAAGTTGGTGAGTTCACAGGTTTAATCAAATAGTTCTTTGTAAAATTCAATTGTTCGTAAATAGTTTCAGTTGTATGTGATAAACAGAATAAGAATTGTTGACCCATTTGTAAACTAGCTAGGAATACAAATAATATGTTCATACATGGGGCGTAACCAAACCTTGACATGTGTACACGCCCCTAATTTCGTTATCAGATTCTATGCGGCCATAAATCCTCCAGATTGTGGTTAGCGCGACTAACCATGACCGGGAGACGTCACTCTCCATAGTACTATTCATAGGACCCTAGGCTACAGTTAATGGTTACTATGTTGTTCCAGGGGACTTTCGCGGCCTCCATTGTGTTGTTCTCATCCCATGTAAACATAAAAGTCGTGTCTTATTCTCTTGTTATCCCATAAAATAGTTGAAGTATGTTTCTCCCCCAAATATTTGAAAACAGTAAAAAGAAAGGGGCCGTGAAACTCACCTTGAGTTTGTGTATATACTTGTGATAAAACTTGTTGTAGTCAACCTTGACTATTCGTACCCTAGATACCAAGGGTAAATTGTTGTTAAGACCAACGTCTTAATTGTAAATTGTTCACCGACCTTGTAAATCTGGTCGTTTTTGTTTGAATATCTCCTTAGTTGTTCAACACTTGTTTTGTTATAAAAACAGTTTTGAGTTACTGCCCAAATGGGACTGTTGTACAGGTGTCGAAACTTCTTAGTTTCGATTGGGCATATGTGTGTCGAAACTACTTAGTTTCGATTGAGAAAAAGGTATCGAAACTACCTAGTTTCGATTGAGTATTTGCTATCGAAACTACCTAGTTTCGATTGAGAAAAAGGTATCGAAACTACCTAGTTTCGATTGAGTATTTGCTATCGAAACTACCTAGTTTCGATTGAGAAAAAGGTATCGAAACTACCTAGTTTCGATTGAGTATTTGCTATCGAAACTACCTAGTTTCGATTGATTAAAAGGCATCGAAACTCCCAGTTTCGATGGATCAACAGGTATCGAAACTCCTAGTTTCGATTGAGTTAAATCGAAACTCCTAGTTTCGATTACTGGACTTCTGTTTCACAGAATCAGTCCTGCATATTTTTATGTTTTAAACTTGAATTCGACACACTCTTCTTGTTATCTTTCTTGCGTTTAAATAAGATGTAAGTTTAGCTACGGTTTTAAAGAACATAATATGAAAAATATCGAGTTTTTACCTTTAAAACCGAGATGAAAATGATGAAGAAAACAGAGAATGGTCTTGACTCTTTTGCAGAAACTCTTAAAATTCTTCTTAAAACACTGGATTGTGGTAGGATTTCGCTTAAAAACTCGGCTTCGATTTTGAAGTGAATTGGAAGTTTGCCGTATGAAAATGAGAGAAAAAAATGAGGATTGTGAGGTTTTTGATTGAAAGGAGTATGGTTATGTTCTGAGTTTTTCGCAAGTGGGAGTATGGGTTAATTTGAAAATATGTGAGATTGGGGATGGTTTCCTCTGCCCTTCGACCGAGAAGTCAAATAAGTGGGTTTGAGGTTAAAATAAATCAAACCATTTGATTTAAGTGTAACTTAATATCGATTAGAGTTTCAAAAGGGGTAGTTTAATTTGGTTTATTTTCTCACGGTATTATAAATTTAACAAGTTTATGGCTCGTTAAAGAAAAACATTGAAATCTTGGATTGTATAATCCGTTGAGGTGATTATTTGTAGGTATAAACACCTAAAAGTGACTCTACCCAATAGCGTTTTCGAAAGAGTTTGTTAGTTTACTTTTACGTATACTATATGATTTATTCTAAAAATAAGTTATTGACCAACGAAACGTATACGCCTGGATATTTAATTTATCCACTATTGTTCGTCTTAGTCGGTTTGTACTGGTACTTGCACCGGTAATTCCTAGAATTACCCAAGTATAAATTGAGACCATGTACGATCTTTGCTAGACTCTAAAGTCCTTGTTTGTGAAATTAAATAAATCACCAAAAATAATTATAACGTAAACTTGTTTATAATGTGTACGGATATTGACCTGAAATGTCGGGTTGTCACATTCTCCCCATGTTAACAGAATTTCGTCCCGAAATTCAATTTGTGTCCTCTTGAACTGGTGCATCCTCAAACAAGGATGGGTATTTTGTTTTCATTTGGTCCTCTCGTTCCCATGTATACTCAGGACCACGCTTTGAGTTCCAACGTACTTTAACCAGTTTGATCCGACTACGTCTCAGCTTTTGAACCTTCCAATCTGAAATCTCAATCGGTTCCTCGATGAAATGAAGTTTATCGTCAATATGAATCTCGTCAGACGGTATAATTAGTGTCTCGTCTGATAAACACTTCTTGAGATTTGACACATGAAATGTATTGTGTACGTTGCTTAGTTCCTGTGGTAGTTTGAGTTTGTAAGCTACAGGGCCAACCCTAGCCAGTATTTCGAACGGACCAACGTATCTAGGGTTGAGCTTACCACGGTTACCAAACCTTGCAACGCCTTTCCATGGTGAGACTTTTAACATTACTCGGTCGCCAATTTGAAATTCTAATGGTTTTCGTCTGTTGTCAGCATAGCTCTTTTGTCTATCTCGGGCCGCTTTCAAACGGTCCTTAATTTTGAAAATCTTATCAGTGGTTTCCTGGACCATCTCAGGGCCTGTCAAATGTTTTTCACCAACTTCCGCCCAACATAACGGTGAGCGGCATTTACGACCATATAAAGCTTCAAACGGAGCTGCCTTAATGCTCGTATGGTAGCTGTTATTGTAGGAAAACTCAGCTAATGGTAAATGAGTATCCCAATTTCCTCCGAAATCAATTACACACGCACGGAGCATATCTTCTAATGTCTGGATAGTCCGTTCACTTTGACCATCTGTTTGTGGGTGATATGCCGTGCTCATGTCAAGACGTGTGCCCATGGCTTCTTGTAATGATTTCCAGATTCTAGACACAAATCTGCTATCTCTATCCGATATAATAGAAATTGGCACTCCATGCCTAGCCACAATTTCCTTGATATAAAGCTTTGCAAGTTTCTCGGTTTTGTCAGTTTCTTTCATTGGCAGAAAGTGAGCAGATTTTGTTAATCGGTCGACAATAACCCATATGGTATCATAACCACTGGAAGTCCTGGGTAATTTTGTGATGAAATCCATAGAAATTTGTTCCCATTTCCATTGGGGAATTTCAGGTTGCTGTAGTAAACCAGACGGTTTCTGATGTTCGGCTTTTACTTTTGAACACGTTAGGCATTTACTGACATATGTGGCAATATCTCCTTTCATATTGGGCCACCAATATAATTCTTTTAGATCCTTATACATCTTATCTGAACCTGGGTGAATGGAGTACCTGGACTTGTGGGCTTCGTCCATAACTAACTCCCGTAAGTTACCAAAACGTGTCACCCAAATTCTATTCATGAAGTATAAAGTGTCATCTGACTTTGGCTCCAATTGCTTTATCATTCCTCGTAAAGCTTCATTCTGAATGTTTTCTTCTTTGATTGCCTCATGTTGTGCCATCCGAATTTGAGTAGTAAGATTCGTATGAATTGTCAATCCTAAGGCACGAACACGAAGAGTTTTAACTCGTTCTTTGCGACTTAAAGCGTCCGCTACGACATTGGCTTTCCCGGGATGGTACTTGATATCACAATCATAATCGTTTAGTAGTTCTACCCAGCGACGTTGTCTCATGTTAAGTTCCTTTTGATCAAAGATATGTTGAAGACTCTTGTGATCAGTAAAGATAGTACATCTTGTACCGTAAAGATAATGTCTCCAAATCTTGAGCGCAAACACAACTGCACCCAATTCCAAGTCGTGAGTCGTATAATTCTTTTCGTGCACTTTTAGTTGTCGTGAGGCATATGCGATGACTTTGTCTCTTTGCATTAACACACAACCAAGTCCTTGGTGTGATGCATCGCAGTATACGACAAAATTTTCGATTCCCTCCGGAAGGGATAGGATTGGTGCACTACACAGCTTCTGTTTCAGTAATTGGAAAGCTGACTCCTGCTTGTCACTCCAATCATACTTCTTTTCTTTCTGGGTTAATGTGGTTAAAGGCAAGGCTATTTTTGAAAAATTCTCGATGAATCGTCTGTAATAACCGGCCAAACCTAAAAATTGACGTACTTCTGTCGGAGTCTTTGGTGCTTCCCAGTTTTTGATCGCTTCAATTTTTGATGGATCAACGTGAATTCCTTCCTTGTTGATGACATGTCCAAGAAAATGCACTTCTTGGATCCAAAATTCACACTTAGAGAATTTAGCGTAAAGTTTCTCGTTTCTGAGTAGTTCTAAGATTAATTTAAGATGATGTTCATGATCCTCCTTGGTTCGTGAATATATTAATATGTCATCGATGAATACAATCACGAATTTATCCAAGTATGGCTTGCACACGCGGTTCATGAGATCCATGAAGACAGCTGGTGCGTTCGTCAAACCAAATGGCATAACTAGGAACTCGTAGTGACCGTAACGAGTCCTAAATGCTGTCTTTGGTACATCTTCTTCTTGGATTCTTAATTGATGATACCCTGAACGTAGATCAATTTTTGAATAGAAGCTAGAACCTTGTAGTTGATCGAACAAGTCGTCTATTCAAGGAAGTGGGTATCGGTTTTTGATTGTAAGCTTGTTCAATTCTCGGTAATCTATACACATCCTAAAGGTTCCATCCTTTTTCTTTACGAATAGGACCGGAGCTCCCCAAGGTGAGAAACTCGGTCTTATGAAACCTTTATCAAGCAACTCTTGTAGTTGATTTGATAATTCTTGCATTTCAGAAGGTGCTAATCGATATGGTGATCACGCAATCGGTGCGGATCCTGGTACCAAATCGATTCGGAATTCGACTTGCCTCGGTGGTGGTAATCCAGGTAAGTCTTCAGGAAAAACTTCGGGGTAATCCCTAACGATTGGAATATATTCAAGTCGACGTTCCTTGGGTTTCTTTTCGACGACGTGAGCCAGAAACACGCAATAGCCTTTACGTAAACACTTACGAGCTTTCATGCAGTTTATCATCCTTAACGTTAATCCACTCTTCTCACCTTGAATCGAAAGAACTTCTCCGTTTGGGAGTGGAATTTGGACAATCTTCTCAAAACAAACAATCTCTGCATGATTCTTTGACAACCAATCCATGCCAATAACAACGTCAAAGCTTCCTAAGTCAACAGGTAACAGATCTATACTAAATGTGTGATTTTTAAGATATAAGGTACAACCTTGAATGACCTCTCCGGTATTAATTAATTTTCCGTTCGCTAATTCAATTGTATACTTTTGTTCTAGTTTGCTGGGCTTAATACCGAGTAGGGACTTAAAGTCATTTGACACAAAACTCAAATCAGCACCCGTATCGAAAAGTATAGAGGCATAGTGATTATTTATCGGGAACGTACCAGTGACAATGTTCGGATCTTGTCGTGCGTCACCAGCTCCCATCACAAATGCTCTTCCACGGGCCTGATTGTCGTTTCGGTTCTTCAACTTTGGACAGTCTTTTCTGAAGTGCTTTGGATCTCCACATTCAAAGCATCCTTGATTCATCCTTTCTGTTCCTGGGTTGACTTTTCCTGCTACTTGATTTATCTTGTTAGGGTTTGTATTGCTCCTACAGTTATGGGCCAGGTGCCCATACTTTTTACACTTCCCACATTGGATACACTTTTCGCTGTGATGATATCCACACTTGTCACACCTCGGTAATGTTCCAAGATATACATTTTGTCCCACAGTGTTGGCGACAAAGGCTTTCGTAGTTTCAGGTCTCTTGTAAATTTGATTCTTGTTTTGGTTAATTGGTTTTCCAAACCATTTCCTCTTTTCCCCAGACCTTCCTTCCTCGGTCTCCTTCTTCTTAAACAAACCATCACGTACAGCATTATCCCTTAATTTGAAAGCCAGAGTTATGGCGCTCTTGGCATCCATAGGGTTCGATGAAGTCACCAGACCTCGGATTTGAGGTGCGAGACCCCACAAGTATCTTTCAACATTCTTGTATTCTGGGGTGACCATGTGTGGAACCAAGATTGCTAACTCATTGAATCGGTCAGTGTAGCCAGCAACATCATCTCCTGTCATTTGTAAATTCCACATTTCAGATTCGATCTTTTGCAACTCATTTCGAGGACAGTATTCCTCGATCATCATGGCTTTTAAGTCTTCCCATGACAACTCATATGATGTCTGCCTTCCCAAAGTCTTTACTTGTGAATTCCACCAGGTTAAAGCTTTATCAGTGAGTGAGCATGTAGAATACTTCACCATGCAGTCAGCGGTGCATTCACTAATATCAATCACCGATTCCATCTTCTCTATCCATCTCATTAGTCCAACTGCACCCTCGGTGCCATTTAAGTTACGGGGTTTGCAAGACAGAAAGGTCTTGTAGGAGCACTTTCTAATTGGAGCATCTGTAGAATTACAAGTCATAACGTCATTAATTCGAATCATGACTATATGTTATGGCTTATTTATTTTATTACCTCCGGAACCTCCAGCTGTACCGCTACCTCCTGCACCTCCGGAACCTCCAGCTGTACCGCTACCTCCTACACCTCCTCCACTATTTCGATTGGCTTCATACTGCTCCATGGCAGCAGCTACTCGTTGTGCTATAAGTTGTTCCACATTTGGGGAAATCGCCTCGTTGTTGTCACCAGTAGTGTTACGGGTTGTCCTACGCTTAGGTGCCATGACGTTCTTTCTAACATATCAATTAAAAAGAAACAACATTATATGACAATAATGATAGCTCATGACATAAGGATACAACAACGTCAAGTGTAAACAACCATTATCACAACATAAACCATTACATACATAGTCAAAACATTCATAGTACATTGTTCCAAAAGACAAGGATACAAAAGAGATGGGTTCACATGACCTCATCAGTACTAAAGTTTTAAACTACTTAATGTACTACGGGCACAACCCGCCCACAATAGGTTTAGAAGAAGAAGTGAGAGTACAATCCAATCATCATGGCAAGTCCTGCCATGACAAAACTAGCTCTCGCCACAAATTCTGCAGCCAACGTCCTTTCTTCCAGAGCCTCCACCATGTCTCGGACCGTAACTGTGAACTGCCAGTCCATGTCAGCTCTCAACTCTAGATAGTTAGTGGCATCCTGTATGTTTCGGGTGCGGTCATCTAGAGTCTGAACTCGAGATCCGAGTCCTTGACGAAGTCGCGTGGCTGCATCCCCCTGTGCCCGGATGTCATCTAGGAGATCATCAAGACGCTCCTCATGCGTACGAACGCGAGCTACCAAGGTAGGCACAGTGAGCTCTATGGCTTCCCCAGTGTGGGGTAGGGGTGTTGGGGAGTTAGAAGACTCTCCAAGCTCAAAGGTAGATGGAATGCTCTCCATCTCCCTCCAACGTGCCAGGGTACGAGGCATCCAACGGATGGTTCCCACAGTAGGGTGGTAGCAGGGTCTTTGCCTAGGTGGTTCTTCACCAGCCTCCAAGTCTTTTGGGTCACGGGCTGCTAGATTCCTTTTGTGTGGAAGTCGAAACTTCTTTCTAGCGCTTTGTACCTTCACTGGTCCTTCGCTTTTCTTTCGGTAGACAATAGGCGGTTTTCCCAAGGCGACTTTAGGTGGCGTGGAGCTACGGGTTTGTACTTGATTTTTGGGACGTGAGGCGGAAAATTCCTCATTTGATTCAGTGTCAGAGACGGGATCAGAATGTGAATGTGACGACATGCTTGTGACTACAATATCCATATGACAAAATGACTGGTCATGCAATGCTTATGCAATGAAAACGTTTTAGTGAGTCATTTAGATTATAGACTAGGTTCCAATTTAGATTCCTAGTTCACTATAATCAATGGCTCTGATACCAAGTTCTGTCACACCCCGCCAAGGCGGAAACGCGAGGCGCAACGTTCATGGTTTCCAAAGCATATTATTACCGCAAACACATACATGATAAATGGATACATTAACAAGTTTAATGTTTTACATTACAAAACATAATCTGAGTTTACAAAAAGTTAAGATTTCACAAATATGACTCAACTCAATGAGTTATACAAGGGAAATCCTCCTTGAGTAGTATCCATCGTGCATGCATGTAATCTACATTGCTAACCTTGAAATCACGTTCAGTTACCTGAAAAACATACTTAAAATCGTCAACACGAAGTTGGTGAGTTCACAGGTTTAATCAAATAGTTCTTTGTAAAATTCAATTGTTCGTAAATAGTTTCAGTTGTATGTGATAAACAGAATAAGAATTGTTGACCCATTTGTAAACTAGCTAGGAATACAAATAATATGTTCATACATGGGGCGTAACCAAACCTTGACATGTGTACACGCCCCTAATTTCGTTATCAGATTCTATGCGGCCATAAATCCTCCAGATTGTGGTTAGCGCGACTAACCATGACCGGGAGACGTCACTCTCCATAGTACTATTCATAGGACCCTAGGCTACAGTTAATGGTTACTATGTTGTTCCAGGGGACTTTCGCGGCCTCCATTGTGTTGTTCTCATCCCATGTAAACATAAAAGTCGTGTCTTATTCTCTTGTTATCCCATAAAATAGTTGAAGTATGTTTCTCCCCCAAATATTTGAAAACAGTAAAAAGAAAGGGGCCGTGAAACTCACCTTGAGTTTGTGTATATACTTGTGATAAAACTTGTTGTAGTCAACCTTGACTATTCGTACCCTAGATACCAAGGGTAAATTGTTGTTAAGACCAACGTCTTAATTGTAAATTGTTCACCGACCTTGTAAATCTGGTCGTTTTTGTTTGAATATCTCCTTAGTTGTTCAACACTTGTTTTGTTATAAAAACAGTTTTGAGTTACTGCCCAAATGGGACTGTTGTACAGGTGTCGAAACTTCTTAGTTTCGATTGGGCATATGTGTGTCGAAACTACTTAGTTTCGATTGAGAAAAAGGTATCGAAACTACCTAGTTTCGATTGAGTATTTGCTATCGAAACTACCTAGTTTCGATTGAGAAAAAGGTATCGAAACTACCTAGTTTCGATTGAGTATTTGCTATCGAAACTACCTAGTTTCGATTGAGAAAAAGGTATCGAAACTACCTAGTTTCGATTGAGTATTTGCTATCGAAACTACCTAGTTTTGATTGATTAAAAGGCATCGAAACTCCCAGTTTCGATGGATCAACAGGTATCGAAACTCCTAGTTTCGATTGAGTTAAATCGAAACTCCTAGTTTCGATTACTGGACTTCTGTTTCACAGAATCAGTCCTGCATATTTTTATGTTTTAAACTTGAATTCGACACACTCTTCTTGTTATCTTTCTTGCGTTTAAATAAGATGTAAGTTTAGCTACGGTTTTAAAGAACATAATATGAAAAATATCGAGTTTTTACCTTTAAAACCGAGATGAAAATGATGAAGAAAACAGAGAATGGTCTTGACTCTTTTGCAGAAACTCTTAAAATTCTTCTTAAAACACTGGATTGTGGTAGGATTTCGCTTAAAAACTCGGCTTCGATTTTGAAGAGAATTGGAAGTTTGCCGTATGAAAATGAGAGAAAAAAAATGAGGATTGTGAGGTTTTTGATTGAAAGGAGTATGGTTATGTTCTGAGTTTTTCGCAAGTGGGAGTACGGGTTAATTTGAAAATATGTGAGATTGGGGATGGTTTCCTCTGCCCTTCGACCGAGAAGTCAAATAAGTGGGTTTGAGGTTAAAATAAATCAAACCATTTGATTTAAGTGTAACTTAATATCGATTAGAGTTTCAAAAGGGGTAGTTTAATTTGGTTTATTTTCTCACGGTATTATAAATTTAACAAGTTTATGGCTCGTTAAAGAAAAACATTGAAATCTTGGATTGTACAATCCGTTGAGGTGATTATTTGTAGGTATAAACACCTAAAAGTGACTCTACCCAATAGCGTTTTCGAAAGAGTTTGTTAGTTTACTTTTACGTATACTATATGATTTATTCTAAAAATAAGTTATTGGCCAACGAAACGTATACGCCTGGATATTTAATTTATCCACTATTGTTCGTCTTAGTCGGTTTGTACTGGTACTTGCACCGGTAATTCCTAGAATTACCCAAGTATAAATTGAGACCATGTACGATCTTTGCTAGACTCTAAAGTCCTTGTTTGTGAAATTAAATAAATCACCAAAAATAATTATAACGTAAACTTGTTTATAATGTGTACGGATATTGACCTGAAATGTCGGGTTGTCACAGTTTATGTGAAAGCAAGGGGATAGAAAGACAATACAGTGCTCCAAGAACTCCTCAACAAAATGGAGTTGCTGAAAGGAGAAACAGAACTCTAATTGAGTCAGCAAGATCTATGTTGGCTGACTCAATGTTAGGACGTGTTTTGTAACTGTTGATAAAATTCTATATAAGTTCACAGAGAGGTGAACTTAACAAGTTCGACTAAGCATCTTTAGGAACGAACTTGTTAAGTTCGCCTAGCCTATTAGAGGAGAACATAATAAGTTCGCCTAAGCATCTTTGAGGCGAACTTGTTAAGTTCGCCTATAGAAGGTCTTGTGTCTATAAATAGGATTTTATAGTTTCAAGGTAAAAAACGAGAGCAGTAGAGGGACTTTGAACGAGTGTAATTCTGAGAATCTGTAAACTCTGTGTTTGTGAATACAAAGAGGAAGCTTTATTTACATGTCAATTAGTATACATCCGCACTCTGTGTTATCAATACGTCCTGTCACGAGATCGATCTAAGATGAGTCATGTGGACCTACAAGTGGTATCAGAGCTTTTGCAGATTTGTGGTTGATTTTTGTTGATTAGAGACGGTTTTTGTGAACAATTTGACAAGAAATTGGTTATTTTTGAAGATTTTGTATCCATGGAGTTTACAAGTTCTTGAAACTTATTTTACTACTGAATTCATGAATTTGAGGTTGATTTTGATGAAATTGATCCAATAGAAGTGTTCCTAATCAGTCCCTACACATTCCTACGGTTCAGATTTGTTTAATTTGATCATATACATCAGAAATCATGATTTTCGAAGGTCTGAGTTCGTGTTTTCGTGTTTCTGAAGTTTCAGCGTTTTAGGCGAACTTGTTGATTCATTTGCAGGCGAACATAGGGAGGCGAACTTAATAAGTTCGCTTGGGGTCAAGTTCGCTTGGGGTTAAGTTCGCTCAGTGTTAAGTTCGCTCAGTGAAGTTCAGGCGAAATTATCTAGTCGCTAGTGTTAAAAAAAAAATATTTTGGCGGGAAATTTCTTCTTGTTCAAATTTTTTAGGGAAAGCTTATATGGTAGTTTTGAATCATTTTTGAAATTTTGAATTTTTTTAAAATTTTTTAAAAGAGTATTTTGGCGGGAATTTATTTTTTTCGAATATTTTCGCAAAAATTTTAAAATTTCAATTTTATGTGATGATAATGAGATTGAAATCATGCCACCGAGATTTTTGTGCATATCAGATTACCGTAGCTGGAAAGTCCGGTTCGAACAGTTCGTATCAGAAACTGATGAAAATTTTTGGAGACCAATAACAGAAGGATATGTGCATCCTACTTTTGACTTTTTGGAATTTTTGTGATGTTCCTAAACCAGTGACAGCTCTTACTAAAGTAGAAAAGCAGAAGTTTGATCGAGAGATGAAAACGTGTGAAACTTTAACGATGTCTTTACCAAATGAAATCATTCATAGTCTCGGGAAGTGTCCTACTTCAAGAGATCTATGGGAAGCATTGAAGAAAAAGGGTGAAGCAACATCTCAAGCGTTTGTGGTCTTGATCAAAGAAGTATTGGAGAAGCCAAGTTATTCTCAAAGTGATTCTTCTACAGATTTAACTGATAATGAGAGTATTCGTTCTGGTGAAAGTACTCAATCTACTGAGACTGATGTGATGAGTGAAGAAAGCTTTCAGACAGTTGAAGATGATTTGAGTGTATCAGAAATTGATGCAGAGTTTGTCATTGTTGATCAAAAGGGTGAAGCTGATGATGACGTATTCATAGCTCCTGGTGCATCTTCTTCAGAAGTAAAAGCTGAGGTAGTTTCTAACTCTGAAACGTTTTGTTCTAACTGTGTTTCAGTAAAGGATAAAATGATGAGGGTTATGGATGACAACGTAAACCTCATTTGTGATATGAAATTGATGCACACGGTAAACCAGAAATTAAAGGATAATAGAATGTGTGTATTGAAAGAATAGAATCACTGAAGAAGGATATAAATTCTCTGACTTTGAAGATCAAAGAGCAGGCATATCACCTGGATATGTCCTTTACAGAAATTGAGAAAAGAAATAATGATCTTGTTGAGAAATATAAGGAATTAGCTGGATCTAAAGCAGAGGTAATCAGATTGCATAGAAAGTTAGAAAGCTTTGGAAATTCATCATTCTGATTAGGACATTATCATGATAATACTAAAGAGGGGAAGGGAACTAATGGTATTGGTTATGTTCCTCCACCATTCAACGGAAATTATTCTGTGACACCTGAGATTATAAAAGATGAGGATTTAGATCCTAAGACTATGTTGAAAGTGAATCCAGTCACAGGTGAAGATATGGTGTATTCTGATGAGAGTGATGATGATTGTTTTGATGAAGCTAAGGTAGAGGGGATACCGAAAGAGGTTAAGAAAGAAGACTCAAAGATTGATTCTAATTCATCTAGAAATTATACATTTGGAAGTTCTTCAAATTCAAGGAGAGTTCCATATGTCAGAGATTATAAAGACAGGCGTACATGCTTTCATTGTAATGAGATGGGACACATTGTGGTGAACTGTCCTTACAAAAATAAATGGAAGAAGCAGGTAGTTCCTGAGAAGATGAAGCCTGAATCAAAACCTATTGAGAAAAAGTTTGTTCCGTCTCAAACTCCAAAAGAAGTTCATGTAGGAGAATCTTCTTCAAGTGCACCTTATCGTGTGAAGATTCCTTATATAAGAGAATATCGTGAGACGAGATATGGCTTTTACTGTGGTCTTGTGGGTCATATTCAGATTGCTTGTCCTCACAACGTCAAAGGTAATCGACATGTTACTCCAGAAAAGGTAAGAACTCTTGGTAAGCCTTATGTTAACCCAAATGTGGTTAAACCTCATGATACACCAAAGGGTAATTCAAAATCTGAGGTTAGGCTTTCTAGACCTCAAAGACGGAGGAGAAATAGAAGATTGAGAAAGATTTTAGAAAAAGAGTTTTCACAATCTAAAGATTTTTCAAATGAACAAGATTGTTCAAACACTTCACATTTTAAGCAAAAAGAACTTAATGAGCAGAAGTATGTTTGGAAATCTAAAGTTTATGTTTCTGACTCGTTGGAGCAATCACCGAAAATTGATGAGAGATTCGATTGTGAATGGAGCGAGGTTTATTATTTTGATACAGATGGACGACCCACCATGGCTTGGGTCCCAATTTCAAATTAATGTTTCTTGTTAGATGTGCAGGATTAACCAAGAGGGACTATTAATACCATTTTGGTTGTTGATAGTGGTGGTTCTAAGCACATGACAGGGAATGACATCTACAAGAGTAAAGAGTTGTTGATAATTGAGAATCTATTTGATTCAACGACTTGATGCTCAAGGGGGAGAATATGTCACACACAATGTTTTGGAAAGAGTTTTACATTGTCCAAATGATAACCTGAAACTTAGGATGATGATGGTGAGTATAAAGTCATTGATGCAACCATTTAACTAATTGAGGGGGAGTCTACAGGACAGGGGGAGTACAGAACTGTGTTGGTGACAAAGGCAAAGGCATTCAATTACAGGATTAAATCGGTTTCAGTTTTTAATTGATTGACTTGCTTAATCCCAAGTAACCAAGTAAATTGTTTTTCATAAAATGTTTTCATGGAAGGTTTATTTTTGTTTGTTTTACTTTCTTTGAAAATGATTTTGAAAAAGTCAAACAAATTGAAAAAGTTAAAATCGACACTACTTGAAGTTAAAGAAGAGATGATAGTACAACAGTAGATGTTCTTTCACACATGACCTTAGATTAACTGGTTGGTGCTTTATGTTAATATATCTGAATTATATGTTTTGATCTAGACTTCAGAGTTTACACAAATAGGAAATGATAATGTTGTGTATGCATATAATTTGAATTGTCAATAGACTAAAAGCGTCACTGAACCATTAGTAGTGTGAAAACATAATTAGATATGTTACAACTATGATTTTAACCCATTTTATGCTTGGGTGTGTGTGTTAAAAGATCACTATCAGATAAAGAATATTAGCTTTTAATAAATATTGTCCTATGAGATCAGTTTCGGGTTATGTCCTTAGCACTATTCATTCGATTTGTTTCAGTGCCCATGTCTCGAAAAGCATGCAATTTGAAGTATAATCAAGATATGTACTTGACAACATCTGTCAAACATATACTAGCCCTTGGATCATATTGATAAATCATATTTACTGATTCCATTGAATTCATAATCCAGATAACAGTTGGATCCACGTACCTAAATCTTATGATAACGCATATATAAGCCAAAACATTGAATCATTCGATTCTGAATCTTATTGATTCCTATACAATCCAATTTGGATTCTGCTATTCATGTGCTAAGTGATGTCTCCTCATTCTGGAAATTCGGATAATCTTTAGTAAAATCTCATATGTCTTGAAGATAGTGCATTTACTTTCTGTTGGCATACTAGTGGGGTACACATTGTATTTCATACTTAAATGGTACCTTAATTCACAAGAAAGTAGGAATGGGATGCTTTAGTTTCAAATCTTATAATATTGATAATTTGAATTTGTGTGTCATAGCATGATCCTATTTTCTTTGATTGTTTATCGAGTATCATAACATGCAATATGAAAGTCTTGAAAAGATAGAGTGTGATAATCTTGAAAGATATTGGTTTGATTGGTCAAGGCTTGAAAGAATGACATAGGATACCATTTGATATTATATGGAGGTTTATCCAAAATGTGTGATTGATGCATTGTTTTTACTGATATGATCTTCTAACTCATGATGTTCGACCAAAAAGATGTGATTTTGTATTTTACATTTAAGTTTATATAGAGAAAAACCAAAACGATTTTGTGTTTCTTATGTTTGAAAAACCAAAAAGATTTTGTCTTTCTTATGTTTGAAAAACCAAAAAGAGTTTATTTTTCTAGCTTCAATGGAAATCTTAATTGTTGGTTATTCTTGGTTGTTCTCCTTTGCATAAACTGAATATTGCAGACAGAAGTTGACAAGGGGTCCTTCTCCCAAGTTTTCTTCTAGATAGAAATAAAGAGAGTGTGCAGATGAACAAGACGAAGACTACAATGTGTTTGATGATATATGAAGACTGTTGACAATCTTCTGAAGCTGTTGTCAAGGGGGAGTCTGTTGGAGCATATTCTGGTGACAACGAGCTTGAAGATATTATGTCTAAGTCTTAGATTCTTTGACTTGTAATTGATAGAATTGTTAGCAACAGTTAAAGGGGAGTCTGTTAGGACATGTTTTGTAACTATTGATAAAATTCTGTATAAGTTCACAGAGAGGCGAACTTAACAAGTTAGCCTAAGCATCTTTAGGAGAGAACTTGTTAAGTTCGCCTAGCCTATTAGAGGCAAACTTAATAAGTTCGCCTAAGCATCTTTGAGGTGAACTTGTTAAGCTCGCCTATAGCAGGTCTTGTGTCTATAAATAGGAGTTTATAGTTTCAGGGTAAAAAACGAGAGCAGCAGAGGGACTTTGAACGAGTGTAATTCTGAGAATCTGTAAACTCTGTGTTTGTGAATACAAAGAGGAAGCTTTATTTACATGCTGTGTTTACTTGTCAATTAGTATACATTCGTTAACACGAAGGATTCCGCACTCCGTGTTATCAATACGTCCTATCACGAGATCGATCTAAGATGAGTCATGTGGACCTATACTCAAAACTGCCTCTCACATTCTGGGCAGAATCAGTTAGCACAGCCTGCTATGTGCAAAATAGAGTTCTCATTGTCAAGCCCCTCAACAAGACACCTTATGAACTTTGGTTTCAATGAGTTCCCTACATTGGGTTCTAAAGCCTTTTGGGTGTCCATGCACCATTCTCATCACACATGGGGTTCTTCCTAAGTTTGGTGCCAAATCTGATGAAGGATATTTTGTGGGCTATTCCTCTTAATCAAAGGTCTACTGTTAGGACATAGATTTGTAATGACAAAAGCTTGTAATAGTTAGATTTTATGTCTTTATGTTTTGTCATGAAATTGTAAAGTTGCTAAGTGTTTTTAGTAGTAAGCCTAGAGGCGAACTTAGTTAAGTTTGCCTGACCTATCAGAGGCGAACTTAATAAGTTCGCTTAGGCATAGCTGAGGCGAAGCTTAGTCTGTTTCAGGCGAACTTAATTAAGTTCGCTTACATCAGTTTTGGTTCTATATATATCTGTTACAGAGTCATTAGACAGAGAGTTGAACAGAAGTGAACAATTGTCTGATTGAGTCTGTAACCATTGTTATTCTGAATATAATCGAGAAGTTTATTTACGCGTGTTGTTTTGGATTATCGGTTAGTATACAAATCGGTAACGCGAAGGATTCCGCACTTCGTGTTATATCAACGTCATATCACGAGTTTGATCAGTAGCTGAGTTACCTAGACCTACAAGTGGTATCAGAGCAAAGTGCTCGTGAATTTAGTACGATTCTTGGTGATAATTGACGGTTTTTGTGTACAATTCTACAAGATTTTCAACATTCTTGAAGTTTCTGCAACAATGGCGTTTTTCAAGTTCTTGAAGACTGTTTCTTGACTGAATTCGTGATTTTGGAAGTGTAATTGACGAAATTAGACCGATAAAACTGTTACATTTGTTAAAATTCATAATCCTACGGATCAATTTCCTTAAATTCCATCAATTCGCTGAGAAATCATGAATTTTGAAGGCTTCGGTTCGTGTTTGGTTGAAGACTCTGATTGATTCTGTTACAGCAGTTTAAGCGAACTTGCTGAGTTCCTGTTCAAGCGAACTTAGCAAGCGAACTTATTAAGTTCGCTTCTCACATTTCAAGCGAACTTAGCTGTTAAGCGAACTTACCAGATTTCCTCCTTAAGCGAACTTGTCTTGTTCGCCTGATATTAAGTTCGCTTAGTACTCCTTAAAGCGAACTTATTAAGTTCGCCTGAGGGTAAAGAAGTTCAGTACTTAGAAAATTTTTCAGAAATTTTTTTTAACATGGCAAATATGGTTCAAGTCACAATCATGTTCAATTATGACAATGAGATTAGTACATCTCAAAAACCTTCGAAGTTACTGAATCTATCTGATTATTCAAATTGGAAAGATCGGTTTGATCAATTCGTATCTTTTACCGATACTAGTTTGTGGATTCCAATTTTGGAAGGATATACACACCCTACTTATTCATGGATGGGAAAAGATGATGTTCCAAAACCAGTGTATGCTTTATCTACTGAAGAGAAGTTGTTATTTGATCGAGAAAAGAAAGCAATGGCTAGCATTTCGATGTCTCTACCAAAGGAAATTTATCACAGTTTTAAACAGTTCAAGTCATCTCAACAGCTGTGGGAAGCTCTACAGAAAAGGTGTGAAGGGAGTTTAGATGTGAAGTAAAGTAGAAAAGAGTTACTAAAGAAACAGTTCTTAGTTTTTAAACATTTTCAGAATGAATCTTTGGATGATCTTGCTACAAGATTCTATCATCTTCTTAGTGAACTGGATAGTGCATCTGTGGTATATGAGACTGAGGAAATAAATGATAAATTCTTGGAGGCATTACCATCAAAGTTTGATGTGTATACGGTTTTGATCAAGGAAAATGTTAAGTACAAAACCATGTCTCTTGAAGAAGTCCTAGGGAAGATCCAGTCACATGACATGAATTTGAAAAAGAAAGAGACTAATTTGGAGCATATCCAGGATCCCTCGATGTATTTTGCCAAATCTGTTGGTAAATCTGGTACTGGTGTGGCATTTTTTTATGGTGATGCTAAAGAGTCTAGAAATGATCAGTGTTCTGGAGTTCCAACTTATTCTGGCCATTCAAGCAATTCTGGATTTTCTGCTACTACTGCTTCAACATCATATGGATCTCATGTGAATCAGAAAGTTGCTGATGATTATTTGGCTATGTTTTCTTCATTCATGGCATCATATGAAAATTTCATTGGAGGTAAAATACATGATCCTGAGGTTATAGAAGAAGATTTCAAACAGATTGACCCTGTAGATCTGGAAGAAATGAATATCCAATGGAATATGGCAATGTTGATGCGACAAGCTAAAGATTTCTTGAAGAGAACTGGTAGGAAATATATTGGTTCAAATAGTCGATCGCGTATGGGGTTTGATAAGAGCAAAGTTAGGTGTTACAACTGCCAAGAGTATGGTCACTTTGCTAAGGAGTGTGTGAAGCCAAAGGTAGAATTTGATTCTCAAAAGAAGCAATCTAACTTTTAGCATAATAGGAATCAGTCTCATGGTTCATCTAGTAATCAAAATCATGGTCCTTCTGGTAATACAAATCATGCATCTGCATCATCAGCTCTAGTTGCTCAAAACGATGAAAACTATGATTGGGGCATTCATCTGGAAGATTTGGTGGGTGCTGTGAGTCAGGCTTTTGTTGCAGAAATTCATTCAGAAAAACCAGAAGAATCTACTGATGATGAAAGCTCTAGTGATGATTCATGTGATGGTGAGAGTGTTCCAAGTGTTGATGATGAGGAAGAAAAAGGGCAAAATATTGATTCTGATGATGTGACAAGGGTTGCTGATGAGGAAATTGTTCTTACAGAAAATACTTCAGTTGGTGATGATGCAGAAAATATTCCAATTGCCAAAGTATTCATGGCAGACATGTCTGACCCGACTAAGGTAAAAGACTCTGTTTATGATATATTTTGTTCTAACTGTATTTCTGTTAAAAATAAATTGCAAAAGGTCATGGATGATAACACCAATTTGATTTGTGACATGAAATCAATGCATTCAGTAAATCAGAAACTGAAAGATAATGATAAACTGTGCATTGATAGAATTGAGTCTTTGAAAAGAGACTTAAATTCTCTTGGGTTAAAATACAAAGAGCAGGGTTATCATCTTGATATGGCTTATGCTGAAATTGAAAAACAAAATGAAGTAGTTGCCCAAAAGAACAAGGAAATTTCGGAAAAAGAATCTGAGGTGATAAAGTTACATAGAAAGCTGGAACAGTTTGAGAATTCATCTGTAGTGTTGGATTATTTTAATGCTAATGCTGATCCCACAAAAAGGGTTGCTGGTATTGGGTTTGTTCCTCCTCTGTTCAATGGAAATTATGTAGTTGAGCCTGAAATAATTCATGAAGAGGAGATTGATCCCAAGACAGTATTAAAAGTGAATCCAGTGACGGGTGAAGACATGGTGTATGATTCTGATACAGAGGATGAAGTATTTGATGATTCAAAGGTTGAAGGCATTCCGAGAGAGGTGAAAATTGATGAACTAAAGATTGTGAAGAATGTTACTCGGGATAGGTGCATCTTGACAGAACCTGAAGAGGTGAAGGTGATTCCTGATGAATGGATTCTTATGAAGGCTCCAAGGAGAAATGACACGTATGTCCTTGACATGAGTGTCGCCACTACAACGGATTCAATTCCAACATGTTTACTCTCCAAGGCGTCGGAATCTGATTCAATATTGTGGCACAGGAAGCTAGCTCACATAAACTACAGGAAGATGAACTACATTGTTAGGAATGATCTTGTGCTTGGTATTCCGAAAATGAAATTCTCAGTTCTTGATGATTGTATTCCGTGCAAGAAGGGGAAGCAAAGAAAGAAATCTCACAAATCAAAATCGACAAATTCTATCGTAACTCCGTTGGAATTGCTGCATATGGATTTGTTCGGTCCAATAAGTATTAGGAGCATTGGTGGGAAATCGTACTGCTTGGTAGTAACTGATGATTACTCCAGATTTTCATGGGTTAAATTTCTTTCAACTAAAGCTGAAACCACTGAGTTGGTTCAATACTTAATCCTGAGTTTGGAGAATTTATTAAATCTGAAAGTCAGAAGAATCAGGAGTGACAATGGCAACGAATTTAAGAATAGCAAAATGGGCTTATTCTGTTTACAAAAAGGAATTCATCATGAATTCAGTGCGCCATATGTTCCTCAACAAAACGGTGTCGCTGAACGAAAGAACAGGACGTTGGTCGAAACAGCTCGCACGATGCTTGCAGATTCTAAGCTACCAGTCACCTTTTGGGCTGAAGCTGTGAATACTGCGTGTCATGTTTTGAACCGGGTCTTGACCGTCAAGCGACATAACAAGACTTGCTATGAATTGCTGAATAATCGAAAGCCGAATCTGGAATATTTACTACCTTTTGGTAATCCGTGTACCCTACTGAAGGTTCGAGATGTCCCGACAAAATTCAGTGCGAAGGCTATTGAAGGGATTTTTCTGGGGTATGTGGCTAATTCGACTACCAAGAGGGTTTATAACAAAGAGACACGCCAAGTTGAAGAATGGTTCCATATTGACTGTTCAAATCGATATTTACCACAAATGGCGATTGGTCCGGATTGGGCATTTGATTATGAAAACTTATTCAAGTCTTTTCATTTACCTTCAGATATTTTTGATGAAGATGCTGCTGTTCTTTATGATTCTTGTCAAGATGCACAGCATAATGGATTTCTACCAAATGCAGTTCCCAATTCATCGATTCCATCTACTTCTGCTCCCGATCATAATGTTGCTTCTTGTTCCGGTCCACAAGATTCAGAGAGTGAGGAGGATAATGCTATTTTTCAAGATTCTCCTGCTGATCCGCTGTTGAGTGATGATCCATTACCTTCGACACAGGATCAGGGGGAGATTCCAACAAATTTAGACTCGGAAATTCCAATTCCTCAAGATTATTCTTATCAATCTGATTCTACTCAAGTTGATGTGTTGCCAGTTCCTGAGGTCGCATCCATCAAGGAACACAAAGATCATCCGGTAACAAATATAATTGGAAATTTACAAGATGGAGTGAAAACCCGTTCTCTTGTTGAAAATACTTGTTTGTATACTTGCATTAAAGATTCTGGTGTTCTTGATGATTGCTCACATTCTTGCTTTATCTCACAGGTTGAACCCAAGAATGTAGAGATGGCTTTAAATGACAATAACTGGATAGAAGCTATGCAGGAAGAACTAGCTCAATTTGATAAACTGAAGGTTTGGAATCTGGTTGATTTACCGAAAGGTGCGTATCCGATAGGAACCAAATGGGTGTTTAAATGTAAAAAGGACGATCGAGGTGTCGTGGTACGCAATAAGGCAAGATTAGTTGTCCAGGGCTTCAATCAACAAGAAGGAATTGATTACACCGAAGTTTATGCGCCGGTTGCAAGGCTTGAAGCTATAAGGCTGTTTCTCGCTTTTGCTTCCTTTAAAGGATTTAAGGTGTTTCAATTAGATGTCAAGAGTGCATTTTTATATGGAAAGGTTAAGGAGGAAGTCTATGTGTGTCAGCCGCCGGGGTTTGAAGATCCACTGAATCCGAACATGGTTTTCAAGCTAGATAAGGCCCTCTATGGTCTTCATCAGGCTCCTCGTGCGTGGTATGAGACTTTATCAACACATCTTTTGGCGAATGACTTTGTTCGTGGAAAGATAGACTCGACCTTATTCATAAAGAAATCAGGGGGAGATTACCTACTGGTACAGATTTATGTGGATGATATTATATTTGGCTCGACAAATGAAGGGTTGTGCAAAGAATTTGAGGGTGTTATGAAGTCGAAATTTGAAATGTCTGTGATGGGAGAGTTATCATTTTTCTTAGGTTTACAAGTAAATCAAAAGGAAGATGGTTTCTTTATTCATTAGTCCAAGTATGTCAAAGACATCTTGAGCCGGTTCAAGATGGATGACTGTACTTCATACGATACTCCAATTCCGGTCAATCATAAGTTAAATTCTGACCCGGAAGGAAAAGATGTGGACTGTCGACTTTATAGAGCTATGATTGGATCCCTCATGTACTTAATCGCTTCAAGGCCGGATATAATGTTTGCCGTGTGTATCTGTTCCAGATTTCAGGCAAAGCCAAAAGAATCTCACTTAATTGCTGTGAAAAGAATCTTTCGGTATTTAAAAGGAAAACAACGTTTAGGGCTATGGTATCCTCATGGTTCTAACTTTGATTTCAATTCTTATACTGATTCTGATTTTGGTGGTTGTTGTCTGGACAGGAAATCTACACACCAGGTGGTTGCCAGTTCTTAGGTAATCGACTTGTATCCTGGCAATGCAAAAAGCAAACCACAGTCTTGATTTCAACATGCGAAGCAGAATACATCGTTGCTGCAAGTTGCTGTTCACAGATCGTGTGGATACAACAACAATTGAGAGATTACGGTTTGAATTTCACAGGAACCGCTATGTTTATTGATAACAATGCTACTATGTCCATAACGAATAATCCTGTTAAACATAGTAAAACTAAGCACATCGAAATTCGATATCATTTTATCTGTGATTGTGCAGAGAAAAGGTTGATTGAGCTGGTCAAGGTACATACTGAAGATAATTTTGCTGATTTGTTCACTAAAGCATTTGATCGTACCAGGTTTGAGTTCCTAATTAAAATGATTGGTATGATTAATCCCGAATAAAAATTTTTCACAATCAGAATTTCATGGAAAAATTTTCTTTTAGTTTATTTTATTGCTTTATTACATTTCTGCATTTACATTTCAGTCAAAAAGTCTAATTTATAAAAAGTCAAAACAAATTGAAAAATATAAAATTTGACATCATTTGAGGTTAGAGAAGAAATGATAGTACATCAGTGATTAGTTCATTTCACACGACCTTAGTAGACCTTGATATATGAATGATTAAAATAAGTTGATTTGATCTAAATTTCAAAGTCTGGATAAATAAGAAATGATAGTGTTATGAATGTTCTATTCTTGATAATTTGTTTTAAAATTTGTGTATAAAATTTGAAACTTGAATTGTTAATAGGCTAAAAGCGTTTTGAAACTAATAGTAGTGTGAAAATTAAATATAATATGATTACATCTGTGATTTAAACCCATTTTATGCCTGGGTGTGTGTGTTAAAAGATCACTATCAGATAAAGAATATTAGCTTTTAATAAAGATTTTCCTATGAGATCAGTTTCGGGTTATGTCCTTAGCACTATTCATTCGATTTGCTTCAGTGCCCATGTCCCGAAAAGCATGCAATTTGAAGTATTATCAAGATATGTACTTGACAACATCTGTCAAACATATACTAGCCCTTGGATCATATTGATACATTATCTTTACTGATTCCATTGAATTCATAATCCAGATAACAGTTGGATCCTCGTACCTGAATCTTATGATTCCACAAATATAAGCCAAAACATTGAATCATACGATTCTGAATCTCATTGATTCCTATACAATCCAATTTGGATTATGCTATTTATGTGCTAAGTGATGTCTCCTCATTCTGAATATTCGGAAAATTTTTAGTAAAATCTTATATGTGTCTTGAAGATAGTGCATTTATTTTCTATTTGGCATATATGTGGGGTACACGATGTTTTATCATCTAAATGGTACTAAATCACATGAATTTGGAGAATAAACGCTTATAGTTTCAAATAATATAATATTGACAATTTTAAGAATTCAGGCTTTATATTTCAAATTCGGTATAAATAAGAGAACATTTTATAACCTGATCTTATTTACTTTGAAATTTATCGCATATCATTTCAAATATTATTCAAATTGAATGAGTTTCCAAATGAAAAAGATGCAATATGCACAAAATTGAGTTGAATGGTCTCTTATTATAGGTTACCCTTTGTTATTGATAATATGTGTGATGAATTAATTGAATACTGATATGATCTTCTTGCTCATGATGTTCAAACCAAAAATATGTCATTTCAGTTTATTCAGAGAAAAATAAAAAATATGTGATTCTGTTTGTATAAAGAAAAACCAAAAATATGTCATTTCAGTTTATTCAGAGAAAAATCAAAAATATGTGATTCTGTTTGTATAGAGAAAAACCAAAAATATGTCATTTCAGTTTATTCAGAGAAAAATCAAAAATATGTGTTTCTGTCTATATAGATAAAATTCAAAAAGATTTTATTTTTACTTTCCATGAAAATTCTAAACTTTTATTAAAATTGTTCGGGATTGGATCGAATATTGCTGATGGAAGTTCGGGATTTGAAAGTTTGAAGTTGGTAAATTTTGTTCAAGGCAAAAAGGTTGAAAAAACAATTAAGTTCGCTTGTGTACAGTGAAGCGAACTTAATATGTTCGCTTAAATCGGTGAAGCGAACTTAATCTTCTGTCTGAGGTGAAGCGAACTTAAGGATGAAGCGAACTTATCTTGTTCGCCGAAGGATTGTTAAGCGAACTTAACAAGTTCGCTTAGTCAAGCGAACTTATTCTGTTTAAGATTTGATTCAGGCGAACTTGTCATGTTCATCGTCTTCATCAGAACAAGCGAACTTATCCCAAATTTCTCAAAATTTTAAATCTGTGTTGTGAGTGCTATTTTTTGGTTGTTTCTTGATCGAAATCTCATTGCGAATCTAACAAAGGTAATTTCGTTGGATTTCATCCGCCATATTGAGCGTATTCGATGGTTTTTGATTTTGGTTTTCGTCGGACTGTTTCAAGCCTGCTTTTGACCTAATTTTTTACCGTCATATAAAATTGAACCTCATTGTTGGTTAGATTGTGATATTCGATTGTTTTTATAGGATTATTTCATGATTTGATCTTGTTTTCCCAAAATTTGAATTCTCTGTGTTTGAATTTGAACCGTCTCAGGTTCAAGCGAACTTGTTCGAAGCGAACTTGTCAGGCGAACTTAATAAGTTCGCCTCTTGCACTACTAAGCGAACTTATTAAGTTCGCCTAGGGGTCAGAAGTGAAAAAGAGTTGTGATTTTTTTTGTTTGAAATTTTTTAAAAATTTTTTTTTTTTTTTGTTTGCATTTTTTTTAAATTTTTGTTGTTGTTAATGATTGTGTGTCTTATTAAAAGTGTGTTTCATATATGTGTACGTGTTCTAATGTTTGTTAAGTTGTCCAATTTTTTCACAGATGGCTCGACGTGTCGAATACAAGCATAATCAAGTGGCTTTATTAGATCCTAATTTGCCGGAAGCTGTTCATTTTCAAGGCATAATCAATTTTCTAAATCGATCAAGATTGCATGTTGCATTGTCTGCGGATCCTTATATCAGCTTGGTTTATATACAACAATTCTGGGATACCGTACATCAAGACATTGACGTGGAACCGCATGTCCTTCGCGCCACAGTCAATAATACCGAGATTGCAATTTCAGAAGCGACAATTCGTGCTGCTCTTGCTTTGGGTGGAAATGCTGAAGATCCAATTTCTTATCCTAATACTCTTATTATGGGTTGTTTTCAAAGGATGGGTTATCGTGGACGACAAAATGATACTCAAGCTCGGAAAGGTGGATTAGTGGGTGAATGGAGGTACTTTATGCATGTGATTATACAATGCATCTCTCCACGAAAAGCTGGTACAGATGGCTTGAAGATGGCACTTCAAACAGCAATGGTGGCTTTAACATTGAATAAACGATTCAATTTTCCACTGTATTTTTATCGGGAGATGGTCATGCAGATTAATCCAGCTGAAGGTCAAGGTTTCTTGATGTATCCAAGATTTATTCAAATGATACTCAATCATCTTATTCCAGATCTTCCACAACATGCCATACGATTGACTTTGACTCCGATGTCAAAACGTATTTTTACAGATTGTACAAAGGTTGAACATCAAAATGCGGCGTTGATTCCGGTTAATACTCCACTGTTTGGGCACTTAATCAATCCTGATTATGTTGCACCACCAAATGATAATTGGTTTCATCCTGATGAACTTGCTCAAGTTCAAGGAGTTAATGTTCAACCACAACCACAACAGCAACAACACCAACAACAACCACAACAACCACAACAACCACTACAACAAGTTCAACCCCAACAGATTCCACAACCACAAATTCAAATTCCTATTCCTGAACAAGTTCCTATTCCACAGGTTGCAGTTAATATTCCTATTCAGGAACCTGTTCTAGAAGAGGTCGTTCATGATCCTAATCAAGATATGGGTATGAACATGGATGATTTTGTTGATGAAGCTGTGAACTCGCCCATTCATGAACAAGAAGGGAATGTGTTGACAGACGCTGAGTCTAGTTCAAGTTCAAGTGATACTTCATCATCTGATGATGACAGCACTGATTCTGATGAATCTAGAGATTTTTCTCCAGGTCATTATGAACGGTTGGCTGCTATTCCACTGGCTAATGCTGGAAAACGCATTAAATCTCAAGCCAGACGACCACGACACAAGTCTGTTCGGGATCCTCCTTCCGGTTCAGTTCTTGGAAAAAGATCGTTGGTAGATGAAAGTTCTGACACTGATAGTGACTTTAATCCTGATCCTTCACGACAAAAGTTAATGTCTGCTTCAATTGCGGCTGCACAATCTTCTCAAGGAGTTGAGGATGCAAATTTTGTTGCTTCTCTGATTGTTACTCCTCCAAGTTCTAAGGATCCATCTCCAGTTCCATCTCCTATTCCTACAGTGATTCCTACTACTTCAAGTCCTTCTATTCCACAATCCACAGCTAGTCCATCAAAGCCTTCTGATTCTGATAGGATTACTTTCCTTGAATCTCAAGTGCTTACTTTACAAACACAAGTTAACTCTCTTGTGTCTATTGATTCTCAACGACAGCTGGTGATTCAGACTCAAGCTCAACAGATTGCTGATATGCAAGCGTTAGTGTCCAAACTCGTTCAGCGTCTTGACTCTCAGGGGGTAGTTGAGGATACCTGATACTTGTCACACTGAGTCAATACAAAGACGTGATGATGAAGACAATGATCCTGCTGGAAATATTGAGGGTGATCGTCAATACACTGACGCTAATCCTATATCTAGAGTTCAGGGGGAGTCGACATCACAATCTCTTGAAGGAAACAAAGATAAAGATACTTCGGGTAATAATGAAGAAGATATTCTGTTATTAGAATTCTTTCAAGATTCAGAAGAAGAGGAAGCTGAAAAGATTGAATGTCTTGATGACATTGACGATTTATTCAATGACATGGAAGATGATATGTCAGACACTGAGATAGAAGAAGGAGAAATAGTGGAGATTGAAATATAGAAAGATAAAGATAGTGTTACATATGAAGGCTGTGACGGTCTGAAGGTGCCGTATAACTTCATCCAAGAGGATGTTGTTCCTGAATTCTCTTATGACGGAATAACTGACTCTATGGACTCTATTGAAGACGTCACATTGCCTGATGATACAGCTGAGTCAAAGATGGATACTGATGACGAGAATCTTCAATTCAATAAGAGTGCTGAAACTGAAACTACTCACACTGAGTCTCCAAAGATTAATGAAGAACCTGTGATGTTCAGAGATACAGGTATGACACGAGAACAGTGGAGAGAAGTAGTAAATAGTTGGATGAAGGTACAACCCAAGTCTCCAATACAACCTGCTCAGAAAGAAAAATATGTGAATAAAAGAGCAGTGTATAGGAAGGATCATTAGTTGGTTTTATGATGGTGAATCAAAATTGTTTGTAATCAAACGATCTGATGGCGTTCAATACATAAAGCCAAGGATCAAATATTTCAATACCTTGCCGAGGTGTGAAATAAATGGTCTAGCTTCAAAGCCACTCATAAATAGATCGAAGAATGGTTTGGCTGATGTGATAGCAAACCTGATAAAGAAAGAAGGTAGTTCGGGTAAGTATGAAAGACTGAAGCCACAGAAGGGAAAGAGAGTGAAGATTACAGATCCTAAGACTGGGAAAGTAACCTGGAGAAACAAGTACAGACCAGTGCGTGCTATACACAAGATACCATTAAAGAATATTCCTCAAGACTTTCTTGGGAATATGAAATGGTGGTATGTTGATGTCAATACTGGTGAAGCAAGGGTTGAAGATAAAGATAATAAGGTCATTGTGTGTTTCTATGACGCAATGAATCTTATTAATTTTTCAAAGAAAGATCAGAGGATGCTGCGAAAGAATGAGATAATGTATACTGATGAATGGATAGAACAAGGTCTACAGTATAAAAGAGTTTTGGAGATATGCAGAAGATACGGTGTGCATGCTGGCAGCAGACTACCGGATAACTGGAAGACTTCAAGATAAAGACTGAAGACAAAAGATCAAGCTATTGTCAAGGGGGAGTCTGTTAGGACATAGATTTGTAATGACAAAAGCTTGTAATAGTTAGATTTTATGTCTTTATGTTTTGTCTTGAAATTGTAAAGTTGCTAAGTGTTTTTAGTAGTAAGCCTAGAGGCGAACTTAGTTAAGTTCGCCTGACCTATCAGAGGCGAACTTAATAAGTTCGCTTAGGCATAGCTGAGGCGAACTTGTTAAGTTCGCTTAGTTTGTTTCAGGCGAACTTAATTAAGTTCGCTTACATCAGTTTTGGTTCTATATATATCTGTTAAAGAGTCATTAGACAGAGAGTTGAATAGAAGTGAACAATTGTCTGATTGAGTCTGTAACCATTGTTATTCTGAATATAATCGAGAAGTTTATTTACGCGTGTTGTTTTGGATTGTCGGTTAGTATACAAATCGGTAACGCGAAGGATTCCGCACTTCGTGTTATATCAACGTCATATCACGAGTTTGATCAGTAGCTGAGTTACCTAGACCTACACCTACAGAGTATTCAATTCAAGAACAAGGATTGTGGAAGAATCAGCAAATGTGGAATGTAGAGAACACATTGTCTGTGAGCAGGGAAAAGGCCCAAACTGGCTCTTTGACATAGACTCCTTCTACCAAATATTTGAGCCTCTCATCTTCTCAAATATGGAGTCTACCTCTACACAAACATCTGCCTCCACTTCATCCACTGACTACAGACTGGATTTTCCCAAATCTTCTATCATTCTGAGAAGACCATCCATTGATGCTCCATCAGTTGTGGAAGCAATTGAAGCCGGAACAAGACTCTCCAATGTCACCAGCAGCAACCTGTCTGAAACTGAAAATTTAGATGAAGACTCTTTGGTAAATGCTTTAGATGTTGTTGATGCTATTGCTGAAAATATTGATGTGGTTGCTGATGTTGAAGACTCTTCCACCATGAATGAAGAGACCCCTGTCCAAAATCAAAGCAATCTGGAGCAAGGGATAAAGCTGGAGGTGGTACCAGCACAGAGGATCCACAAAGAACATCCTCAAGAAAATATTATTGGCCAAGTCCACCAAGGAGTTCTCATAAGAGGCAAATCTCACGAGGCCAATATATGCTTGTTTTCATGTTTTCTATCTCAGGTGGAACCCAAGAAGATAGATGAAGCACTGGAACACAACAGCTAGATTGAGGTAATGCAGGAAGAGTTGCTGCAATTCAAGAGGCAGGATATCTGGAAACTTGTTGATCTTCCACCAGGTCAATATGCTATTGGCACACGATGGGTTTTTAGGAACAAGCAAGAGGAGAGTGGCATTGTAGTCAAGAACAAAGACAGACTTGTAGCTCAAGGCTACACTCAGGAAGAAGGAATTAACTATGATGAAGTCTTTGCTCATGTTGCCAGGCTTGAGGCCATCAGAATCTTCCTGACATATGCTGCATCCAAGAATTTCACTGTCTATCAAATAGATGTAAAGAGTGCCTTTCTATATGGGAAGATTGGTGAGGAAGTATACGTCAAACAGCTTCCAGGCTTTGTAGATCCTGCACATCCTACTCAAGTGTTCAAACTAGACAAAGCTCTGTATGGCTTATATCAAGCACCAAGAGCCTAGTATGAAACTTTGTCAGGATATCTACTAAGCAACAACTTCAGAAGAGGTGTTATTGACCAGACCTTGTTTATCAAAGATGAAGGGGGAGAAATCTTACTAGTTCAAATCTATGTTGATGATATCATCTTTGGATCGACAAGGAAAAAGCTGTGCAAAGACTTTGAGATTCTGATGCACTCAAAGTTTGAAATGAGTTTATGTAAGGCCCCATTCCCGGGTGACCTCACTTGTTGGCTTTACTCATAAACATAGTCGTAATTACTGAACTTAAATTTAAAACATTCAGAAGTAGCGGAAGCAAACATCATTCAAATTACATGTCATAACAACGGAAGTCTTATAAATTTAAACATAACATTGTCTTAACATAAATAAAAGCGGGATGTCAGTCTCGTGCAGGGTAACCTTCACGCCTTCGCACGACCCTTTCTTTTTGAACCTGAAATGTATACTAAAAGTCAGCTAACGCTGGTGAGTTCTAGTTTAAAACTATTAAGTATGATCATTCTTTTCTTTACAAGTATACATAATTATATACATTCGTAACTTTTGCTTTTCTTTCATCTTTCTTTTGTGATTACATATAAATAAATATACGTATTCATACTTTCGCTTTTCTTTCATCTTTCTTTGTGATTACATATATATAAATATACGTATTCATACTTTTGCTTTTCTTTCATCTTTCTTTTGTGATTACATATATATATATGCATTCACCTTTTTCTTTTCTTAACTTTCATGGGTCATACACTTAAGGGTGATCAACCCGTCATTTGTTTGCGAATGTCACAAAGACAAACGCCACGGTCCATCGTCATGGTCCGCCATTCTTACAACCGTCCGGCAACTAGTGTCCATCCGTAATTTATTCTTACAACCGTCCGGCAACTTTTGTCCGTCCGTAATAACTTACAACCGCCTACCGTCGTAGGCCGTAATTCGCCCGTCTACCCGAAAGTATCCGTTTCCCATGCGACTATTATTTATGCAACCGTTCTACTATTCATATTATGCCATTTGCTTCGACCGTCCATTAATGGCTTTCGTACGTCCTAGCTGATGAAGGAACGTATTTGTCCCGGTTACAAAATAGTCATGTGGTCGTCCGTCTACCGAAGTAGCCGTTGTCATCGAAGCGTCCTTAACTTTTTCTTATACTTGGCAAGCAATATATACATGGATATAAAGCAAGATTTCATTCTTACACATTGTGTTGTTCTTTCATTCATTCTATATAATCATACGATTCATTCTTTGTGCATAATTCATTTTCGTATATATATATAACATATATATTAGTATATCACGTATGATCACATTAGCATTCATATCATTTATTCATTTATTGTATACATTTCAGCCCCAAAACATTTAATAAGGTTTGCACATAACATAGAAGGGGGCACATAGAACTCACCTGAAAAGCTAGTCTTGGTTGTCCTAAACAAAGGTCCAACAACGTCACGTACGATCTGAATTAGGTAGTTTAAATACACACTAGACCCAAACCCGACTAACGGTTTAATCATTCTAAACATACTGACTTTACTTACTGGTCTGCTGCCTGCGCACTTAGTAAGTGCGCAGGGCCTTGCTCATGCGTACTTGACAAGTGCGCAGAGCATTCTTCTTGCGTACTTGGTAAGTACGCATGATCTTTCTCTTGCGAACCTGCGTACTTGGTAAGTACGCATGATCTTTCTCCTACGTACCTGCGTACTTGGTAAGTACACAGGACGTCGCTACTGCGTACTTGATAAGTACGCAGCACCTGTTATCTGGACAAGTCCGAAATTTTGCATGTTAATCCGATCATGCTAATCTTACAACTTTCTTTGATCAAAAGGTGCGGTTTTCACTCTAGATGCTAGTTCTAAGCTTATTTTCAAGTTTCATCCATAAAAACTTCTCCTATTTAGCTAAAACCAGAGAAACCCCAAAACAAACAAAAACTCAGATTATGGTCGAATCGTTACCTAGATTGGACTTCTGATTCGGAGGTTTTACTCACGAGCTCATCGGTAACGTGCTCCTTCAATCTCGTGTCGATCCGTTGACTTTCTCTCTCTAGACCCTAGCTCTCCTTTCTCTCTCTAGAATGATGAAATGAAGATGAAATGGTGAAGTGGGCTGCCTTGTCCCTTATATACCTGGGCTTTCATCGACCCGTTGGAGTCGAGCCCAAGCCCATCCGTTTTTCTTTTGTTTTATGACGATTAAGCCTCTATCGCGTTATTGTTTACTAAATTACTATTTTTGGGATGTTACAAGTCTACCCTCCTTAAAGAGGTTTCGTCCTCGAAACTGCTTATACGTTAAACAATTTAGGGTATAGTCCCCTCATCTCGTCTTTTTTTTCCCATGTAGCTTCTGACCATTTTCTGTGCTTCCATTGTATTTTGACTAAAGGAATCTACTTATTGCGTAGTCGCTTCTCAGCTCGGTCAATAATGGCTATCGGTTCCTCCACATAATTTAGTCTGTCATCCACTTCGATCTCGTCGTAAGGTATGTGAGCTGTGTCGTCTGCTAGGCACTTGCGTAAGTGCGACACGTGAAACGTAGGGTGTATTCCACTAAGCTCAACAGGTAGTCGAGTCTGTAAGCAACTTGACCCACTCTCACTAAAATCTTGAAAGGTCCGACAAACCTTGGACTTAGTTTGCCACGTCTTCTGAATCGGATGATTCCTTTCCATGGTGATACCTTTAACAGTACCATGTCCCCCACTTGAAACTCTAAATCCCTTCTTCTCTTATCCGCGTATGATTTCTGTCTGTCTTTTGCAGCTTTCATTCGAGCCTTGATTTGATCAAATTTCTCGGAAGTAGCTTTGACCACTTCGAGACTTGCAAAATCCTTCTGTCCAATTTCCCCCCAACAAACCGGGGTCCTACATTTCCTCCCATACAACATTTCAAATGGCGGCATGCCAATAGTCGAGTGATAGCTGTTGTTATATGAAAATTCTGCCAATGGTAGATGGCTGTCCCAACTCCCACCGAAGTCAATGATACAGGCCCGGAGCATGTCTTCCAAGGTCTGAATGGTCCTTTCCGATTGTCCATCGGTTTGGGGGTGGTAAGCGGTGCTGATGTTCAGTCTAGTGCCCATTGCTTTATTGAATTTCTTTCAAATCCTTGACGTGAATCTAGTATCCCTGTCAGACACAATCGACAGCGGCATATCATGTCTACTCACAACTTCCTTGATAAATATTTCTGCTAGTCTTTCTGACGAAGAAGTCTCACGTATTGGCAAGAAGTGAGCACTTTTCGTCAAGCGGTCGATGATCACCCAAATGGTATCATTGCCTTTAGCTGTTCGTGGTAGCTTGGTAATGAAGTCCATCATGATCTCCTCCCACTTCCATTCCGGTATTGGTAAGGGTTGCATTTTACCGCATGGTTTCTGGTGCTCGGCCTTAACTAGTGAAAACGTCAAGCACTTGTTCACGTACTCAGTCACATCATTCTTCATGCCCGGCCCCCAGTACTCTTTCTTCAAGTCTTGATACATTTTGTTTGTCCCGAGGTGGATAGAATAACGAGACTTATGGGCCTCATCGAGTATTTTGGCTCTAAGCTCGCCAATCTTAGGTATCCACATCCGGCCAAACCTAGTTCGTACACCGTATGCATTTGCATCTAAATTCCCTTGTTGACCTACTATTCTTTCCCATTTTATATTTCTTTCTGATAGTGCTTCATCTTGTGCCTTTGATATTTCACTCATCAAATCTGGCGTTATAATCAGCTGACACGCTTTGATCCGGATAGGTGTCGATTCTTCCTTTCTACTTAAGGCGTCAGCCACCACGTTTGCCTTGCCTAGATGGTACAATATCTCACAGTCGTAGTCTTTCAGTAGCTCTAACCACCTCCTTGGCCTCATGTTTAATTCCTTTTTCCCGAAAAAGTACTTCAGGCTTTTGTGATCGGAGTAAATGGTGCATTTAACTCCATACAGATAGTGCCTCCATATTTTCAACGCGAATACCACTGCCGCTAACTCTAGATCGTGTGTTGGGTAGTTAGCCTCGTGAATCTTTAGTTACCATGAGGCGTAAGCAATTACCTTTCATCGTTGCATAAGTACGCACCCCAAACCCTGCCCCGAAGCGTCAGAATAGACTACCAAGTCTTCATTTCCCTCAGGTAGAGTCAAGACTAGAGCTTGGGTTAATCGTGCCTTAAGTTCTTCAAACGCGTTGTTTTGGGTTTGACCCCATTCATACTTCATTTCCTTCCGTGTCAACTTAGTTAGTGGCAAGGCTATTCTTGAAAAATCTTGAATGAACCTTCGATAGTAGCCTGCCAATCCCAGAAAACTTCGTATCTCCGTTGGTGTCTTTGGGATGTTCCATTCCTTTACTGTCTCGATCTTTGCAGGATCCACCATAATGCCATTTGGGTTTATTACATGACCTAGGAATTGGACTTCCCTAAGCCAGAACGCGCATTTGGAGAATTTTACGTACAACTTTTCCAGCTTTAGCACCTCCAGAACCTCCCTTAGGTGACAGTGGTGATCACCCTCGCTTTTCGAATATACCAGTATGTCATCTATAAAAACTATCATTGATTGATCCAACATGGGTCGACATACTCTATTCATCAAATCCATAAACGTTGCTAGTGCGTTGGTCAATCCGAAGGACATCACGAGAAACTCATAATGCCCATAACGCGTGCGAAACGCGGTCTTTGGTACGTCTTCTTCCCTTACTTTTAACTGATGGTAACCCGACCTAAGATCGATCTTTGAAAACCAACTTGCACCTTGCATTTGATCAAAAAGGTTGTCTATTCTAGGCAGTGGGTATTTGTTCTTTACTGTCCTCTTGTTCAACTCGCGGTAGTCAATGCACATGCACATGCTGCCGTCCTTGTTCTTTACAAATAGTACCGGAGCGCCCCACGGTGAGATGCTCGGTCTAATAAATCATTTTTCTGTTAGTTCCTCTAGTTGAGACATCAATTCTTTCATTTCTGACGATGCCAATCGGTAGGGGGCTTTGGCAACGGGCTCAGCTCCTGGCAATAAGTCAATCTGAAATTCTATTTCGCGATCGGGTGGTAACCCAGGTAGATCCTCAGGGAATACTTCCGAAAAGTTGCACACCATGGGTACATTCTTGAGTTCGTTCATTTTCATTCTATCATCAATAACATATGCCAAATAAGCTTCGCAACCGCGCCTCATGTATCTTTCGGCCTTGGTCATCGAGATAATGTTCGGCATCGTGCAATTCCAATCCCCATAAACCGTAATTGGACTGCCGCTAGGAGCTTTGAGGTGTATCCTCTTACGTTTACATATGATTTGAGCTTCGTTGGCAGCTAGCCAATCCATACCCAATACTATATCGAATCCTCCTAAGGTGAGAAGGAATAATCTAGAAGGGAACTTATGACCCTCTATTTCTATGATGCAATCCTCTGTTACTTGAAATACTGCCGAATTTTTACCAACGGCTGTTTGTACGCTAAAGACCTTTACTATGGTGTTGATAGTGCAACCTAGTTTACGACTAAATGCATTGGATATAAAACTTTTACTAGCACCAGAGTCAAATAAAATAGCAACATGTTCGTTATTAACTAGGAACGTACCTGACACAACATCAGGGTTTCCCCTTGCTTCCTCCTCAGTCAGGGCGTAGGCTCGTGTCTTAGCCTTTGGCTGTTCTTGTTCCTTTTCTTTTCCCGAACCAGATTGTCTGGTTTTTCTGCAACTCTTGGTCAGATGTCCAAATTGTCCACAACTTTGACATTTAGTGTCTCTCAAACAGTCGCGAGAATAGTGTCCCGCCTTCCCACACCTATAACATGTGGTGGTGCCGACTCGACACTCGCCAAGATGTTGCCTTCCATATTTCTTGCAAGTTTCATACCCTTCTGACCTTGGTTTCTTAATTTCGGTTGTTACATTCCTTCTTCCGGTGCCTCTAGACGGGTTCTCCCATTTTCTCTTTTGGATCCCTGTTGGTGGGTCCTCATTGGCATAATCTTCGTAGACGATTCCGCTCAGATTCACTACCGACTCGAAGGTCGAGGGTAGGTTGTCTTTTACATGGACACGGACCCTTTGAGGTAGGCCCTTCACATAATACTTGAGCATTCGCTCTTCTGTCTCCACAAGGTGGGGTACCAGTTGAGCTAGCTCATTAAATCTAGAGGTATACTGGTGGTGCATCTTGTTGCCCGCCTTAAAGTTTAGGAATTCATTTTCCACTCGATCAATTTCGTTCTAAGGACAGAAATTTTGAATTATAAGCTTCTTCAGGTCTTCCCATGTCATTTTGGCAATAATGTTTGGCGAATTTGTTCTCTGAATGTTTCTCCACCAACCTAGTGCTTCGTTGGTGAAAGAATGAGCAACATATTTAACCGCCTGGTCCGGTCGACACTCGCTGATGTTAGTTACAGCGTTCATCCTCTCAATCCATTCGAGCGTTGCCACTGAATCCTTGCTCCCATCAAACTTGGGTGGGTCTCCATCTTTGAATCCTTTGTAAGTGCACCCACGATTGCTTGATCCCATTTTCACTTCATCCCCATCACTATCATAGACTTTCTCTTCATGACCTCCTTCATCATCCTCTTTACTTTTCTTTAGTGCCTCAGATAGTAGATCAGGCAATACTTTCTTCAGAGTGAGCACAACTTCACGGGCAATAGCATCCCTGACTTCGGGTTCCAACTGTATCGGCCCTAGATTGTCGTCTCCAGTTGGGGTCACTTCTGTTTCGTGCACACTCTCGGTGTGTTCTGCGTGCACACTCTCTTCTTCTTCTAGTCTTTGATTCAACGGGGGTCTACCTACTCGGCCAGTGCGACCGCCTCGGCGTCCTGTTCTTCCTCCACCAGCCATAATTCTTAGTTTCCTGATAGTTATAGAGAGAATACATCAATGACATTCCTTCAGATCATAGTTTAGAAAAGTACGAGCAAGGTAAATTTTTAATTACAATGACCGGTTTGTGATTACTAATTTACATTGCTTTTCGGGTTCAAAACTCTTCAATTCGGTTGTGACATTGACATCTATTTGTTCTAACTTAAGGTGTCTATTCTTATCCAAGTGTATTAACTCTAGAACTTACTTACCGTGCTGGCGTTGGCGTTGGTTACCCATACTGACATCCGTGCGTTGGTCCCATAATTAGTTTGAGTCCAGACATTTAGGGATGTCTGAATCTCTCAAACTATTGCTCTGATACCAACTTATAAGGCCCCATTCCCGGGTGACCTCACTTGGTGGGTTTACTCATAAACATAGTCGTAATTACTGAACTTAAATTTAAAACATTCAGAAGTAGCGGAAGCAAACATCATTCAAATTACATGTCATAATAGCGGAAGTCTTATAAATTTAAACATAACATTGTCTTAATATAAATAAAAGTGGGATGTCAGTCTCGTGCCGGGTAACCTTCACGCCTTCGCACGACCCTTCCTTTCTGTACCTGAAATGTATACTAAAAGTCAGCTAACGCTGGTGAGTTCTAGTTTAAAACTATTAAGTATGATCATTCTTTTCTTTACAAGTATACATAATTATATACATTCGTAACTTTTGCTTTTCTTTCATCTTTCTTTTGTGATTACATATATATAAATATACGTATTCATACTTTTGCTTTTCTTTCATATTTCTTTTGTGATTACATATATATAAATATACGTATTCATACTTTTGCTTTTCTTTCATCTTTCTTTTGTGATTACATATATATATATATGCATTCACCTTTTTCTTTTCTTAACTTTCATGGGTCATACACTTAAGGGTGATCAACCCGTCATTTGTTTCCGAATGTCACAAAGACAAACGCCACGGTCCATCGTCATGGTCCGCCATTCTTACAACCGTCCGACAACTAGTGTCCGTCCGTAATTTATTCTTACAACCGTCCGGCAACTTTTGTCCGTCCAAAATAACTTACAACCGTCCTACCGTCGTAGGCCACATTTTGCCCGTCTACCCGAAAGTATCCGTTTCCCATGCGACTATTATTTATGCAACCGTTCTACTATTCATATTATGCCATTTGCTTCGACCGTCCATTAATGGCTTTCGTACGTCCTAGCTGATGAAGGAACGTATTTTTCCCGGTTACAAAACAGTCGCGTGGTCATCCGTCTACAGAAGTAGACGTTATCATCGAAGCGTCCTTAACTTTTTCTTATACTTGGCAAGCAATATATACATGGATATAAAGCAAGATTTCATTCTTACACATTGTGTTGTTCTTTCATTCATTCTATATAATCATACGATTCATTCTTTGTGCATAATTCATTTTCGTATATATATATATAACATATATATTAGTATATCACGTATGATCACACTAGCATTCATATCATTTATTCATTTAGTGTATACATTTCAGCCCCAAAACATTTTGTTGAAGCACTTTCCTGTGACAACACTCTGGATAGAGTCTTAGTTTGTATTTTCATGTCTGTAATTGTCTTTGTATGTAAGAGTCTTTATGTATTAGTTTATCGAGTTGTATTTACTTTTACATATTGAATGTTGCATTTCTTTCTAAGTATTTTGCGCACTTACATATGCGTAGGAGAAAGCTCCTGCGTACTTAGCAAGTACACAAGAATACCTTTGCGTACTTGTTAAGTACGCAAGAGCATTTTGCCCTGCGCACTTGCTAAGTGCGCAGGCATCAGGTCAGGTATAAGTAGGATAGGTTGACATAAGTTAAGTACGCAGGCATAAACGCAAATACGCAGATTGTAAATTCAGTGCTTTTCTCTGTAACCTTCAAGTGTTTATAATACAAAGAACGTTTAAAGTGATTCTCTTGTCGGTTTACTTTGTTTAGTTTGACTCTCCACCTAGTCACTGGCATTCCGCACCCGGTTCGACTAGTAGACCCACTTGCATGTGACGATCCGCCACACCCGAGAAACCTACAAGTGGTATCAGAGCACTTACTCCTGATTTCGAGTGTTGTAAGTGAGTTTGGAGAGTTTTTACAAGCAAAAAGAGGTATTTTTGTTGATTTTTGTGATAAAATAGGGGTAGCTCTTGAGCACTATTTTAGAAGCAAAAATCACTCAAAAACTGATTTTTGTTGTGTATTTGAGTGTTTTGAGCATCAAAGGTTGGTTAGAAACAAGTTTCTGACCCTTTGGCTCATTTGCATTGATCATCAGACCAATTTTTACCATCTCCGGTGAGTTTCAGGTGACCGGAAAAGTTTGGTGAAAGTTGCTGAAAAGGTATCCTGCGTACTTACCATTTCTGGCAAAAAGTACAGGTTTCTGCGTACTTACTAAATACGCAAGAGTTATCTCCTGTGTACTTACAAGTGTGCAAGACTGAACTTGTGCGAACTTAAGTTATATCCTGCGTACTTACATCTACTCCTGCGTACTTACAAGTACGCAAGAGGAAATCTAAATACGCAAGACCATTTCTCAAGTGCGCAAGGCCAAAGTCAAGTGCGCAACTGTGTCTGACTTTTTTGAAATTTGACTAAGTGTTCAGTATGTCGAATCTTCAGAATCTTGGAAACCTGCTGAATTATGATAATGAGATCGGTACACCACAGAAACCACCAAAGTTGCTGAACGTGAACGATTATTCTAATTGGAAAGCACGTTTCGAGCACTACATTTCATATACCGACTCATCATTATGGATACCAATCCTTGAGGGATATAAGCATCCCACACCCATCTATCTTGATGATGAATTGCCCAAGCCTATTTCTAAACTCGATGAGGAAGAAAAGAAAGCATATGATCGAGAGAAGAAGGCACTTGGTTCGATCACTATGGCATTAACTCGGGAATTGTTCCACAGTTTTCGAGGGTATGACAATTCTAAGGATCTTTGGAAAGCTTTACAGAAGAGATTCTAAGGAATTAGTGACATCAAGAAGAGTAAGAGGGATCTTCTCAGGAAGCAGTATGAGTGCTTCAGATTTTTTGAGAACAAATCTTTAGATGACCTCATCTCTAGGTTCTATCATTTACAGACCGAGTTGAAGGCTTTTGAACTCAAGTATCCGGATGAAGAGATGGTGGAAAAGTTTTTGGATGCTTTACCACCCAAATTTGAGATGTACACAACCCTGATGAGGGAAAATCCTAAATTCTATGAGCTGACAGTGAAAGAGGCAATAGGAAAGGTGCAAGCTCATGACATGAACCTAAGAAGCAAGGAGAGCTCTGGAAGACCCCAGATACAAGACCCTTCTATGTATCATGGGACGACTTCTACATCCAAGTCATCAGGCTCTGGAATTGCCCTCTTCACTGGAAAACCTACTGTAGAAGACCACTCAACTGGGTGTGGTGGTCATGCTTGCTATGCTTCATGATCAGGGTTGGGGTCTCATCATCAAAATACCTCAAGAAATCCTCCTGCTACGTCTTCAGCTAACAACTCAGCTATAGCCAGAACAGCTGAAGATCATGTAGCATTATTCTCATCTTGTATGCTTGCATATGAAAATTTCATAGATGGCAAGCTTACTGATCCAGAGACGATTGAAGAAGATTTTAATCAAGTGGATCCTGATGACATGGAGGACATGGACATTCAATGGAATATGGCCATGCTATTGAGGAGAGCCAAGCGTTTCTTGAACAGAACAGGAAGAAAGTTTATTGGCGGGCATCCTAATTCCAAGGTCGGGTTTGACAAATCTAAGGCCAAATGCTACAAGTGTCTGAACTATGGACACTTTGCTCGTGAGTGTCAGAAAGACAGAGCACCTGCCTCTGGTTTCACCCGACCCAACCAAGGAAACAGCCATGGCCAAAACAATCCAAACCACCACAATCAAAGCCAAGGTGGAACGTCTAATGCACTGGTAGCCCAACAGGATGACAACTTTGATTGGGGCGTGCATCTTGAGGATGCCATCATCACACAGACACAGGTTGGTCTCATGGCTCAGATCATGGAAATGATGGAAGCAGAGAGAAGGGAAGCTTCTATGGCTGACCTAAAAGAGTCTACTACTGCTGGTACAGAGGAAGAGTAGGAAGCTGAAGGAAAGGAAGCTTCTGTAGCTGAGAAAGAGGAATCGACTACTGCAGTTGCTCTCATGGCCATTGGAGAAGCAACAAGTTCATCTCATGAGGTAGACTATAATCCCTTTTCTGTTGTTTCATGTTCCAAGTGTCTAGGGCTAAAACTTGAAAATTCTAAGCTCCAAGACAAAATTGAACCCCTAAGTATGGCAGCTCTAAACTATAAAGAAAACGAAAAACATTTTAAAGAGTCTATTGAAACGTTGAAAAAGGAAAAACGTGAGTATTCTTTAAAAATGAGCGATCAACAGCTTCACTTGGATATTGCTTATAAGGGGTTAGAAAAACAGAACAATGAAATCAACAAACTGCCAAATGAGATATTGCAGTTAAAATGCACTAATGAGAAGTTGAAAAACTCTCGCTTTGTGGTGGAACACTACGAGTCTGTGGTGAGACAACTGAATGGGTTGGGTTTGGGTACTAATGCCATTCCTCCACCAGTGAGCGGGAAGTTTGTCAATAGCTTAATAGACATTGATCTCACTTGTCTAGATGAGTCCTCTGATAAGGATGATTCCCTTAAAAAGGATGAATCCTCAAGTAAGGCTAACTCCACATCTAGTGAGGAGTTTCTTACTGCTTCTGAAGACGGGTCGGCTAACTCTTGCCCTGAAGGAGTAGTATCTGAGGAGTTGTTGACTGAATAAAAGGTAAAGAAAAACATTATCACTAATGGTGATAACTGCATTTTAACAGAACCCGACATCATTGAAACAAATGATAAACTAAAGGTAATGCTTTACGGGGGATATAAAAGTCTTGACCATGTAAAGAAAGAGGCTTTCTCAGCTCACTATGGGCTTGGTTATAAAGAAAATTTGGAAAAATATTATACTCCTAAAAACCAAACTGTAAAGGTTCAGACTAATGTTCATAAACCAACTCCTCCTTCTCATAATGCTGAGTTATCTAAGGCCAGATCTAATGAGCCTTACAAGAGAACTTATGTAGACAAGAGGAACTGTTTTCACTGTGGCATGGTTGGTCACATTTTTGTGAACTTTCCTTCTAAGAACCAAGGGAAACGGCCTGTTGTTTCACAACCAGTTGTTATCCCTAGGTCGCCACCAGTGAAACCATCTCCCAAACATCCAAAGCAAAATGTAGTGAAACCACCAGTCAAACCGATGGTAAAGCCTAAGATCATATCTGAAGGTAAACCATCTGTTCCAAGAAAGGTAACGCAACCAGCTGTACCTCGTGTATCTACCTCTGGTAGTACACGTACTGGTGAGAAACCTGTGGCAAGACTCTCTAAGCCACAGAGGAGGAGACGGAACAAGAGGTTGAGAAAGCTTGAATAGCTGACTTTAGTTCAATCAGGTGAAGCTTCCACAAGTTCACTTGCTGTAGTTGAACTAAAGTCTCATGTTCCGGTTAAGAAATAGAAGAGATACTGGACTGCCAAATCCAAAACTTCTCAATCTCCTAGTTTTATTTCTTCTAAAGACTCATCAATTTTGAACAGTCATCATGACTGTGAGTTAAAGGAAGTAGTTTATTTTGAAAAGGATGGACGACCCAAGACTACAATGGCTTGGGTCTCCAAAACTAACTAATTCTTTTGTGACTCGTGCAGGGACGTCCGAAGGGTACTATCTCTAACCGCTGGTATGTAGATAGTGGATGTTCCAGGCACATGACAGGAAACATGGCTCTGCTTCAAGACGTTAAACCATTCAGAGGCGGCTATGTGGCCTTTGCCGGAGAAAAAGGAGGCAGCATCACGTGTCAAGGCGTGGTTTCGAACGGTTGTGTCAGCTTTGACAATGTCAACTTCTGCGAGCAACTGAAGCATAACCTGTTGAGTGTCTCCCAAATGTGTGATAAGGAGTACTCGGTGATGTTTGACAAGTCAGAATGCCTGATTCTCAAACCCGGTTTTGAAGTTCCAGAAGATTGGATCCTGATGAGAGCGCCAAGAACAAACGACACCTATCAGATCGATATGAGCGTGGCAACAACCACCTCATCAGTTTCTACATGTTTGCTTTCTAAAGCGACAGAGCTCGATTCCATCTTGTGGCATCGGAAACTCGGACATATTTTGTATCGTAAAATGAATCATCTTGTCCGAAACGGTTTGGTAACCGGGGTTCCTAAGCTGAGATTTACCGTTGCAGATGACTGTATGCCTTGTAAAAAGGGCAAACAGCAACGGAAGTCTCACAAGCCCAAGCTCCAAAACTCTATTGATACCCCTTTGGAGCTATTACACATGGATCTGTTTGGCACCATAAGTATCAGGAGTATTGGAGGTAAGTCGTTCTGTCTAGTAGCAACTGATGATTTCTCACGTTTTTCTTGGGTGCATTTTTTAGGTACTAAAGACGAGACTGATGATATCCTCAATACTTGATCCTGAGCTTGTAATCTCTCTGCAAGCTGAAAGTTAGAAGGATAATTAGCGACAACGGAACTGAGTTCAAGAATAATTTGATGGAACTTTTCTGTCTCAAGAAAGGGATCCGTCACGAATTCAGTGCGCCGTACACACCTCAGCAGAATGGAGTTGCTAAACGGAAGAACAGAACACTGATTGAGACTGCAAGAACTATGCTGTCGGATGCAAAGCTTCCTGTCACTTTCTGGGCAGAAGCCGTTAATAAAGCTTGTCACGTCTTAAATAGAGTTCTGGTTGTGAAAAGGTACAACAAGACTTATTACGAGTTGATCAACAATCGACTTCACAATCTTGATTACCTAGTTCCTTTTGGTAGTCCTTGTTCCTTGTTGCTACAGTACAAAGACCGCCAGTCTAAGTTTCATGCAAAAGCAGTGGAAGGCATATTCTTAGGATACGTTGCCAACTCGCCTTGCAAGAGAGTGTACAATATAGGAACTCGTACTGTCGAGGAATGGTTTGAAGTGGATTGCAGTAAACACAGCATTCCACCCGAACCAACAGGTCCAGCTTGGGGTTTTGATTATGCTGCGCTATTCAAGTCATTCAATCTTCTTGATATATCTGCAGATGACGCCGCAAATGTTTATGAATTATTGGGTGGTGGCGATGACTCCAGCTTCTCTACTCGTGCTACTGTACCAATTGTAACTCCTGATCCTAATGCTGCATCTGCATCTGGAACTCATGACAGTGATAACAGTGAAGATGTTCTTGTTGTTGGAGATGACGCTCAAGCTAATCCTAACACAACTGTAGGAAATGAAGCTCCAGATGATCCAATTAACATTGAATCTTCTTCCTCTGGAACACAGGAAATGGGGGAGTTAAGCACGAATCTAGATCCAGAAATTCAGGAACCGATTGTACCGAAGACGAGAGTGCATAGGAATCATCCAATCGACAACATTATTGGTGATCCTTATGCCGGCGTTCAGACTCTTCATCGAACCATCACTGAGAACACCGGTCTTTACACAGAGATACTTGACACTGGTGTCATGGAAACATGTCTGCATGCTGCATTCTTGTCCCAGTTAGAGCCGAAGAATGTGACGGAGGCTCTCACTGATAACTGCTGGATTGAGGCAATGCAAGATGAATTGTCTCAATTCCAAAAGTTGCACGTGTGGGATTTGGTTGATTTGCCAAAAGGCTTTCAGCCAATTGGAACCAGATGGGTGTTCAAATGCAAGACGGATGATCGTCATGTTGTTGTGAAGACAAAGCAAGATTGGTTGTTCAGGGTTTTTATCAGCAAGAGGGCTTGGATTACACGGAAGTATATGCCCCAGTTGCTAGAATTGAGGCCATTTGACTGTTCTTGGCCTATGCCCCATATGTCGGCTTCAAGGTCTATCAACTTGATGTGAAGAGTGCTTTCCTTTATGGTAAAGTTCATGAAGAGGTCTATGTCACTCAACCTCCCAGTTTTGAAGATCCGCATAATATCAATAAAGTGTATAAGCTCGAAAAAGAACTTTATGGTCTTCATCAAGCACCGCGGGCATGGTATGAGACATTATCTAAGCATTTACTGTCTAATGGTTTCGACCGTGGACAGATTCACTCGACTCTCTTCATTAGGAAAGCAGGAGGTGACATTCTTCTTGTACAAGTATATGTCGACGACATCATTTTTGGGTCTACCAATGAAGGGTTATGTAGGGAATTTGAGCAGGTGATGAAGTCCAAATTTGAAATGAGTAATATGGGTGAATTGTCGTTCTTCCTGGGTCTGCAAGTCAGTCAAAGAGAGGATGGCATTTATCTACAGCAAACTAAGTATGTGCAGGACATCTTATCAAAATACAAGATGAATGATAACAGTACTTATGGAACACCTATCCCAGTCAATCATGGTCTGCATCCTAACAAAGATGGAAAGGATGTGGACAGCAGATTGTACCGTGGGATGATCGGATCACTTATGTATCTCACAGCTTCAAGACCCGATATAATGTTTGCTGTGTGCTTATGCTCAAGGTTTCAGTCTCAACCGAAGGAGTCACATATGATAGCCGTGAAGAGAATATTCAGATACCTGAAAGGGAAACCCTGATTAGGACTTTGGTACTCTAAGCAGCAGTCATTCGACTTCAAAGCCTACACTGATTCAGATTATGGCGGTTGTAACCTTGACAGAAAGTCAACTTCTGGTGGATGTCAATTCTAAGGAGACAGATTGGTCTCCTGGCAGTGTAAGAAGCTGTCAACGGTTTCTGTTTCAACTTGTGAAGCAGAATACATTGCTGCAGTGAGCGGTTGTTCTCAGATACTGTGGATTCAGCAGCAGTTGAGAGACTACGGCTTAAACTTCACTGGATCTCCTCTATTCATTGACAACAATGCCACAATGTCCTTCACAAATAACCCGGTGAAACATTCCAAAACTAAACATATAGAAATTCACCATCATTTCATCCGTGATTGTGCTGAAAAGCATTTAATTGAACTTGTAAAAATTCACACGGATGACAATCTTGCTGACCTTTTCACAAAGGCATTTGATCGATCCCGTTTTGAGCATCTTGTTAACTTGATAGGAATGTTCAATCCTGAGTAAAAATTAATTTTTCTTAATTCAATCCATGGAAGTTAAACTTTATTTCTTTTTAAATTTTCTGTATAGCTCTTTTAAGTTTCAAAATATTTTACAAAAACAAAAACAAAAATTGAAAATGGAGAAAATTTCAAAGTTAACTTGAGAAAAGAGGAAATGATAGTACATCAGAAATGATCTAAACGTCATATACTGCTCATATGGGAAGTGATTGCGTCATGCTTACTTAATTGTTTAACTTATTATGTTTTTAATCTGCTTATTTACAAGTAATTTAAATTGTCAGTAGGCTGTATGCATCTTTGAATCACTAGTAGTGTGGAAACTAAATCTAAATTACAACTGTGATTTGAACCCATGTTTGCATGTGTGTGTGTGTAAAAGAATAGAAAAGATCATTATCAGATATAGGATGTTAGATTTTGGCAATAATTTTCTTTTGAGGTCAGTTTCGGGTTATGTCATTAGCACAATTAATGCGGTTCATCTCACTTCACATACTCACAAGTATGCAATGAGAGATTGAATCAAGACATGTCTCTACATTAACCGTTGAGCATGTATTCACCCTTGAATCATTCCTGATTCATTGAAATCAAATCCAGATAAAAGTTGGATCCCCTTACCCTATTCAGTCACCATATATATTATCCTGAATCATCATTCCGATATTCAATGAAGAAAATCAAATGAAACCAAGACAACTGAATCACTCGATTCTGAATCTTTTGATTCTTGATAATCCTTATGGATTCTGCTTGATTTTTCCTGTGCTAATAGATGTAGCTTCATTCTGAAAATTTAGAAAATCATTGGGAAAATCTTAGATGCCTTGAGATAATGCAATTTACATTAGTATAGCATATCAGTGGGGCACACGTTGTATATCTTATAAAAATACCTTAATACATAAGAATGTGATACAAAGATGCTTATAGTTTCAAATATTATAATATTGTCAACTTGAATTACTTGTTTATGTGCTTATTACGTACGAATAAATAGTAATCCATGACATGATACCATATTCTTTGATGTTTATTTTGTATCGTTTTTGCTAAAAGATAGCCTGATATGATCTCTGCTCGTGTCTTTGATCAAAAATAGTTTGTGTGAATACTTGTATATTTCTATGAGAAAAGATCAAAAATATTTTTAGTTTATGCATAGTTCAACTTTATTCAGAAAAGCCAAAAATATTTGTGTTTAACCTTCCTGAATTGTATTTGAAACCTCTTGATTGAACATTTTTATCTTGTTCGTTATTTTACTTAAATAATCTTCATAATTTGAGATGAAAGTGTGCGCACATAAGGGTCTCTGCGTACTTGATAAGTGCGCATGAGGTAAACCCTGCGTACTTAACAAGTACGCAAGACTTAAGTCATGCGTACTTAGTAAGTACGCCAGGAGTTAAGTCCTACGCACTTAGTAAGTACGCACGACCAATATGTGTTGGGTATAAATACAGGACATAGAAAATTTTTTAGAGTTTATCACTTTCAAACCTTTTTCTCCTGTGATATTCCCTCCGATCATTTTCCTCAAAAAATTTTGAGTGTTCCAACCGGTTTTTCGTCCTGCTCATTGTTTAATCATCATCTAACATTTACTTGGTGAGAATCTCGGTCCGTATCATCCATTAAATCCCATGTTTTCGACCGATTCATCGACGGTTTTGAGTGTGAAATTATTGACCTATTTTGGTGTTCTAAATGCAAATTAAGACCTAAAACTTGTTAATAATCACTAATCGAAACCTATTGACTCCTAATTTGTCCTTAACTTGGTTTGATTTTGGCCTTGACCCTCGATTGCCCGTTGGTTCAACTGGGTCGTCATCTAGGTCAAAAATTTGACGGGTTTAGCGGTTAGGTGCGGTGGATAGTGGTCCCATAGGTCTTAATCAAGTATTTCGACCTTGTGGTGACCATAATCCACGGCAATGTCTCTCTTCTGATTGAAAGTTGAGATTTCTGGAATTTTGGCTAAGTGCAAGTTTTGCGCACTTAACAAGTACGCAAGAAGTAATTCCTGCATACTTGTTAAATACGCAAGAACAAACTCCTGCGTACTTGCTAAGTACGCAGGACCAACACTTAGCAAAAATTCTTAAGTCTGAAATTCACTTCATTGAGTAAATGCTATACTGAGTCATGTTTATCCATTTCCATTGATACGTGTTGTTCTGATTGTGCTTTCTGTGTGACTTTGCAGATTATGGCTCAGGTGTTTTCTAATGAATTCAACCTGTTAGCTAACACTGAACCAGAATGGAAGGGTGCAGCGTTGTAGTACAGAGACATAGTTGATTTCTTGAACCGTTCAAGAATCAGCTACGCCATTTCTGCTGACCCGATCGTGTCAAGACCCTATCTCGAACAATTCTGGGAGACGGCGGAGCATGACTGCACGGTATCCCCCATTGTCATTAGGGCTACCGTTGCAGGTCAGGCTATCGCATTTTCTGAAGATACCATAAGAAGGGTCCTGCAGTTCAGAGACCTTGCTACCGACCCGACAGCCTATCCAGACTACTTTGTGGATGGGTGTTGGAGGCAAAGAATGGGATACGTCAGATCGAGGGACTATGCTTCTTATAAAAAGATGTGGGTATTAGACCAATGGCGGTATTTCGCCCACGTCATGATCGTGTGCATCTCGTCTAGGAAAGCTGGGAAAGATGCCATGGGTCATGACCTTGCAGCAGCCATGGTCGGCCTTTCTCTCAACAAGGGCTACAACTTCTCCCGCTATGTCTTTAAGGCCATCAATGACTAGATAAACACAGCGGAGAGGTTTCGGTTCTTGTTGTACCCTCGGTTTATGCAACTTTTGATAAATGACGCGTTGCCAAACCTTCCTGCTATAGGGGAGAGACTGCAAGTCAAGCGGGTGGACAAAAGAGTATTTGCTCAATTTCTGAAGCCAGGCAGTGTAGAACCTATCCCTGTGCACACAGAACTCTTTGGCCACCTTCTAAATGAAGCATATGTGGCACCTGAAGACTGGAGATGGTACAGCCATGACTCGGAACCTGAAATGAGTGAACACTCCGATGAGCAACATGAACAACACGATGAGGAGAATGAAAGTGATGATGGATCATCTGAGGATGGAGACGACGAAGGCGGTGATGGTGGTGCTGAGGAATCCGATTCAGAAGCAACAAAATCAGATTCTTCTGATTCCGATGACGCACCATCACAAGCACACCCCAGGAGATCAGCACAGGCAACCCTACCTGAGTCGTCCTCCAAAAGGAAGCGACAAAGCTCGAGCGGCAAATATGAGCCAACATCTGACGCTGACGCTGCTCTACAAAGACAGAGACGAGAGCATGTTCATAAGAACAGGGGAAATAGGCAAGAGGTTGCTATCCCCAGGGTAGTAGAGGTCCCGACTGTGCAGCAAGTACGAGTTCCAGCTGCCAGTCCAGATTCAGCCTCTATCCCACCTTCACAGCAGTTATACCATAAGAGGAGAAGGCCACAAGTTCAAGATGACGTGGCAGTCACGACAGTCACAGAGGAGGTTCCTGTGACGGTGACCCTCCCTACAACATCAGTCCAAGTGGCGGTGACTACTCCAATTGTCACGGAGTCTGTCACCATCACCCCTACCATAACACCCACTCCCATCATCTCATCCCAAATCCCACCACCCCCTATTGATCCTCTAAGTCAACCCTTCACTTATGAAGATTACTCACAAGGGTTTGACTTTGGTACCATCTTCTCCTCCCCTATCCATAATGCCGAAGCATCATCGTCTAGGCATCCTAATCCGAATGAGGCAAGGATTGATGTGCTAGAAACCCAAGTTGCTGGACTACTGAAGACTATTCAGAAGTCAAAGGAGGAATCTGATGCTCAACAAGCACAGATTAATTCACTGGCCGATGAAGTTAGGATTCTACATAGCCAGAGAACGGGGACTAATGAGCAACTGAAGAACGTAATGGCACAGAATGAGCTGTTAATGAAGACAAATGAAATGATTCTAGGCCACAGAACGTCACTTGAGCTAAGGCTTGATTTACAAAGAAAAGAGCACGAAGCGATGGTCAAATTAGTTGCAGAACTGACCAAGAAGCTTGATGCTCAGGGGGAGAAAGAGAAAGAGAAAGAGAAGGAAAAAGAGAAAGAAAAGAAATCCACTGGTGCTGAGCCTTGTCATCCAGTCGACTTGACTAAGGATGACGATAAAGACAAGGATCCTGAAGTCGGTCCAAGTGGAGGTGAGCACCAAGCTTTGGCAATTGTGCCCATCTCTGCTATTGCAATGGCTGAGGGGGAGTCTACTCAGCAAGAGGGTGGTGATACCTCTGGTGGTGGTAGTGATAAAGGGAAGTTAGTGGCTGAAGTACTTAAGGACTTATCTGATGATGAGATCCTATATCTAGAGCCTGACTATTCTAAAGAAGCACATATCGATGCTCTCTTCAATCTAGAAGAAGGAGAGATCGACTCTGGTGATGACTGGAATGATGATGATGAAGACGTGGTGATAGAGATTCCCAAGGGTGACGGGGAAGGAGAGTATGAGCTAGAAGATGGAGAGATCTTTGAAGTTCCATCCGTCGACGCTCCGCTCGACACAGGTTCAGTCGAGCAGGCTAGTAATATAGAAGCCTCGACTAAAGCCTCCCTAGTTGACCCTGAACATGTGGACCCAGAGGCACCGAAAGATACAGACATGTCTTCTACCTCATCAAAGGGTCCAGCTCCTGTGTGGCAAAAGACGTCTATCATAGACAAGCACGAAGCAACAGGAATGATCTTAGCTATAAGGTTCGAGGAGGACAAGCAGCTGTTCATTATCAAAAGATCTGGCGGGGTTCAATACTTGAAACCCACCAGTGAAGCGTTCAACTCCTTGCCCAAATACGACCTGGTGAACCTAGCAAACCGAGAGCTGCTGGTCATTCCAATCACGCAGTGGCGATGGGTTTGTGGGTGGTTCTGCAGCATGAAGCAAGATCTGGGAACTTTGAAATGTTCAAGCCTCAGGTGCCTAAGAGAGTCAAGGATAAGCACGCTATACATCCTGTGACTAAGAAGCACTTAAAGAAATTGGTATACAAGCCAGTGCGATGTGAAACAAAGACTCCCTTGAGCAAGTTATCTCAGGATATTCTTGGTGACATGTGGTACTGGTACGTAGATTAAAAAATGGGCGAGGCTGTGATCATGGGAAAGGGACGTTCCGAAAGTGGGAACATAGTACCAAAAGAACTGATCAGAATATTTGATGAAGTCTGCTTCATCAACTTTTATGTGAAAGATCTGTAGGTACTAGCTGATAAGTATTGTGTCCACACAGATGAATGGACAAAGCTCCTTGCTTCTAAATATGACAAGGTGATCAAGTTCTACCTTGAATACAAGAAGAAGATGGAAGCTAAGGATGGACAACTGTGAGGACTGAAGATTGAAGACTGAAGATTGAAGACTGAAGACGATGAAGATCCCGAGCTGTTGTCAAGGGGGAGTTTGTTGAAGCACTTTCCTATGACAACACTCTGGATAGAGTCTTAGTTTGTATTTTCATGTCTGTAATTGTCTTTGTATGTAAGAGTCTTTATGTAATAGTTTATCGAGTTGTATTTACTTTTACATATTGAATGTTGCATTTCTTTCTAAGTGTTTTGCGCACTTATATATGCGCAGGAGAAAGCTCCTGCGTACTTAGCAAGAACGCAAGAATACCTTTGCGTACTTGTTAAGTACGCAAGAGCATTTTGCCCTGCGCACTCAGGTATAAGTAGGATAGGTTGACAGAAGTTAAGTACGCAGGCATAAACGCAAATACGCAGATTGTAAATTCAGTGCTTTTCTCTGTAACCTTCAAGTGTTTATAATACAAAGAACGTTTAAAATGATTCTCTTGTCGGTTTACTTTGTTTAATTTTACTCTCCACCTAGTCACGGGCATTCTGCACCCGGTTCGACTAGTAGACCCACTTGCATGTGACGATCCGCCACACCCGAGGGACCTACACATTTAATAAGGTTTGCACATAACATAGAAGGGGGCACATAGAACTCACCTGAAAAGCTAGTCTTGGTTGTCCTAAAAAAGATCCAACAACGTCACGTACGATCTGAATTAGGTAGTTTAAATACACATCATACCCAACCCCGACTCTAACGGTTTAATCATTCTAAACATACTGACTTTACTTACTGGTCTGCTGCCTGCGCACTTAGTAAGTGCGCAGGGCCTTGCTCATGCGTACTTGACAAGTGCGCAGAGCATTCTTCTTGCGTACTTGGTAAGTACGCATGATCTTTCTCTTGCGTACCTGCGTACTTGGTAAGTACGCATGATCTTTCTCCTATGTACCTGCGTACTTGGTAAGTACGCAGGACGTCCCTACTGCGTACTTGATAAGTACGCAACACCTGTTTTCTGGACAAGTCTGAAATTTTGCATGTTAATCCGATCATGCTAATCTTACAACTTTCTTTGATCGAAAGGTGCGGTTTTCACTCTAGATGCTAGTTCTAAGCTTATATTCAAGTTTCATCCATAAAAATGTCAGACCCCGCCAAGGCGGAAACGCGAGGCGCGAAATTCATGATTACCAAAGCATATGATTACCGCAAACACATACATGATAAATGGATACATAAACAAGTTTAAAGTTTTACATTCCAAAATGTAATTGGGTTTACAAAAAGTGAAGATTTCGCAAATATGACCCTATTACAAGGAGTTATACAAGAGAAATCCCCCAAATAGTTGTATCCATCGTGCATGCATGTAATCTACATTGCTAACCTTGCGATTGCGTCAATTTCCTGAAAAACATACTTAAAATTGTCAACACGAGGTTGGTGAGTTCACAGGTTTAAATCAAATAGATCTTTGTAAAATTCAATTGTTCGTAAATAGTTCCAGTTGCATGTGATAACCAGAATAAGAATTGTTGACCCATTTGTAAACTAGCTAGGAATACAAATAATATGTTCATACATGAGGCGTAACCAAACCATGACAATTGTACACGCCCCTAATTTCGTTATCCGGTTCTATGCGGCCATAAATCCTCCAGATTGTGGTTAGCGCGACTAACCATGACCGGGAGACGTCACTCTCCATAGTACTATTCATAGGACCCTAGGCTACAGTTAATGCTTACTACGTTGTTCCAGGGGACTTTAGCGGCCTCAAATTGTTGTTCTCATCTCATGTAAACATAAAAGTCGTGCCTTATTCTCTTGTTATCCCATAAAATAGTTGTAAGTATGTTTTTCCCCCAAATATAGAAAACAGTAAAAAGGGGTCGTGAAACTCACCTTAAGTTTGTGTATACTTGTAATGATACTTGTTGTAGTCAAACTTGACTATTTGTACCCTAGATACCAAAGGGTAAATTGTGTTAAGACTGAACGTCTTATATTGCAAATTGTTCACCGACTTTGTAAATCTGGTTGATTTTGTTTAAAATATCCTCTTAGTTGTTCAACACTTGTTTCGTTATAAAACAGATCTTAGTTACTGCCCAAAGGGGACTGACACAGGTATCGAAACTAAATAGTTTCGATTGAACAGATCAGATGTCGAAACTTACTAGTTTCGATTGAGCAAGCTGGGTATCGAAACTTCCTAGTTTCGATTGAGCAATAGGTATCGAAACTTCCTAGTTTCGATTGAGTAGACAGGTATCGAAACTACCTAGTTTTGATTGAGTAATAAGTATCGAAACTCCTAGTTTCGATTGAGTAAATAGGTATCGAAACTATAGTTTCGATTACTGCAATTCTGATTGACAGAATCAGTCCTGCATATTTTTATGTTTCAAACTTGAATTCGACACACTTTTCTTGTTATCTTACTTGCGTTTGAATATTTTGTATGTTTAGCTACCGTTTTAAAGAAAATATTGTAGATAGTATTGAGTTTTTACCTTAAAACAGAGATTAATATGATGAGAGAAAACAGAGAATGATCTTGATTCTTCTGTTAAACTTTCTTCAAAAACACTTGAAATTCTTCTTAAAACACCGAATTATGGTAGGTTTTTGCTTTAAAACTCGACTTCGAATTGGAGAGAAATGGGGGAATTTGTCGTAAGAAATGAGAAATATAGAAAGAGGAATTGTGATAAAGATGATTGAGGTGGTATGGGTTTTAAAATAGTCAATTAGGAAGTATGGTAAAATGGGACGTGAGAATGGGGGGGGGGGTGGTCTTCTCTGGCTTCGGCCGAGAAAGTCAAAAAGGTGGGTTGGGTTAATTGTATAATAGGATTTAAGTGTAAGTTTATTAAGGGTATTAATATCAATTATAGTTTGTACAAAGGAAATTTTAATTCGGTTTATACTGGTATGTGAACCGGTAACTCCCAGAATTACCAAGATATAAAATGAGACAATGTTCGGTCTTTGTTAGACCTTAATGTCCTTGTTTGTGAAATTAAGTAAATCACAAAAATAATTATAATGAAAACTTGTTTAATACATGTACGGATATTGACCTGAAATGTCGGGTGTCACATTCTCCCCATGTTAAAAGAATTTCGTCCCATTCGTGACATCTTGAACTGGTGTATCGTTAAATAAGGAGGGGTATTTTGTTTTCATTTGGTCCTCTCATTCCCATGTATACTCAGGACCACGTTTTGAGTTCCAACGTACTTTAACCAGTTTGATTCGACTACGTCTCAACCTTTGAACTTTCCAATCTGTAATCTCAATTGGTTCCTCGATGAAATGAAGTTTATCATCAATATGAATTTCATCTGGCGGTATGATCAAGGTCTCGTCTGCCAAGCACTTCTTGAGATTTGATACATGAAACGTATCATGTACATTGCTTAGTTCTTGTGGCAACTTGAGCTTGTAAGCTACAGGGCCAACCCTAGCCAGTATTTCAAAAGGTCCAATGTATCTAGGGTTGAGTTTACCACGGTTACCAAACCTTGCAACGCCTTTCCATGGTGAGACTTTTAACATTACTCGGTCACCAATTTGGAATTCTAATGGTTTCCGTCTGTTATCTGCATAGCTCTTCTGTCTATTTCGGGCCGCTTTCAGACGGTCCTTAATTTTGAAGATCTTATCAGTGGTTTCCTGGACAATCTCAGGGCCTGTCAAATGTTTTTCACCAACTTCTGCCCAACATAACGGTGAGCGGCATTTACGACCATATAAAGCTTCAAACGGAGCTGCCTTAATGCTCGTGTGGTAGCTGTTATTATAGGAAAACTCTGCTAATGGTAAATGAGTATCCCAATTTCCTCCGAAATCAATTACACATGCACGGAGCATATCCTCTAAAGTTTGAATGGTCCTTTCGCTTTGACCATCTGTTTGTGGGTGATATGTCGTGCTCATGTCAAGACATGTGCCCATGGTTTCTTGTAATGATTTCCAGATTCTAGACACGAATCTGCTGTCTCTATCAGAGATAATAGAAATTGGCACTCCATGCCTAGCCACAATTTCCTTGATATAAAGCTTTGCAAGTTTCTCGGTTTTATCCGTCTCTTTGATGGGTAGAAAATGGGCTGATTTTGTCAGACGATCAACAACTACCCATATCGTGTCATACCCGCTTGACGTCCTGGGCAACTTTGTAATGAAATCCATTGAAATCTGTTCCCATTTCCATTGGGGAATTTCAGGTTGTTGTAACAAGCCAGACGGTTTCTGATGTTATGCCTTTACCTTTGAACATGTTAAGCATTTACTGACATATGTGGCAATATCTCCTTTCATATTAGGCCACCAATATAATTCTTTTAGATCCTTATACATCTTATCTGAACCTGGGTGAATGGAGTACCTGGACTTTGGGCTTCGTCCATAACCAATTCCCATAAGTTACCAAAACATGGTACCCAAATTCTATTCATGAAGTATAAAGTGTCATCTGACTTTGGTTCCAACTGCTGTATCATTCCTCGTAAAGCTTCATTCTGAATGTTTTCCTCTTTGATTGCCTCTTGTTGTGCCATCCGGATTTGAGTCGTGATACTCATATGAATTGTTAATCCTAGGGCACGAACACGAAGTGTTTTAACTCGTTCTTTGCGACTTAAGGCGTCTGCTACGACATTGGCTTTCTCGGGGTGGTACTTGATATCACAATCATAGTCGTTTAGTAGTTCTACCCAACGACGTTGTCTCATGTTAAGTTCCTTTTGATCGAAGATATGTTGAAGACTCTTGTGATCGGTAAAGATAGTGCATCTTGTACCGTAAAGATAATGTCTCCAAATCTTGAGTGCAAACACAACTGCACCCAATTCCAAGTCATGGGTCGTATAATTCTTTTCGTGCACTTTTAGTTGTCGTGAGGCATATGCGATGACTTTGTCTCTTTGCATTAACTCACAACCAAGTCCTTGGTGTGATGCATCGCAGTATACGACAAAATTGTCGATTCCTTCAGGAAGGGATAAGATCGGTGCACTACACAGCTTCTACTTCAGTAATTGGAAAGCTGACTCTTGCTGGTCACTCCAATCATACTTCTTTTCTTTCTGGGTTAATGTGGTTAACGGCAGGGCTATTTTTGAAAAATTCTCAATAAATCGTCTGTAGTAGCCGGCCAAGCCCAAAAATTGACGCACTTCTGTCGGAGTCTTTGGTGCTTCCTAGTTTTTGATCGCTTCAATTTTTGATGGATCAACGTGAATTCCTTCCTTGTTGATGACATGTCCAAGAAAATGCACTTCTCAGATCCAAAACTCACACTTAGAGAATTTAGCGTAAAGATTCTCGTTCCTGAGTAGTTCTAAGATTAATTTCAGATGATGCTCATGATCCTCCTTGGTTCGTGAATATATTAATATATCGTCGATATATACTATCACGAATTTATCTAAGTATGGTTTGCACACTCGGTTCATGAGATCCATAAAAACAGCTGGCGCGTTTATCAAACCAAACGGCATAACTAGGAACTCGTAGTGGCCATAACGAGTTCTAAATGTTGTCTTCGGTACATCTTCTTCTTGGATTCTTAGTTGATGATACCCTGAACGTAGATCGATCTTAGAGTAGAAGCTAGAACCTTGTAGTTGATCGAACAAATCATCTATTCGAGGGAGTGGGTATCGGTTTTTAATTGTAAGCTTGTTTAATTCTCGGTAATCAATACACATCCTAAAGGTTCCATCCTTTTTCTTTACGAATAGGACCGGAGCTCCCCAAGGTGAGAAACTCGGTCTTATGAAACCTTTATCAAGCAACTCCTGGAGTTGATTAGATAATTCCTGCATCTCGGAAGGTGCCAATCGATACGGTGATCGCGCAACCCGGGCGGCTCCTGGTATTAAGTCGATTCGGAATTCGACTTGCCTTGGTGGCGGTAATCCAGGTAAGTCTTCAGGAAAAACTTCAGGATAATCCTTAATGATTGGTATATCCTCAAGTCGACGTTCCTCGGGTTTCTTCTCGACGACGTGAGCCAGGAATACGCAATAGCTTTCATGCAGTTTATCATCCTCAATGTTACTCTACTCTTCTCCCCTTGAATCGAAAGAACTTCTCCGTTCGGGAGTGGGATTTGGACAATCTTCTCAAAGCAAACAATCTCGGCGTGATTCTTCGACAACCAATCCATACCAATAACAACATCAAAACTTCCCAAGTCAACGTGTAACAGGTCTATACTAAATGTGTGGTTCTTAAAACATAAGGTACAACCCTGAATGACTTCTTCGATTTTAATTAATTTCCCATTTGCTAATTCAATTGTATAATTTTGGTCTAGTTTGCTGGGCTTAATACCGAGTAGGGACTTAAAGTCATTTGACACAAAACTCATATCAGCACCCGTATCGAAAAGTATAGAGGCATAGTGATTATTTATCGGGAACGTACCAGTGACAATGTTCGGATCTTGTCGTGCGTCACCAGCTCCTATCACAAATGCTCTTCCACGGGCCTGAATGTCGTTTCGGTTCTTCAACTTTGGACAGTCCTTTCTGAAGTGCTTTGGATCTCCACACTCAAAGCATCCCTGATTCATCCTTTCTGTTCCTGGGTTGACTTTTCCTGCTACTTGATTTATCTTATTAGGGTTCGCATTGCTCCTACAGTTATGGGCTAGATGCCCATACTTTTTACACTTTCCACATTGAGTACACTTTCCACTATGATGATATCCACACTTGTCACACTTCGGTAGTGTTCCAAGATATCCATTTTGTCCTTCAATGTTGGCAGCATAGGATTTCATAGTTTCGGGTCTCTTGTAAGTTTGATTCTTGTTTTGATTACTGGGTTTTCCAAACCATTTCCTCTTTTCCCCAGACCTTCCTTCCTCGGTCTCCTTCTTCTCAAACAAACCATCACGTATAGCATTATCCCTCAGCTTGAAAGCTAGAGTTATGGCGCTCTTGGCATCCATAGGGTTCGATGAAGTCACTAGACTTCGGATTTGAGGTGCGAGACCCCACAAATATCTTTCAACCTTCTTGTATTCTGGGGTAACCATGTGCGGAACCAAGATTGCTAACTCATTGAATCGGTCAGTGTAGCCAGCAACATCATCTCCTATCATTTGTAAATTCCACATTTCAGATTCGATCTTTTGCAACTCATTTCGAGGACAATACTCCTCGATCATCATGGCCTTCAGGTCTTCCCATGACAACTCATATGCTGTCTGCCTTCCCAAAGTCTTTACTTGTGAATTCCACCAGGTTAAAGCTTTATCAGTGAGTGAGCATGTAGAATACTTCACCATGCAGTCAGCGGTGCATTCACTAATATCAATCACCGATTCCATCTTTTCTATCCTTCTCATTAGCCCAACTGCACCCTCAGTGCCATTGAAGTTGCGGGGTTCGCAAGATAGAAAGGCCTTGTAGGAGCACTTCCTATTTGGAGCATGTGTAGAATTACAAGTCATAATGTCATTAATTCGGATCATGACAATGTGCTATGGCTTATTTATTCTATAACCTCCGGAACCTCCGGCTGTACCGCTACCTCCTGCACCTCCTCCGCCGGTACCACTGCCGTTTCCTCCTCCACTATTTTGATTTGCCTCATACTGCTCCATGGAAGCAGCTACTCGCTGTGCTATGAGTTGCTCCACGTTTGTGGAAATCGTCTTGTTGTTGTCACCAGTAGTATTACGGGTTGTCCAAGTCTGTCACACCCCGCCAAGGCGAAAACGCGAGGCGCGACATTCATGATTTCCAAAGCATATGATTACCGAAAACACATACATGATAAATGGATACATAAACAAGTTTAAAGTTTTACATTCCAAAATGTAATTGGGTTTACAAAAAGTGAAGATTTCGCAAATATGACCCTATTACAAGGAGTTATACAAGAGAAATCCCCCAAATAGTTGTATCCATCGTGCATGCATGTAATCTACATTGCTAACCTTGCGATTGCGTCAATTTCCTGAAAAACATACTTAAAATTGTCAACACGAGGTTGGTGAGTTCACAGGTTTAAATCAAATAGATCTTTGTAAAATTCAATTGTTCGTAAATAGTTCCAGTTGCATGTGATAACCAGAATATGAATTGTTGACCCATTTGTAAACTAGCTAGGAATACAAATAATATGTTCATACATGAGGCGTAACCAAACCATGACAATTGTACTCGCCCCTAATTTCTTTATCCGGTTCTATGCGGCCATAAATCCTCCAGATTGTGGTTAGCGCGACTAACCATGACCGGGGGACGTCACTCTCCATAGTACTATTCATAGGACCCTAGGCTATAGTTAATGGTTACTACGTTGTTCCAGGGGACTTTAGCGGCCTCAAATTGTTGTTCTCATCTCATGTAAACATAAAAGTCATGCCTTATTCTCTTGTTATCCCATAAAATAGTTGTAAGTATGTTTTTCCCCCAAATATAGAAAACAGTAAAAAGGGGCCGTGAAATACCTCCATTCACCTACTAATCCACCTTTACGTGCTTGAGTATCATTCTGTCTTCCACGATAACCCATTCGTTGAAAGCAACCCATAATAAGAGTACCTGGATAAGATAACGGATTTTCAGCATTTCCACCCAAATCAAGAGCAGCACGAATCGTCTCTTCAGAAATGGCAATCTCGGTATTATTAACAGTGGCACGAAGAACATGAGGTTCAACGTCTGTATCTTGATGTACTGTGTCCCAAAATTGCTGTATGTACACGAGACTTATATAAGGATCAGCAGATAAAGCAACATGAACACGTGATCTGTTTAAAAATCCTATTATGCCTTGAAAATTCACAGCCTCCGACATGTTAGGATCTAACAATGCCACTTAATTATGTTTATATTCGACACGTCGAGCCATCTGAAAAAGTTGGACAACAAACATATTAGCAAAAATAACAAACACGAACAAACAACAAAACAAAATAACAAAAAATTTTTTTTTTTAAATTTTGAACAAAACAAAAAAAAATTACAAGTCCAAATCTTCCCTGACCCCTAGGCGAACTTAAAAAGTTCGCTTAGTAGTGTAAGAGGCGAACTTAAGTTCGCTTCGAACAAGTTCGCTTGGAACAAGTTCGCCTGAACTTGTGACGATTCAAATTCAAACACTGAATTTTTTTTAAAAATTGGCTAATCAAGTTAAACACATGAAATAAGCAATGAATATCAGTCGATTATCACTTAGATACCAATTAGAATGCTCAATTTTATATTTTCAGTCATAATTAGGTCAAAAACAATCCATTTAAACTGTTGACGAAAACCGAGAATAAAACCACCAAATACTCACAATTGAGCGGATGAAATTCAACAAAATTACCTTGGTTGTGTTCGTAATTCAATTTAGAATATGATAGAACCGGTAAACAACCCTAACAACACAGATTAAGAATTTCGAAAAATTTTCAGACAAGTTCGCTTCGTGTAAATGAAGACGGTGACTGTCAAGTTTGCTTGACGAAGAACCTTAAACACATTAAGTTCGCTTATTTAGGCGAACTTGTTAAGTTAGCTTATTTAGGTGAACTTGTTAAGTTCGCTTAACAAGCATTCGGCGAACATGATAAGTTCGCTTCACCATCCACAGACAACCAGATTAAGTTCGCTTCACTATTTTTAAGCGAACATATTAAGTTCGCTTCACTGTACACAGGCGAACTTAATAGCTTTTCAACCTTTTTGCCTTGAACAAAAAATTATCAACTTCAACCTGTCAAATCTTGAACTTCCGTCAGCAACAAGTATTTGATCCAATCCCAAACAATTTTTAATAAAAGTTTAGAATTTTCATGGAAAATCAAAATCAAAATCTTTTTGAGTTTTATCTATACAAACAGAAACACATATTTTTGAATTTTATCTGTACAAAACAGAAAACACATATTTTTTAATTAACATCATGAGCAAGAAGATCATATCAGTATTTAATTAATTCATCATACATTTTTGCAATAACAAAGGGTAACCTATAGTATGACACCATTCAACCCAGTTTTGTGCACTTTGCATCTTTTTCATTTTGAAACTCATTCAATTTGAATAATATTTGAAATGATACGCGATAAATTTCAAAGTAATTAAGATCAGGTTATAAAATACTCTATTATTTATACCGAATTTGAAATATAAAGCATGAATTCTTAAATTTGACAATATTATATGATTTGAAACTATAAGCGTTTATTCTCCAACTTCATGTGATTTAGTACCATTTAGATGAAAAACATCGTGTACCCCACATATATGTCAAACAGAAATATAAATTGCACTATCTTCAAGACATATACAGTTAATGTTAAGATTAGATCAATTTCCAAGATGAAATTATCTCTGTTAGCACAAGAATAGAATTAGATCCCAAAGGACATAAGAATCACGATGATTCAGAATCAGAAGATTCTAATGAATAGGCTGAATAGTGAGAATCAACAGATTCAGGTATGAGGATCCAACTATTATCTGGATAAAATTCAATGGAATCAGACTAGATGATGTATCTAACTGAACCAAGGGCGAATATATGTTTCAACAGATTTTGAAAGCATATCTTAGTTCAACAACACCTTGCATGTTTTTCGGGGCATGGGCAGTGAAGTGAACTGAAATAGATTTGTGCTAAAGATATAATTCAATATTGGTCTCATGAAATTCTTTATAACCATATATTCTTTATCTGATAATGATCATTTACACAAACACCCAGCCATATAATGGATTTAAATCACAGATGTAATCATATTATATTTAATTTTCACACTACTATTGGTTTCAAAACGCTTTTAGCCTATTGACAATTCAAGTTTCAAATTTTATACACAAATTTTAAAAAAAAAAATTATCAAGAATAGAGCATTCACAACACTATCATTTCTTATTTATGCAGACTTTGAAATTTAGATAAAATCAACTTATTTTAATCAATCATATATCAGGGTCTACTAAGGTCGTGTGAAAAGAACTAATCATTGATGTACTATCATTTCTTCTCTAACCTCAAATGATGTCAAATTTTATATTTTTCATTTTGTTTTGACTTTTTACAAATTAATATTTTTTATTGAAAATGTAAATGCAGAAATGTAATAAAGCAATAAAAGAACATAAAAACAAAATTTTTCATGAAATTCTGATTTAGAAAAGCATTTATTCGGGATTGATCATACCAATCATTTTAATTAGGAATTCAAACCTGGTACGATCAAATGCCTTGGTAAACAAATCAGCAAAATTATCTTTAGTATGTACCTTGACCAGCTCAATCAACCTTTTCTCTGCACAATCACGTATAAAATTATATCGAATTTCGATGTGCTTAGTTTTACTATGTTTAACAGGATTATTAGTTATGGACATAGTAGCATTATTATCGATAAGCATGGGGGTTCCTATGAAATTCAAACCGTAATCTCTCAATTGTTGTTGTATCCACAGGATCTGTGAACAACAACTCGCAGCAGCGATATATTCTGCTTCGCATGTAGAAATAGAGACTGTAGTTTGCTTTTTGCATTGCCAGGACACAAGTCGATTACCTAAGAACTGGCAACCACCTGTTGTAGATTTCCTGTCCAGACAACAACCACCAAAATCAGAATCAGTATAAGCATTGAAATCAAAGTTAGAACCATGAGGATACCATAGCCCCAAACGTTGTTTTCCTTTTAAATATCGAAAGATTCTTTTCACAGCGATTAAGTGAGATTCTTTTGGCTTTGCCTGAAATCTGGAACAGATGCACACGGCGAACATTATATCCGGCCTTGAAGCGGTTAAGTACATGAGGGATCCAATCATAGCTCTGTAAAGTCGATAATCCACATCTTTTCCTTCCGGGTCAGAATTCAACTTATGATTGACCGGAATTGGAGTATCATATGGGGTACAGTCCTCCATCTTGAACCGGCTCAAGATGTCTTTGACATACTTGGACTGATGAATAAAGAAACCATCTTCCTTTTGATTTACTTGTAAACCTAAGAAAAACGATAACTCTCCCATAGCAGACATTTCAAATTTTGACTTCATAACACCCTCAAAGTCTTTGCATAACCCTTCGTTTGTTGAGCCAAAAATAATATCATCCATATAAATCTGTAACAGTAGGTAATCTCCCCCTGATTTCTTTATGAATAAGGTCGAGTCTATCTTTCCACGAACAAAGTCATTTGCCAAAAGATGTGTGGATAATGTTTCATACCACGCACGAGGAGCCTGATAAAGACCATTGAGAGCCTTATCAAGCTTGAAAACCATATTCGGATTCAGTGGATCTTCAAACCCCGGCGGCTGAAAAAAATAGACTTCCTCCTTGACCTTTCCATATAAAAACGCACTTTTGACGTCTAATTGAAACACCTTAAAACCTTTAAAAGAAGCAAAAGCTAGAAACAGCCTTATAGCTTCAAGCCTTGCAACCGGCGCATAAACCTCGGTGTAATCAATTCCTTCTTGTTGATTGAAGCCCTGGACAACTAATCTTGCCTTGTTGCGTACCACGACACCTCGATCGTCTTTCTTACATTTAAACACCCATTTTGTTCCTATCAGATACGCACCCTTCGGAAGATCAACAAGATTCCAAACCTTAAGTTTGTCAAATTGAGCAAGTTCTTCCTGCATAGCTTCTATCCAATTGTTGTCATTTAAAGCCATCTCAACATTCTTGGGTTCAACCTGCGAAATAAAGCATGAATGTGAGCAATCATCAAGAACACCAGAATCTTTAATGCAGGTATACAAACAAGTATTGTCAACAAGAGAATGTGTTTTCACTCCATCCTGTAAATTTCCAATTATATTTGTCACTGGATGATCTTTGAGTTCCTTGATGGATGCAACCTCAGGAACTGGGAACACGTCAACTTGAGTAGAGGCAGATTGATAAGAATAATCTTGATTAATTTGAATATCCGAGTCTAAATTTGTTGGAATCTCCCCCTGAGACTGTGTCGAAGGTAATAAATCATCACCCAACAACGGATCAGCAGAAGAATCTTGAAAAATAGCATTATCCTCCTCACTCTCTGAATCTTGTGGACCTGAACAAGAAGCAACATTAGGATCGGGAGCAGAAGTAGATGGAATCGATGAATTTGGAACTGCATTTGGTAGAAATCCATTGTGTTGTGCATCCTGATATGACTCATAGAGAACAACAGCATCTTCATCAGAAATATCAGAAGGTAAATGAAAAGACTTGAATAAGTTTTCATAATCAAATTCCCAATCCGGACCAATCGCCATTCGTGGTAAAGACCGATTTGAACAGTCAATATGGAACCATTCTTCAACTTGGCGCGTCCCTTTGTAATAAACCCTTTTGGTTGTTGAATTAGCCACATACCCTAGAAAAATCCCTTCAATAGCATTCACACTGAATTTTGTTGGGACATCACGAACTTTCAATAGGGTGCAAGGATTACCAAAAGGTAGTAAATAATCCAGATTCGGCTTTCGATTATTCAACAATTCATAGCAAGTCTTGTTATGTCGCTTGACGGTCAAGACCCTGTTCAAAACATGACATGCAGTATTCACAGCTTCAGCCCAAAAGGTGACTGGAAGTTTAGAATCTGCAAGCATCGTGCGAGCCGTTTCGACTAAAGTCCTGTTCTTTCTTTCAGCGACACCGTTTTGTTGAGGAACATATGGCGCACTGAATTCATGATGAATTCCTCTTTGTAGACAGAATAAGCCCATTTTGCTATTCTTAAATTCGCTGCCATTGTCACTCCTGATTCGTCTGACTTTCAGATTGAATAAATTCTCCAAACCCAGGATTAAGTATTGCACCAACTCAGTGGTTTCAGCTTTAGAAGAAAGAAACTTAACGCATGAAAATCTGGAGTAATCATCAGTTACTACCAAGCAATACGATTTCCCACCGATGCTCCTGATACTGATAGGACCGAACAAATCCATATGCAGCAACTCCAAGGGGGTTACGATAGAATTCGTCGATTTAGATTTGTGAGATTTCTTTCTTTGCTTCCCCTTCTTGCAAGGAATACAATCATCAGGAACTGAGAATTTCAGCTTCGGAATACCAAGAACCAAATCATTCCTAACAATGTAGTTCATCTTCCTAAAGTTAATGTGAGCTAGCTTCCTGTGCCACAATATTGAATCAGATTGTAGTGGCGACACTCATGTCAAGGACATACGTGTCATTTCTCCTTGGAGCCTTCATGAGAATCCATTCATCAGGAATCACGAAGCCCGGTTTCAGAATATAGCATTCAGTATCGTTGAAATGGAATGAAAACTTCTTGTCACAGACTTGTGATACGCTTAAAAGATTGTGTTCCAGCTGCTCAACATAATTCACCTTTTCAAATTTGACTTTGTCATTCTTTAACGTACCCTGTCCAGTTATGTACCCGCCTTTATTGCCCGTAAAAGCGACATAACCACCATCAATTTGTTTAACATCCTCAAGCAATCTAACATTCCCTGTCATATGTCGAGAACAACCCCTATCCACATACCAAGTATTGTTGATAGTCCTCCTTGGTTGTCCCTAGATAAACAACAAGAATCAGTTAGAAATAGGAACCCAAGCCATCGTGGTCTTGGGTCATCCAAATTGATCAAAATAAACAACTTCTTGTAATTTACAATCAACCTTATCATTCACTTTTGGAACAGATGTTTGACAATCAGACTTTTTCAAAGAAGATCCATTTTTATTATTTTGAAAAACATTATTTGATATATTATTGTCAGATTCAGATGTTTTCAAAATTTTCTTTAATTTTCTGTTTCTTCTTCTCCTTTGAGGTCTAGACAGTTTAACTTCCTGATGAGAATCTTTTGAAATTCCAACATTAGGAATCTCAAGCTTCTCTTTGCATACGAAAGATTTAGCATTCAATTTATCATGTTGTTTAAATCCAGAGGATTTAACAAAAGATCGATTAGGCATATTTTTCTCCAAACTAGAAGACGACTTTCCCTCATCTTTTCTTTTCAGAATCTTGACCACTTTCGGTTGTGAAGGAACAGTCTTCATTTTACCCTGGTTTTTGTAAGGACAATTGATCAAAATGTGACCAGCCTCATTGCAATGAAAACACACTCTTCTTTCTTGATAACTTTTGAAATAAGAGGTTTTCTTTGAATTTGAGGATCCATCAGAGGAATAAGCTTCAGAGGAATGTCCAGAACAATTTATCGGCTTCTTTGGAACATAAGTCTGTTTTGGCACCTTTGAAGAATTCACTTTTTGATAACCGGCCGCAACAAACCCACTTGACTGTAAGATTGGAGAAAGTTTAGTTGGAACAACTTTCACCTCTTCGGGTTAAGTCATAATGCATCTATCCCGGGTAACAGTTTTAACAACTGTTGGGTCATCAATTTTCACTTCTTTTGGAATGCCCTCGACTTTCTTTTCATCGAACATCTCATCTTCAGAATCAGACTCATACACCATATCCTCCCCAGTTACCGGATTCACCTTTAACACAGTTTTTGGATCTATCTCCTCTTCATTTATGATTTCAGGTTCCACCACATAATTTGCATTAAATGGTGGAGGAATAAATCCAATACCAGCAACACGCTTAGTAGGATCAGCATTTGAGTTAAAATAATCCAAAACAACTGAACAACTTTTAAATTGTTCCAACTTTCGATGAAGTTTGATCACCTCAGACTCTTTGTCAGATATTTCTTTATTCTTTTGGGCAACAACTTCATTATGTTTTTTCTATTTCAGCATAAGCCATATCTAGATGATAACCCTGCTCTTTGTATTTTAGCCCAAGAGAATTTAAGTCTCTTTTCAAAGACTCAATTCTATCAATGCACAACTTATCATTATCTTTCAGTTTCTGATTAACTGAATGAATTGATTTCATGTCACAAATCAAGTTTGTGTTATCATCCATGACCTTTTGCAGTTTATCTTTAACAGAAATGTAGTTAGAACAGTAAATATGACAAACAGAGTCTTTTACCTTAGACGGATCAGACATGTCTGCCATGAATACTTTGGCAATGGGAATATTCTCTGAATCATCACCAACTGAAGCATTTTCTGTAAGAACAATATTCTCCTTAGCAACCCCTGATACAGCATCAGAATCAATATTCTGCACTTGTTCTACTTCTTCATTAACACTTGGAAACTATCACCATCACAAGAATCATCACTAGAACTTTCATCATCGGTCGACTCCTCTGGTTTTTCAGAATGAATTTCTGCAATGAAAGCCTGACTCACAGCACCCACCAAGTCTTCCAGATGAATGCCCCAGTCATAGTTTTCGTCATTTTGAGCAACCAATGCTGATGATGCAGATGCATGATTTGTATTACCAGAAGAACCATGTGATTGATTCCTATTATGCTGAAAGTTAGGCCGATTGTTTTGAAAATTATTCTGCATCTTTTGAGAATCAAATTCTACCTTCGGCTTCACTCACTCCTTAGCAAAGTGACCTTACTCTTGGCAGTTGTAACAACGAACTTTGCTCTTATCAAAACCCATACGAGATCGACTATTTGAACCAATATATTATCTGCCTGTTTTCTTCAAGAAATCTTTAGCTTGACGCATCAACATGGCCATATTCCATTGAATATTCATTTCTTCCAGATCAACAGGGTCAATCTGTCTGAAATCTTCTTCTATAACCTCAGGATCATGTATTTTCCCTCCAATAAAATTCTCATATGATGCCATGAAAGATGAAAACATAGCAAGATAATCATCAGCAACTTTCTGATTCAAATGAGATCCAGATGATGTTGAAGCTGTATTCGCAGAAAATCCAGAATGGCTTGAATGACCAGAATAAATTGGAACTCTGGAACACTGATCATTTGAAGACTCTTGAGCATCACTAGAAAAGATTGCCACACCAGTACCAGATTTACCAGTAGATTTGGCAAAATACATTGAGGAATCCTGGATATGCTCCATATTAGTCTCTTTCTTCTTTATATTCATGTCATGCGACTGAATCTTCCCTAGAACTTGTTCAAGAGACATGGTTTTGTACTTAAAATTCTCTTTTATTAAAACCGTATACACATCAAATTTTGATGGTAAAGCCTCTAAGAATTTATCATTGATTTCCTCAGTCTCATACACCACAGACGCACTAGCCAGTTCACTAAGAAGATGATAGAATCTTGTAGCAAGATCATCCAACGATTCATTTTGAAAATGTTTAAAGTCCAGGAACTGCTTCTTTAGTAACTCCTTTCTACTCTTCTTCACATCCAAACTTCCTTCACACCTTTTCTGTAATGCTTCCCACAATTGTTGAGAAGACTTGAACTGTTTAAAACTGTGATATATTTCCTTTGGAAGAGACATAGAAATACTAGTCATCGCTTTCTTTTCCCTATCAAATAACAACTTCTCTTCAGTAGTTAACGCTGCCACCGGCTTTGGAACATTGTCCTGTCCTATCCAAGAATAAGTCGGATGCGTATATCCTTCCAAAATCATAATCAACAAACTAGTATCGGTAAAAGATACTAACTGGTCAAACCGATCTTTCCAATTAGAATAATCAGCTAGATTCAACAACTTCGGAGGTTTTTGGGATGTACCGATCTCATTGTCATAATTGAACATATTCGTGACTTGAACCATATTTGCCATTTTTTTTTAAAATTTCTGAAAAATTTCTAAATGCTGAACAATCTTACCCTCAGGCGAAGATACTAAGTTCGCCTCTGATACACCCAAGCGAACTTAATGAGAAGCGAATTTAATAAGTTCGCTTAAATCAGAAATCAACAATCTAATTAAGTTCGCCTAAAATAAGTTCGCTTAACCCTGTGAGAAGCAAACTTGACAAGTTCGCCTGCACAAGAAATCAGCAAGTTCGCTTGCCGTAACAGAATCAAGATCAAGAGCTTCGTCAGACAAAAAACCCGAGCCAAGAACATTCAAAAATCGTCATTAATCATTGAATTGAAGGAATTAAACAAAATTGAACCGTAGGATTGTGTAATTTGTCAATTAGAAGCTTTTTATCGGATCAATTTCATCATAATCCTCTTCAAAAACGTAAAAATCAGTCCTGAATCAGTCTTGAAACTTCATTGAAATGAAAAACTCAAAAATGTCAAATTTGATGTCAATTTGCCTATAAACCGTCTCAAATCAACAAGAATCACGAGAAAAAGCTCTGATACCACTTGTAGGTCCCCATGGCGCGTCTACGGATCTATCTCGTGATAAGACGTGACGTTTACTCGGAGTGCGGAATCCAACGAGTCAACGTTTATACGCATAAAAGACAATGCAAACAAGCAAGTAAATAACCTTCTCAATTCGTATTTCAAATCACAATGATGTTTACAGACTCAATCGGACTTCTCTGATCTGATCTCTCTGGTTCGTTATGACTGACTCTGTAAACACACATATATATAACCAACTGACCAGATATAACGAACTTATTAAGTTCGCCTCTGATAGACCATGCGAACTTATTAAGTTCGCCTACAAGTTCGCCTCTAGGCTATACTTGTAAAACACTTGGTGACATTTGACATTTACATAACAAAAACATAAAGACATAAAATCTAACTATTACAAGCTTTTGTCATTACAAACTATATCCTAACACTCTCATGTATCTCACTGCCTCAAGGCCAGATATCATGTTTGCAGTATGTCTCTGTGCAAGATTTCAAGCAGCTCCAAATGTTTCACATCTTCAAGCTGTCAAGAGAATTTTTTGATACCTAAAGGGAGCCCCAAGACTTGGGCTTTGGTACTCTAAAAATGATAAGTTCAATTTGTATGCATACACTGACAGTGATTATGGGGGATGCAACTTGGACAAAAAGTCCACATCAGGGGGATGTCAGTTTCTAGGAGGGAGACTGATTTCATGGCAATGCAAGAAGCAAACATGAGTTTCAACTTCTACAGCGGAAGCAGAATACATTGCAGCTTCAAGTTGCTGTGCACAAATCATCTGGATACAAAATCAAATGCTGGATTATGGTATGACTTTCATGGAAACTCGAATTCACATTGACAAGATGAGTGCTATATCAATCACAAACAATCCGGTGCAGCACTCCAAGACAAAGCACATTGACATCAGGTATCATTTCATAAGAGATCAAGCTGAGAAAAAGAGGATTATTTTAACCAAAGTTCATACCAATGAGCAATATGCTGATTTGTTTACAAAACCTTTTGATGAAGCTAGATTTAGATATTTAGTTGAATCGATTGGTATGATGAACTTTGATTAAAATCTGTCCCTAAAATTCTGTTTTAAAATTTGTTTTGTCTTTTGTTGTAAATAAAAGTTATGAGTCAGCAACATTTTTGTCCTTCAGCTACTGACAGGTTTAATCTTCAGCAGCAAAGGATTTGCCACTGACTGCTTTAAGGTATCAGCAGGAACAGGTTTCCTGCGGATAGCTTTAAGGCTGTTAGCAGCAACATCCTTGCTGCAGATCCTTGAATCCATCAGCAGCAATTGAGTTTGCTGCTGACAGACTTAACCTTTCGCAGCAACCAAGCTTGCAGCAACCAAGCTTGCAGCGGACATGCTTATCCATCCACAGCAACCAAGTTTGCTGCTGATGGGTAAATTTAAGTCCAAATTAACTTTTACCCACTGTAAAAATTAACGTCAGTCTTCACCATGACTGCCTCGGTGTATTACAGCTGTAACAGTAAAAAGTGAATAAGGTTGTACTGTACAAGTCATTTTGCTTTTTCCCTCCTCTGCCGTTATAAGAACAAATCAAATTTCCTTACCACCTCTTCACATTCAATTTCACCCTAAACCCACATCACTTTCTCTCAAGTCCCCACCATATTCAAAGCCTTCCATCCTTAAAACATTCAAAGCCTTCCATATTCTTAAACCTTTAAACCTTCCCTCCAAAATCAAACAACAATGGCAGACATCAATAACCCTGATGATAAGTTCTCCCCGTACTACAAACTTACAACATACTTAACCAAGGGAAAGAAATCCGTAGGATTCGATGATATGATCGACTTCCTATGCCGATCAAAGATCCATTTTTCCCTCACAACCAACCCTACCATATATATCCCTCATATGGAGGATTTCTGGAATACCGTCGACTACTCTACCGAACAGGGGATTCCCCAAATAAAATCCAAGGTAGACGTCAAGGACATCATCATCTCTGAAGCTACCCTCCGAAAACATCTTAAGCTTCAGGATGAGGGAGCAGCCATCTCATACTCAAAGGACGAGTACATGAGGACCTTTGTATCCATAGGGTACACTGGAAATCAAAATGAGTATACAATCGAGAAGGCGCTGATGGGCCCTCCATGGAAGTATCTCTGCCACACTCTTCTCCAATGCATATCTCAGAAGAGAAGTAGATGGCATCAAGTGAGCTCCGCACTTGCCTCTGCTTTTCATGGTATGATTACTGGCCTAGGTTTCAACTTTGCACACCTCATCTTTGAGGGTTTGAGATATAACCTTCAAGAGGGTGCAAAGCAACAATTTTTTATGTACCCAAGATTTTTGCAGGAGGTTTTCAACCAGGAACTAAAAGTACTCTCAAAACCTGCAAGAATCTACATCATGTTGGTATATAAAAATAATATTTTTCAAAGTATGAGAACTGTTTCCAAAAAGTTCTCAGGGGTCAATGTTCCATTGTTATCTACAATGCTGAACGTACAAAGTACCCCGGGTGACAGTTCAGCAATCCCAGCTGATACTGATCCCACACCCTCAACATCACATCCTGAACAACAATCTGCTTCAACCATCCCCCTGTGCATACTACTAAGGATGCACAGGTACAAAAATCACTTACATCTGTTTTGGATGGTATCGTTCAACTGGAACAAAGGGCCCCAGTTGCAACGACATACACCAGAAAAAAGGAGCAAGAAGACTCCTTCTCTTCTTGTCTCAAAGGCCTAAACCCAACCTCTAAGCCCTCATTCAGAATCCCAACATTCTGATGAGAATACCAAAAGGGATAGCCACAACACTAGCGAGACTTCCTTGGAAGCCTCTCTATTAGGATCAGGATCACATCCCGGATCCATAGAGCAACCCCCTGAGCCATTCCATTATTTCTCTTCTCTGAAACTAAATGCAGAGGCACCTGGTCAAGATGATATACCTTCTCCAACAACCACTATATTGGAGGTATTGATTGACTTGGCTGCTAGTGCACCCAACCCAGGTTCATCACCCAAGAAGGTTCACTCTGGTAGTATTGATAGAGTGAATGTGGAAAGGGCTATCACTACTCCTGGTACATCAACTACCCAGGAGGACAGTGACAACATAGCTAAGACCCTAACCACGACAACTCATAGTGAGGATGTTTCATGTGAAACACTCTTCACTGAGAGGAATCCCAGGCGCCAAGAAAACCAGGGTGATGGGGATGCAGAGGCTAGGCCTAAGGCCCCATCTAGCTCCAAGGATTCCATAACTATGGATGAGGACAGACTGAAACTTCATAACGTAGAATTGACGACCAAGGTGACAATGCTAGAGGCTGAAGTGTCCAAACTAAGACACCAAGTCTCTATGCATGAAGCCCAACAATGCCCAATTGTGCTTACTCCCTCTCTTGTATCAGTGGGAACTCAAACAGATACATCCCTTTTCACTGATGCAACCAAAAAGGGGGAGGTGGTTACTAAGGAAGATGATGCTGACAGCCTCGAAGAATGGATACAAGAGCAGACTGTGTTTCAATTTCCCCTATACAAACCTGCTTTTGTTCAAATCCATGACTTGCCAGACTCAGTAGATGAAGAGGAAGATGTCACTGAGGATTGGAAGTTAGTCGTCCGAGCTGTTGATGAGGTGCTACAAGAAGAAACTCTCCATGAAGAGACACCTCCATCATTCAGCATTCTTCCTAAAGCTGCAGCCATAATAAGTCATTCATCTACCCCCCAACTCTTCCTAATTTCAAAGAAGCTAGAATTTGACTCCATTCTAGCTTGGGGGTATGATGGAATAGCTAAGAGATTCTGGATTGGATGGGAGTTTAGTGGAGTAGAAGTGCTAAACTGGAACTCTCTTAATGCCCTTCAAGTTCTCAATCTGTATCTGACAAAATGCATCAACACTTCATCAGATCTCTCAGCAGAACTTGCATTCAGCAGGTTCTATGACTTAATGGAGGATAACATGCCCTGGTTTGAAAGAATACTAAAAGAAGCAAACAGGATGGCTTATCATGAATCTTCATCAGCAGCAGAACAAAGACTGGCTCCGAGAAGACTTGACATAATCAGGAGCAATGCTTTAACTGAAGAAGATGTTATCTGCTGGAGAAGATTCATGTACAACATAATGGTTAGGGATGTGGAAGTTCAAGGATGGATAAGCACTGACTCCCATGACTTCACCTTCTTCCTAAGCAATGGATCTTCTCTCTCAATCAACATCAAAGAGATCTTGCTCCTACATTCAGCCTTCCTGCACAAGGTCTTTGAGCTCAGATCACTCATCTTCAATGTCATCTCCTTAGAAAGTCAAGAAATGATCAAATTCATCAAGGCTTCTCTTTATAAGGAGGAATCTGGATCTGACTCAGACCTATCCTTTCTCTCTTCTCCAACAGTCAGACTGAACACAGAAGAAGAATCAAAAAAGAAGAGACGAGGAAAAGATGAAAGAAGCATGGAAAGAAGTGACAGGTATGGAATGGAAAGAAGATGAAGAAAGTTCCCTTACCTTGTCCATTCCCCAAAATGCCAATGAAGCTGAAGCTGAGATCCCAACAGCATCTACTACATCTGCTGTTGTGGTCCATGAAGCTGAAGCAGAGGCATCCAACAAAGATAAGGGAAAGGGACTAATGATCAAAGAAGATGAAGAAAGAATTGAGAAAGAGAAGAAAGAAAAGGAGGATAGAAGAAGAAGAAGAAGAGAAGAAGAGGAGATGGCTGAACTAAAGAAAGCTCAAGACAGAAAAACAGTCATTCTCCTCAGAGAACAACAGATCCAGCTGTATGCAAAACAGCTGGATGATCTGAAAGTAAACATTCCTGCAGTTTATCAAATTGAAGAAGATGAAGCTCTTGCTCTTCAACAACCTTCTACTCTCCATCCTAGACCTCCCTCCTCTCCACCCTCAAAGTCCAAATCCTCACACCCAAATCCTACTCATCAACAACCTCCCAAAAAGAAAAACAAACCTACTTCCAAACCAGAAGACTCAAGAGAAATAGTCATCTGGTCATACAGCTCTCAAGACCAATGGTTTGAAGTTTTCAGGGGGAGGATAGAAGTTAAAAGATCAATTTATACATCCGTTGATGAGGTACTACAGCTTCCAGATTCTGATCTAAGAAGAATGATGGAGCTGGGTGAAGCCAATGAGCCCGTGAATAAAGATGGGAGACATCTGCTGCTGGTAGTCAAACATCACTTCAACCCCAGCAGAGATGAAATCCTTGATGTCAAACCTCTCCAATCCCACTCTCCATTCATCAACTGGTCCTACAATGCTGAAAAAGATGAGTTCACATTGACAGATGTTAAAGGACAGAAGATGAGGTGTTCAAGCAAAGATATCTTCAAAATGGCCAGCAAAGACATCAAGACTCTATCTGAGCTTCCTATTAACAATCCCAGCAAGGACTAGAGAGGATATGAGGTTGAAAGAATTGTCAGCCACATACAAAAGCTTCAGCAACAAAAGCAGTAAGAGAGTTTTGGTAGCATCAGTCTAGGGGGAGTTTGTAGAAATAAAGACGGATGGCTACAAAATTCTCTAAGTACAAATGCTGCTGATCTCAAAGATTGCTGTGGATCGACAAAGTTGCAGCTGATAGGCTTTATTCACTGCTGACCAAAGCTGCAGCTGATAAGTCTTATCAGCTGCTGACCAAAGTTGTAGCTGATAGCCTTTTCACTGAAGCTCAAACGTTGCAGCTGACTGTTCTTGATAAAGCAACCAATACCACTGACAACTTTCTGTTGTTACACTGACACACTCCACGCAGAAAGAATGTCATTGGCACAAGACAATAAAAGACAACGACGCTCTCCTTTTGAGTATTCAAGCAATGATGCAAAGAAGACGTTTGAATAAAGTTAACCTTTGTAGTTATTATTATTGTTTGTATATGTAGAATAGCTTCAATACAAGATCAATGGTCTGTGTTAGATCTAATCCTTAGAATCAGGGTCTGTCTTGATTCTAAGTTACTATATAAGTAGTACTTAGATTCATTTTAAAAGTACTTTTTGCTTAAGAGTTTTCTCTATAATCTTGTAACACTTGAAGCTTAATACAAATTGCATTTATCAGTATTCTTCTTGTCTACTTGTTTACTTTGCTTAAGTTGTGATTATTTTCGCCAATCTCAACTGGAATAGAACCATCTTGTATTTACCGATCCAACATTTGCAATCAACGGAACCAATGATGATTCTTGGAGGAATTTTGGCTTTCCAATGCTGAATTGGTTTTTATCCAGCTCTCTTTGCTTTGTTAGCAGCTGATGTTGCTTTGGCTGCTGACAGATTTGTTTGATCAGCAGCAGATTTTGCTACTGAGGACTTTGGCTTATCAGCAGCAGATTTTGTTGCTGCTGATTGTTTTACTTGAGCAGTAGCAGACTTGGTTGCTGCTGAAGGCTTGTCCTTTGGTTTCTTGGGCTTTACTTGATCAACAACATTTTTACTGGCTGCTGATGGTTTAACAACAAATGTATGTCCATCCTTCTTTACATTGTTACCAGATGGTTTCTCTGTAGAAGTTCTTTTGTCGATAGGCTTTTGGTTAATCTGGTTGAAGGGATTAAATTTACAATTTGCAGCAAAGTGGTCTGATTCACCACAGATGATGCAAGAGTGTTGAGGTCTTGGCAACTTCTTCCTTGGTGGGGAGAGGGAGTTTCTGAAATGAGTTGCCTTGGCCTCAAAGCTTCTTACCTTTTTGTTTTTGTTCGTCTTTTCAAAAGCATGTTGCTTGAAGTTTCTTTGTTGCTGAAGGTAGTAGAAGCAGGTGCTGGCAGTATGATTGTATTTCCCACACACAAAGCATGATTTAGCCAGTTTGTCCCTTTGAAAGTACACATAGTCCTTTCTTTTTAACAAGTCTTTGAAGTTCCAGGGGTGAGCTTTGTTATGCTCAAAGGTGGCTTCTTCCAATGTCTTTTGAACATATGGAGCTCTCTCTCCAGGCGCGTGAAATATGTCAAACACCTTCCTTTGTTGGATTGAGGTTGAAGACTGTCCCCTTTCAACATTTAGCTTTCTTCCTTCTAGAGGATAGCTGATTCTGATTTGTTTGGTTGGTTGAGATACTGGTACTATTTTTGAAGGGATGAAAGGGCTTGGATTGTTGGCTTTAGTAGCTTCACATGTAGGAGGTGATTAAGCTTTATTGGTTTTAGTGGAGTTTGAGCATGTTAACTCAGACTCGGATGAAGTAGTGCATTCTTGCGTAGGGGTTTCTAGGACAACAGGGTCAAGATTTCGGTTGGCCATGTCAAGGTTGGAAAGATTGAAAATTGGTTCATGGATGGCTACATAGTCAGCGGGTGGAGGAACAACATTGTAGGGTGGTTTAGCTTGAAATCCAAGACCAGCAGTTACCTTTTCATGAATTTGAGCATCCAAAAGTCTTTGCAGCTTTTTGGATGCAAATTCATTTTTTTCCACATGGACCTTTTGGTCTGCTAATTCGGCCCTTGTAGCTTTTAACTTAACTAGAAGGTCATCAATTTGAGTTTCAAGGTTTGTTTGTTCATGTTTTAATGATAGAATTTCTTTCTTTAAACAATCAATCTTTTCCTTGTAACTGTTTTCAACCTTTTTAAATTCAGATTTCATTTGGTGAAATTCTTCATTTTGATCTATGAGATTCTGGTTATGTTTCCTGTATCCAAAGACCTTATCAATACAAGCTTGAGTACACAAATTTTCATATATGTAACCTTTCTGATTTTCATGTTTTTCCTATGTATTTTATGCCGTGCAATAAAAGATTTCAACCTTACATTTATTGTTCATATACACTTACAAGCATACACGCGTTCATTATAATACAATATTAACGAAAACAATCTTACAAACCTCGAGGACCAAACTTGACCAAAACTCAAAACAACATCAATATTACAAAACTACAAGGACTAGTCTTGATATTTCCAAAACCAACACAAGCACGGTCGTGCTTAGTCCTAAGCACGGTCGCGCTTGTGCCATGACCACGGTCGTGCTTAACATTAAGCACGGTCGCGCCTCGTTTACAGTTTGACTCCGCAAAGTCAAACCGACTCAAATCTTGTCCAAAAATAGATTGTAAACACGTTTAGAAGGTCGCGAAACTTGCAGAAGAAGATATTCGGCTAATTGAGACTAAAACACGACCAAATACACATGCAATCGTCCAAATACTCTCAAATTCTAAACCGACTTTTTTTTAAAACGAATCAAGTATTTGGGGCAAGAATCAAACGAATTAAGTTAAGCCCATACCTACCCGAGACATATATAAACTTCCCTAAACCCTAAATCCATCATTCCATCATCTCTATCTCGTCTGTCGATCAAGAAAAAGCCGCGAAGTCTCCCCGTAGCCGTCTGCACTTGTTGCCCATTCAAAACAGGTTAGTAATAGTTCATTAGGATCATCTCTCCAAGCTAATCGAAAGCCCTAACTTAATTCGTAACCACATTACATGATTTTACAGAATTGAATCTGAGTTTTGATAAAAAATGGTTTTAAACGATCGACACGATAAACAGAATATAAACCTAATTAAATGGTGTAATTCGATTCGCAAACATCATATCAATGAAAACCCTAAGTTTCTAATCTGTTTTATTACAAGAATCAGGCGAATTGCTTCTGGAATTGACCAGACACGGTCGCGCCAGCCTATGAGCGCGGTCGTTCCTGACCAAGCACAGTCGTGCCCCGTAAGAGGCCCGGTCGTGTTTACCGATCAAACCAAGTCCTGACCTAGTCAAAACCCTAGGCGCGGTCGTGCCGGATACGGACGCGGTCGTGTCTCAGGACCAGACTCTTGTTTTGACTTCTGACCAACCACGGGCGCGTTACCGACCAAGCGCGGTCGCGTACGTGCCGGGCGCGGTCGTGCCATATACAAGCACGGTCGTGCTCATCCCTTAAACAGAATCTTTATTTTTATTTTTATTCTGTTAATTTGATAAATAAATTAAATAACAGTTTAAATAATTATTTTTATAAACTAATTACTGGAATACCTTACACTGTTCCGAATGAACATTTTTTTATTTAAACTTATATTTTAAATAAATATTCTATTACTTAAACTAATACAAATAAATATATATAATAAATAACATAGTTAATTATTATTTTTAAGACAAACCCTACACGTTTAAGAATGACAAATTCACTTCCGTCATTAAATAACGCAAATCAATAACACATATACATTGTTCATTAGGTCGAACTTAGCAATCTACAACACACCGCCATTACATACTTGCTTGTGCGACCTACACTCTGCATAACAAGTGAGTTACATAGCCCCTCTTTTACTCTATTTACAAAACTTTTTGGGGTGGAACATGCGTTCAATTACTATGTTTTCAATTATACACGAATACAGTTTCCATCTTACATACATGTATGCAATTCTGTGCTTTATGCTTGAGTGCTAGGTGTGTAGACTATATACGCTATTCACAATCATTAACTATTAGCCGACAGTATACAGTGATAGTACTATTGAGTCTGACAAACCCACCCAGGTAGGGTGACTGTTGCTGACAACACGATTTGATTTCAGTTACAAAGGTTTGATTGAATACACAGGTCACACGATGGTTCCTCTCCATAAACGCCTTTATTGACATGTTTTGTATGAACTGTATACACACAACACATTTTTGCCATCACACAACAAAACCTATGTTTTCTCACCAACTCTTGTAGTTGACCCTCTCATTTAACCATGTTTCAGGTACCAATGTTTGAAGTGATCAAGATATGCTACACATAGGATTTTGACCTAGTTTTAATTGAACCAGTTATATTTTGATGTAATTTTCATTATTGTTTGGTGGATTGAATCTATGTTTTGTTGAACTTGTTTGATTGCAATGAAAATGATTATTAATTATTTAAACTTTAGTAAACCATGAGCAATGAACAGTCTGCACGCTTCACGCCCCGACGTTTCCGCCGTCGGTTGGGGTGTGACAGATTGGTATCAGAGCCTTGGTTATAGGGAATTAGGTTATTAGACACCTTTGACCTAGACTATAACTTTAGGATACCCACTTATGCCATGCTTCATGATTTACATGCTATGTGCTACATGCTATATGATATATGCTACATGTTTTGTATGTATATATGAATAACAACTTAAATAAACAATATCCCTACCCATATCCTAAACCACATATCCTTCATGCCTGCTTCCATGTCATCATCAACATAACCTGAATCATATTCTTAGACTTGGGTCTATAAAATTTTCTTTTACACCCGTTAAGGTTTTTAGACTTTGTTTAATTGTTAAAGGACACGTGCAATCTGGAAGAGTGACACCTGTATTCTGGGTTTTCTGTCTAGGAAAGCATTTCGTATAAATCCCAACCAACCGAGGGACCCGTATGCTTTCCTGGGAATTCCCGGGATGAATGTTTACTTATAGGCTAAAGCACGTCTCCTTGATAATTATCTGAGTAAATTAACCTTAATATGTCATAGTACTCGAGTGATTATGTCACTATTTGAGTACAATCCAAACTATGAACTACTTACATCTATTTATTCTTCTATTTAATCCAAGAAAATCTCACAACTCTTATTGTGTCTAAATCTGTAGAATGCCTCCCTGTCGTGACAACAGCAACAACATCAATAACACTGACCTGGCTGCTTTACTCGCACAGCTGGTGAACCAAATTACCCAAGCCAACAACAACAATAATGGCCATGCCAGTGGAAGTGCTGCTACTGGAGGTGGTGGTGGTGCCAACCCGCCACAATGCACCTTCAAACACTTCAACTCCTGTAATCCCCTCAAATTCTATGGCAGCGAAGGAGCCACGGGACTCCTTCAATGGTTTGAAAGCATTGAGAGCACTTTCCTCAATAGCGACTGTCCCGACAACCTCCGTGTTCGTCATGCTACTAGTGTCTTTCAAAAAAGGGCGCTTACTTGGTGGAATGGTGAGAAAAGGACTAAGGGAGTGGATGTAGCAATGGCACTGCCGTGGGATGAGTTGAAAAGGATCATGACTGAGGAATTCTGTCCTCGAAATGAGATGAAAAAGCTAGAAGCGGAATTTTGGGATCTTGCTCAAGATAGTGGTGAAAGCTTAGCATACACCACCCGTTTTCACGAGCTGAGTCTACTTGTGCCACACATGGTTACACCTCTGTCTAGGTGTATTGAAAAGTACATTGGTGGTCTACCTAGACAAATTCAAGATACTGTGGTAGGAGGAAATCCTGCTACTCTGGAGGATGCTATCCGTTTATCAGCTACACTTACTGACAATCATGTTAAAGCGGGTACACTTACAAGAAAGGGTGCCAAGAAAGTTTCTGACACAACAACACCTCCCGCTCATGTCAAAGAAGTCCAAACTGAACCATACCGCAACACTAGGAAGAGAAAGGTCAAGAACTGTGCTGTAATCACTCCGGCTGCTCCAGTAAATCAAGTTGCACCCATGGCTCAAAACCCAGCAAAGAAACCCTATGGGGGCAACCACCCACTTTGCAACACCTGCAACTACCATCACCCTCCAAACATACCTTGTCGCCTTTGCAACCACTGCGGGAAACATAGCCACACAGCCAATATTTGTCGAGCCAAGGCACTTGCCAACCAAACCAACCCAGCAAATCAAGCCCATCATCAAGCAACTAACCAAGCCATCCCCGCCATTGCAAATGGACATGCTTGCTTCGAATGTGGTGACCCGAACCACTTCCGTAACCAGTGTCCAAGACTGATCAATGTTAATCAAGGCGGAGCTCATGGGCGTGCTTTCAACATCAACGCCAATGAGGCTCAGGCCAACACTGATGTGGTTAACGGTACGTTCCTTATGACTAAT